>OX463850.1:35605457-36820234 GCA_949825065.1 Odontocerum albicorne
TTTTTACCAACAAAACACCCATTGTTGTACAAATATGCTAGAGTTGTCAACTAGAAATCAAGGCAAAAGTGTGATAAAACACATTTGTGATAATGATGACGTAAAACGTCCAAATCTAATAAATATGTAAAAACATTTGTTCGAAATAGACGGAAATTTCACATTTACACTCGCAAAACTGCTATTGACGACCAAGTTTAAGAATATATGTACAAAATAACGAGAGAAATATTATTTGTTCAACGTATTTTTGTCTTTTTCGTCCCAAACCCCTAATTTTACGACATTTCGACCGTTTACGTCAATATTTTTCAGTTTGAATGAATTTTACTACTTTTTACCAACAAAACACCCGTTATTGTACAAGTTTGCTAGAACTGTCAATGAATCAAGGTAAAAGTGTGATCAAAACACATTTGCGATAATTATGACGAAAAACGTCCAAATTGACTAAATATGTCAAAACAGTGTTATTGTTAAAAGTAGTCGGAAATTTCACACTTTTCACTCGAAAAACTGCCATTGACGTACAAGTTTACGAATATTTGTACAAAATCACGACGTAAATGCTATTTGTTCTACGAGTTTTCGTGTTTTTCATCCCAAACCTGTAATTTTGCGATATTTTGCTTCAATATTTTAAAGTTTGAATGAATTTTCCTACTTTTTACCAATTTGGTACAATTATGCTGGAATTTTGTACAATTATGCTGGAATCGTCAATGAATCAAGGCAAAAGTGTGATAAAAACACATTTGCGATAATTATGACGTAAAACGTCTAAATCTACTAAATATGTAAGAACATTTGTTCGCAATATACGGAAATTTCACACTTTTCACTCGAAAAACTGTCATTGACTACCAAGTTTAAGAATATATGTACAAAATCCCGAGAGACACATTGTTTGTTCAACGTGTTTTCTTCTTTTTCGTCCCAAGCCTGAATTTTGCGACATTTCGATGTTTTGCTTCAATATTTTTATGTTTGAATGAATTTTACTACTTTTTACCAACAAAACACCCCTTATTGTACAAATATGCCGGAATCATCAATGAATCAAGACAAAAGTGTGATAAAAACACATTTGCGATAATTATGACGTAAAACGTCTAAATCTACTAAATATGTAGAAATATTTGTTTGCAATATACGGAAATTTCACAATTTTCACTCGAAAAACTTTCATTGACGACCAAGTTTAAGAATATATGTACAAAATCACGACGTAAATGTTATTTGTTCTACGAGTTTTCGTATTTTTCTTCCCAAAGCTGTAATTTTGCGATTTTTCGATGTTTTGCTTCAATATTTCAAAGTTTTAATGAATTTTACTACTTTTTACCAACAAAACACCCGTTGTAACAAATATGCTTGAATCGTCAATTAATCAAGGCAAAAAGGTGATACAAAAACATTTGCGATAATTATGAAGTAAAACGTCTAAATCTACTAAATATGTAAAAATATTTGTTTGCAATATACGGAAATTTCACACTTTTCACTCGAAAAACTGTCATTGACGACCAAGTTTAAGAATGTATGTACAACATCACGAGAGAAACATTGTTTGTTCAACGTGTTTCCGTCTTTTTCGTCCCAAACCTGTAATTTTGCGATATTTCGATGTTTTGCTTCAATATTTTTATGTTTGAATGAATTTTACTACTTTTTACCTACAAAACACCCATTGTTGTACAAATATGCTAGAATTGACAATGAATCAAAGCAAAAGGGTGATAAAAACACATTTGCGATAATTATGAGGTAAATCGTCCAAATCCACTAAATATGTAAGAACATTTGTTCGCAATATACGGAAATTTCACAATTTTCACTCGAAAAACTGCCATTGACGTCCAAGTTTACCAATATATGTACAAAATCACGCCGTCAATGTTATTTGTTTTAGGAGTTTTCGTCCCAAACCTGTAGTTTTGCGATATTTCGATGTTTTGCTTCAATATTTTTATATTTGAATGAATTTTACTACTTTTACCAACAAAACACCCGTTTTTGTACAAATATGCCGGAATCGTCAATGAATCAAGGCAAAAGTGTGATAAGAACACATTTGCGATAATTATGAGGTAAATCGTCCAAATCTACTAAATATATAAAAGAACATTAGTTCCCAATATACGGAAATTTCACACTTTTCACTCGAAAAACTGTTATTGATGTCCAACTTTACGAATATATGTACAAAGCCACGAGAGAAACATTGTTTGTTCAACGTGTTTTCTTATTTTTCGTCCCAAACCTATAATTTTGCGATATTTCTAGGTTTTGCTTCAACATTAGTGATTGTTACTACTTTTTTCAATAAAACACCCGTTGTTGTACAAATATGCTGGAATTGTCAACGAATCAAGGCAAAAGTGTGATAAAAACACATTTGCGATAATTATGACGTAAAACGTCTAAATCTACTAAATATGTAGAAATATTTGTTTGCAATATACGGAAATTTCACACTTTTCACTCGAAAAACTTTCATTGACGAAGAAGTTTAAGAATATATGTACAAAATCACGAGAGACACATTGTTTGTTCAACACGTTCAACAAACCTGTAAATTTGCGATATTTCGATGTTTTGCTTCAATATTTTTAAGTTGAATGAATTTTACTACTTTTTACCAACAAAACACCCGTTGTTGTAACAAATTTGCTGGAATGGTCAATTAATCACGGCAAAAAGGTGATAAAAACACATTTGCGATCATTATGAAGTAAAGCGTCTAAATCTACTAAATATGTAAAAATATTTGTTTGCAATATACGGAAATTTCACACTTTTCACTCGAAAAACTGTCATTGACGACCAAGTTTAAGAATATTTGTACAAAATCACGAGAGAAACAACGTTTGTTCAACGTGTTTTCGTCCTTTTCGTCCCAAACCTGTAATTTTGCGATATTTCGATGTTTTGCTTCAATACTTTTATGTTTGAATGAATTTTACTACTTTTTACCTACAAAGCACCCATTGTTGTACAAATATGCTAGAATTGACAATGAATCAAAGCAAAAGTGTGATAAAAACACATTTGCGATAATTATGAGGTAAATCGTCCAAATCCACTAAATATGTAAGAAAATTTGTTCGCAATATACGGAAATTTCACACTTTTCACTCGAAAAACTGCCATTGACGTTCAAGTTTACGAATATATGTACAAAATCACGACGTCAATGTTATTTGTTCTACGAGTTGTTGTGTTTTGCGTCCCAAACCTGTAATTTTGTGATATTTCGATGTTTTGCTTCAATATTTTTATGTTTGAATGAATTTTACTACTTTTTACCAACAAAACACCCGTTATTGTACAAATATGCCGGAATCGTCAATTAATCAAGGCAAAAGTGTGATAAAAGCACATTTGCGATAATTATGACATAAAACGTCTTAATCTACTAAATATGTAGAAATATTTGTTTGCAATATACTGAAATTTCACACTTTTCACTCGAAAAACTTTCATTGACGACCAAGTTTAAGAATTATATGTACAAAGCCACGAGAGAAACATTGTTTGTTCAACGTGGTTTCTTCTTTTTCGTCCCAAACCTGTAATTTAGCGATATTTCGATGTTTTACTTCAATATTAATGAATTTTACTACTATTTTTAACAAAACACCCGTTGTTGTACAAATATGCTGGAATTGTCAACGAATCAAGGCAAAAGTGTGATAAAAACACATTCGCGATAATTATGACGTTAAACGTCCAAATCGACTAAATATGTATGAACAGTTTTTTTGTTAGCAATAGTCGGAAATTACACACTTTTCACTCGAAAAACTGCCATTGACGTTCAAGTTTACGAATATATGTACAAAATCACGACGTCAATGTTATTTGTTCTACGAGTTGTGTTTTTCGTCCCAAACCTGTAATTTTGTGATATTTCGATGTTTTGCTTCCAATATTTTTATGTTTGAATGAATTTTACTACTTTTTACCAACAAAACACCCGTTATTGTACAAATATGCCGTAATCGTCAATTAATCAAGGCAAAAGTGTGATAAAAGCACATTTGCGATAATTATGACGTAAAACGTCTAAATCTACTAAATATTTGTTTGCAATATACGGAAATTTCACACTTTTCACTCGAAAAACTTTCATTGACGACCAAGTTTAAGAATTATATGTACAAAGCCACGAGAGAAACATTGTTTGTTCAACGTGTTTTCTTATTTTTCGTCCCAAACCTGTAATTTTGCGATATTTCGAGGTTTTGCGTCAACATTAATGAATGTTACTACTTTTTTCAATAAAACACCCGTTGTTGTACAAATATGCTGGAATTGTCAACGAATCAAAGCAAAAGTGTGATAAAAACACATTTGCAATAATTATGAGGTAAATCGTCCAAATCCACTAAATATGTAAGAACATTTTTTCGCAATATACGGAAATTTCACACTTTTCACTCGAAAAACTGCCATTGACGTTCAAGTTTACGAATATATGTACAAAATCACGACGTCAATGTTATTTGATCTACAAGTTGTTGTGTTTTTCGTCCCAAACCTGTAATCTTGTGATATTTCTATGTTTTGCTTCAATATTTTTATGTTTGATTGAATTTTACTACTTATTACCAACAAAACACCCCTTATTGTACAAATATGCCGGAATCGTCAATTAATCAAGGCAAAAGTGTGATAAAAGCACATTTGCGATAATTATGACGTAAAACGTCCAAATCTACTAAATATATAAGAACATTTGTTCGCAGTATACGGAAATTTCACACTTTTCACTCGAAAAACTGCCATTGACGACCAAGTTTAAGAATGTATGTACAAAATCACGAGAGAAATATTGTTTGTTCAACGTGTGTTCGTCTTTTTCGTCCCAAACCTGTAATTTTGCGATATTTCAATGTTTTGTTTCAATATTTTTAAGTTGAATGAATTTTACTACTTTTTATTAACAAAACACCCGTTGTTGTACAAATATGCTGGAGTCGTCCATGAATCAAGGCAAAAGTGTGATTAAAACACATTTGCAATAATTATGAGGTAAATCGTCCAAATCTACTAAATATGTAAGAACATTTGTTCGCAGTATACGGAAATTTTACACTTTTCACTCGAAAAACTGCCATTGACATCCAAGTTAACGAAAATATGTACAAAATCACGACGTTAATATTATTTGTTCTACGAGTTTTCGTGTTTTTCTTCTCAAACCTGTATTTTTGCGATATTTTGATGTTTTGCTTATTGATTCATTCAAACTTAAAAACATTGATTTTTAAGTTTGAATGAATTTTACTACTTTTTACCAACAAAATTTATCTTCTTAATATGGAAAAATATTTGTTTGCAATATACTTAAATAATGGCTGTCCTGGAAGCCTCATTGATTCACTTAAAAAAAAAAAACAAAAAAGAAACTTATAAAAGATTATATTTTTAACGTACCTTTGCATACATATAAATAGAGCAAAGTCCTTTTTATAAAAAAACATATCATACGAAATAACCAAAAATATTCCAAGTCACATAAAGCCAGCTTTTTACACTAATTTTAATCTCTGGAAACTCTCATTTAATGGGAAAGGCAAAAATGGAATACTTAGCAACAGTGGTGTGTATAAACTTTAATGTGCTGACTGTGATAATTTATATATAAGAAAGACAGAAAGATCTATTGAAAAGAGATTTCGTGAAAACAAATCAGCCTTAACAAATCCTCTAATTTATTCTGAAATGGCTAGTCATTTTCACCGTGAAAACCATACTTTTTCTATCGATGATGCCAAATTCTTACATATCAGTAATAACAGAAATAAATTGGACAGATTAGAGGCCCTAGAAATTTCTACGTCAGTACATCGATCCGAACATCTGGTTAATACATATATCCCAAAAATGTCTCCGCTCCTAACCGAAATCGTCCCGTGTCTCCCTTATCCCTCAGTCCCCAACCGTTGAAGCGTGTATATCGGTGCCAGTTCGAACAAAATTTAGTCTTGTTTGTGCTCCCCTGAAAATGAGGGGAAAACCTTTAAACCGGTAGGGCTATACCGTTACAAAAAAGTGGAATAAACAGTGTTTGATAAAATTAATTACAATATCAAATTGTTCTGAAGATGGATATTGTAATTTTGTATTCATCAGAAATTTACCAAAAACCACAGAATTATTTACCTTTAATAATATTTATTGTACAATGAACAATTTGGCGAGTTTATTGGCAAAGGGTAATCTTTTCCAACCAACCAGAAAATCGTTCAACATTTTTTTATCTTCAGTGTTGGTTAAAATAATTCATTGATATATTTAATTAATATTTAGGCCAAATCATTAAGATATCGTGGCGCCTGTTCATATTCTTTAAAACTATTTTTTAGGTGATGCCCGCGCTAACCAAAATATACAGCTAACAATCCTGCAAATAATGTACCTTAAAGAACACAACAGATTGGCCAAGCTTCTGAAAGACATCAACCCTCAGTGGAACGACGAGAGACTCTTCCAGGAAGCTCGGCGCATCAACATTGCTCAGCATCAGCACATTACTTACTACGAATGGCTACCTCTCATGTTAGGTCAGTTCACTTGATCAAACTTTGTGAGTTCACTTGATGAAACCTTACTACAAGTGGCTACCTCTCATTTTAAGTAAGATCACTTGATCAAACCTTACTACGAGTGGCTACATCTCACGTTAAGCAAGTTTATTTTGTCAAACCTTACTACGACTGGCTACCTCTCATGTTAGGTAAGATCACTTGATCAAACCTTACTACGAGTGGCTACCTCTCATGTTAAGTAAGTTTACTTGGTCAAACCTTACTATGACTAGCTTCCTCTCATGTTAGTCAAGTTCACTTGATCAAACCTTACTACGAGTGGTTATCTCTCATGTTAGGTAAGTTCACTTGATCAAACCTTAATACGAGTGGCTACCTCTCATGTTAGGTAAGTTCACCTGATTTTCTTTCAGATCTTGATATCATAGCTCCTGTCACTTCTGCCCTCAGATCCTTCTCATCCAGTATTGGGGTACCTCCTGGGCATTTGGGACGGCTTCATCAAGATTTTGCAAGGATCATGTTGCTGGACATTGGGCACAGGATAAAATATGCAAATACTCATACGCGTCATCAAACACGAATCTGACTGCGACAAAATGGCCGACAGCAACCAACTAAATCATACAAAGATACATGTACATGCTTCTTCATTTTGCTTCCCAGTTTCAATTGGCGTAATTTCGAAACAGTCCTTACTTTAAAAATGTGCCACACGGTGTTTCAGTTCAAATTTTATACCTCTATCCCTGAGGACTACTGATAGTATTTCAACTAGAACCGATAGAAAACGTGTTGTTTCGTTATATTTTGAAATGGTAAAAATAACATATCACACAGTTATTAAGTTTCTTTCAAAAGAAGCGTAAATGTTGGTAGAAATGATGTTATGTTTAGATGGAGAACTTGTCCGTAGACAGCATATAAACGCCATTTAATATCAGCTTTTCCTTCTTAGTTTACCAAGACACCGTCTAAACGTCTTTTAATTTATATCAAGCTTTGTCTCTCTAGTTGATATACGAGGCGTATCCAGAAAGTAAGTGTACTGAGGCTCTCACGATCGGATGGATTTTATTTTCGACATGTTGGCTACACTTCCATGTAGTCTGACCCTTCCCCTCCGCAATGAGACCGGTTCGAGGTCAGTACGTTGAGAAGTGTCGACGTGACAACACGTTTCGTGAAAAATGTCAATTCAATCTCCCGCCAAGTGCGAAATACGCGGCGTCATCCGTTATCTCGTTTGGAAGGGAAAACCTCCGGTTGAGGTTTATAATGAGGTGAAAACTGCATATGGTGATAAAGCTTTGAACCGTACGAGTGTGTACAAGTGGTGTCGCGAGTTTAAAAACGGTCGTACTCTGTGCATGATGATCAGAGGAGCGGAAGACCTTCAATTGTGACTGACGAAATTGTTTTGGGACTATCAAGGCATAATTTTAATTGAATATATGCCTCAAGGGGAGACCATCAACTCTGCAAGATACTGTGAGACCCTAAAAAAATTGCGGAGGGCGATTCAGAACAAGAGGAGAGGCATGCTGACAAAGGGAGTCTGCCTGCTGCACGACAATGCCAGACCACACACGGCCAACGCCACGAAGGAACTGCTCGCCTCGTTTAAATGGGATGTCCTGAACCATCCCGCGCATTCCCCTGACCTAGCACCTTTAGATTACTATCTCTTTACGTCCCTGAAGCTGCACATGGGTGGAAAAGGGTTTTCAACCGACGAGGAGGTAAAGGAGGAGGTGGAGAAGACGGAGGGGTTGGCGGGAAAATACTTCGAGGAAGGCATCAAAAAGTTGATACCCCGCTTCACCACCTGCATTGAGAGGAATGGCGACTATGTCGAAAAATAGCTTACATATGTACTACGGTAACCACGTAATTTTTTTCTTTAAATAAAAGAAATTGTAACCTACAAAAATTCAGTGCACTTACTTTCTGGACTTACCTAGTACTACTGAGAATATCAAATTTTAACTGAAACATAGTCTGACCATGCAATGAGTTTGGCCGGCGTGTTATATTTAATTGAAACATAGTCTGACCATGCAATGAGTTTGGCCGGCGTGTTATATTTAACTGAAACATAGTCTGACCATGCAATGAGTTTGGCCGGCGTGTTATATTTAATTGAAACATAGTCTGACCATGCAATGAGTTTGGCTGGCGTGTTATATTTAATTGAAACATAGTCTGACCATGGAATGAGTTTGGCCGGCGTGTTATATTTAATTGAAACATAGTCTGACCATGGAATGAGTTTGGCCGGCGTGTTATATTTAATTGAAACATAGTCTGACCATGCAATGAGTTTGGCCGGCGTGTTATATTTCAATACACGGTCTAACTTGTACAGGTCTGGAAACTTTTAGATCTTATATTAATCTGGTGCCATTTCATGACCAAGGATCACTAGAAATTCTAATATTACTCGTTTACTAATTAATGTTTTCAGGCAAGGACAACTTAGTAAACAGCAAGATCATCTACCCTTACTCACAAGACTTTATTGATGATTACGACTGCTCTACCTTCCCTGACGTGACCAACGAACATGCGCACGCTGCTTTTAGATACTTCCACTCGATGATTGCTGGATCTCTTCGGTAAGATTGGTTTTACACTGCGTCACTCGTATGACCCTTCACCTGTGATGCTACACACTCGTTCAACATATTTCGAGAACATTGGCGACCACAAATATTAGGTTATAAAAAAATAATTTAGCTTTTTATAATAAAAACACACATGCAGAAATTTCTTGATATGTTTACTCATTAAAATAATCACGTTCACAATCTACCACCCTTTATCAATGAGACACTTTGCGAATTTCGTCTTTATAAAACCTTGTATTTAGAAGTAAAAACTCTTTCTACCTCCACCTTGATCTCGATTTTATTGGTGAATTGTCTTATTCACATGTGATTATTTAGTGCTAAGAAATGGTGATCGTCACTTGGAGAAATGGCAGGAGAATATGGAGGATAAGGAAGTGTTTCCCATCCTAAAGCACAATTTTTTTACAGGTTCAATTGATTATTATTACCAAATATAGGTCGTCGTTGCCGGACCTCGTAGTGGAAAATCCCCTCGCCACTCCAACGTCAATCTTGAACCGTTCTCTGACGTCGATCGTGTGATCTTCTGTGAGAAAACAGCCCGATCCTAGATGCGCATTCCCTCCTGCAAATGCCACAGACATGTGGACCCTGCTGAGCCAACTGGTCATGCTTACGCATGTTCGCAGCGCACTGACTGTTTCTCACACGTCTAGCCGCTTACACGCCATTAGCCCGAGAACATACGGCGCTCCACCCTTCACGGTCCTGAGCCACCCGCTCCCAGTCCTCAGGCGCCCCGCACAAAGTAAGCGACTCTCGCAGACGACAGTCTGCAGACAGCACTATAAGGACACTTATAGTGCTTATGCTCGCTCTGTTGGAAAGCAAAGCCGTACCATGGAGTTGGTTTTAAGTGAGTGAGCCGTCGCACACCAGCAAACTCACCGGCCACACCGCTGCACTGAATCCGATGGCACACCGAGGTGAGACGATCGGAGCATGGCGGCATGTTGGGTGCCATTATGGATAGGGATGGGGCGAAACTAAAATGAGCAAGTATAGGATTGAAGGTGGGAGATAAATTTACAGGGAGGGGAAAGACATTAGGAAAGGAGTCCCTCCTCCTTTATCCGGGCTTAGGACCGGCTTCATCATTCGATAAAGGGCATTCATCTAGTACGGAGGCGGAGTTAAACCTAATATAGGATGACAGGTTCAATTGATTAGTATTATCAAATGCTGAATGACATGATCAATTGATACTTATTATCCTATATAGATTCGACAGGTTCAATTGATTTTTATTCTCAAATGCAAGGTAACGGGTTCAATTAATTATTATAATCAAATGCAAAAACAGGATGACAGGTTCAGGCTGTTGAAACCCCGAGGAATTTTGTACGAGGATTTGCCTTTAGTAACTATCTTATTGTGAAAATAAATCAAATCAATGGTCTTGTTGTTTTTCAAATGTTTGTGTTTCTAATGCAGTTGCTAGCGCCAAGAGTTTACTGTACATTTCAAAAGGAGAGGGAATTTTTATAATGTCGAGCCTTCTTATTTAAAAAAAAGTAATAGCATGACTCTTAGACAGGGAGGGAGATACAGGAGGGAGGAGCTTTTTTGTAAGTCTTAATCAGAGCCAGTATGAGGTATTTTTGCGCTTAAAGCTCCCATTTAAAAATCCGGATCAAAATTAATATATCGAACATTTATAATTTTTTTTCTCGAGCTTTCAGGGTAGTAAAATTATCAAAAAGTTTATTGAAATCTATATTCTTCCAAATCAAACGTTCAATTGAGAGAATACTCATATCTGACCATATCTCTTGTCAAATAGATCTTAAATATACGAGTATTTTGGTTATTTTTAATTTGCTAAAACTTTTTTCTCAGGATCACAAATAACTTTTGATTGTTGTAATCTTTTTTTAAATCATTTTATGCTATTTTTTTTATACCTACCGATTTTGACACCCTTCAGGTATCGCGCCTAGAGCAAGTCCCCCGGTGGCCCCACTCCTTGTCCTGACTCAGGTCTACATAGACATGTGAGTGAATGACTCATGCAAATGTAAATTATATGAAAGATAATTATTGAACATGACTTTAATGTGGTTGTTCAGATTATAACAGGGCTGGAATTAGTTGTGTGATAACTTGGGATTTAAGTGTGTGATATACTCGTATATAAAATTTGTGATTCAAAATGAGACCAATTCGCTACAAGCCTTGCCTAATTAAGAGTTATGTATTTTTACAGTAGATTTCTTTTTTTTAATAAAAACTTCATAAACGTCCAATGATGTAGTGTAAATATTTAAAAAATGCCCACTTTTCCATGTATTTAAATTTAGGCTGATGGATGACCAAAGATACATCAAATCAAGTCTGAACATCAGCGACTGGTTGGACAGACCTCTGATCTTGGAGCAGGGGAACAACGTAGAGTTGCTGACAATTGGGATGATTTCTCAACCTTCAGATGATTTGGACAACTTTTACCCAACTCAAGTAAGTTTCATATCTTATGTCGTCCATTAAAGGCTGAAGGATGTTCATCGCTGTACTGCGCACACTGCCATCGTCGCCCTGGCAGTATGCGCAGTAGCTCCATCCTGTCGAAACTATGTTTCCTGAGTATTTTCGACCGCTGGGCGTAAAAAAATTTCAAACATTGTCCTATACAATAAAAGAAGCGTATCAAATTATTTCTTTACATAAAGTATATATAATATAATAGTTACAGGTAGTTTTTTTTAAATCTTTAAAATCCACTATCATTTGTGGGCACTAGCGTAGCGTTGCGCTATGATGTGGGGGGCAGTAGACAGGGGTGTCGAAAACACGAGGACGTCGTTAGCGCCCTCTACATTGATTAGGTTCCGAAATCAAAAGAATAATACTTTGACAAAATTAAAAAAACGATGAATAATAAAATTTGATCAAACCATTTAGCATAAGTGAAGAACAAAAATCTATACATAACATACACAATGTACATAATATAGGGTGGCCACTGAACGACTGATTGATATAAAACAAAATCTCGCAGGAGATCCATCGTCACCCTGGCAGTGTGCGCAGAGTAGCTCGCTTCATCTTGTTGGAACCATAACTCCTAATTATCTTCGACCGCTGGGCGTTAAATTTTTTCAAGCATTGTCCTATACAGGACCCCGTTGATTCTTTCTGGATGACTTTCCTCATTTTCAAAGAAATAGGGGCCGATAACTCTTTCAGCCATAACATCGCACCAAATAGTGTATTTTTGTGGATGCAATTGATGCTAATGTAATTCCCTGGGATTCTCAGTACCCCAAAATCTGCAGTTTTGTTTGTTGATCTACCCGTTTAGATGAAAATGGGCCCTTATTATAATTTGTTCAAAAGGTTGTTGTTATCTCTGGCTAGGTGTTGAAATAAAATAGCATACTGCATACGCTGCTGAGTATTTTAAGGTAGTAAAGCTCTGTAACCTGTAAAAAATATTGAAAATGAACAAGTTATGACTTTTTCAAACTCTTTAGTTTTTCAAATTCTCTTTTTCAAATTCATAATCTACGAGTATTAGACTCCGTCATTGTCCAACATTTGAGGTTATCTTATTAGACATGGAATTATAATAATAAAAAAATTATAAAAATGAAATGATAATTAATAAGCGCCATTTAGAGAGTCGACTCTCCTAAAGGGCGCTTTAGCTTAGGATTTGAACCCATTATTATTGAGAGATTAAAAAAAATACAAAATAAATACAAAAAGTTGAGTATAACGATATGAAGTTGGTGGTGAAAATTTACGAAGGAGAGGTGATCTTCAGTAAAACGTTCGGTTTAGGTGGAGTAAAAGTATTGTCCCTTTATAAAAATATTAAAAAAATACATACTCATATTTTATAAAAACACATTTGATAAGAAAACTACAGAAAACTTTCTAAGAATAGATGAGCTATAGCAAAACGTTCGGCTTTAGGTGGAGTGTAATATAGTAAAAGGACAATTTTTATAGCGCCTTTGAGAGAGTAGATTCTCCTAAAAAAAAACGCTTTATTCAGGATTTGAAACCACTATTATTGATAGATTTATAATATTTCAAAATAAATACATATAAGTTGAGTGTAAAAATAGGAAGCTGGTGGCAGCGGCCATAAGATTGAGTACTTCCCCGCAATGGCATATGTTTATGAAAACGTTATTTGATAAGAAAACCACAGAAAACTTACTTACCAAAGGAAAATAAACTACAAAGAAATATTTATACATTAACCGATATGTGGTAGTAACACATTCAGATTTAATGTGTAGTATAGTGTATGTATGTAATGTTAGTAGAGATAATATTATGAGAAACACAAATCTTTAAAATGGATCAAAACTTATGAAGGATAGATGAACTATAGTAAAACGTTCGGCTTGAGGTGGAGTATAATATTATAATAATAATAAAATGACAATTTATGTACCGCCGTTTAGAGAGCTCTTCAAAGGCACTCCTCTATATTGGGATTCGAACCACTAATATAAACAAATTTAAAATATTACAAAAAAATACAAACAGTTATGATAAGTGGAAGAATAGGAAGTTGATGACTGCGGCCATTAGATTAAGTACTTCCCCGCATCTGCATATGTTTATAAAAATATATTTGGTAAGAAAACCACGAAAAGTTTACTATGGATAGATTAATTATGATAAAACGTTCGGTTTTAGTTGGAATGCAATAAAATAATAACAATTTTAGTACAACTTATACAGCGCCGTTTAGAGAGTAGACTGTCCTCAAGGGCGCTACTCAGGATTTACAGAACACACTATTATTGACAGATTTATAATATTACCAAATAAATGTATATAAATTGAGTCATGGTAAGAAGGTACGTCAGAGTCGCAAGTTGAAGCGCCCTTAATGAGAACTGTTATCTCTAAACGAAGCGCCCTTAATGAGAACTGTTATTTCTTAACGAAGCGCCCTTAATGAAAACTGTTATCTCTAAACGAAGCGCCCTTAATGAAAACTGTTCTCTATAAACGAAGCGCCCTTAATAAGAACTGTTATCTCTAAACGAAGCGCCCTTAATGAGAACTATTCTCTTTTTAGGTTCACATCTTTGTACATGTAAATTAAAAAAAAAAATGACAATAAATAGAGTCATTCAGCTAATACAATAATAAATTCACCTAAAAAAATTGCATGAAAATATAATATATTATACGTCCCGCAATCACACGCACATGCTAAGGCAAAATAAATGAAAATGCATTCAAAAGAGACACTACTATAAGGTTTGCGCTCATCCTACAACACACTCCCACCCGAGACATACCCCCACCATTAGGAGGGCGAACTCGACTGCAAGAACACCTGACATTTCTCAGCCCATACTCCTGAACACATTGACTATTGTATAATTAAAAAAATGGCAATACATAAACTGTTTTATAAAAAAGTTTAAAAACCAACATTTTTTAAATATGACCTTAAAAAACGTTCAATTAATTTAATCAACAAACAGGCAAAAGTAAAATAAAAATCCTATATGTATTTGAATACTGATATTCCACTTTTTTCTTATTCCAGGTGACTGATCATATGTTTGGGTGCAAGAAACAATTTGGTTCAGATTTGATAGCAACAGACATCCAGAGAGACAGAGACCATGCCTTGGCTTACTACAATGATTATAGAAAGCACTTTGGATTCCATGTCGCTGACAGTTTTGATGATTACTCCGATCTCATAAATTCTGAAGTAAGATAATCATATATTTATCTACAGGTGGTCGTCGACTTACGACCGCAATCGTTTCCGATAAACAGGTCGTAAGTTGATCTGGTCGTAAGTCGGCTTATGCAATAATTTCCGTGCATATGTAAATTATAGTGCGTGATGATATTATAAAACTGTTTTCCATGTTCTTGTTATAATCAGTGTATCACCAGTGTCATTTATCGGGTTTCTCTATTCTTTCTTTTTTATTATTTTTCGAGTTTGTCTTTGTTTTCTTTATCATACCATATCAGCATGCAGCTGATATTCCAATATTTTTACGTTTGCTTTGTTTTTTTTTATTTTTACATTTGTTAGGATTAAATAAAAAATTATGCTTCAGTAAAATTGGTTAAATATTATAATAGTAAACCATATGAAAATACAGGTATTTGTTATACGTATCAACTTTTATTGGCCGCTTGTTTATTTTTTTGCATAAACATGGTGAGCTTTGTCTGGATTTGTTTCTTCTTCTCCTCGTATATTTCACGATATGGACCAAACACGTCGTGTGCCATCCATTCAATCTTTGCAAATCGTTCGATGCTTGAGTCCATTTCTTCAAAATGTGCAAGAAGTTTTCATTTTCCTTTTTGTAGACATCTTGCAAGGGCTTAAAAATGCTTATAACAAGACTACACACCCTTGTTAGACGAAGCCGCATCTTATACTGACCGCGATGCGCACATGCGCATAGAAATACAATATGTACCGTACATGGACTGCTAGCACCACACTTAGCGTAGGCGGACAATCGATCGCGGATTGTGGTCGTAAAGTCGAACAGTCGTAAGTCGCATAGGTCGTAAGTCGACGACTACCTGTATTTTACATATGAGTAATTAAACTTGGATTTTGCAGAAAAATATAATAGTCAAATCAATGGTTTGGAAATGGTTGCACTTAGGAAAAAAATGTGTAAACATATGAAAAAGAAGAAGAATTACTAGTAACATACAGGGTGTCACAAAAGTCAACTAGGGATTTAAAAACATCATAATTTCTCCAGTTTTTTTTATTATTCATAAATAGTTTTATACACGAATGAAAATTCGAACACTTTTCATGAGTAATTTTCATGGATAATTTCCAACAATTTCCATGGGTAATTTCCGTATGTTGATATAAGATCTGAAAAAAAAAGGAAATGTAAATTTTTAAAGATCTGATATGTTTATGAGATTTTTAAATCTCTAGGTGATTTTTGAGACACTTATATAGAATATATGGTACATACATGTTCTTTTTGGGGTAGACAGTGAAGACACGCATGGCAACTGATGAAATGTTCACAATCCCTAAAGTTAGAACATCTTTTGCTAAAAGGCAATATGCCTATTTGGCTCCCATGACGTACAATGGGGTGTCAAATTCAATAAAGGCAAAAAGGATAAAAAAAATCTAGGCAATGGATCGAAGTGTGGTTGTTATTGCGACAGGAATTTTAATATTTTGTCTTGCCGAAGGAATGACTTGTAGCAAAGGTTTGAGTGAACTCTTGGGTGTGGTATGTTTTTGTTGATTATGTGCGGCACATTATGGGATGGACTTTTTAATCCATCTAGAATGATGAAATATAAGGGATTTGATTCGTGTTTCGCGAAAATCAGATTTGAACCTTATTTTTTTCAAATCTGGGTTCCTACGAGAAACGAGCCCCCGAATGTATTTTTAAAGGCTAACGAAGAATTACGCGTAGTTAAAAAATGGATGGACTCAAATCTATTGACTATAAACTCCCAAAAAATTAAATACATCACATTTAGCATATCTACAAGAACTCAAGCACCTACAAATAAATACATAACACTGCACACTTGTTCACCCATGGCTGACTGTAGTTGTGTTTCCTTGGAAAAGGTTGATAGTATAAAGTACCTTGGAGTTTATGTTGATCAGTTCCTTCGTTGGCAGGTCCATATTAACACTTTGAGTGCAAAAATCAGAAAACTAGGATACATATTCCGTATGATTGGAAATGTGCTCAGTGAAAATATCCTTAAAAGTATATACTTCGCCTTATGTCAGTCAGCACTTTCTTACGGTATATCAGTTTGGGGGGGATGCACTTTAACCCAAAAACACATATTGCAGGTTTCCCAAAAATTGATGGTGAAAATAATTAATAAACTTCCTGCTTGGTATCCCACGGCGGAGCTTTTCAGAGAGTATCAGGTCCTGAACATAGCCAATTTACATCTCAAATCCATTCTTTGGCACTACCATCGAGAGGAAGGGAAGATGCAAACTCAGCAAACACACATGGCAATTAATGAAATGTTCACCATCCCTAGAGTTAAAACCTCTTTTGCCCAAAGGCTATGCTTATTTGGCTCCCATTACATACAATGGCGTGCCGACTTCAATAAAGGTAAAGGTAGGAAAACCATTTAGACAGTCGATCGGAGAGTGGTTGTTATTGCGACAGGATTTTGAGTACTTGTCCTTTCAGGATGAATGACGAGTGGAAGGGATTTATGTAAGCTCATGAGTGTGGATTTCTTCTTGTTGTTTTAATTTAGGTTGTTTGTGTATTTGTGTTTCTGTGTATTTTTTTTTGTTTTAATTTTGTTTTGATTTTGTTTTTTATTCTTATGATTGTGTGCGGTATAGTGTGGGATGAATATTTTTGGTCTTTCTGGAGTGATGATGTGTGAGGAGTTGAATTTCGCAAGATGTTTCCAGTTGTAGTTGAGTGTCATTGTCAGGTTGATGAGAGCGTGCAGCGGGGTTTTGTTTTTGTGTAATCAAAAATCGGAAAGAAGTATCTATTTATTTTTATCATGCTAAATATCCTCAGTGAGATACAGGCAAAAGCCTAGTTTACTGGGGATACGACAAATGAAAGGCAACAAACCCAGATCCATTAAAATTTTATGTTCAAATCAAATTATCTGTTGTTTTTCTCAAATTGTGTATATTTCTTGTCATGTGTAATAATAAATAAAATAAAATTTAAAGACATGCGTCTTACCCCACGAAGTCCTTGTTGTCTGAAAAATATTAGAATTTTGAGACTAATATTTAATACTTGAGACAAATAGTGAGATTCAATTACATATGTTATTGAATCTCATTTTTTATCAAGTAGATGAGAGTATGCAACGGGATGTTGTACACTAAAAAATCAGAAATAAATATCAATTTATTTTTCCATGTAATTAATCTTTATACTTGAGAAAATGTAGGATGGTACCTGTGACATTTGAAATGTCATGTCTCAAAGGGATTGGGTAAAATCGTTTTTTTAAAAACGAATAGTTTTTTATAATTCGAAAAATTGTTTTTCTCTAAACTTACATTTTAATTCCTAATTTTCATTACACTGACTTTCCAACGTATTATATGATTTGTATATATATTTAAATAGGCCACGATCCACCATGAATTCATACTTATTACGTACATTTAATTTTAGATATAAAAAATCGAAAATGCAATTATCGTATACCCCATCCCCCTAACCTATGTAGATTAACGTAGTGATTTTAGATAAACGTCACCAAATAATATTTGATTTTAACAAACTGCCACATTTTTGCTAATTTGTAACAAGATGTATTAATTTGTCATTATTGTTAGCTTTATGTAATGTATTTACCTAAATAACTTGCTATTTATTACAATTGAGGCTTATATTAAAGTTGATAAAATAATTAAAATTACTGAACGTCGTTACAAGGTTGTTTTGGGGCAAATCTGTGAACTGTCACAGGGATCATGCTACATTTTCTCAAGTATAGTAAGATAGTTTACTGGGGACACGACAAATCAAAGGCAACAATCTTTGATCTATAAAAATTGTGTGTCCACATAAAATTACCTGTTGTTTTTTTACAAATTATGTGTTATAGTTCGGAAATTCTAAGATGTGTCCTGTGACAGCTCACAAATTTGCCCCAATACAACCTAATGTAATGTATTTACATAAATAACTTGCTATTTTTTAGAATTGAGGCTTATATTAAAGTTGATAAAATAATTAAAAGTACTGAACATCGTTACAAGGTTGTATTGGGGCAAATCTGTGAACTGACACAGGGACCATGCTACATTTTCTCAAGTATAGTAAGATAGTTTACTGGGGACACGACAAATTAAAGGCAACAAACTGTGATCTTTTAAAAGTGTGTCCACATAAAATTACCTGTTGTTTTTTTTTTACAAATTATGTGTTATAATAATAAAATTTCTTGTCATATATAAATAAATCAAAAATTTTGAGAGGGCATCAAAATGATCTGAAAAATACATATTTTAAGTCCCAAATATTTACAGAAAGTAAGTCTGCTGAAGACGTTGTATAAGTGTTACCAAGATGTGGACCTCTATGTTGGAGGGTCATTGGAAGCCTCAGTCCACGGAGCTGAAGTCGGACCAACTTTCTACAACATTTTGATAGAACAGTTTACAAGAACGAGGAAATCTGACAGATTCTGGTTTGAGAATAAGTCTTCAGGATTGACATCAGGTATTTTTAATAAACGAAACAATTTTCTTCTCTCCCATTACGACTTCTCTTGAAGGGCTTAATGCTCAAAGATAGTCTGCATGTGTAGTACAGAGAATCTCTGCCAGCTGACTGTCTTCGTGACTTTTCAGTTTGTTTTTTTTATTGTTTGTCTTTAAAATTCAGTTGTAATGTCTAAGACATCATACTAAATACTTAAATTTCATGACCACTTTCATGGCCAAGTTGGTAAGAAGCTGGTCTTCACTTTTCAGCCTGATTTTCATTTAAGGCCTCATAAACAAACACTACATGGTTGTACAAATAAAGTGTTATACGAGTTTATGGTTCGCTCGTTCGTGGCAGACGTGATTTGATCGTGCCCCGAGTTAGAGAACTCTTGAGAGAGTTTTCTCTCTAAACGGTACTATTTATAATATTAAATCTCGACTATTTTTTTACAGATTTTAATTGTATTTATTGTTAAATTTCATAAATATAAATTTGTTGTAGCTTATTTAAACAAGATAGTCCCATCGGTGAAGTATTTGCTAATGATGTTTAGAGTCTATAAAGTCCGACTTTGAATTCAATAGATGATTTTTTTAGGTTAGAAATTTGTAACTAATTTTAAAATGTTCGCTTTAACTAAGTGGAACTCCATATTAAATTATTAAATAATAAACTCCTTTGTTATTCCACTTATCGCATTTATCCTCGCTACACGTATTTCTACCTCCTATACGAAGGCGCTCATTCCGCGAGGCCCCCATTCCCACGTAGCGGGGATTAAAATAATTAATGGCATAACAAAGTAATTTGTTGTTAAATATTAGAAATTAGTATTCAGTATTTAGGCTGGAGTATGAATAGGATATATAAATACTAACCGGACAGCGTGCATCAATCTCTAGTACATCGATCGAGATGACAACAATTCTATTTGCATTGATAAGTCAAATAAAAATAATGCAGCTGGGGTTCGATGACATCGCTGTCAATTTAGCTGATACGAATTCTTCTAAAAATAATATTTTTGTTTACATTATGAACTATTGCATCTGGACCCCTCCTCTGCCTATCAACTGCAGCTGTCCGCAGCTGCAGTATTCAGTATTTAGACCGGAGATGAATCGGACCTATGAATACTAACCAGCTGTCCGTAGCTGCAGTATTCAGTATTTAGACCGGAGTATGAATCGGACCTATGAATACTAACCTGACGGCGTGCATCAATCTCAAGTACATCGATCGAGAGGAAAACAATTATGTTTGCATTGATAAGTCAAATAAAAGCAATGCAGTTGGGGTTCGATAACATCGCTGTCAATTCAGCTGATACGAATTCTTCTACAAATAATATTTTTGTTTACATTATGAACTGTTGCATCTGGACCCCTCCTCTGCCTATAAATTGCAGCTACGGACATGTATACCGTTTACGACTGTCGAGTCGCGAGCCAAATCCGACTATGCTACCACTGCGGAAAATCGATCTACACGCGAGACTGCTGTGGCTAACAAAATGTAGTACTCATTACAAAACGATGCAAACCGCAATATTATCAACGATGAAGAATGTAAGGCTGATGCGATGAGAATAATTGGAATGGCGAAGAATGCTATGTCAAAATTATAAAAGATATATAAGAGCTAAATCATCACCTTCAAGACGAAAATGCACTTAATTAAGTCTCATGTCTTCACAATATTTATGCAAGGCGTGGAGACGTGGATTTTGAGAGCAAACTAGGGACGCAAAATAGATGCATTTAATTTGTAAAAATAATAATAGTAGGACAATTTTTATAGCTTCGTTTAATGATAAAACTCTCCTCAAAGGCGTCTTAACTTAGGATTCGAACCTCATTATTAATTTTGATAAGACCACCCAAAAGGGATTGTCTTTAAATGTTTGCTAAAGTTCCACATGCCACCCATATCTCTGACACTATAGTTCGGAAATTCTAGGATGAGTCCTGTGACAGCTCACAAATTTGCCCCAATGCAACCTAATGTAATGTATTTACCTAAATAATTTGCTATTTATTAGAATTGAGGCTTATATTAAAGTTGATAAAATAATTAAAATTACTGAACATCGTTACAAGGTTGTATTGGGGAAAATTTGTGAGCTGTCACAGGACTCATCCTAGAATTTCCGAACTATAGGAGGCGGACCATTTCATGTTACACGACCAGTAATGGCAAAAGCTCTATAATAATACCCTGTCCTATTGGATTGATTTGGAACAACTTATATATTACGTGAATAAGAAATCGACCTCAAATTTCTAATTCTGTACGAAGTAACTAGAGAAAGATATTACGAATTCCATGGCTGGCAAGACGAACTAATGCCACCATTCTCGAAAAACTTAAAGTCATCGACAGATTGTCGACAACATGCTTACGTTTTTCGTGGTCATGGAGATAGTTTAGAGAGGCATGTGATCACTGGAAGTGTAAAAGGACGACGCACAAAAGTAAGAGTTGTTGTTGAACTGACCAAGTGAGAGATGCAATATAACGACCCTTAACAACTGCTCTTCAAACCGTGAAATATAGAGATGGATGGAGAGGAGCTGTCATGGGCTATAATTGGAGTTACGATGCTCAGACATGCACTACACGACAGGATGACTAAACAATCAATGTCAACTTGGATATGTTGAAACCAGTGAATACACCATTTGAAAATCGGATAAATGGGTCCAAAATAATAAAAAAATCACAATTCGTGGGACGCAAGGTGTGACAGACCAAGTGGTAAAATATCATCCCCTTTGCGAGGAAACTACTGCGAATGGTTTGACCAAGTATATCAAAACCTTCGATGCCACCGCTTCATTCAGCCGCACGGTGCTTATTTTACCTTTAAGATACGTATCTAATAAGGCCTGAATGAAAATATTTTGACTACGCATAACTGGCCAAGAAAAACATTATTGCAAGAGTTGGCAGCCAAATTGAGGGTGTTAGGGACTATACCACCATCCCAGTATTCCAAAAGTCAACCTCACCTGTACGTGGTTCACCTGCTAGTAACTGATGAGGCACTAACGACTTGATTTTTATCAATATACTCGTATGTTATCCGTTGGTGGAAACCAAGATCTTTCCACATAAAAGGATAATGAAATGAGTCCTTCCAGGGCAGATCAAGCTCTGAGGGTGCTCTTGTCATCTCAGTTTTTAAGTGCCACAGGATAACCACTGTAGAGCTGCAGTCCAAATTGAACCGGTAACGTGACTGGTTATACGCAGCCGGTCAAATTGAATCGGTAGCGTGACTGGTTATACGCAGCCGGCCAAATTGAACCGGTAGCGTGACTGGTTATACGCAGCCGGCCAAATTGAACCGGTAGCGTGACTGGTTATACGACTAATTATACGCAGCCGGCAAATCAATGATGGATCGTTCGAACATGACTAAATTGTCATCTAGAGTCAAAACACTTTCCCATTCGGATCTCCGGGATAACCTCCTATCCAAAGCATTAAATTTTGACGATCTCCATGACCTATTTAATAAGAGGCCTATCTTCCGACCCGGAGGTTGTGGGCTCGATTTCCGCTGGAAGGTATATTTAAAAAAAAAGGTTTTCAGTTTCGTTGTCTTTCTGATTGATTGGAGGAGATTGCCATATGGAAATAATTTCAAAAAGTAATACTGTACACAAATAAAGTATTACTTATACATGTTTATTTCACGTGCGTTTATAGTGATTTGTTTGCCAGATGTGATTTGTTTAATAATAGTGGGTTTGACTCCCAGGCTAGAGCGCCCTTGATGAGAGTTCTCCCTAAACAGCACTGTGTAAAATTGTCCTTCGAATTGAATTGAAAAAGAAACAAATTGAAGTTTCTCGTTTATTAAGATCCGAATAACTAGGTATGGAAAATGAAACTCCCATGACCCAATCTTCTTTAAAGCTTGTATTATTGTATTGTATTAGAGTACAACCTGGTGGACTTATTGCCATATGGTAATATATTCCAACCAACCAACCAGAAAAATGTTAAAGAGGTCTTAAGTGAAAACCAGACTGGAATCCTTTTTGAAAAAAATCTGGGTTCCGACGGGAATCGAGCACGCAACCTCCGGGCTGGGAGACAAGCGTCTTACCAACTAGACCACGGAGGTCGTTTTATTTAGTGTTGAAAGCTAAAGGGTGTTTATATATCAATACCATATATTTAAACAGTGTTTATATCAGGGGTGGGCATACATGAGGTCAACGAGAGCCACATTCTAAATTTTCATATATATAAAGAGCCACACTATAACATAGCCACATTCTCACGTAGTATTAAATACAAAAATCCAAATTAATTACATATTCTACACAAATCTTAATTGCTATATAAAGTATAAAAAATACACATATAAGGAAATATAAAAATGGGACATTGGGAGCCGCACTTAACCCAACGAAGAGCTGCTTGCGGCTTTCGAAACCGCATTTGCCCACGTCTGATTTATATCATTAATTTTAATTTAATAAAAGTGATTGAACATGGTTGAAAAGCTCTGTCGGTGATAGAGAATTTTTTGATGACAGTTCCACTGTCTCGCGCAGAGATCGATGACTTTGTGACTTGGTGACGAAATGTGGTGGCGCAATGTTGCAAAAACATCGAAAAAATTTATCATTTTCTGCGTGGTATATTTTCCGCCAAACTTGTACGAGTATAACGAACATTTTTCAATGTTTTTTTTTTTACTAATTACTAACTTAATGCGATTATCATTCACGACAAAGATTTACCCGCGAAAATAGATGACGTCCGCTTTCACTCCTTACAAGGGATGACTCTTGGCGCGGTTCTAAAAGTTTGCCTTGCATCAGTGTGTCCAAGCTATTTAACTTCCCAATTTCTCACTGCCTTTGAAAGCTTTAATAATAAACGCTCACTGCCTTTGAAAGCACTGCCAATAATTTCCGAAGGAATCTCTATTCACCTTATCTGTTCATCTTCGGACCGATTGGATACACCGATCTAATGGCCTCAAATGATAATTTTGCTGCTTTCACCTTTTTCTGTGAAAGTACTGTCCACTTGCTAGGATATTTGAGGAGGTAACATAAATCATTTTTAAATCATGATAAAAAAAACAGTATTTTTTCAAAAATAATCTTGTCCAGGCTTCAAACCAATCAAAAAAGTCATGTCCGAATTGACCAATCATAGCTTTCCGATTGTGTTCATATCAGTTCACCAGCAACTGTCAGTTTTAGATCGTACGTGCAGAGTAATGTCATTATACAGCTTTATCTATCTACATATATTTATAGTTTTATAGTAATATTTCTTCTTATTTTGTAACACTTTACTTATTTTATTTGATTAAAATTAAAGTAAATTATTTTTTGCAACACCTGTATAATATTTTTGAAATCGAACAAAAAACATCATGCCCCACAGACATGTTCAATCAAAAAAGATTAAAGTAGAATTGTTCACTCAAAAAAGATCATGTCCATGTTTTTAACTAGAATAAAACTATTTTAATTATTATGATTCGATTTTAAACGACATATCAAGTCACCTTAAGCGATTTTCAGGATTTCAGATATTTTTATGTCATGTCAGATATTGTTATGTCATATATTTTTAATGCAAACAGTTTTTGGCGATTTCCTAAAATTCTGGTTTGATGGATATGTTCTTTTTTTAATATTACCTCCTCATTTGAACTCCAGTCCTTTAATGGCTTTATAAATATATTGATTGTACTGCGAGTACTGCGAAGTAATGAATGAGCCAATTACTCAGATCTTTTTCGTGATAGAAAAATGTTGGACATGTGAGATTTTAATCGACATGATACGCAGGAGTACTGCGAAGTAATGAATGAGCCACTTACTCAGATCTTTTTCGTGATAGAAAAACGTTGGACATGTGAGATTTTAATCGACATGCTACGCAGGAGTACTGCGAAGTAATGAATGAGCCACTTACTCAGATCTTTTCCGTGATAGAAAAATGTTGAGCGTGTGAGATTTTAATCTGCATGCTACGCAGGAGTACTGCGAAATAATGAATGAGCCACTTACTCAGATCTTTTCCGTGATAGAAAAATGTTGGACATGTGAAATTTTAATCGACACACTACACAGGGGTGTCGTGAAGTAATGAATAAGCTGCTTAATTACGAGTATATCTCATCCCTGATATAATTAGATCTCATCCCTCAGTAATGGAATAAAAATCTAAGCACCTTGTATTATACACTCAGCACTGGAATGAAAATCTAAGCACCTTGTATTGTTTCTCCAGTAATAGAATAAAAAATCTATGTATATTGTATTGTTTCCTCAGTAATGGAATAAATAATCTAAGAACCTTGTATTATGCCCTCAGTAATTGAATAAAAACTCTATGTACTTTGTATTGTTTCCTCAGTAATGGAATAAAAATCTAAGTACCTTGTATTATGCCCTCAATAATTGAATAAAAACTCTAAGTACTTTGTATTGTTTACTCAGTAATGGAACAAATAATCTAAGTACCTTGTATTATGCCCTCAGTAATGGAATAAAAACTCTAAGTACTTTGTATTATTTCCTCAATAATGGAATAAAAAATCTAAGTATTTTGTATTGTTTCTCAAGTAATAGAATAAAAAATCTAAGTACTTTGTATTGTTTCTCCAGTAAAAGAATAAAAAATCTAAGTACCTTGTATTATGCCCTCAGTAATAGAAAAAATATCTTTATATTCCTTACATAAAAGTAAACATTGTATTTTTTTCATCTAAATTATATATAGGAATTATTATAAAAGAAAATATTTTTTGCTTTAATATTTACGCAGAAAAGTGGTGAAATTCACGTTAATAAGTATTTTTAGTATAAACACTATATTTTTCATAAAAGGTAGACAAGAAAAGTTTCGCTCCGTAATGATGATTTTGGGTTAAATTTTTATGCTTCCAGTACAGCTCGTCAGACAAAAATTAAAAATACCATTTTCATAAACATATATTTTTTTAAAATTTCATTTACAGCCCAATTAGCAGAGATAAGGAAAAGCTCAGTGTCAAGATTCTTCTGTGACAATGGAGATGGAATCAAGAGGGTGCAGAAAGATGGGTTCTTGCTGGTTTCCTCTCAGTAAGTACAATTTTAATAGTTTAAAAAAAAAAGAATAAAGGCCAAAAATCTTCTAAGAATGCTTCTTTAATTAACTTTAACTAAATATGATTAACATAATAATCTCGATTACTGTCTAAACATTTGACGCAACACCGGTTTTTTTTAAATTTATTAAAGTGGTCTATAAATGCAAATATTTGGCCAAGTTTTTATCTATATACAAATGTATACATTAAAAATTAATCTAATTAACATATTATAACAATGAACTAACTTATTTTAATTTCCTATGTGTCATTTTTATTTTATATAACCTTAATAATTAATTCTTTAGAAAAAGTTAACATCGACATACTTAATTAAACAATTCTTAAAACGAATTATTTTAATACAAATCATTTAACACGTACATGCCCACTCGTTCAGGCTACT
Source organism: Odontocerum albicorne (assembly GCA_949825065.1). Classification (NCBI taxonomy): domain Eukaryota; kingdom Metazoa; phylum Arthropoda; class Insecta; order Trichoptera; family Odontoceridae; genus Odontocerum; species Odontocerum albicorne. The sequence continues at coordinate 35,632,349 of OX463850.1, forward strand.
TGCATTTCATGACATTCACTCAGACCTTATTCCTCTCAGCTAGTATTATAGGTGGACTAGCCAGGCAACAGATGATGCTTCGGAAACCTATGCTTATCGAGGAAGCGTTATATTGTTTTATCTTGTATTACACTTTCGTTGTATACAGTACAACCTGGCGAGCTTATTTTCATGTGGCAATCTCTTCCAACCAACCAGAAATGCGTCAAAGAGGCCTTGAATGAAAACCAGGCTGGAATCCTTTTAAAAAAAATATGAGGTCTAATGGGAATCGATTATTTCTTACTTTCAAGCCTCATTCCACCTGAATTAATTTAATATGTGACTATGGTCTAACGGTTAGCAATAACTTCCAGACTGGTATTACTCTGAGAATATATGCTGATTAATATAAATTCTTAAAGTGTTATTAGGCAACACAAAAATAACGCTTTATAAAACTTCCTAACAAAATATTGCCATCTGAATTTGAGTTTAATATGTCATAAATGTGTGATTGCTGAAATGCAAAAGTACGCACACAATAAACCAATACACCCACATACGTTTTCCATCTGACTGAAAATTATACTCAATCACGAGGCATATCGATTGATTTAATGGCATTTATAAACTACGTTCTATAAGTTTAAAAATAAACCGTTATTGAGGTGATACTTTATTACAAAACAACGCAGGTTTTTGAGGTGATACTTTATTACAAAACAGCGCAGGTTATTGAGGTGATACTTTAATACAAAAAGCGCAGGTTATTGAGGTGATACTTTATTACAAAACAGCGCAGGTTATTGAGGTGATACTTTATTACAAAACAGCGCAGGTTATTTTTTTTATTATTATTGATAACAAAATACTATTTTTTTTATTTAATATAGTAATCTTTAAAACAAACATTTATCAAAGGCTTACCAACTCGTGTATACAAATTTATATCTTAAGAACTAATCTAATTTAGGTATACCATATATTACAAATATGACCTAATTTAATTTTATATATATATAGTTGTAACTACTAATTTAGAACAATCCTGACAACTAATTATTTAACACGCACGTGCCCACTCGTTCAGGCTATTTGCATTCCATCACATTCACTCAGGCCTTGGTCTTCCCTGCTAATACTGTAGGTGGACTAGTCAAGCAACAGATTATGCTTCGGGAGTCTGTGCTTATAACTGAAAGCTAAATTGGACTTACTCTCCTAAGCCCCCAGCACAGTGATTAGAGGATTGCTGTGGTCCTGTTGGTTTTTGTAGAACTTCACGGTCCAAGCGAGGATGTGGTGTACTCGTAGAAGAGTTTTTTCTCGCTGTTCGGCGTGAAGTCGGGAGAGGTTTGCTCTGAGATGGGTGTTGAAAGAAATATTAAATGTCTCATTCTGCACTCGTTGAAGCTTCAATTAATCCGTATTGCTCACACTACCCCAAACGGGTGCAGCAATGGGTCAAGATGAAATGGATGAGTTTTATAAAGGAGGAGCTTATTTAAGGAAGCATGGTCCGATGCTATTTTGACCCTTCTGTCTGATGGTATTCAGATAGATTTTTCACGTCAATCGCTGATTTGACCACATTCCGCCACTCGACCAGGCAACCACCGATGAACAAGGCTATCGGTGCCACTCTTTCCTTAAATTTGCGGGAGAACAAAAATACGTAAATATTAATTAATGCAAAATATAAATAAAAGACTAGTTAATGAGACGTATTATTGAAAAAGTAAATGGGTCGTATCAAATTATTTCTTTACATAAAGTATATATAATATAATAATTAAGTTTTTCTAAAATCTATGTATCATTTGTGGGCAGTTTTAGTAGCGTAGCGTTGCGCTATGATGTGGGCAATAGACAGGGGTGTCGATAACACCCCAGTAGAGGGCGTCGTTAGCGCCCTCTACATTGTTTAGGTTTCGAAATCTAAGTAATAATACTTTGACAAAATTAAAAAAACGATGAATAATGAAATTTAACCAAAACATTTAGCATAAGTGAAGAACAAAAATCTATACATACGCAATATACTCGTACATTATATAGAGTGACCACTGAAAGACTGAATGATATAAAACTAAATCTCGCAGGAGGTCCATCGTCACCCTGGCAGTGTGCGCAGTAGCTCCGTCCTGTTGAAACCATACCTCCTGATTATCTTCGACCGCTGGGCGTAAATTTTTTTCAAGCATTGCCCTCATTTTCAAAGAAATAGGGGGCGATAACTCTTTCAGACATAACACCGCACTAAACAGTGCATTTTTCGGGATGCAATTGTTGATGTGATTTTCTGGAATTCTCAGTACCCTAAAATCTGCAATTTTGTTTGTTGATGTACGTTCAAATGAAAATGGGCCTCATTACTCATTATCAAGTTGTTTAAAAAGTTGTTGTTATCTCTGGCTAGGTGTTCAAATCGAATGGCGTACTGCAGGCACTGCTAAGTATCTTGGGGTAGTAAAGCTTATCTCTAAGGGATGCTCTGTAACCTATAAAAAAAAGATTGGAAATGAAAAAGTTATGACTTTTTCAAACCCTTGAGTCTTTCAGTGGCCACCCTATATAAATAGTGTTTTACTATTCAGGTAGTATTTTCTCAGATGACGGAAGAGTTAAGATGGATATTGAACGCCTTATAATGATAGGAAACAAAGTCAATGGAACACTAAAACATGACTGTTAAATCCTCTATAGTATTTTGATGCCAAATTTGGTGTATAGGAGTGAAACGTTAATGTGGAGAAAGACAGTGAAAACCCTAATAAATGGATTAATAAGAAGAATACAAGGAGTGACAATGTATAACAAAATACGGAATGAAGTGACAAGGGTTGAATGTAAACTTAATGCTAATGTGTTAAGTAGATGAAAAAGAGCACGTTGAGATGGTTTGGGCATGTGGAATTAATGAATGAAGGAAGACTTATAAAACATATGTATAGTGCAAATGTGAGTGGAAGGCATAAGAAAGAAAACCAAAAAAAGTATTATATGATTGGATCAAGTTAATGATATTCTGAAAAAAAAAAAACAAATTTTGATAGTCGGATAAATCGTAGAAGTTGTTTGAGAGGTGTATGGATGTAGAAGAGGCTAATGATGTGTGTCGTGATAGGAAAGCCTGGCGCTCTATCCTTTCTTGCGTACCCCGACGATCTTGCATTATTGACTCTGATTTCAGTTTGTGAGCCCCTTATATAATTTATTGCCTTCCATTTGTCATAAATGTAGTGGGATTTTCAGATCTACGCTTAAAAACTGTTAGAAATAGCTCGTTCAAATATTCAAAACTAACTTGGCACAAGTAAACGTAAACAACATATTCATGATGGGGTTGCTTTATCAATCACGGAGGTTAGTATTTTCCAAACGATAGCTTCAAATTTCTTGGTGTCTTTTTTGATATTAAGTTCAACTTAGATAAATAAATAGGTTATAAAAAGTTTTCGGATTCATATACTCTTAGAGAGTTAAAATATGTACTTGGATGTGTTCTAACAAGGGAAATAAAAGCTCATCTTAAGTAATTAGTTAACCCGATTTCTAAATTTTTAGACTCCATTCTGTTTTCAATGCAGCTGCTTGGTTAAAGTATGGTAGAATATTATCATATTGGTCCACTTCTAAAAAGTCTACACAGATTAAAGCGTCGCGAATGAATTGATTTCAACATTTGTCTCTTTGTATTCAAGTCCCTTAATGGGACATCTTCATTATGTCTTTTGAATCTGTGTCTGAGAGATGTTACTTGGAAAGGAGTTAAACTTTTGATTCTTTGTCTGAAAGGTGTTACTTGGAAAGGAGTTAAACTTTTGAATCTGTGACTTAGAGATGTTACTCGAAAAGAAGTTAAACTTTTGAATCTGTGTCTTAGAGATGTTACTTGGAAAGAAGTTAAATTTTTGAATCTGTGTCTTAGAGATGTTACTTGGAAATAAGTTAAACTTTTGAATCTGTGTCATATAGATGTTACTTGGAAAGAAGTTAAACTTTTGAATCTGTGTCTTAGAGATGTCACTTGGAAAGGAGTTAAACTTTTGAATCTGTGTCTGGGAGATGTTACTTGGAAAGGAGTTAAGCTTTTAAGTCGATTACTTCTTCATTTAATAAATTGATTGTTCCAAATCGATTCAATTGGGTGGGGTATTACGAGTATGATAGAGCGTTTGCCGTTGTCGGACATGTGGAGTGGAATGGTTTAGTGCAAGGGTGGCCAACCCGCGGCCCGCTGGTTGTCTACTTGTGGCCCGCGGAGCATATGCACACATATTTTTCTTTCAGTGTACATAAAATTACCAAAAAAACATTCTACCGTGCGTAGTTCGTATCATATTCCATATATGGAAGTATATCAGTACATTGATTCAACTATCGTGACAATTTCTTCTATGGTATATTCGTGTCAACAAACAATCACAACGTTAAGCTGATTTCAACAAAATCAGACGTCTCACTAAAATTTATTATATTTTGTTTATTTTTTATTATTATTTTTTGTATTGCCCAACTCTCATCTAATAAATATGTCTGATTCTCATTTTTGTTATATCTTCTTAAAAGAACAATATATTTCTTGTTTGCTTTGAATAATAAAATAAATTTTGTTGTATGGCCCGGTAGGAAATCTCATTTCTAAAATCTGGCCCGGCTGCTGAAAAGGTTGGCCACCCATGGTTTAGTGCTTAATTAAAGAGACATATGTGACCTGCGCTGCTTTAGGAAGCACTTGAAAACAATCCGTTTTGAGAGGTCTTATGAAAATGTATGATGAACACTACACAAATACACTACACCTAAATCCGAATGTGCCGTCACACATCGGAAGGTTTACAAAGGCTTCTTTGTAGTTCGCCTTCTCTCAGTAACTAATTTAATAGCCGTAGTCACTATGTTCCTATCGTTACACTTAACTTATAATAATTTAATAGCCGTAGTCACTATATTCCTATCGTTACACTTAACTTATAATATTTTAATAGCCGTAGTCACTATGTTCATATCGTTACACTTAACTTATAATTAATTTAATAGCCGTAGTCACTATGTTCCTATCGTTACACTTGACTTATAATAATTATTTTGTAATATTTTAAACTTGGTAATGATATAGGATTCGAGTCCCCAGTTAGAGCGCTCTTGAGGAGAGTTCGAGAGGTGCTACATACATTTTCATTTGAGAGGTGCTATATAAATTTTCATTTGAGAGGTGCTATATAAATTTTCATTTTATTATTATTATAAATAGTTAATATGTACGAAAGTCAGAGGCTGTCTGTATTATCATCTTTCTCACGTTTTCCTTTTGGTTCAAAGTTACGCCAGCGCAGATATCCACTTATTTTTACCTCTAGTCCCAGCATCCACTTAAATAACCGATCAACTTGCAACTTGCACGTCTCTCAGCTCAAATCAAGCTTAGAAAGAAAAATGAAATTTTCAAGCAGATACCGAAGACAACTTGGATCGCTCAACTCTCCAAAGAGAGTTGACAGAACGCGGAGATTTATTTGCTGCTTTATTTTAAGCCATTAAATTCTGGCTCGGTATTTGGAAATATAATCATTTTAAGTCCTTTTATAATAAACACACATTAAAGGGTTACATTATAATGTATTGAGGTAAAAAAACAAGTTCATATTTCGCATATTTTTAATTATTTAACATACTAAACGTAAGTAAACAACATTAATCATCTCTGAAACAAAAGTATTTTTTAAAAGGATATTCGGTAACAGGATTTGAAAAAAAACAGCTGTCAAAATTTGTTTTTATTAAAAACAGCTGTCAAAATTGAAGCAAGCTTAATATATTTATTTTTATTGTTCGGTGTATTGCTTATATAACCATAGTTGGTTAGATCACAATGTCCTAGCCTGAAGGTTGCAGCTTCGATTCCCATATATTTTTTTAAAAGGGTTTATAGTCTGGTTTATATGGCTTTACCTTAAGGGTTCTTTAACATATTTTTAATTGGCTGAAAGAAATTGTCAGGTAATACTGTATACAGCGAAATAAACACGCCAAACTGTAATTTATACAACGAAATAAACACGCCAAACTGTAATGTATACAGCGAAATAAACACGCCAAACTGTAATGTATGCAAGGAAAATGTAATAAAATACAAAAAATGTAGTTTACGTTTGAGAACTAAATTTTCATGTTAATAAGTGTATCTTATTTCTTTTTTTTAATTTTCGTCACAAAACAAACTGCTTTGAGTTGAGTATCGGCCATCTGCCAAAAACAAATAATTGCCAAAAAAACACATAAGATAAACGTGATTCGATTATCGTCACACAAAAATTAATGCAAGCAGAGTCGGGACAAGGGAGTGTCAACTGGAACACTGGCCCCTAGATGCGATATCGGTAGAGGACGCCAGCATCGACTAGCACAAAATTACATAATTAATTTAAAAATACTATGAACGATTATAGCAAAGTCAATGTTGATCGTAGCAAAGCTTTTCTCCAATAACATATAGAAATAACAATGCGAAGGGAGAAAAGAAAGTAGGGGGATCTGAGTACCTTTTTTGAATGCAAGAGGATGCGTCGATCAGATTTTCTCTGTCGTATGTTTGTAAAAAAATGTATGGCAATAAAATAAGACACTGTAATAGGTTAGTCAAAAAGTTTTGAAAGCGACATCTATGGAGCAGTAGAAAAACCAAAATTTCTACGCCATTTTAATATTTCATTTTTCATAAGAACGTACTCAAAATTTCATTTCGATCTGTCAATTCATTCTTTGTTTACAAGCCATTTGAAGTTGACGTGTCAGTGTATTTTTTAATAATGGAAAAATCCGAATATCGTGCAGTGATTAAATTCCTTGTTTTGGAAGGTTTATCGCCTACTGAGATCCATGCAAAGATGGTGAAAGTATTAAAGGAGTCTTCTCCTTCATTTCCAACCGTTCACCGATGGGTTTTGGAGTTTAAGCGTGGCCGTACAAGCGTTGAAGACGATCCACGCTCAGGACGTGCGGTTGTGGATTTGGAAAACATGACCGCGTGATAAGGGACAAGCTCTGGAAAATATTGATTTATTGCTGTGTTGAATGTAAATTAATTCACTGTATTTCGTTATTATACACCGAAAGTAAAACATGTATTAGAGTGAGCCGGTGTGGTTTTATATTTCAAAAGGGGTATATCAAGGATGTGTTATGTCATATTAGTTGTCTAATATTTACATAAATTCATGATGACATTCAAATGTCGAATTGCAATGGATGCAGATCGCTGTATATTGATGGAATTGTATTGTAATATAAGCTGAGAATGAAGATAAATTACAAAGCTTGATAAGTTGATTGTTTGAGAGTTTTGCAAAATCTGAGAATAAAAGTTGCGAATCTAAAGTCATGGTGATAGAAAAGAATGAAAGGAAAAGTAAACTCAATAAATGAGTGTACAATAAAAAATTTACTGTACACTCATTTATTGAGTTTACTTTTCCTTTCACTCTTTTCTATCACCATGACTTTAGATTCACAACTTTTATTCTCAGATTTTCCAAAACTCTCAAACAATCAACTTATCAAGCTTTATTATGTATCTTCATTCTCAGCTTATACTGCAATCTCATCAATATAGAGCAATCTGCATACATTCCAATTCGACATTAGAATGTCATCATGAATTTATGTAAATATTAGACAACCAATATGACATAACACATCCTTGCTATACCCCTTTTGAAATATAAAACCACACCGGCTTACTCTAATACATGTTTTACTTTCGGTGTATAATAACGAAATACACTGAATTAATTGGAGCATGATAAATTCTGCTGCTTGTACTTTCTCATATTATGGAAAATTTGCTAGAGATATCGAAAGACGTGTAGCAGTAGGAAACAAAACCAACTTTGATGTATAGCAATGAAATATGGTGGTGGAAAATTATTGAAAAGAGCTAAATAAATAATAAAGAAATTCGTGCACTGAAATCTGAAAAGAAGGGACAATGTTTGACAGAATACGGTATTAAATTATTACAGACCAATGTGAACTTAAGGCTAATTAATGTATTAAGCAAGATGCAGAAGAGCACTCTTTCATGGTTTGAATATGTGGAATAAATTAATGAAAAAAAAGACTAATAGACGAAATATGCAGTGCAAATGTGAGAAGATGACGTGGTAGAGAAATATCAAGAAACGTATGGTTAAATCAAGTGAATGATATTTTAAAAGAAGAAAATATGATAAAAGAAAGTCTGATGCTTCGTCTTCTCTACTAATCTTGAGAGGGAAGTGGCGCAACGGTATATTTGATTTTATATAATTTTATCAGTTCCCTGAATGCCTAGGAAAAAAATATCGTTTTAATAATCAATTTAGCATTTATATTATAGTCCTTAATTTTTAAATAGAATGATTTAACTAGGGTTGTGAAGTCTGCAAAAAAAGTCCGACTCTAGAAATTTTAGATATATGACTCTGACTTCAATTATAGTAAATATATACGAGTAGCTTACCATGTTATACTAAATTACGTGGCGTTACTACTTATATATATATTTTTTTAAATAATGTCTACGAGGAATCCTCATCATACTACACGCTATTTTTATTAAATGACATATGCAAAATTTCATAATATAATTTATATATCCAATAAGTTTAAAAAAATTTGAAGTCGGAGTCGAATTTGAAAAGCGTCTCTTAAAATCGAATCTAATTCCGACTTCACAAAAAACCAACCTACTCCACGAACCTGACTTCATAACTCTAGATTTACACTTAAATGTGGAAAAAATCTACACAATAAACTTATTGTAATTTCTTTTATTAAACACTGATTTTTTCACTTTATGTAACGGTATAACCATACCGGTTTCAAGGTTTTCACCTCGTTACATAAAATGAAATAAACATTGTGTGATTAAACAAATTAGTGTCTTGAAACCTCCACAATGTTAATGCCTTAACTATAAATAATACAATAAACTTAAATTAAATTAATTTTGACAATAGTTTTGTTAAGTGAAACAGGCCTGTCACTTTGGTTTATGTTTATTTTAATTTAATATTAATTAATAATTCTGTTTAACACATTCACTGCGATATGTATTTATAGAATAGTGTAGAGGTACTGAAAAAAATCATATTTCCGAAACCTTAAAATTTTACGGTATTTTCGAAACCTTAAAATCTTACGGAAACCTTAAAATCTTAAAATATTCGATACCATACAAACAAAGAGAATCGAATGACGCGCAACGGGCGTCATCAGCATCTCTACAAAAAATGTGTTGACGCCCATGGGCGTCTTTAGCAGCGAACGTGTTTTAACTGTCGTTTTAATTTTTTGCCGAGACGCGTTTTCGAAGGGGGGGTTATGCAATAAAATGATATACCTAGTCCCGGCTCTGAATACAAATTTAAAGAATTTGAAAATATATTTGCTCGAAATAAATCAATGCCTATCTAACAGGCTGAATAATTAAACATTGACAAAAAAATATCGTCGATCATGACCCGCATTCATAGTCCAAACTTAATACTAAACATCAAATCTTAACTAATTTTACTGAAGAAATTAGTAATTACATTGAAATTTCGTGTAATTTTGTCGTGGCTTCGTTAAGTAAGGGAAACGTCGTTTCATTACCTCACTTTAAATGTTGGAGCGTAGAAGGTTCGAGTTTTTATACAAAACACGAAATGATTTGATCAAAAGCTTAGTATTTTGGCCGGATTATGAATTCGGGCCCATATGTCAGATCTCCTGACCCACTGAGTTTGATTCCAGTTTTTTTTTTATCTAGGGCTTCATTTATCATTTTTATGATGGAATAGATTTCCTTATGGCAATAAAATCATAAAGTTGTACTGTATACGACAAAAGTGTACATGCATACAAGAAAAAATCATCACTATTTTCTTCTAATTCTTCATCTTGGTTTAGGTCGTATGACCTGTTTGTGACGGTGGGCTGTCCTGGGATAATGACGTCCAGCTGTCTGTCCACCTTTTCGGCGACCTTCCTGGTAGTCTCCTGCTGTTAGGGTTTTCAGTCTTCTTTCCAGTCTTATCTCCATGCGGTCCACATGATCCCTCCAGAAGCACCTTCTGCTTCTTTCCCACCTCAGTATGTCTTCAATACCACAGACAGACATTATCGTCTCATTTCTGATCCGATCTCTAAGAGTTTTGCCTGCGATGGAGCGTAGGGTTCTCATTTCTGCTACTCACTCTGAGAAGGTTTTTGTCCTGTTGGTATCGACTCTCACTTCTATCCCATGTGTCATGATGAGGCGGACGCATGTCTTATATATCCTGACCTTACTTTCGGTTAGCATGTGTTTGTTTCTCCATATAGTGTCCCGCAGGCAGCCGGCCAAAGCTGTCGTTTTATTAGTTTGTGCTCGTACTTCACTATATAGGTATATAAACTATACACCTAGGTAAGTGAATCGCATGACTTGCTCGATGGGTACGTTACCGAAGATCAGTTTGCATCTGAGTGGCTCTTTTGATATTGTTAAGCACTTTGTTTTATTGACATAAATCGTCCCATTGTATTTCTTAGAAGCAAGGTGAAATTTGTAAAGCATTCTCTGAAGATCATCTTCGCTTTCTGTCAATATTGCAGCATCGTCGTTGTACTATTTTCTTAAATTTGTAAAAAGAGTGAGATTGAATTGCATTGCGCTCCCGTTTTATGTAGTGCATCCTGACGGTTTGATTGTCATGTAACGATCACTTCCAACTAATCAGAAATATACAAAAGATGCCTTAGGTAAAGTTAAAAAAATTATGTGGGTTTCAACGAGAATTGAGTCCTCGACCTTTGATTTGGAAGACAGGCATCTTAGCAACTATGACATGGAGATCGTTTATAATATTAGATTAGATCAGCAAACAAAATGGTTATACCATTGTTATTATTATTTTGTATTACACTTACATTATATATAGTAAAAACCTACAATATTTTTTGCTATATTGCAATCTTTTCAAATCAACCAGAAAAATGTTAAGGAAGCTTTTAGTGTCAAACGGAAGACTAGAACTCTATTTACAATATCGAGCCCCCGGTTTAGTGGACAAGTGTTTTTCCAAAATTTTTGTTTATATTATATTTATTTGCTAAGAATATTGAACATTTTCTAGACAGTAAACGAAAATGTATGATATTTCAAAATATTTCAAGTTCGAGTTGTTTTGCAACAACACTAGAAAATAAAGGGTTGATATTCTTAATTTATCTTTTTAAAGATCTATCTCAAACACTTTGATAGCCATAGTTTATTTGATCATCTGGTTTAGATTACTCAGCTGATTTAAGATTGTTCAATACTTGAATTTAACGTAAATATGATGTAATTACAGTTCTAATATGATGTACTTACTAGTTCTAATATTCTAGTCTACCTTTATCCGCGGAGAATATGTTCCAAGACGAATCACAGAAGATGCTTAAAAGGGCGAGTTTTGTTTTTGCCACTTTGCGGCTTGAAAATGACATTTGTAATAAGACACAAAGTTTACTAAACATTAAAATATTTATTTTAGAAGACAAAATAAGAGTTTCATTGAATATCGTAAAGCTAACTATAAACTAGCTGTAGTCGGAGCCTGGCACGTGTTTTATTGTGTCCAGTCATTTCTTAGATAAGCTTTGACTTATCGGTACTTCCTGGAACACTCCTTTTCCCCCAATTCGATGCATTTGGAAAGCATAACAGACAACGTTTTATTTATTTATAATAAATACATATGGATACCATCAAAACCTGCATATCAGTAATGGCCATAAGGTCGGTCACTTTTATAATTTGAGCCCTAAATAAGCTTTTTGAGTTTGTAGATAGTAAAATACTCTATTTAAATAAATAGCCTTTTTTTTCTTTATTAGTTTTCAATGCTTTTGTGTGAATCGTTTTTGAATTTGTTAAAGCATTCGGAACCTAAAGGGTTCCGAGAACGCCAACGGCATCTCGTATTATCGGCGACACTGAACGACATGAGGCATGCGACATGTTTCCTAGTGTTGCCTGTTCCTAGGTGTGCGACTATGTGCCACAAATTTTAACAATGTCGCATGCGGATTTTGACTCCTCGAGTCGCATGCGCTTTGTCGTCAATACGTGTAGCATGCGTCTTAAACAATTCCATGGAGGCAACGTCAGTTGGTTCATTATGTCTTTACAAACAATCGAGGCGGCTACATATTTGGTAATAGTTTTGAATCGTAGAAAAAAAAAAGAAAGCCACGGTATTGAAGAAGAGAATTATATATGTGTTGCCAAGAAGTTCAGAATGATGAAAAGTTGAACGCAAATTCTTGATTTTTTTTTCTCATCGATTACAATGCAATGATAAGTATTTATTCGCTAACTGCTTCAGTTTATAATTTTTTATCCTGTTGTCTTTATAATCACTAATTTTATTATTCCAATACTCCGGTGAATTATGATAATCTTCAACAAACAAGGTAGTTTTATCAATATTCCACTCCATGTCGCACGCTACAAACCGCACCGTTTCGCTGACTTTCGGATAACGACGACATTGTTCGGCACGTTAAAACGTGTCGAAAGGTGTCCCGGCAACAACAATCAACATGTAGCATGCTTCAAAGATACTTGCTTCTTGTTGCTTCGTGTTCCTTCGATTGAAAGACTGTGTGTAGCATGCGTCAATACCGCATGCTACATATTGCCTAAATGTTCCCTCAGTGGAATTGCGCCTTAAGATACCAACGGCTCGTATGCTACTGATAAAACAAAAAGCGTAATGTTTTTTAACTTTCAAATTTCTTCAAAGTTAAACGCTTTCGATTTAGATTTGAAAAATCTCCATCAAAATAATAATTGACATAAATTATTGGACTGTGAATTAGGGCTAAAGTCTTAAACAAACTGGGATCACCATGAGAAAATGATAGTGGGGAGGTGCACCATCTCTCTGTCTTCCCCAATAGGGAAATGGTGTGATGGTATGTACGTATGTATCAAATTGTTTGATATGGTTAACGTGATTATGCCCAGAAAAAAATATGGCGTCCTCGCGTTAAAGCTTGCCCTCCTATTGGTGCCCTTCTCCTCGCAATTCTTAGCTATTGGTTTGAAATTTTGATCCCTTAAGGCACTTTTCTTTTAATAAACTGTTTTATATCGAATAATAAACTTTTAATTTTATTTTCAGAAATCCACTTACATATTGCAACAACTTACCATTCGTGGACCTATCAAAGTGGAAGGAATAAATATAAAGGATAAAGCAACAATTATTATGTAAATACTGAATCAGACAGCCAAGAAGTACCTGTTCTTACCAAAGGACATCAGTGACTTACAGATATCCGTTGATCTTTAAAGTTTTAAGCCCCTAAGAAAATTAAATCTAAATACATAACATATCATATAAGACAGCATGAACCTAAAATCTGAATGCATATATGGCAGCATGAACCTGAAATCTGAATACATACCATATATAACAGCATGAACCTAAAATAAACACTTGCCAACTATTAGTAGTAACCTCATAATTTAATAAGTATTTATTGTAATGTATCAAAGGTTTCGGCCTTAATTTTGTGGAATTCCATTTTAAAAGATTTAATAAATAATGTTTTTTTATTCCACGCATTTTATTAATATCCCCCGTGGACTAGTTGGTAAAACGCCTATCCGCCAGCTCGGAGGTTTGTGGGTTCAAATTCCTCTGGAAGCCAGATTTTTTACATGTTAATAAAAATCTTATGGCGTTCCCAAATTTTATTCCTCAATGCTGAGCGTCGTGGTCCTTTGCTATGTGTCGCAATTCAGCGCACCACCTGTCTCCATCCCTCTCGGCCTGGGACACGTTGAATGCAACGCTTAAAGACGATCCTGTTAACTCCTTTATTTGATTTGTCCATATCATAGGACACCTCCTTTTTGTTCGCCTTCCTTCAACTGTCCTCATCATCACCAGTTTTCCCAGACTTCATTATTATTTCTAGCACCATGCCCAAAATACGTTATAATTATTTTTCTGGATGTTATCGAAAGTCTTTCGATAATCTCCAATTATTGGCTGATTTTGACGTCGGTGTGCTTTGCGGTCCATGGGATACGAAGTATCCGCCTCCAGCATCACATCTCGAAGGCATCTATCATGTTTGTTTCTTTAAGTCGTCCCTGTTTCTATTCCATACAGTACTATTATTATTATTATTATTTACAAATATCAAAATAAATTCGAAAACAGCGACAAGGAAAGAAAATCTTTAAGGAGTTTCATTTTATGTAAAATATCTAACGTTATTAAGATAAAATTTGAAATTCGCCAAGGAAAAAACAAAAATGAGGTAAGGCAGTTTGGCTTTCAATGTATCTAATTATTTTAACGAAACATTTAAAATTGTTAAGTAAACCTTATTTTAAATGTTCCACTTAATATGAATTAACGAGATAAGAAATATTCATAACATGTTGTGTATGCAAAAACAGAGCCATATTAGATTAATTATTATTTTATAAAGTATTGTTAATACTATTTTATTAAAGCAAAACAGATAAATGTACAGTGTGAAGAGATAAGGGTATTATATAAAATATTTATTTTTCAAGTATTATATTTCATATTATATAAAAACAGAGCTAATCCGAAAGTTACTACAGGTGGCCCTCGACTTTCGCACATTCTACTTTCACACAATTCGCTATTTCGCACATTTAAAAAAAATCATTTTTTTTAAAGTTTTTGTCGATTATGCGAAAATTGTTCACTTCCATACAGTCGCTCTCACTTTTTTTGGAAGAACTATAATATATGGAACGCAATAAACAATACGAGTATTGGAGACTCGTGGACTGAAATAAAAGAGTCAACAGTGAAAGGTTCCTCGAAACAATTATGCCCACAAAGGATGAGTGATTTTATAAATTCTGAAGAAACTCCGGAAACTATCACAGATTAAATAGTTAGCCTAATGAATGAACTAAACTTGGACGTCAACAACGAAGATGTTAATGAGTTGATTGAATCTCACTTAGTACATCTGTCAAATGAATACTTAATTGAGCAACAAGAGTTAAATGAAATACACAATGAAAGTGAGGAAGAAGAAGCTGATAAAATCGTCAAGACTTTGACAATCAAAAATATGAATGAAGCCTTCATGCATCTTGACATTTTTTTTACAATTGTGTCAATGACCGGCGAAACGACCTTTGCATACCTCAACAATTTGAAACAAACAAGTGCAAGGTCCACACGCCGGTCATTCAACTCACTATCAGGCGTGGAGCGCATTCCATGTTAGAGCGAGAAGGCAGCACATCTGTCGCGCCAGTTCCCAAAACAGAATGATACCTACATACGACAAGAATCGTATTGTGAATGCAGAAACGAGACGGCGGTATATCGTGCGCGTATTCCCGCAAACATTCAAGAATAGTATAAATACCTACGTCTATCAATTAAATTTCTCTTTCCGCATTGCGATCTAAACAAGTTTTACTTATCAACAAACCATCCTCATCATCTCTCCTAAACTATCATGGAAGAATGTGATCCCAATGGAGAACGTGTATCTCAAGTACGTAAGGCGATTGAGAAAGACACAGCATGTGATAGAACTCTTTATCAAGAAAAGAAAAAACGGGAGGTATTCAACTAACTCTTGACAAGTTTATAAAGAAAACACCTGAAAGCACTTAAACACGTCTCGTTAACTTAATTATGTATATTAATAAATAAATGTTTTTAATAAATAAATGAATATTTAAAAATAGAATTTTTGATGTTTTTTTTACATCCCTCTACTTTCAAAAATTCAACATTCACACACATTTTCAGGAATCAATTATATGCGAAAGTCGAGGGCCGCCTGTACTTCATATTCTGGCACTGAAACGTAGATTCAGTGTCGTGCAAGAATATAGGAATATATAAACATTCAATAAATTCCTTCGAGATGTGTTGGTGTTGAATGCTGACAACCCCATGGACCACATTTCAAGACGTGAGTTAGATAACGATTCTAAGTAAGAAAGACCGAGGAAGATGATGAGGTAATATAATTTTGATTATTTTTCTGTTTAATAGTTGAAAATATACATTTTAAAGTGCCCCAATTTGTATTGTGTTCCCTGTATCTGTTGTAATAAAGTAGGACACCTAAGCTCATATATGATACATAATGAAGTCGTACATTTTAAAGGGTCCCTGTTTGTATTGTGTTATGATAAATGGAGCAAATTCCTATTTATAAATAACATATCATACGAAATAACAAAAAAAAATCCAAGTCACATAGAGCCAGCTTTTTACACTAATTTTAATCTCCGGAAACTCTTATTTAACGGGAAAGGCAAAAATGGAATACTTAGCAACAGTGGTGTGTATAAACTCTTATGTGCTGACTGTGATAATTTCTATATAGGAAAGACAGGAAGATATTTTGAAAAGAGATTCCGTGAACACAAATGCGCTTTAACAAATCCTCTAATTTATTCTGAAATGGCTAATCATTGTCACCGTGAAAACCATACATTTTCTATCGATGATGCCAAATTCTTGCATATCAGTAGTAACAGAAATAAATTGAACATAACATATTAGAGGCCATAGAAATTTCTAAGTCAGTGCATCGAGGTGAACATCTGGCAAACACATATACCAAGAATCTCTCCGATGCTCGCTGAGGTCATCCCATGCCTCCCCCAGTCCCTAACCCGAATATTGACCGTTAGAGGCATGTATCTCGGAACGGAATTCAGTCTTGTTTGTGCTCCCCTGATGATGAGGTATTGAGCCTTGAAACCGGTAGGGTTTTTTATTTTACCCTGGCGAGTTTATTGCCATGTGGCAATCTCTTCCAACCAACCAAAAATATGTTTTTATAGGCCCTAAGTGTTAACCAGACTAGAATCCTATTTAAAAAATCAGGGTTCCAGCGGGGATCGAAGCCGCAACCTCCGGATCGGCAGACAAGTGTCTTACCACCAGGCCACGGAGGTCGTCAGGAGGGTTATACCGTTACAAAAAGTGGAATAAACAGTGTTTGATAAAACAAATTACAATGTCTTTAAACATCCACAACGTTAATGCCTTAACTATAAATAATACATTTGAATATTTTTTTGCGACTTTGCGGGATGAATAGTCATTTGAATTATTTGTGCGACCATGTAACTTGCTCTATTTACTTTTGCATGGTTGGTTGGAAGAGATTACCGCCTGGTTATAAGCCCGCCAGATTGTATTTGCAATAAAAGTGTTAGATAAATAAATTTAAAAAAAATTCTATATATATTTTTTTTTATCAAATTTATTTTTACTATGAATACCTCTCTGTTAACATTTTAGAGCACCTAAGTCATCAAAGTGTGCCAAACTACAGGGATGTGTGTTTTTATGTCGGATATTCCACCATATATATAAAATGACTTTAAGTTCACATCTGGTAGTATCAGTTGTCGCATTGAGAAAAGTGCACAACTGAACAATAACTATGAAAATGCGTGTACAGTTCGCCTTCATGTTCCTGGCATGCCTTACTTCTTTGGTAGTGGAAGCACAAGTAACACGTACCTTCGATGATCGCAACACTTGGACGATTTCAGAAGCGGAAGCTTGCAAGACCTTCCCACCAGATTCGTAAGTATAACTAATTCATTTGTATCGTACTCCCCAAAACACCTTGATTATACACGTGGACATAATGAAAAGCAATTTCGGGATACAGTATTGTGTTAAATAACAAATAAAGCAATGTTTAATAAAAAAAATTAAAAACACTTTCCAAATCATCCCTTCACGTTTCCCAATTGTATAAAGTTTTTCAAATTGAGCGGTTTTTTTAATTCTTGGATAAACCACAGATGGCGTCGCGAACTTGCCTTGGTCTTGTGACATTTGAGAAGTGTAATATATGGCATTTATAAAAATGGAGTCGTATACAATACAACACGTTCAAATTGAGAATTATTGTATATATTGTAATCTCCGGAAACGGTGATGTTAATTGGCCACCAAGATCATGTGATCTGACACTGTTGGACTATTTTCTCTGGGGCTACGTAAAAAACCAGGTCTATAAGAATGACCCCCGATCAATTCCGGAGCTGAAGGATGAAATTATTCGCGTTATTGGTGAGTTAGAACCGCAATTATGCCAAAATGTCATCGAAAATTTTGACAAAAGAGTGGACATATGTGGAGCTGCAAGAGGTGGACATTTGGCAGATATTGTTTTTTTGTGTTTAAATGTCATACATTATACTTCAATGACCAATAAAAAGTTTTTTGAAATCAAAGCAAATTGTGTGTTTTATTCAAGAATTTAAAAAAAAGAAGTTAAAAAAACCGCTCAATTTGAGAAACACTATATATGTCATTTGAGAAAGTCAGCTGAGAAGTATCTAATTAATATGGTAGTGATTTTCTTAACTTTAGAAAAACAATGTCATCATCATCACCATCATAGCACACCCATATTGAGAGAGGCAGAGAGAACTAATCTCCACTTCATTACAACCTTAACACACATCTGTCGCTTATAAAATATCCATACTCATCGTACTGCATACTCCTCTATTGTAAAGTGATTCTTTTACAATTTTCCAGTATTTGATTTATTTGATTGTGCCACGGTTTAGACTTCCGGTTTATATGGTACAGCCTGGCGGACTTATCACCATGTAATAATCTCTTTCGACCAACCAGAAATATGTTAGAGAAGAGATAAGAAATCCTTTTTTAAAAATTTCAGGCTAGAAGACAGACGTCTTACCAACTAAACCACAGAAGTCGTCATTCTAAAATAATTGTTTTGTATATTACTCCTTCGCGTTTTATAAAACATATAAATATTATTTTTTAATCTTTCATTATTCATTCTTTTTACGTGACCGAACCGTTTCAATACTTCTTTCTTCATCATAATCCATGTTTTTTTTTTGGAAACTATAAAATACTAGTTTCTCCACCTTGAGCAATAGATTTTGGAATCTACAATAACTAAATTCACTGGAAAATACGACAAAGCTGTCCACTTCCTGTAAATTAGTCTTTCGACTATTTTAGTATACCGGTATAATTAACTTTTCTTTTGATTTAGGCTTCTTTCCATATAAGTGGAAATATGGATGTGTTACCATTACCAAAAAAAAAATACGAATTCCCTTTCACCAAGATACTACTGGTCAATCTCAACCTTTCATATTTTTCCTTATTCGTCTTTAAATAAAGTTATTATACTAGAGAAAATGTATCATGGTCCCTGTGACAGTTCACAAATTTGCCCCAATACAACCTTGTAACGACGTTAAGTAATTTTAATTATTTTACAACTTTAATATAAGTTTCGATTCTAATAAATAGCAAGTTATTTAGGTAAATACATTACGTAAAACTAACAATAATGACAAATTAATACATCTTGTTACAAATTAGCAAAAATGTGGCAGTTTGTTAAAATCAAATAATATTTGGTGACGTTCGTCAAAAGTCACTACGTTAGTCTGCATTGGCTCGGGATGGGGTATACGATAATTGCATTATAGATTTTTTTATACCTAAAATTAAATGTTCGTAATTACAATAGTATTAATTCATAGTGGATCTTGGCCTATTAAAAGATAAATACAAATCATACGATGCATTAGAAAGTCAGTATAATGAAAATTAGGAATTAAAACGTCAGTTTAGAGAAAAACAATTTTTCGATTTATAAAAAAACTATTCGATTTGTTCAAAACGATGTTACCCCGTCCCTTTGAGACATGACATTTTAAACGTCATGGATACCATCCTACACTTTCTCTTGCATAACTCCTCGCACTCCAGTTTCATCCTGGACATAATACGACTACACCACTCATCGGTATCAGGCGGGCTATGCACAGTGGAAAGCTCATGATTGTTATACTGCTGGACTTTAGTATTGCTTTTAGTTTAGTTGATTTAACTTTCTCATTGAGTATATAAAACATTTAACTTGACGCATTAAAATAGTTCATAAACTACGGGCTTGGGCTAAGACAACACTTTAAATTCTCAAATCAACTGTCCGGTCAGGTGAAATACTGTCACCAATTACATTTTCAATCTTCGTTGACTCCATAGCTGTGGAGCAAATATAATCTTCAATTGTACACTATCTTCTTGAATTATAACCTCAGCTGCATCATACAGTGGTCTAAAGAAAATTATATGTTCGTGAATTGTCTAAAATCCAGGACTGTGGAGTCGGAAAAAAAAACACGACTCCGACTCCGATTCCTATATTTGCCAACAACACGACTCCGACTCCACAACTCCGACTCCACGACTCCGACTCCAAACTCCGACTCCACAACTCCGACTCAAAAAAGCTCAATTTTATCAGGTTGTTTCCTACCGTTGCATATAGCCATTTTTTCATGTTATAGGGATAAAAATAAAACAAGATCAAACTTTAATAATTATTTATTAGAATTTAATAGAACTTATTCTTAAAAACAACATTGCTTCTATAAAATCTGTATTCGTAGAGGCTCTCAAATCAGAATTGAGAATTTTAAGAGCGGAAAATAACCGCTCTACGGATAGTTGGGTTCGCGGTAATGCTGTAACGATCAATGCTGAATCTTTTACGATTTCTAGATACCGCTGTATTGCCATTTCAACATTTAACTTATAAGTTCGGTCAATTTTTTCCATTATTTTCAATGCATCATAAAATTCAATTTTAAATTTTGAAATAGTCTCCTTCATCTATATTGGGACTGTGATTCAAACGAGGACGTTTTAGTTTATCTTGTTCATTGAGATATTTTTCAAAATCGTCTTCAGATTCAGCGGTGTCGGATGAAGATGATGATACTTCGTGTACGCTGCCTGCTGTCGTCTCTTTTTCTAGTCGAAGGCCTTTCATACGAACGGTTAATTCAAACAGAGCGTTTTTAGCTCTATTTATTTGTTCTTCCGTCAATATGGATCGAACCATGGGGTTAACATAGATCCCAGCCAACAGAATTTTCTTTCGACGTGAGAAAAAAGGAGACAAACACATTTTCGTAGACTTTATGCATTAAATGGATCTCGGTGATTCACCATATCGGCGCGACGTGCGCCTGCAAGTTTAATATTCGTGCACAATACACATTCATTATAATAATTTTAAAAAAATGTATTTTAAATTTTAACGAAAAAGTAGTCGGAGTCGCTCGTTTTTTACGACTCCTACTCCGACTCCGACTCCGGCCCGAACACCGCGACTCCGCGACTCCGACTCCTACTCCGACTCCGACTCCACAGCCCTGCTAAAATCACAATAAGTTGTTGTGGAAAGTGGGTGTCTTCTATCGAAAACCCTTCAACATTTTTCCTCCATTAAATTTGATAATTCAGTGATTCCGTTTTCATCAAATGTCAAAAATCTAAATTAGCCGCACCATCATTGCTTCTTTTCTTTTTCTAAAGGGTCTTTCAAATTGAGCGTTTTTTTTTAATTCTTGGATGAAACACATATGGCGTCGCGAACTTGCCTGGGTCTTGTGACATTTGAGAAGTGTAATGTATGGCATTTATAAAAATGGAGTCATATACAATACAACAACGCGTTCAAATTGAGAATTATTTTATGTATTGTAATCTCCGGAAACGGGGATGTTAATTGGCCACCAAGATTGGGGTTAAGTGAAAATCCAGGTCTATAAGAATGACCCCCAATCAATTCCTGAGCTGAAGGACGAAATTATTCGCGTTATTGGTGAGTTAGAACCGCAATTATGCCAAATGTCATCAAAATTTTTGACAAAAGAGTGGACATCTGTGGAGCTGCAAGAGGTGGACATTTATTGGCGGATATTGTTTTTTTGTGTTTAAACGTCATACATTATACTTCAAAGACCAATAAAAAGTTTTTTGAAATCAGAGCAAATTGTGTGTTTTATTCAAGAATTGAAAAAATTAGGAGTAAAAAAACCGCTCAATTTGAAAGACCCTTTATACTCGTATATGTAAGGTTGCGTAATTTTCTGCCTATTTTAGTTGAATACTTATGCTTCCATTAGTTGATTACGATGACGTGTGTTATTTGGATGCCAATGAAATGTTGGATAAGTTGAAGAGACTCCAACACATTTGTATCCGATTCATATTTAACCTAAGGAAGTATGACCACACGTCAGAGTTTTGGAATAAACTTCAATGACTCAAAATGAGACAGCGAAGGAACATTCACGTTCTTTGAGCTACTTAAAGCTTTTTGCCATGTTCCCCTATCGGACTCTTCACTTCCTAATAATAGTATTATACTAGCTCTGAATATGTAGGCAGTCTTAGTAGCTTGGTTAACACTCATACTGAGCAAGCGAGTACCCTAAGTTCGATTCCTGACGGATTCACTTCAAGACTAGTTTAACTCTTTTATGTCTGAATTTATATTTTTCTGTAGCTTATTCTAGATAACCAGATGGCTCTCTGTTTATTGACATTGGTGTCACACAATTCTAGTTAAAAACCTAAGAGTACTGATATGTAACACTCTCTCATAGTCAGACAAAATAAATGGGTTAAGCTGAAGGATCTTCTTTAGTGTTAATTCCCTTAATTTGTTACAAAGATTCCTGCCTACTAAAACCCACATTTTATTCGTGCAATCCCTGCTCTTTCCGTTTTTTTTTACTATGCGGACATCTGTTTAGTTCAATGAACAAATTACACCATTGTCAAAATGTTTGTCTAAGATTTTTTCAACTTGAAAAAGTACGATCACATCACTTTATACCAGAAGGAGCTGAACTGGTTGAACGTAAGAAATATATATCAAGTTCACATACTATATCTGTTGTATATCCTTAATTGTCCGGCCGCCCTTTCCTATCTTGCCGAAAATTGTCAGCATATTTCCGATCATGGACTAGCGCTCCGCTCTAACAGAGATTGCATATTGGCCTTTCCGGTTCATCACTCTTTTGTTTTACATAATCGTCCTTTACTGTCCATGCGGCGAGACTCTGGAACCAGCTGTTATATTCGCTCCGTCCTCGGCATGCAGAAGCGACTGAAAAAACTCCTAATTTCTAGTCAGTACCTAATATAACGTTTCATTCCTCATTTTTATTTCATCTCCGCCATATTACGATATCTCGCTTTTAGTTTTATTGTGCGTCATATAATATATGTCCATAAAGATGAATTTGAATATTTT
Organism: Odontocerum albicorne; assembly: GCA_949825065.1. Classification (NCBI taxonomy): domain Eukaryota; kingdom Metazoa; phylum Arthropoda; class Insecta; order Trichoptera; family Odontoceridae; genus Odontocerum; species Odontocerum albicorne. Next base: position 35,655,497 of record OX463850.1, read on the forward strand.
TTCGCGATTATATAACTTTCTTTATTAACTTTTGTCTGGTTGGTTGAAAGAGATTGCCGTCTGGGGATAAGCCTACCTGATTGTTCTAATTCAATAAATACATTAAATAAATAATGCTCTTGTGGTGTTCGTAATGATTGTGAAACAGCGCTAAATTATGATAAAACGCTGGTGGAAGATAAACTTTTTGCCGACTAGGTCACGAAAGTTGGGAGAATTATTTAATTTTTCAAACTGAGTCATACTGCATTTAATCGTTTTTTATTAATTTAGTATGTTAATTTACGTTATAATTTTATTTGTTAGTTCATAATTAAATTCAATGTTAAATTATCCAAAGATTGGTATTATTTGTGCAGGTTGCAAATAGTTAGGTAATCCAAGTTAATATCCAACACATTTTAAATTTTCAAACATGACAAAGAAGTAAAACACTTGTTCAAATATTTTTTTCCATTATAATCAATCATTGGTCTTTAAGTATAAGTAAATAATTCGCAACTGAAATCACTTTGATTTCAGTTGCTAATCTTATTTTATTCAAAGGAAAAAAACAGTTTTTCGGTTTGACCTTCACTTACAGACCCATCTTTCTAGTTTATGGGAAGTTGCCACATGGCAGTAATGTGTTGTAATGCCAGAAATGATTAGTTCGATCGCTACTAACATTTAACATAGCTGACAGGATTGTGATGTTAGAAATTATTAGTTCGGTTACTACTATAGCTGACAGGGTTGTGATGTTAGAAATTATTAGTTCGGTCGCTACTATAGCTGACAGGGTTGTGATGTTAGAAATGATTCGTTCGGTCAGTACTATAGCTGACAGGGTTGTGATGTTAGAAATTATTAGTTCGGTCGCTACTATAGCTGACAGGGTTGTGATGTTAGAAATGATTCGTTCGGTCAGTACTATAGCTGACAGGGTTGTGATGTTAGAAATTATTAGTTCGGTCGCTACTATAGCTGACAGGGTTGTGATGTTAGAAATTATTAGTTCGGTCGCTACTATAGCTGACAGGGTTGTGATGTTAGAAATGATTCGTTCGGTTAGTACTATAGCTGACAGGGTTGTGATGTTAGAAATTATTAGTTCGGTCGCTACTATAGCTGACAGGGTTGTGATGTTAGAAATAATTAGTTCGGTCGCTACTATAGCTGACAGGGTTGTGATGTTAGAATGATTAGTTATGTCGCTACTATAGCTGACAGAGTTGCGATGTTAGAAAGTATTAGTTCGGTCGCTACTATAGCTGACAGGGTTGTGATGCTAGAAATGATTAGTTCGGTCGCTAGTATAGCTGTCAGATGTAATTAGTTTAATAATAACGGATTCAAATCCCGAGTTAGAGTGCTCTTGAGGAAAGTTTGCTCTCTAAATGCCAATATATAAAATTGTCCTTCTTTCTTTCCATTCTTGGTTTTCTTCTATTACGCCGTCAACTCACATTAGCATTGTATATTTGTCTTGTTAAGCTTTCTTAATTCATTCGTTCTAGATGTCCAAATCATAGCAGAGTACTATTCTTCACCTTACTTAACACATCAGCCTTGAGTTCGCATTGATCACTAATTATAATACTTCATTCCGTATTCTGTCATACATTGTCATGCACCAAGTAGCGTTTCAGACAGCAGTCAGTATTAGACTCACTTATCATACTTAATATTGGTTCAAAACAAAGCGATTATTGAATATGTGTAATATTTGTTTTGTAATCATATTAAGTTGTCAAAACCGTACAAATGTCAGTAATGTGAAACTTTTTAATATCGGTGCGTTAATAACATATGTTTTTAGTTTTAAATTAAATATATAAGGGCTGCTACTTAAATTTTGAGATATGGCAACACCAGTGTAGATACGTCAAATCTGACATCAGCATCGTAAAGTTTGACGTTTTTCATCGACATCGTAAAGTTTGACGTGGCTTGAAAAATTAATATCTGCCAAAAATGGAATTAAATCATGAACATTTTCGTGCGATTATTTTTTTTATGATTTTCGACGTGGACTAACTCAACAAGTGTGCCGATCAACTCGCTTCAACTTTTGGTGATAAAGCACCCTCTCAGGCCACTGTGTTTCGCTAGTTTTCCGAATTCAATCGAGGTCGTAGTTTGCTCCAGGACGAATTTCGTGAAGGTCGTCGAAAATCAGTTGTTGTGCCAGAAAGCATCGATGCTGTGCGTGAACTGATATTGCAAGATCGTCACGTGACTTATCGTGACATTGAGGCATATTTGGGCATTAATTCCACTCGCATACATTTAATATTGCATGAACATTTGGCCGTCAAAAATATTTGTTCGCGTTGGATACCGCATAATTTGACAATCGCTCAAAAAAAGGCTCGTGTCGATTAGTCCAAAGAAATGTTGAAAAATTCGATCGCGGTGCTTCAAAAGACGTTTATAAGATCATGACAAGCGACGAATCATAGATCTATGCATATGAGCCAGAAACTAAACAGCAGTCGACTGTATGGGTCTTTCAAGACGAGCCAAATCCAACAAAAGTTGTTCGCGCACGAAGCACTTCGAAGCAAATGGTGGCTTGTTTCTTCGGTACAAATAGTCATGTCGCAACAGTGCCTTTAGTGGAACATCGTACGGTCAATTCTGAATGGTACACTATAATTTGTTTGCCAAAAGTGTTAGAAGAAATGAGGAAAACCAACCGCCGAAGACGGATCATTCTCCACGACGACAATGCGAGCTCTCACACATCGGCTCAAATAAGTGATTTTTTGAGCACTCAAAGCATCGAATTATCAATTCGATCCGCCGTACAGCCATGATTTGGCACCCAATGACTTATTTGTATTCCCGAACATCAAAAATAAATTGCGAGGTCAACGTTTTTCGACGCCTAAAGAAGCGGTTGATGCGTTCAAAACGCATGTTTTGAAGTTACCTCATTCGGAGTGGAAAAAGTGCTTCGAAAATTGGTTCAAACGCATGCAAAAGTGTATTGATCTTCATGGAGAGCATTTTGAAAAACAATAAAGCCATTTTCGATGATAAATATTTGTTTTTATTTGTCGGTCTTAAAACTTAAGTAGCATCCCTCGTATAATGGATCTGTTACAATGAAAACAAACATGGATTAAGCTCTAAAATACATTTATTTAGTAGTCAAATTTGTACAAATAATGTATCACAACTTTAAACAGTTGATTTAAAATTTTTTAATCAAATCTTTTTGTTTTCTAATAATTTCCACTACCAGTTATACTATGATTCATGATCTGTCATACATTGTCCCCCATGTATTCTTCTTAGTGCTTTTCTTTAGCATTTATTTGGCTCCTTCTATCAGTCTTTTTTACTGCCCACGTTTCACTCCCATATATCAAAGTGGTCTTGAAACATTGTTGTAGACTTTCATCTTAGTAGATTTTGATACTGTCCGGTTCGAATATATATTTATTTTCGAACCGAACAGTATCAAATTTTAGTGCCCCATTGATATTGTTTCCTATCACAACACGCCGTTCGATATGCCTCTCAACTCATGCATCATCTAAGAAAATACTAACGAAATAGCAGAAATCCTCAACATTCTGAAATCTTTAATTTTTCACTCATATATCACATTTACCTTTTCGTGCACACTTTTCTATCACCATGACTTTCGATTTCGCAAAATTCTCAGATCGTTAAAACTAGATGGTAAGACGCCTGTCTTATAACCTAAAAGCCAGCGGCGGCCGGTCTAGAGGTGCGCTGGTGTGCTGAACCGGAGAAATAATTCGCAATAATTAAATTATATATTCGCAAACATGACTTCCAAAAATGTTAAATATTTTTATAGATTAAATATGTATAAGAATACTAACAAATCGTAAGACTATTTTTATTTAAGTGAATATTAAAAAAAAAAAAAAATTAAATATTCCTTTCAAATTGACCGACCAAGTTTGCCAATACTAACGGAGCGATCTCCAATACGCACCGGACGAAAACGCAAATTCATATAGGGCAGACAGAGTACAGCAAACCGTGAGACAGCGATATTTCATATTCGCTCAGCGTCTCGAGGTGCGTAGGTGCTCAGCGCACCTCAGGACCGGCCGCCGCTGCTAGAAGCTATGTGTTCGATTCCTATTGGAATGGAATCTGTCTGATTTTCTGGGTATTTCAATATTTTGGTCGTATAGTACAAAGAGAGGAAAATTTAGCAGTGTGGAGAGACGAAAAAGCAGATATAGATTTGATTGACCAAGTCAGAAGGCGAGGGGAAGAATAGTTGTGGATAGAATTGGGCAGATGGAGCATAGAGATCACGACCCTCAATCATCAGAAATAGATCAAGAATGTTTAACTTAAGTCTGCTTTAATATCTTTCGACTTGGCTAGAAGAGATGCCCCAGTGGCATTAAGTTCACTAGGCTATATTTTATACAACAAAAGTATAACACAAAATAATATGTTTTTTTTAGAGATGATAATTTGCTTCCACCCTGCTGCGGAAAGAAGACCGATCCGTGTGACTGCAACACTATTTATCGAAGAATAGATGGCTCTTGCAACAACTTGAAGAATCCAGAATGGGGACTTCCCAACTCCACTTATGGAAGACTTTTGCCACCTGTTTATAGCGATGGTAAGCTATTTCTATTTAGTTTTAACTCTTCTTATCTTGTCTGACTATTTGCTGGATATAATTCTTCTATTGTTTGATTATTTGCCGGATATAATTGTTATTCTCCCATTTGATTATTAGCTGGATATAATTCTCCTTATTTCGTTTGATTATTTACTAGATGGTTAGGTTTTTTCATTTTGTTTCGGGAATAGCTCGAAATATCTACTCCAATTTCTTAGATTAAATATTGATAAGAGGCAACCTGCAGTCCACTCGTTCATTTTTACTTCTTATTTACATGTAACCACACCAATTTTACATGTGGGCCGTTTGTTGAATATTATATTTTATATGCGTAATAAATATTTTTACTTTGTCTATATTTCACGGTGATGGAAAAGTGTTAAAGGAAAAGTAAATGTGATTTATAGCTAAATAGTTAAAGATTGGAGTAAGTTAGTTAAGTAATTCTGCTACTAAGATAGTATTTTCTAAGATGGTGGAAAAGTTACCAGATATGTCAAACGGCGTGTAGCGATAGAAAACAAAGTCAATGGGGCACTAAAACAGGCACATTCAAACCGGACAGTATCGGAATCTGCTAAGATGAAAGTATTTTAGTAACAACCTTGATGTATGAAAGTTAAATGCAGACATAGAAAAGTATTGAAAGGAGCCGAATAAATGCATGCACTGAAAATAATACATGCAGTGACAATGTGTGAAAGAATACGGAAGAAAGAGATAAGCGATGATTGTGAACTTAAAGCTGATGTGTTGAGTAAGCATGTAGAACGAATACATAAAGAAAGACTAGCAAACTATAGCGCGAATGTGAACCAAAGAAGTGGTAGAGGAAGATCAAGGAAAGTATGATTGGATCAAGTGAATGCTATTTTGAAAGAAAGAAATGTAAAAAAAGTAATGAGCACGCTGAGATGGTTTGGACATTAACAATGCAGAAAGACTAAAAAGAAAACAGATATAAAGTGCAAATGTGATTGGAAGATCAAGGAAAATATGGTTGGATCAATATTCTGAAAGAAGGAAACGTATGTATGAAAGTATTATAAATTATGAAAGTATAATAAATTATGAAAGTATTATAAATTATGAAAGTATTGGGTGTTAACATAAGTTGTGTCCGTTTTTTTCCAATTTAAAAATGAGCACCAAAAGTAAAACAAAATGGTAAATGTTATACGTCATTCGAAAGAAAATTTTCTGCTCTACAATAAATTGTGTTTGCTTTTACGTTACATACTATATATTATTTTATTTGATTACAAGCCTTCAAAATGGAATGGCAAGTAGACGAAAGTGTGCATTTTTTACACCTCCTTCTGATCGCGTTCAATCGAGGGAATAAAGCTGTCCGCGATATTTGCGAAGTTTACGGTGAAGATGCTATAAATGAAAGGACAGCTCGTCGATGGTTTTTGCGTTTCAAAGATGGTAATTTCGACCTGAAAGACATGGAGCTTTCCGGACAACCAGTGGACTTCGATGAAGACCGCTTAAACCATATTATTCATGAAGATTAAACCATATTTTTTGGTATAAGTATCCTTTACCGTATCATTACTGGTGATGAAAAATGGTTTGAAAATGGTGATGAAAAAAAAAACGGGGATGAAAAATATTTGAAGGGGATCTTCATGAATAATATAGTTTAAGCGGTCCTCATCGAAGTCCACTGGTCGTCCGGAACGCTCCATGTCTGTCAGGTCGAAATTACCGTCATTGAAACGCAAAAATCATCGACCAGCTGTACTTTAATTCATAGCATCTTCACCGTACACTTCGCAAATATGGCGCACAGCTTTGGCAGCTTTATTCCCTCGATTGAACGCGATCAGAAGGAGGTGTCAAAAATGCTCACTTTTGTCTACTTGCCATTCCATTTTGAAGGCTTGTAATCAAATAAAATATTATATGTAACGTAAAAGCAAACACAATATCTTGTAGAGCAGAAAATTTTCTTTCGATTGACGTATAACATTTACCATTTCGTATTACTTTTGGAGCTCATTTTTCAATTTGGAAAAAACAGACAACTTATGTTAACACCTAATATAATAAATTACGAAAATATAATAAATAATGAAAGTATTATAAATTATGAAAGTATTATAAATTATGAAAGTATAATAAATTATGAAAGTACAATAAATTATGAAAGTATTATAAACAAATATACAAAGTTTCATTACAATATTCTAAATATTTTCTTAGATATATCAATTTTAGTAAACTCTTCACAAAAATCGAATTCCTCAAAAATAAGCCGGTCACTGGTAAAGATTGTCTTGATTTTGATCGTGTCTTAAATTATTAATATTTTTTTATTTTTTTCCAGGTATTAGTGCTCCACGTCTGGCCGTAAACAGGTCTCCTCTTCCTAGCCCAAGATTCGTCCGCCAGAAGCTCTTCCCCAATGCTGATCTGATCAGCGACAAATTCACCGTGGCCTGCATGTCTTTTGGCCAGTTCCTTACTCATGACATAGCCCTTCTAAAATCCCCAGATGCACGTAAGTACTTTAATTTATCTCCTCTCTTATGGTGTTACCACTATTGTTTTACTCTGTATGACCTTTTCCATATATGGTGTACCACTATTGATTTACTCTGTATGACCTATTCCATGTATGGTGTACCATTATCGTTTTACTCTATATAACCTTTTTGAAGGTGTCCTCTGAAATAAACTAATCAAATAAAGGAGTTGGCAGGATCCTCTTTAAATGCTGTATTCAGCATGGCCCTAGGCCCAAAAGGATGAAGACAGGCGGTACACTGAGTTCGACACATAGCAAAGGAACACGACGCTCGGCATTGGATATGCGAAGAAGAAAATGGTACTAGCAAAAAAATAATCTCACTCGAATAGCTATAAGAAGTAAAAACATTAAGAATTCTGGGTTTTCATAGCAGCTCGTGGATAATAATCCCACATATAGTTCTCAAGATAAGATAAACATTTCAATATTTATTTTTCAGCTCAAAAATGCTGTACGTCTGACAACCAGCTCCAATCTGGAACCTCGAAGTTCTGTTTTCCGATCAAGATCTCCCCATCAGATCCTACAATGGGTGCAGCAGGAATTCGATGCCTCAATTTCTTAAGAACCGTCACCGATAGAGATCTCGGATGTCAACTATCCAAGAATTCTCCCGCGAGACAAGTAATTTATTTCTGTTAATTTTGAATACATTTAGTCAACCAGAGTTACAAAAAAAAATGGACCTTTTCGATCCTCCTGTATCTTGGAACAATGAATGAATGCATACCTTTTACTTGATGACGAGTATATCACGTCCGCCTGGGTGAATAGTTCGTGCTTCGTGGCCCTAGTTTCTAAAAAGCCTATTTTCTGAACTAGGGATTTGATTCCTGTCAGAAACCAAATTTTTCAAAAATGTTTCCTGTCTGATGATCACTTAGGACCTCTTTAACATATGTCTGTTTGATTAGGAGATTGTCAAATCTACGACCTCCGCAGCGTTGGTAAGACACCTGTTTCCCAATCCAGATTCCACTCTGGTTTTCACTTAAGGCATCTTTAACATCTTCCTGGTTGGTTGGAAGAGATTGTCATATAGCAATAAGTCCGCCAGATTGTTCTTTATATAACGAAAGTGTTATTTAATACAATACAATATATAACAAGATTGTAATACAGCACAATATCAACATGCCATTTTTTTTACATTTTCATGAGAAAACATTTTTCTAAATATATGGAAATGCGGAGAAGTACCCAATATGCAGGCACCATCTTCCTATTTCAATAATAATGCGTTTTAATCCCCAGTCCAAGTGAAAACAAGGAGAGTTAGCTCTCAGTGCAGTATAAATTGTCATTTTGCAATATTATTATTGTTAATTGATGATCAAATAGTGTTGAAGTAGCCCCTTAGCAAAAATATTTTTTTGTTATTGGTAATTGTAATCAAGAACCAGAGATACCTTAAGATGAATGGATAAATAGGAAATCCCTTATAATCTAGTATGATTGCCAGTTATCTTTAGAATGGACAATAACTGCTTGTATTGACTTATTGCGTGTAATCTCTTTCACTTTATCAAGCACACAGTCATGACAGATCAAACCCTAAGTTCCGATAGCAAGACGATCAAAGATCCAAGATGACCAGTAAGTTTAACTATAGTCTTTCATGAGGTAGATTTTTATATAGCGTTATTTTTTAATTGCTTGATAGCGCTATAAGAATTTATGACTAACATATAAACAGTTTGATATCACCTCCACCCACGTTCTTATGGGGGGACGAAATAAGCCTCCATCCAGCGACATCTACACTAGAAGATCTAAATCCTCTTTATTTTTTTATCAGTGCAACTTTAAGTATTGACAAAACATAAACTGCCCAAATTACTCCTTCTCCAGTGGCAAAATGTCTTAAGTGTGAAAGGAATAGTAGGAACAGCCAACTTAGTGTCTGACATCACGAGACATGGAAAATAACTCTAAGTATAGTAAATATACTTATTAAGCTTCTTAAGACCTTGAGTTCAAACAGCCTACCAAGTTTCCAGTAATTTCTGCTGTGTCACTATTGGGTTAGTTGACAAGAATAACGATGACACAGTAAGTATTAAAATGCATTGTAATAAGTTTAATTAAATAAAATTATGGAGTTCTAAAAAAGTGACGCTGAAGTTATTTAAACAAATATCAGAGAAATCTTTAGAGTTGCATAAGAAGGCATATGATGTAGAGGAAGGTAAGAAAACGTGTCATGATAGGAAACTTTGCCTCTCTGCCTACCTCAGTAGGAAAATACCGTGATGATATGTTTTAATTTGATGTGTTTTCTTTGTTTTCTTACAGATTAACACAGTGACTCCATTGATTGATATGTCTCACGTATATGGTAATGATGACGCTTTCAGTAAGTCTCTGAGGACTTTGAGTGATGGATTATTGAAGACAGAAGTAAGGAACAACAGGATCTTCCCTCCAACAGAGACCAATAAGGCCGTTTTCTGCAAATGTAACATGGCTAACGAGAATGTTTGCTACAAGACTGGTAAGCCTCAATAGCTATCTCATCTCATTTACAATACATCTTCACATAGATACATCATACCGTGTCCCTTAAAGCAGATATATTACATCTCCTTACTTTTCTAATCATACATACAACTTTTGCCTACTCCATATTCATAAATCTAAATGTGTGTCTAATATTTATTTTCAACCTACGAAAGTACGATCACATAACTTCATACCTATTATGTATATATCATCATATTTATATATGTATTTAATCGTTTATAATTTCTCATAATCATTCATAAAATCAAAACAATTACCACAAACCTATCCTTTCCCGATTCCCAAAAAGATCCAAAAATTTCCAATAAATATCTTAACAGTCAGAACTTATCCGATGAAGGAGTAAGGTGTCCTACCATCGGACCGAAACTTCGAACAAGCTATCCATCACTTGGCATTGAACTGGTTGAATGTTAGAAATAGACGCCAAATCCACATACTGTCTCTATTGTATTATATAATATCCTTAACTGTCCCGCCACCCCCTCTTATCTCGCCGAAATTTGTCAGCGTCTTTCCATTAATGAATTAGCGCTACACTCAAACAGGGATTGTCTATTGGCCTTTCCAGTTCATCGCTCCTCTTTATTTTACGTCGTCCTTTACTGTCCGTGCAGTGAGACTCTGGAATCAGTTACAAACAAATATAGAACTCGCTCCGTCTTTATCACGCTTTAAGAAGCAACTGAAAAAACTCTTAATTTCTAGTCAGTAAAATAGCGTGTTTCATTTCTGATTTTTGTTTTCCTTTCCCCTCCACCATCCCTTCCTTTCCTTTTGATTGATGATATCTCACTTTATGTGAAAAATAATGTTCGGGTGATTGTTCGTCTTTTTGAGGTTCGTGTATATGTTTTTGGGTATATGCTCACGTATGTGTTTATGGATAGTCATTTGAATGATTAATGCGACCACGTAACTTGCTTTATTTACTTTTGTCTGGTTGGCTGGAAGACATTGCCGTCTGGCAATAAGCTCACCAGATTGTATTTTCAATAAAAGTGTCAAATAAACAAATAAATCTCATCATGCCGACCTCCTTGGCTTACTTGGTAAGACACTTGACTTCCAGCCTAATGGTTGCGGGTTCTATTTCCGTTGTTACCCAGATTTTTTTATAAAGGATTTCAGTCTGGTTTACTTTCACTTAGTTACGCCACTGATGATAATAATATTTGTTAATCTAATATTAGTCATTATTTGTTAATACACATAACTTTATCATTCTAGGTGACTCTCGTGCCAATCAAAATCCTGAGCTTGCTCTGCTGCAAATATTGTTTGTCAGAGAACACAATAGACTGGCCAAAGCTCTGAAAGCGATCAACCCCAACTTTAGTGACGAAAAGCTATTCCAGGAAGCGAGACGCATTAACATCGCTCAGTTCCAACACATATCTTACTATGAGTGGCTTCCAACTGTTTTAGGTAATCTTTTCAGTTTAAATTTATTTCTTAAATATATAAACCTTTAAGTTATTAACATACAATGAAGAGAATTTATGTAACACTTGCTGTAGTACCCAAGAAACTTGATGTCTTGCACCAAGGATGATTTAATTCATGGAACACCCAGTGCTGTCTAGATTACAGAAAAAAAGGATGGAAAAAATTGATAACCTTTGACACAATAAGAAGAAAAATTATAAAGGTTTAGTGAGTTAAAGTACAAAATCTATTATTCACAATTCAATATACTCATTTTTTTAAATCTTCTTTGTGTATTCAATCAGATATGGAACTACCCAATTGTTCAATTCTCATGATTGATGAATTACTACCTTGATCAAAAAGTTTTAGGACCGGCCACCGTGTGGCGCTGTCAGTCACCCGATTGGATTTTTTTTTGTTAGGTTACCAAATATTTTATTGACACTTCTCTCCAAATTTCAGCGTCATAGCTTGACATTTGTAAAAGTTACGCTGTACTGAGTACATCTACCTTTGTGCGTGTTTTCGATTTTTTACTAGTTTGAAAATGGCATCAACGAGTTTGTATTAAATTTCGTGTGAAAAACGGATTTAACGGTCCGCAGACCTTGGAAATGCTGGAGAAGTGTTTTTGGTGACACGAACGCTTCAGAAGTGGTCGTGAGTCGGTCGAGGATAACGAACGCAGTGGCAGCCGAAAACTGATAAAAACATCGATAAAATCAAAGAAATGTTCATCAAATGACCATCAGAGAGCTGGCAGAGGACTTAAACATCGCTTATAGATCCGCTCAAGACATTTTGGCTAGTGATTTGGGCCTCAGACGTGTCGCTGCAAAACCGGTGCCAAAAGACCTCAATTTCATGCAAAAAAAAGGACCGCGTTAAAATCGCAAAAGACATGATTTCCATGAGTTTTTGACCAAAAACAACACGACTACTATCCAGCAGCCTTTGAATTCACCTGATCTGGCTCCCTGTGACTTTTTTCTGTTCAACCGACTTAAAAAACCGCTTCGCGGAGCGCGTTACAGCACCCGAGAAGATGTCATGAAAAAATCAATGACGGCTCTGATGGACATACCGAAAATTGAGTACCAGCGGTGTTTCGAGGATTGGATCAAGTGCTGGCGTAAGTGCGTTGCAGTCGATGGGGAGTACTTTGAAGGGGACCATATCGATTTTGATGAATACACTTGTATTTCCGATTTTATGAATAAAGTCTTAAAATTTTTGATCAAGGTAGTATACGTACAACTGTTGTTAACAAATTGCTATTGACACCTTTGAATTGCAAAAGGTTCCGTGTGTTTCTAGCAGGAATGTAAAAATCAATTTGAGCCAGTGTATCGGGGTAATATCCTTATATAGAAACATCAAATCAAATATAATCCGTCTTTCAGAGGATTTAAGGAAGCAGATGTTTTTTTCAATTTCAATAAGAGATTGTGTGCTAGGTGAGATGCTGAGACGAAAATGAAAAGCATTCATACAGTCTATCTAAATGATAATAATTCAAAAGTAACTATCTCCATAATATAAATTCAAACTTAACCATCTTCAGGTGAGGAAAATTTGATTGCGCCATTTGGCATCCTGTTCCCAACTGAGACTGGTTTTGTGAACGACTACAACTGCTCGGTGACAGGAGATATCTCTAGTGAATTCTCCATGGCTGCCTTCAGATACTTCCATACACAAATCACAGCCATCCTCGCGTAAGTTATATCATATTTATATCTTTTATATATATTTTTACTTTTTAATTTTTAGAATGAAATATACAAAGCACTCTTCTGCCTAACTATACTTCAGAAAATGTACGATGGGCCCTGCGACATTTTAAACGTCATGTCTCAAAGGCATGAGATAAAATAGTTTTTTTTACAAATCGAATAGTTTTTTTATAAATCGAAAGATTGTTTTTCTCTAAACTGACGTTTTAATTCCTAATTTTCATTATACTGACTTTCTAATGTATTGTATGATTTGTATCTATCTTTAAATAGGCCAAGATCCACTATGAATTAATACTAATTACATATATTTAATTTTAGGTATAAAAAAATCGAAAATCCAATTATCGTATACCCCATCCCTAGCCAATGCAGACTAACATAGTGACTTTTGACAAACTTCACCCAATATTATTTGATTCTAACAAACTGCCACATTTATGCTAATTTGTAACAAGATGTATTAATTTGTAATTATTGTTAGTTTTATATATTGTAACATATTTACTTGCTATTTATTAGAATTGAGGCTTATATTAAAGATAATAAAATAATTTAAATTACTGAACGTCCTTACAATGTTGTATTGGAGCAAATTTGTGAATTGTCACAGGACCCATGCTAGAATTTCTGAAGTATGTCCTAAGGTAGGTAGTTAACATAAAACAAAAAATTAAAGAAACATTTAACATATACACAATCACTACAAAAAGTTTATATTCTGGCGGCATTTTCCAGCAGCTGGGAATATCACTGCCATCTTTTATTGTAAAAATAATGCAAGTCAAGTACAATTTTGTCGACATGTTTCCACAATATTGTGATAATAACATATTTAATGGTAAAAAATGCATACTTTTTTCCATCTCAGGATTCGAATTTTGTTATAAAGAAAATTTGCAAATTTTTAGAAAGATAAAAAAATTACAATTACACAAAAAATACTGAAAAAAAATACAAAAAACACTTGCACCATTAAATTATACTATTTTATCCTTTTTGCATTGTTATCTTATTTTATTGGTCTTCTTTAGTACATGGATCTTAGCGGTTGGTTCTCGGAGGGCTTCCGCATATTTACAATAATAATCTTAAGATATTTCGCTATTGAGTTTTTGGAAATATATTAGAGCAGTGTTCCCCAACCTTTTTTAGACCTGTGGACCGGTAAAAAAAGGAAAAAATTTTCGCGGACCACTAATACTGAAATAAAAATGGTTTTTTTGTTTAATATTTTTTTAATCTTATATTGTGACAGATGGACATGCTCGTATGTAACTACAATATAATTAACAAGTATACATATAACAGTTACAATTTTAATTGTAACATTGTCTGATACAATTAAAATTTAACAAAAACAATGGGTTTTTTTCAACAAACTAATGCGAAACCTGCTGTTGCATCTTTGCTAATATATTGGATATTCTTGGCTGCAGTGCTGTCTCTGACATTTTTTTACTTGTATGTACTGTTACTCTCACCGGCCCATTCCAAAATGAAAACAATTATATATTATGAAATTCTTGGAAATATATTAAGGTAGGGTTTTGCATCCGAGTTCACTATCCAAGAGCAAATATTTCCGTTCTCCCTAAGTGTATCTGAGAAGATTTATGACTGTCCATTCTGAGAAAACCAGCGACCATCGTGTCGCATTATCATACCAATTATATTTATTTAACAATTACTAAAAATACAAGTCAACGTACAAGCGAAAAAATCCTATATTTAATATTTTTGCATGGCGAATTTCTAGAAATTTGACAATCCTATATTTAATATTTTTTCCGGCGGCCCGCCGGAAAGTCTCTGCGGCCCGGTACCGGGCCGCGGACCACCGGTTGGGGAACACTGTATTAGAGTGTACAAAATCACCACATATCAGACGATACAAAATATTCAATCCAGCAATAAGCAAACAATTCTACAATCACATTCTACTAAGTATGAGTAAATTCCAAAGATTCTTAACTAATGGGTTTTCTGCTCCTCTCGACTCATCCTAGTTGTACAACGTATGTTGGTAAGACGTTGGTCTTTCCCCGGGGGTTTCGGGTTCGATTCCCGATGATTCCAAAAGAAAATAATGTATAAGAGTCTCAGTCTCAACAACACTCGCATTCGCTAGATGTCCATGAATGTTGTTGCTGTGCAACAGTGGTTCTTAATCAGTGCTCCGCGAGAATGTTACAAAGTGCTCCGTCAAATATGAAACATTTGATCAAAGTTTGATTAATTGCTGTTGGCAATGCAGCCAAGTCACGGTGCAATTTCCTACATTCCCATAAAAATCATCGCCTCTTTCTCGCCAATTCCGTTGTTATTTATAAATAAAAGTAATGTTCATGCATTTTTTATTGTTAGTTTTATGACCTTGATGATTTTGGTGTTTTGCAAATTTTTCTTATAATCAAAAGTGTTCCATGACTTCGAAAAGATTAAGAACCACTGATGTACAAGAACGTTAGCGAACTATGAGTATACAAATGGTTTACAAGCTGCTCAATTACTGGGGTCGAAGTTAATATTGTCTCCCGGCAACCCTCTTCAACATATTCCCATCATCAATTCAGATATGTTGAGGAATATCATACAAATGGAAAAAACTTTTGATTTCTGTCACCAATATAATATGTTTTGGCATTCTGACCCAAGAGAAATGTCCGTGTCGTGGAAGGGGTAAAAAATATGTGATAAAGGTGATTATTTGAGAATGTGTAAAACTTTGTGGCCTCGTTGACTAGGTAGACGTCTTTATTCTAGCTCGAGGGTTGTGGTTTTGATTCCTCTTAGAACCAAGATATGTGTTAAAAAAAGTTCCACTCTAATTTTATTTCCAGACTTGTTTAATATTTCATCAGTTGGTTGTAAGAAATTGTTGTATGACAATAAACCCACCAGGTTGTACAGTGAAAGTTTAATATAAAACAATAATATTTCTTCACTTTTTTACAGCTTGATGGACGATTCAAGAACTGTCACGTCAAACATTACACTCACTGACTGGACAACACGTCCTCAAATTATTGAATTGAACGGCAATGCAGATCTTCTCACAATTGGCATGATCTCACAACCATCTGAACAATTGGACCCCAATTTCCCAGTTGCAGTAAGTCAAAGTGATATTTAATTATTGAGTTGAACATCCAGAAACTAAATGGCTTACTGATTTTTGATATTCTATTCAATGCCACATCCTTTCTAACTAGGACCATCGAGTGCCTAGGAATTAATAAAAAAAAACATATATATCAACTTAAGGCTGATGTGTTAAGTAAGATGAATAAGAGTACATTGATATAGTTTGGGCATATAGAATGAATGAATAAAGAAAGGCTAATAAACCAGATATATGATACAGTGCAGATGGGAGTGGAAGGCGTTCAAGAGGAAGACCAAGGAAATTATGATTGGATCAAGTGAATGATATTCTGAAAGAACGAAAAGTTGAAAGTCAGAGAAATCGCAAAGATTGAATAAGAATGTGTATGGGTGTGGAAGAGGCTAAGAATGTGTCGAGTAAGCCTACCCAGATAGGGAAATGGGATTATGGTATGTATGATATGTACAGGGGGCGTTTTATGTTCCAGGCCGAATTTGTTTGGCCACCATTTTGATTTGGCTGTCATTTGTCAGTTTATATTTGACAATCGTAAAGAGTGGTCAATAATAATTTATTATGAAGCATTTAATTCTGCAACAACGTGTTGAAGTTATTAACACATTTTATTTAAATTATTGTTCAATTGCGAATCCGCGAAGAAAGTCGAGTGTTTTTTTTTGTTTAAATCATATGCCAAGCAAGTCAACCATTCATCGTGTAATGAATAATTTTGAACATTTGCATATACTGGAAGATAAAGCAAAGTTTGGGCGACAACGTAGTTAATGTACGCCCGAAAAGATTGATGCGGTAAAGCAGAGTGCTGGTGAACGTCCGTGCACCTCTCATCAACGCCGTGCACAAGAATTGGAAATTTCTCCATCATGTTTGTTAAAAATTATAAAAAATTATTTACATTTTTATCTGTATAAAATTCCACTGGCAAGAGCTACAAGAAAATGACCATAAACGGCGGCGAGATTGGAGTGCTCGGATTTTGCAGGTCGATATAGACAACCACCATTTTTGGCAAAAAATCATCATGAGTGACGAGGCACATTTCGACTTGGCTGACTTTGTTAATAAACAGAATAGCCACTATTGGGGCACTGAAAATCCTCAATGGATACATCAACGACCATTACACCCTCGTAGAGTGACTGCATTGTGCGCCATTTGAGCCGGCGGCATCATTAGGCCATATTTTTTTGAGGATGCTAGAGGCCATGCTGTAACGGTGATCGCTATCGTGACATGTTGGTAAACTTTCTTGTGCTCGAATTGGATAAATTGGGCCTTCAGCACACATGATTCCAACAGGACGGTGCCACATCACACACAGCTCGTGTTACGATTCAAATATTACGAGAAACTTTTCCCGGCCGAATAATGTCAAAAAGTGGTGATATCGACTGACCCCCACAATCCCCTGATATTCTGACCACCCCCGATTATTTCCCATAAGGATACTTAAAGGGAAAGGTATACACCAACAAACCAACCACAATCCCGATGCTTTAGGACAACATTCTAAAAGAAATTGCAGAAATAACACCATAAGTCAGCGAGAATGTTATGAAAAATATGCTTGAAAGAGCTCGCGTTTGCGCCACGGCCAGAGGCGGTCACTTGACCGACAAAATATTCCCTACATAATGGTAAAGACTATATAATCAATCAATTAAATATAAATTTATAAAATTGTGTTTCATTTAATAGTTATGAAAAAAAACATCGGCCTAGAACATAAAACGTATCCTGTATAAATGATACAATGGATAATATATTTTAAGGCTGACAGGTTTAATTCATTAAATGCCAAATTTTTGCCGCGTCCAATGAATGTTGCGTTTTTTCTTTCTTCAAAGAACTTTTCCCCTCATAGATCTATTGTTATTTTTTTAAATGAGAGATTTAAAGTCGAATAAATCATAGAAGTTGTATGAAAACGTGCATGGATGTTGAAGAGGAAAAAGGTGTATGTCGCAATGGAAAACTTTGATGCTCTGTCCTCTCTGCCTACCCTGACAGGGAAAGGGTGTGAAGTATTGTATTTATGCATGAATACTTTTCATCTTCTCATATATTATTATCTTCAATCGTTTCCATAAGTTTTCACGATGGAACATCTTCTCTTCTTTTCCTTTGCCTTATCCCATACATTTGAGGTCTGCTGCTTCGACTGTCTTCCTCCATCTCTCTCGATCCTGCCAATCACTCAGGGATAGTCCGAGTCTCATAATGTCCTCCATTTTCTTATATAGGTTGTTCTTGGGTCTTCCTCTGCATCTATTTGGGAGTTCCCAATTCATGGCTTTCTGATTTTAGCGTAGACCCTTCATTTCTCCATTGCACATGCCTATAGCAGTGCAATCTTGCTTCATAAGCTTTAAAGAAACATCAATTTATTTATTTGATCCAGTTTGATTACCTCTAGCCTATAACTTTTATTTTCTAGATTACAGACCAGCTATTTGCCTGCGGCAAACCGTTCGGAATCGATCTGATCGCAACAGATATCCAGAGAGATCGAGACCATGCCAACGGATACTACAATGATTACAGGAAACTGTTTGATCTCAGAATTGCTACCAAGTTTGATGACTATGCTGATTTTATCCCACAAGAAGTGAGTATAACTTTTTATTCAATTGAAGTCGTTTGAATTGGATCTGTTCTAAGCTCTACCCTGGTTTGAAATCTGCCTGAGGAGCTTAATTAATGGCTTCATGGTTTAATGACTAAGAGCTTTAATGGCTTCATGGTTATAATAAAAAGAATACTCTAATAGTAATGCAAGATAATCAGATGTAGATTCTATCAGGTGCATAGGCACATGGCCCACGACAAAGTGGGCTCTGGAATGGAACTGACAAAAAAAAATCAAATATATGAAAATTTACAAATTATAAATTGAAAATTTCCAGTCGAATGAGCTCCAACAGCCCACAGAGTTACACGTTTCGAGTCGAATGGGCTCAAACAGCCCACTGAGTTACAGGTTTTGGTAAAATTTGCTTTTATCTTATTTTTATGTTTTTTTTTTCAAATCAACTTTCTAAATCAGTTTGAACTTCGTTTGTATTTCAGAAAGTGGACATCATTAAGACAATATACAATAACTACCAAGATTTGGATCTGTATGTTGGTGGTTTGTTGGAAAGTGATATTGAAGGTGCCGTCGTAGGCCCGACATTCATGAATATTATCAGGGAACAATTGAGGAGGACACGACAAGCCGACAGATTCTGGTTTGAAAGCAAGACCTCAGGATTCACTTTAGGTAAGCATAAAAAATATTATTCAATTATGTATTATACTTTGGTCTTAAATATTACAACCTGATAAGTTTTATTACCATGAGACAATATCTTCCAACTATCCAGAATGATGTGCCGTGTTTTTGACCAGGGCGCCACATAGGTCACCGGTGACCTATGTGTTTTTTTTTTTATAAACAGTCCCAGTGCGCCAGCGGTCATATTTACTACAAATTTTAACATTGAATGTGACCTATACGGCGCCCCTGAATATAATGCACATAAAAACTTCCCAAATTTTGTTTTAAAATGCAATTATTTTTAATAAACCTCCAGGTGTACATGAGCAAGCTATTACGGTTTATTTTTTTCAAGGATAAACTAGCCTCTACAATTAGGCTAGGGGGTATAGAAGAGATTCCAGGGATAACATAATGAATGGGACCATCCATTTGTCACACTCTGGAAATTTATGAGGGTGCATTGTCTATGCAACATTGTGACCCTTTTTTTTGGAGCTATTGTCTCAGTAATCATAAGAGATTATTATGTTATGGCGTAACACTATAGCATATTACATAAATAAATAAAAAAATATAATAAGTAATAAATAAGCGTGCTACAATTTGTTTCGACTACAAAAGTTTATGTTGTATATACATGTATTGCCGTACGACGCCGCGTAGGTCACCGGTGACCTACGCTCACAATATCACCTAAAATCAGTTAATTTTTAAAAATAAATCATTATTTATGAAGCCTTTATATGTATACATAATATAAACTATAATTTGTTTAGTGGCGCAGGTACTTATTTTCTCAAAATGTACTGCGGCACGGAACGTGTTAAGTTAAAACCAAACTTGAATCATTTCTAAAAAAAAATCTGGGTACTGAGGACAATCAAACCCCTAACCCCTGGGCTGAAAGACAGGTATCTTAGCAAACAGACAACAAATATTCTCACTGAATCATTGCAACAATTCTTATTTAATAATAGAATTCTGGAGAAAGCTTTTATTATCAGACATTTGGATGGTGACGAGAAACTTTTACATGAACAAACTTTTACAATAACAAAAATAATTATAATGTTCAACAGTGTCAAAATCTAACTAAAAAGTATCAATAGATATAATGTTCAACAGTGTCAAAGTCTAACTAAGGCTTCTCGGCAATAAAATTCTCAACGATAAAATAACAAAAAAGTTTTAAAAATAATGAATAGCAACAGAATTAACAAAAAAAAATTAAAACGGATTGGATGAATTTAAAACGTGTTCCCCGCGGGAAGCACAAACGCCTGTGATCTGACGACAATCCAAGTTTCAAATCACAAATACTTAAAAAGAATGACACGAAACCGGAATGAAAATAGAACTAAAATTTAAAATAATCTTTATTCTAGCGACATCTCTGAAAACCTTGTCAAATAATATATTAGTTTATGAGATATTGTTGAATAAACAGAGCGCCGAATTTTTTGGTTTCTCAATATTTCCAGCTATTGCGTCACATGTAACGACCTGTCGCGCGGATCGAGTCCTGCGGTGAATCTCTCTTACGTAAATAAACATTACTAAGTATCTCTTACGTAAATAAACATTACTAGTGCTATATGCATTTGATTGGGTGTGTGTAATGAATCATTGCTTTGATCGTAGCATTCCTTTGTTTATTTTACGTAATGTTTAGTTTATCTCATTTATTTAATGAGTCTCCTTAAGAGTAATGACTATTATTTATTATCAGAAAATTACTTATGTGTCATGTTTACTTGGTGTTGTAATCAAATATCAGTGGTCCTAAACAAAATACGCATTTAAACTTATAAATTAAAAAACGCCGAAATTGTGCCGCGCACAGGATTCGTGGAATTTGATTTTTAACGCGGTGAACAGATTTTAATCTGTCAACAGATTGAAATGTCAAAATGCGCGAAAGTTGGTCGAGCTTTCACAGTTTAAACAACATAATATTAACACGTCCATTCAATATCACGCAACAACCCACGAAAATTAATAAAATATGTCTGGTCTACAAAAAGTGTTGATCCTTAGCACTTATATGGTCACTTAAAAAAATATAAATAATAAGTGCGTAGGTGTTAACTATTTCAGAGAAATTAAATATTACGATTATTAAAAATAAAAATTGTTTGTAATTTTTTTTTATCATTTTAGCTTATAATTATAATATTATTATAATTTAGCTTATAATTATAATATAGAAATTAGATTAGTCTTTTAGTTCTTAAATAATAAATTTGTATATGGGTAAATAAATAAATAAATAAATATATAAATAAATCTTTGGCAAATGGGTTTTATAGATTACTTTATCAAATAAATAAAAAAAACGAAATGTTAAGTATCAAATTATGAAAAACAGAAAAAAACGTATAGGATATTCCTGATTTTAATTAAAAAATTGAATATTCTTTTTTTAAGGTAAAAATTTTTCAATTTAAAAAAATCGATAATTTAAAAATTAAAAATCTTTCTTTCAGAACAATTGACTGAGATCAGAAAGACTACAATGGCAAGAATCTTCTGCGATAATGGAGATGGTGTGGATCGTGCACAGAAATTGTCTTTCCTAAGGATTGATACCACCACGTAAGTTATTCTCTTCCTTTTTCCATCATTTCATTCCCATGTTACTCTTTATTGCAGAAGGTTTGCAGTTTAAACCCCGTACTATGCTACCTCTCTCGAATAACACGGTTACTTTTTCCACCTAGTATTCGGGAGTATAAGGATACCTATGACTTCGGTCATATCTATTCTCTCAAAAATAGATGAAGAAAAAACGTGGTAATGTGCTCCAATTGTCTCACTTCGGTGTGCCATCGGATCCAGTATAGCGGTGTGCCCGGTGAGTTTGCTGGTATGCAACGGGTCACTGACTTAGAAAAAATAAAATACTCCACGACGCAGCTTTGCTTTCCAACTGAATTGACATTGGAATGGCGAGTGGATAGACAGTCTAGATTTCAGATACGAAGAGGATTTATATATAAATGTTATTGTGTGACCCAAAATGACAGTAATATAACTGTGTGACCCAAAATGACAGTAATATAACTGTGTGACTCAAAATGACAGTAATATAACTGTGTGACCCAAAATGACAGTAATATAACTGTGTGACTCAAAATGACAGTAATATAACTGTGTGACCCAAAATGACAGTAATATAACTGTGTGACCCAAAATGACAGTAATATAACTGTGTGACCCAAAATGACAGTAATATAACTGAAATGTGACCCAAAATGACAGTAATATAACATTATATGTAGATAAAAAATAAAACATTTTATAGACATATTTCTTTTATTCATATTTAAGTATCCAAAATATTACTTATATTTATTTCTTTATTTATGTAATATGACTCATATAATGTGAATTGTATTTATGTTTAATAAAATAATTCAATGCAAGAATTTGTCAGCGCTCATTGTTCAATGGTTAAGTTGTTTGCCTCACAAACCAAGGGTCACATGCTAGATTCTCGGCGATTCCAGGCTGGTAAAATTGAGTTTACCTAAAATATCCTTTAGTAGCGTTTTGTAGAAGCCTATTAGGAAGCCAATGGTATACTTGACACAATGTTCTTGGGATGATAGTGGGATATAGTTATACAAAAAAAAACAAAAATCCACAATATAAATCAGAAGAAATTGGAGCACATTACCTCATTATCAGGCATTCAAATTTTGATACACCCATTTATTTAAAAAAATTACTCTATAACCAATATTCACCATAAGATAAGACACAATTTTATTTATTTTCACATTTTTTATATTTAATAACCCTTGCTTGCAACTAATTGCTTGAACAATAACTGCCACATCACCATTCACTTCTTCCATTAATCCCTCAACTGTAATGTTCTCTTTAAATTATCAAACACTTGGAAAGACAATCTTCCTGGCAATGAAGTCACAAAGATAGCCAACCTTTTAAATATATTTTCTTTCATAAGACTAATAAATTTTTTTTCTTTGCAGCAATCCTATTGTGAATTGCAAGAAAATTCCAAAGATGGATCTCTCAAAATGGAAAAATTGTTAGTGGATCAAAAAATTCACAACAAGCGATTTGAGAAACAGATTGATAAAACTCAAACTTAGAATCTGTATTCTTACATAGAATGATAAAATGTGCTAGAAAAGTATTTATATTTTTGATTCAACTTAAATAGAAGGAATAAGTAATATATTTTTAATATATTTCATAGTTTAATATATTTTCAATTTAAATATTTAATTGTTGCAAAATATTATTTTTCAAATGTTATTATTTTGTTTATAACTGCACTTTTTTTGTATTATATCCTTCAGTTATATAAATATATGAAAATAAACCCAAAAATAGTTCTTTTTATTTGGTTATTATACAGAATACATTATTTAAGATTTACATATTTTTTATATAAACTTGATAAATATTTAATTAAAACTAAGTAAGTTGCAGCAAACTGCTTAGGGGTATCTACTCGTATATACATACGGCACTCATGATGGCTTGTCTTGACGGCTACTCATGATGGCTACTCTCATGACGGCTACTCTCATGACGGCTACTCATGATGACTTGTATCAGACAGTATATGGCCAGCCCAAGTAATAGTTTGGCCATGCCTGGTCCAAACAGATCAAACATAAAATTCCGATGGTAAAGATATTAAAGATCTAAACATTCTAAACGATAGACAGATTTAATATGGGGCAGATTATCATTTGACAGATTTTTATATTGCAAAGAAAAAAATGTAACACAAACCAAAAAAAAATATGTAGTGTAATGTAATGATATAGTAAGGGATTGCGCGTGTCAAATGGTTTTTTCTTAAATTCGGTAATTGTTATATGGCACTTGAAGATTATGTCCGCTTTGGAAGGCCGATTACCACTGATGACAACCAAATTAAAAATTTGATCGAAAAAATAACCATCTTTCTACAACATGAGAAATACTAAAAATATTGAAAACCGCTGGTAAAGCTTGGTTACATCAACCAATAAAAATTTTATCAAAAATACAAAATCCGAAAACCTATTAAGTGTTTCTTAAAAAGCATAAATAATGGAAAATTAAAAAAGCTTACAGGAGAGGAACAAAAATTTTGCTAAGCAGCTTAGTGAAATCTATCATTCGTGTCGGCAGGACATATCAAGCATACTACTTCCTGTAACTGGACTGTGCTGCAAAACACAATCAGAATAAGACAAAAGGACTGATAAATAAACTTCATTTCTCAACAATGGTTTTCAATTTCAATCTCAAAATGGAAGATTTAATTTTTTTCGTATAAAAAATTATTTGGGTCCTTTGTAAAATTAAGCAGTATTTAGTTGAGTCTTCTTCATCAGATAATATAAACCTTTCTATGAAGAAGCTATTGAGGCATTATACCCTAGCACCTTTTAAATTAGTGTTTTTAAATGTTCCATTGTTAAAAAAGGGTATTATGACTTTTGCTCAGAACTGCATACAATACCCTAGAAAGAGTTTTCTTTCATTCTAAGTAGTGGTATGAGGTGCTTCATATTAAAGCTGACAAATGAGAGAGCCACTTAGAATAAAATAACTTATTTCCAAAATTCACGGCTAAGATGAATGAAAGGTGATCCTTGGAGAGGCTTGAAGAGCCCGTTTACTTAATCGGAGACCTGTTTCAATGGACGTCTTACCTGTCTGCAACACAGCCTTAATACTATACATGTGGTCTTCTGCTAATGTTCTTGGCATACTTAATGACTTACATTCCCATCATGGAGTTCGTTGTCGTAAGGCCAAGGTCAACACGAGTCTGTGCCTGGGAATGGAGCTGACCCCAACATTAAGTTCTCCAGTCCGCCATACCGCTGAAGCTGAAGACATATTCGCCGCCTGCTGTATTACGTCAGGGGTCCAAGCTCTAGACTATTCCGAATAGACCGAATACCTCTCGAATAGACCCGGCACTTATAAGTTAACGAACCCTATGTAAACACTTGTACCCTGTCTTTTAATCTAAATGTGTCTTTTTTCAATTGTTTTATTTTATCATATTTTCTTTACTCATTCAAGAATTAAAATAACTTTAAATTCTTTATAAATTTTCATTTATTGCTAACACTCACATATTAATTCATATAAGAATAAATATATACCTGAAACCTTGATAATTTCTCAATAAATAAATTTGAACATACGGAGTAAACTCCGAAAAAGAGAGAGAAACCCATTTCAGAGTTCTTACAATAGTGAAATGCTGCTGTTCACAAATTTCACTTTACTTTTAAACTATTGTAAAAGAGTTACTTTAGCTTGCCCGAAGTCAATATTATTATTGAGAAAGTAACAGATGTTCAAATAATAAAATAATTAATTATTTTTACTTTTAATAATATGTGTATATCTACATATGAACAGAGCTGTATTCACTAACAGGTAAACCAAGGTATTTGCCTAGAGGCACCAAGACAAAGGGGGCACCCAAAGATACATAAATAGGCTAGAAAGGTATTTAAAAAACAAAAATTGTTGATGCATTTACGAAGAAAAAAGCTAGATATATAAACTGTTGTGATTTATTATGCGACATGAAATACGTGGGTAATTCAAAAAGTTTGACAAAAAAATAATGATTTGGAAAAAAAACTATTTTATTTTTCAACATAGTCTTCTTTGAGGGATACATACTTAATCCAGCCAGTTTCCAATTTTTTCATCCCATGTGAAAAATGATTTGGTAAAACTCCGTAAAATAGTTATATACTGCAGTGATGACATCCTGATTTGACGAGATTTGTTTCCATTGAACACGATGCCATATTACAGAGGAATATCTAAAATCTGCACCCAGTATTTATTTTATTTAAAGAGATATTAAAGTTTTTAGAAGCAATGTGTACTAGTTACATATCACAAAGAAGGAAGGGTAAGAATCGTTTGTTAGTTCTTTATTTTTTTTTACTCTTAATTGGGTTTTTTCCATTGTCATCCTTATAAGCCTTACTAACTTTCATGGAATTTCTCAAAAAAGTTAAATTGAGAGTTAACAAGGTACACGCAAAAACAAGGACTTAAAAAGTATAACTATGAATAGTGAAAAAAGCTAGTATGTAGAAAATACCAAATAAAATACATTGTTGATTGATGAAATATTTTTAATGAACATTTAAAAACAACACAGCTTGCAAAATTAAGTTTCGTAAAACATTTTTTTGAAAAGTCATACTTTTTTAATGTGCTGAATCCAAAACTGAGCCCAGTTTTTCTCTACAATGTATAATTTATGTCCAAATATGAAAGCCGTATTTTTACCTTCAGACCCTTTACATTCATAAAGAAACGCTGTAGAACCTAAAATTTGTTTTCATCTCTCAGTTTCACTTCAAAATAAGCATAATTCACTTTTCCAATGAAATCTGTAATGTTTTTTTTATATTTTTTAATCAAGTTATCACGAATATAACAAAATTTATAAAACAAGTTCATATAATCATGGCTAACCATGTTTTACAAAATGATTCAATAAAACGTGAGAGGTTTGAAAAAGATAAAGCAAAACAACCCTAGTGATTGGGATATAGATTTTATTTCCACTCTCCTCTAAAATAGTATTAAAAAATAATTGCTACTATAATTCAGAAAATATAGAATGAGTCGTGTGACAGCTCACAAATTTGCCCCAATACAAACTTGTAACGACATTCAGTAATTTTAATTATTTTATCAACTTTAATATAAGCCTCGATTCTAATAAATAGCAAGTTATTTAGGTAAATACATTACAAAAAACTAACAATAATGACAAATTGTTACAAATCAAATAATATTTGGTGACGTTTGTCAAAAGTCACTACGTTAGTCTGCATTGGCTAGGGATGGGGTATTCGATAATTGGATTTTTTATTTTTTTATACTTAAAATGAAATGTTCGTAATTAGTATTAATTCATTGTGGGTCTTGGCCTATTTAAAGATAGATACAAATCATACAATACATTAGAAAGTCAGTATAATGAAAATTAGGAATTAAAACGTCAGTTTAGAGAAAAACAATTTTTCAATTTATAAAAAAACTATTCGATTTGTAAAATAAAACGATTTTACCCCATCCCTTTGAGACATAACGTTTAAAACGCCACACAACTCATCCTAGATTTTCTGAACTATAAGAGCGCTGTTTTAAAAATGCTATGAACCACCAGTACCTTATACCACCAGTACTTTATATATTATATTAATATAAAACTACATGAAAAAAAAAATCATGGTGAAATGATTTATATCGAATAAGATGTTTCAAGTATATATATTTTTTTATTTCTGCACACATAAACTTAAGTTCTAAAATTTTCATCGCAAGTCTTTGTAATTTATATAATTTTTCAAGAGTTGTGTCATGTTAGTATTCAGCCCACCACAGTTTCCTTCCACTTAGTCAAATCCACGGCTGGAATTGAACTACACGGCAAGATGGTACCTCTGGAAAAAACAAAACAGATATTGTATAAGGAAACTTAGGGAGAATCTATCATCCCATCCATCTTATAAGAGAGAGAACGCACTACGGCTATCTCACCAGTTCCGTATTTAGATGAATACCCACATACGACAATAAACCATTTCTGCATTCACAGAAGCGAGACAGAAGCATATCGCGAGCGCTCTCTCATGCACATTCCAAAAACATATAAATACCTACGTTACTATAAAAATAAACACTCTCTCTTTCCGCATTGCGATCTAATTAGTTTATTTATTTATCAACAACCATCATCATCTCTTCCTTAACGACCGATTCCCTAAAATGTCTTCATAAATATATTAACATTATGAAACCAAATAAATTTTTCAGTTGGAATATTAAATGAAGCAACCATTTCCTTTAAAATCAAAACACACTTCAGAAGACTTTCCAAAACTGAAAATTCCACAATAATAAAAAAGAAAAAAAACAATGCTTTGTTGACAGAGTCGTGGAATCTCACAACAAGCTTTGTTGACAGAGTTGTGGAATCTCGCAACAAGCTACTCAATAATGAAATGAGTGCTGTGACATTGAACTAGTTTAAAACCTGTCTGAATAAATTCCTATACACAAACCTAGAAGTAATTCCCTTTGCATATTCTTTTAATGACTTTTCCTTAGCATTTTCTTTATGAACACGTGACAATTAAACTTAATAAAGATTCTAACAGCATGCAGGCTGCCGGTGTATAATAATAATAACAAAAACCTTTTATTGAGTATTAACAACCCCTGTGGAGATTATGTGTTCAATTTCCATTAATATCAAATGTTTTAAAAAGGGTTTCAGTCTAGTGTATGATATATTTAAGGACTGACTGTAGGCTCCTAAGAAATATCCTCTTGTAAGTTAACGGAGAGCAGAAGAAATCACTGTAGGCAGCGCAAGAGATATAATGATGTACTGCGTGATATTTTCAAAAAACATAAATGCTCAAGACAACTGGGAACAAACAACAGTAGATCAAGCTAAATGATGTAGAATAGTTGCTAGTTATCAGAGACCCAACGGAGTACAAAGACGCAGTTTAGGTCTAAGTACTTGAGCTTTTTGCTCTTTATGCAACAGGATATCTTCTTCTTGTCGTGCCCTATCAGGTCCCCCCGACGTTGGCAATCACTCTGGCAAAGGTTTTTCTATCTTGCGCAACCTGGAACAGGTCCTCCAGACGCCTCATCCCCGTCCAGTCTCTAATATTGCGCAGCAAAGATGTTTGTCTTCTACCAGGACCACGCTGCCCCTCGATCTTGTCCATCAGTATCAACTGGAGAATTTCGTAATTCTCTCCATGTAAAATGTGACCCAGATAGGGTATCTTGCGGACCTTTACATCTGTCAGTAGCTGTCTACTGCAATTAGCTCTCCTTAAGACCTCCGAATTGGTGATCATATCAGTCCACGGTATACGAAACATTCTCCTGTGCAACCACATCTCGAACGCTTCCGACCGATTCATAGTATGAACCTTCAGCGTCCATGTTTCCAAGCCATATAATAGAACAGACCAAAGATATCACTTCAACATTCTCTGCCTTAGTTTCAGATTTAATTTATCATTGCAGAATATTGATCTCATTTTGTTGAATGAACTACGGGCTGCTTCAATCCCGCACTCTACCTCCATATCTGGGTCCACAGATGTAGTGATCATACTACCCAGGTACTTGAAACAGGATATACTTATCACAAATTGGTTTACATAATCATCTTTGGTGGCATTAATGACAAGTATCTTGGTGGCATTAAAGACAAGTATCTTCCACTTTGTGCTTTGCGTTTTATAACGCATGTCACATACACCTAAGATTTTTTTAACATCTGTCTGGTTAGTTGAATATGTTTGCCTATAATTTGTAAGGCAATAAATCTGTCATGTTATACAGTACACAGCAAAAGATTAATATTTAACTCAAAAAAGACAAATATTTAAACTATTAAAACATATTTCATAGTTAAAATTAGTCTTAAACAAGTCTTATACGTGTAGATCTTAAATTTCATGAAATATCGCAACACAGGTTGACTTTGATTAAGATCAACTTTGAAAATATTTATTTAAACCTTTATTGTAAAACAAATCTCTTCCAACCAACCAGACAAAAGTAAATAAAGGAATATACTCGTATGTTACATGGTCACAAAAATTATTCAAATAATTCATCACGTGTACAAAATTCATAAACCAACATACATAGGAAAAACAAAAGAGAGATATCATTTATCAAAAAAAAAAAAACAGAAGAGATGGTAGAGAGGAAAAAAATCAGGGTTGAAGCACTATTATTACTGATTTGAAATTTTCAATTTTTAAAACATGCCAATGACGGAGCGAATCTTACATTAGTTTGTAACTTGATCTAGAGTTTCATAGCATGAACAGTAAAGGATGATGTAAAAAAAGACGAACAGTGAACTAAGAAAGTCAATAAACAATATCTGTTTGAGCGTAGCGCAAGTCTATGATCTGAAAGACGGTGAATATTCTCGGCAAGATAAGAGGAGGTGGCGGGACAATTAAAGGTATTATACAATAATGACAGTATGTGATATATGTATTGAGACAAAAAAGTTATTCAGTCAGTATATATGTATTGAGACAAAAAAGTAATTCAGTCAGTATATATGTATTGAGACAAAAAAGTTATTCAGTCAGTATATATGTATTGAGACAAAGAAGTTACTCAGGTGGCGCAGAGGAAACGCATGTTTTTTGAATGCCAAGTATTTTTTAAAGAGAGGAATCGTATGTTTTTCTTTTAAGCATAACATTGTTTATTTTCAAGATTATTTTTTTATTAATACAGGTAAATGAAGTAATAATATGGCACCTTTAAATTAATTGTGAAAAATATGTCAGGCAAGTGTTGCCCTTCTTCGCCCACTGAAAGTTTCTATTCGTCAAGAAATCGAAAGAATACCAGAAGAAATGTTTGTGAGAGTGATGCATAACTTTCAAGAGAGGCTGCAGATATGTGACCGCGAAGAAGGGCAACACTTGCCTGACATTATTTTTCACGATTAATTTAAAGGTGCAATATTATTACTCCATTTACCTGTATTAATCAAAAAATTATCTTGAAAATAAATGTTATGCTTAAATAAAAAACATGCGCTTCCTCTCTTTGCAATATACTAGCCATTCAAAAAACATGCATTTCCTCTGCGCCACCCTGTATCTTCAAAAGTACTTGGAAAAACATAGCCGTGAGACCTTCCAGTAAAAAAATATGACATAGATTAGTACACTAATACAATGTGAAGAAAACTATTCAACACAGTACATTTTCAGAAACATTGAGTCTAGAAAGGTACTTCTTAAAGCTGAATTTTTTGAGTGAAGGGAGAGTTTGAAAGAGTTTTTACAAAGTCCCTAATGGATTCAATAATTATTGATGGAAGAATAATTAGTTGCTTGATAATTGTAATTCAACAATTGATGTTGGGCCTCGAACTAATCTGTAAACAAATAAGCTCAGGACAATTTAGTGACAGAAATGAATTAACAATATTATTGAATACAAATGAATCTATACATTTGTTAACACTTTGTATCCCGATCCCATGTTTTAACGTGATAAACTAGATTTGTGTTGTATCTCGGTCACATGTTTACACATGATCGATATCTCTTTCAAAAAAGTCGTATTGCTGGCATCTAGTAAATATTTTTGTAAACAATTCAACCTTTAAACGATAGTCTTCTAATTTCTGACTTCTAATATAGTCAATGAAAATATGCATGAATGTGCAGTAAAGTGTCAAATCTTGAAAGTTTCGACATATGAATCTGGGCATCCTCTACAGTCTCCGGGTACAAATAGAATAAGGAATTTGCAGCACTCTCCAAACATATTATCAAAGAAGATGTCTAAACATGTGTTGATATGTATTCCATCAACTAACAAAAATGAAAAACATATATGCTAAGCGCAAGAAGAAAAATGAGACCTGGTGCATATATGAAGAGTATGATGTTGCTCTCCACAAAGGAGAATGTTGGCAGAATTATCAAAATAAACAAAATTATTAAAGTTTTTCAAACAAACATACAAAGTTTCGTGACAATATTGCTAATTTTTATGTACTATAGATATAGCCATTTTAGTAAACCCTTCACGAAAAACGGAATTGCTCAAAAACAAGACGTCACTGGGAAAGGTTGTCATGATTTCGATCACATCTTTAAGTTCAACAATATAATTTTCAATTTTATAATTCAGACAAACTCTGTGGTCTAGTCTGGTAGGATGACTATCTTCTGACTTACCCATTGCCGCTGACTGTGAGAAATGCTTTAGGTTGGATCCTTGTTATTCCATTACCATTGTTGCAGAACAGCTTAGCCACTGTAGCTTTCCTTATTTCTGCCAATTGCGCTAGAAAAAGTAATTTAATATTAAAATAAACACTTCGTGTATTGTCACACCCGTTGCGATATTTTTTCTTCTACATTTTAACCTCAATACTGAAGAACGTGACCCACACTGGAATGCATGTCATGTGCATTCTTCTCCTGTCCTTCCAGCAAGCTGCTGTCTGTAGAACTTTTGGCAAAAGCAGACCCATAGAACTCTTCATCTAGTTGCATCAGTACATAGATGACCTACCTCTGCTCTTACGACCCTTGACATTGCCAGTGATCATGAATTTTTATATGAAATATAAAAATTCGTGTAATCCTTATATGAAATATGAGCATAGAAGTGAAGAACGTGTTGAGTACATAAAGTTGTGGTATTTATTAACATCTTAATTTATTTTTTCACCTGGCATTACTGCCCGCATAAGCAAAAACACAGCTAATGGCAAAAGTTAAGTTTTGAGAAAACTGCACTTTTATGTTTTTCATTGCTGCTTAAAAATGTCGTGATTCATAAACAAAAAAGCTGTAAAATGTTATTCATAAGCAAAAACGCAGCAAACGCATAGGAACTTGCTGTTTTTTTGCTTATGAATCACATTTTATTGTTTTTTTGCTTAGAAAACCCTAGTATTTTGTAAAATTAAAAAAGACATTATGTCGATTTTTAGGTTGACATAAATAGTTTTCAGTATTTTTTTTATGGATTATGGTTTAGAATTCGATATGGAATATTGCCTCATACTTAGTTAAATTTCTGAAATTTTCCCGTTAGCTGCGTTTTTACTTATGATGGCAGATTATCAGATCTACTTTCTGTCGGCGCTTCTGGTCCATTCGAGGTACCATTTCTTTTGATGATGTCATTTTTACAGTTTACAGTCATGTAGAAGTTAGAATACCCATTCTCTCGGTAGATCATACAATCATCATCTCTTCTCATTAGATGGACATATCATTCCTTTAATTTTTTTTGATAACAATTTATCGCATTGAAATATAATCCTTATTGCCAGGTATGTAACATACTTTTCTCTCATTACAGAGAGTTTATTTCTTTCTGTAGAATCACAAAGCACTCTCTCATTGGGAAAAATAACCGCCCCACAAACTTTCAAAAACCTTGCCCATCGCACCCAATAATTTCTTCCTGCTCCCACAATAACACCATCCAGTGCCTCGGTGCTTCTGCAAAAACAAAAATCAACCATCCAACATGAGGTAAAAGAGTCTTCAAAGCTCCAGTGAAAATGTCATTCTGTCGTACCGATAGGCACCCTTGTGCAAATGGCTCCTTGATTGGAAGAAATTATTTTAAATCTTCTTCTTCTTAAACTTTCTGTAGACTCTCAAGAGTCTGTTACTGCAGGATTGTACTGTGATGCTGAGCTCCAGCTATCTCTCCATCGTTTCGGGGGTCTCCCTAGTGGACGCTGTCCATCCGGCACCCCATGCAGAGCTATGTATGGAATTCTTGTGGAATTCATTCTCTGTTCATGTTGGTACCAGTATCGTCGACGCTGTCGCCCCCATCTGACCACATCTTGGACCTCACAGACCTCTCAGATTGTGGTGTTCCTTACACGATCACACAAAGTCTTCCCAGTAATAGCGCGCAAAGTTCTCATTTCCGTTGTCCTTAGCATAATTTTTGTCCTGACAGTGTCCGCCCTCGCTTCCATGCCATATGTGAGGATAGGTCGCACACAGGTCTTATAAATGCGTACCTTGCTATCCGTTCTCATATCTTTATTCCTCCATATGACATCTCTCAGGCAGCCCGCCACAACTGCAGCTTTATCTACCTGAGGAATTACTTCTCTGGGGAGATCATGAGAGCTGAGCAGTTCACTGCCAAGATATCTGAACTGGGTTGCTTGTTCAATTGGCTTGTCACGTACTGAAATTCTGCACTCTAGTGGGTCTTTGGAAAATGTCATACACTTGGTTTTTGCTACGGAGATAATCATATTGTACTTTGAGCAAGATTCATCGAACTTTGTAAGCATTCTCTGTAAGTCATTTTTATTTTCAGCTATAAGTGTAGCGTCGTCAGCATAACAGAGAATTCCCACCGCTTCCTTAACAAGACTGTACCTCAACTTGAGAGATGCAACCTCTGCAATGATATTATCCATTATGCAGTTAAAGAGAAATGGGCTTAGGCTATCGCCTTGTATTTTAAATCAATAAATTTAAATAAAGAAATACCAACCCAGAGTCAAACCAGAAGCAGTATTTTCAAACCAAAATCTATCAGACAGGCGAGTCCTCTTAAACTGTTCTGTGATGATGCAATAGAAAGTGGGACCAACTTGTGCTCCACTTACGAAGTTCTCCAAAGAGCCTCCAACTGACAGGTCTACATCTCTATAGTTCTTGTAGAACTTTTTCAGCAGAACGATATTCTGAAAATTGCAACTGAATTAAAAGGCAACTAGCACAAATATAAAACAACAACAATTAGTATTTGATTGAAATATATAACTAGCATTTGTTATTTTTAACTGACACATTTAGAATGCTTTTAGAAATAGAAATTTCTTTTTTATCAGCAAGAATTATTTTTAAATAGGATTCCAGTCTGGTTAACACTTAGGGCATATAAAAACATCTTTCTGGTTGGTTGGAAGAGATTGCCACATGGCAATAAACTCACCATGTAAAATTTAAAAAAAAAATAGGCATATTTATGCACTTCCCTCTTTTTTTTTTGCACATATAAGTTGATGGGCTGCACACACAATGAAAAAATTAGGGGGAACGTTGCATACAATGATGTTTAACAGAGGTGGTCAACACCTAGATTGCAATCTACCAATCGATCACGGTATGCTTCTAAGTAAATCTTTACTTTCTCTTCTATTGCATATACTAAAAAACATTACTTTCGTTGATACTAATAAGAAATATACGATGAACTGAATAAGTGAAACTAATTGTGTTTCAAATGTGAAATGTAAGAATGCCTACCTTACCGACTGACAGATTTTAGTTCTTTTATCTATCCACAGATGCATGACAAGTATGAAGTTGCTCTTGTTAACGCTGTTTATCTTGAAATAGCTTGACCCTTGTGCCTGCGCATTTTAAATTTATACTCAAGATATTTTACCCTCACGTTTTGTGTTAATATCCCAATGTCGTGTTGTATTAATATTTTTTTGTGTTAATATCGCGATGACACTGGTAGATCGTAACATTACCCTTTTCTAGCTGTCCTGATATATAATGATTTACTTTTTACATTTACAGTTCGGAAATTCTAGGATGAGTCCTATGACAGCTCACAAATTTGTCCTAATACAACCTTACGTAATGTATTTACCTAAATAACTTGCTGTTTATTAGAATTGAGGCTTATATTAAAGTTAATAAAATAATTAAAATTACTGAACATCGTTACAAGGTTGTATTGGGACAAATTTGTGAGCTGTCACAGTACTCGTCCTAGAATTTCCGAACTATAGTTGCATTTTAGCAAGCATTCATTTTTGACATTAAAATATTCATTGCTTAAAATGCCTATTATTTCTTCACATAAAATACAGTTGGGTTGTTTAACCTTTCCCTGTGATATATAACTAGTACGCATTGCTTCTAAAACCTTTAATATCTCTATAAATATAATAAATACAGGGTTCAGATTTTAAGTATTCCTCCGTAATATTTGCATTGAATGAAAAAATAACATTTATAATAATTAGCACTTATCGGCCACATCAGAGATATTTTGTGAAAATCGGGAATAAATTTACCAATACAATCAAACGTGTGACGTTGGTATATTCATTCTAAAAACCGCTATGGGTGATGAAGCAACGCTATTCACATCTCAATCTCACTCTACTTTGGTGTATAGGAATGTAAGAAATAGA
Organism: Odontocerum albicorne; assembly: GCA_949825065.1. Taxonomy (NCBI): domain Eukaryota; kingdom Metazoa; phylum Arthropoda; class Insecta; order Trichoptera; family Odontoceridae; genus Odontocerum; species Odontocerum albicorne. The sequence goes on from OX463850.1 coordinate 35,691,486, forward strand.
ATCTCAGTTCGCTCGCCTCTCTTTTTAGTAGCCAGCCGGCTTTCGTTTGAGGTGGTCGCTCCGTCCATTTTGTGAACGTCGTCCGATGTTTTTTTTCAGGTTTTCAGCAATTAAATTTCAATTATTATCACTTTTGACTTCAAATTTAATTAATTTAAGCGATTGGCTATGAATACTCTTATTTTTCCAATTTTAAATAGCTCAATTTTACATGTGTATTGATGTGTATTGAGTACACATCACCGGAACTGATGGATTTTTTAAGCACAGAAAGGGAAAGGTTAAACGCCCATCTGCGTTTTATTCTGAACTTTTTTGGTTTGATCAAAAACCAAGTGAGTCTGGAAGAACCTTATAGTACTAATAGAGTTTGTTAGGGTTAAGAAAAGATAATGAATTATACTTGCTCTAATCTTTTTACTATTTTTTAAGAACTTTAAATATGGGCAAACGTTTAGCACCATCATGTATTTAAAAAAATTATTTAGCAGTCAAAAGTTTTCAGCTTAAATTTTAACAGCAGGATGATTGGAATGTTAATACAATCAGTCAGTGTATTCTGCTGCATAATTTCATCAGATAACTTGAGTAGATAAAGGAACAAATTATATTATTATTAGAAAATGAAATTTACTTGAGCTGAAATGATATCACCGTAATCATCAAAGCTGGCAGCAACTCTCAGTCCACAGAGTCTTCTGTAATCATTGTAGTAAGCCAACCCATGGTCTCTGTCTCTCTGTATGTCCAGAGCTTTCAAATCTCGACCAAATCCAACTCCACGACAAGCAAATAGTCTATCACTCATCTGGAAAAGACAAAACATTTAAAAAAAAATTATAGATTCAATCATTTTTGTGAACTATTTATAATAGTGATTTACTGAAGATTCCTCATACCGCAGGTACACCAATGTATGTATCATCCAATAACCTGGGATTTAGGACAAGCTGTCCCCAATTTGTCTGTTACGAGAACTCAAATTCTTTGTACAATGATTACCGATCCCCTCTTCTACGTGCTATATGACCAAAGAACTTCGAAATCGTCGCAGACAAATTTTGGAAAACTCATTCTGAATTTTAAGTTGTTGAATGGTGAATACAGCGGTACACTACACTGTCTAAGGTATTCTAATTTTTATCATACAATTTTCACTCTTTCCATATAATTTTCACTTTTTCATAAGAAAGATTTCAATATCCAAGCGTCGATTCCTTATATCAGGGTGGACACTAACATGATATATTTTTGATGCCATATTATAAAAACTTTTTTTGCCTACTCTGCAACAAGGATGAAATCTCGGAGACTTAATTGAGTGTTAAAGGATCTTGAATAGTCATCATAATTGATTAGAACTTTGCCAACAATGTTCTTTTAATAAAAACATACATTTTTCAGGACATCATTTGTTCCTCCTCAACCCACACTGCCTCTAGAAACTAATTTAGTCCCTTACATCGTACACTGATAAGAAAATGTAATATAGTCATACTTTGATGAAAGAACTGTCCCCAGGGGAAGCCCCTTGTCTGGTATTTCTATACCGGAGTGTGAAAAGGATAGCTGTGGCAGACATTTCAGATATCAAGGGCAGAGATAATAACATAAATGGGAAAATAAAATAAAAAAACGAAAAATGTACTTGTTTATACCGCAGAAGGTATTTAAAGATTTAGGGAATTACCAAATTTTTCACAAAAATTGGAGAAAGTCGTACGGATGATATTAGTTGAAACTCTCGAAAACTAAATTCTACAATACTCCAAGGAAACATTGTTATGCTAACCGAGTTGTGGAATCTTGGAACAAACTGCCCAATAGTGAAGTGAATGCTGTGATATGAAACCAGTTTAAAACTGTGTGTAAAAAGTCCTTCACACAAACTCAGAAGTGCTGTTCAGTGGTAGTTTGGTTTCTTACACAAACTCAGAAGTGCTGTTCAGTGGTAGTTTGGTTTGCTTATTCTTTTAATTATTTTTCTTAGCTATTTCTTTATGAACATACGACAGTTAAACTTGCTATAGATATTAAAAACATATAGGAGTATATTTTTTGTCTATAATTATAATGAAAAGTGACGGACTTGTTCCACAAAGCGCTGGTCAGTTTCCTCGATGGGCTGGGAGACCAATCCCACAGTGAGCTGCTCCATGTTAGTGCCCAGCTCCAGGATCTGTGGCCTGTTAATCCAGTTAGTGATGGGGGTAGTGGATAGCACAGTGCGCTGCTCACTCAGAAGTCTGTAAACCAGTTGATAAAAACACAACATGGGAATGTTATCAAAATACTCAATAAATTTAATTTAAATCAAAAGAAATTAAAGAAAAATAATGTATCAGACGTATGCGTCACTATAAATTAAAGAAACAAAATGTATCGGACATATGCGTCACCATAAATTAAAGAAACAAAATGTATCGGATGTATGCGTCACCATAAATTAAAGAAACAAAATGTATGGGAAGTATGCGTTACCATAAAATATGATTGATATATTTTCTTGTTATTTGGTATTTTTTGATGTTTTGTACGTATAATTTTATGTTTGTTGAGGTCTGCGCTGTGTCACGACCGTAACTGAAATGTTCCTTATGCGCAGCCATTGCGTGAGACAGTATCAAAAGTCGGCCTATGCATGCGAAAACTTGCGAGAAATGTGATATCTTGCAAGTCAAGACGGCATGCACGGGCGAAAACAGGTGCTTACGATGAGCGATTGGCCACACATAAGGAGCCCAAAAGTCTAAAAATACATTTTCAGTTCACTTCAGTCTACTGCCTTTTTCTTGTAACAATCTACTACATGCTAATGAGGAATCTCTTCACCCTGCTACTTTTCACCGTGAGCCGAAATCTCCGAGCATTGAGCAACCACCAATGTCCCCATTTTTGAGTAACACAAACGTCAAATTGGTAAATGTAGTTGATGAACACAGGTCTTATTTAAGACGGATCGTCGTGAAGTTAGCTGCATGTTCAGTAGCAACGATATAAACATCCGGTGAGTAATACAAATGTCAAATTGGCAAATGTAGTTAATGGGCAGAGGTCTTATTTAAGACGGATCGTCGTGAAGTTAGCTGCATGTTCAGTAGCAACGATATAAACATCCGGTGAGTAATACAAATGTCAAATTGGCAAATGTAGTTGATGGGCAGAGGTCTTATTTAAGACGGATCGTCGTGAAGTTAGCTGCATGTTCAGTAGCAAAGATCTAAACATCCGGTCAGTTAATTGTCAAAAATATAAATAGGTATTATAAGTAAATCACCATTTATTATATCTCGTGTAAGAATTTTATTTCCTAATACAACCTAAATTTAGATATTATTACCTAAACATTCATTGGTCACTTTTGCAACCACTGACAAAAATTGACCCCTGAAATGGGCACAGGTCTCATATGTGACCGCCTCATTTCCAAAAAAATATTTTTTTATAACACATTTTCGAAGAAATAAAGTTAATTTGATACACGTAATAATGATTTATTCAACAAAAAACTCAATATCTCAAATATAAAAAAATTGCGCCTTAACCTCTCGAGTAGTAAGATATTAATGAAAAATTTAAAACATCGTTGTTCTTGGTAAAATATGTAACTAGCCGATAAATGATTTAATTGTGTGGTATCATAAATAGATGTCATTATTGGTAGTCCAAATCCTGACATAATCTGGGAATATTCGAGAAATAATCACTGAGCCCCAACCGCGGGGCCATACGCTATCTGAATCAGTATTTCATGGCCCCACGGTTGGGGTGGTACTCATGGAGAGGTTAAATGTTTAAATACTTAATTATAAAACAATCTTGCAGGCTTATTGCCAGATATCAATATCTCCCAACGAACCAGACAAAAGTAAATGAAAGAATATGAAAACATACCTAAGTAATCCAGCAATTTGAGTGTGAAAGGATCTGAAAGCGGCGTGGGCATGTTCGTTGGTGACATCAGGAATTATGTTACTGTTGTAGTCATTCACGAATCCTGCCGCTGATGGGTACAGTATTCCTTTACTCACCAAGTTGTTTAAACCTTCAATTCAATCATTGCTATGAGACTTGGTAATATATAATATTTCTGAAGGTATGCAAGGAATCGCACTACTACACAAATCATTATTTTAAAAAAATAATAGTGAGCATGTAAATGGAAAATAAAATTGAACTCAGTAAAAGTCCATTAATTCCAAATTCAATTAAACAATTTTCATAAAAAAATTCGAAATCTAAATCACATGATAACTAAAAGAATAATGTTTTCATGAAATGGTTGGGAACATCTTGGGTTGGGATTTTTTTCTTACTATAAAAATAATGTTAAGTTAAGTAAAGTTTTGTTAACATATTTCCACAACATTGAAACATATTAATACATTTAATAGTAAAATAAATAGTAAAAAGTACCCATTTGTCACAGGCAGCCAACCTTTACGAATAAAAAAAACACTATAATTGTCATTTATTTGAATTTGACATGGTCACTTTTTTACTCAAATTAATTTGTTTATATTTGCCCACATAATATTAATACAATGGTCAATAATTTTTGTTTGGTCCCACACTTGATTACGGATTGTGATTCTAAGATTTTGTGAAATAAATGTTCACATATGTGAAATTATTCAAGGTGAAATAAAATGAAAAACATTTTTTTGATTTATAAGAAAAGAACACTCAAAACGTAACATATATAATATACAATACAACCTGATGATCTTACTACTACATGGCAATTTTTTTCAACCAACTAGAAAGATGTTAAAGAGGCCCTAAGTTTGAATCAGACTTTTTGATTGATTCTTGATGACTAAAAGTCTATCTGAACCACCTGGCCAACACTGTTTATGATGATTCTCCTCCTCTGCCTACTGTGAGGACTATATTTGATAAATTGCATATGTATACATCCTCGGTACTGTAAATTCTCGACATGTTTTATAAGTCGCGTATCCAGATCGATGAATCACTTTGTTGTTGTTTTAGAGTGTAGAAATGAAATATTATAATGCAAGGCAATAAATGATGGAATAATAGTGCCGTCCCGACTTCAATCCTTTCGCGAAATCCCAAAAGAACACCGCTGTTGTTTTTTTTTAAATAAAGATATGGAATATTTTTAATTACAAAAAGGGTAAAAATAGGGTAACAAAATCTCTCAATCCTTCTGCCGAAGTCTCAAAAACACTGTTTGTTATCTGGGACACCCAGGTAGGATTCTGAGAAGGCTTCCTTCTGGAATGTTATACCTAGCGCGGATTATCTCCACGTTTTGGTGCATAATTTGTGGCCACGTGCGTTGCTATGGGGATGAGAATATTTCTCCCCTCCCTCGCGATTGTCTTTAAAAGGGGGAGCACGAGCTCCCCAGTCCCCTTTCGATTCGGGACGCTGTGCTGTACGGATCTCCCACACGCTGAATACGACCTGCACCGTTCAACAAGCCAATAGCTGCCAGAATTATTCGCTGCGTTTCTCTGCCACATATATAGACGCTTCAGGACTCTATCTAGCAATTTTGGGTGAATATATTCTTTGTTTATGTTTAATGCTGGTTTCGTGACGGGACCTTCTGCCCTGACTTTGCTTAGGAAATTGCTATTCTGTACCCCTTTGTTTGAATTATCACAACACAACCTTCGAGCAACTGATTCGGGAACCGAACTTAAAACTTCTTTTTTTCCTTGAGCTACGCTCAAGGTTTTTTTAATGAAACCTTATATTTAAAATAAACTTCTTTGTTTTTAAACTTATATCTCTTTTTATTTGTCCCCCTTGTCCTGGTAAAAGATTTGAGAGAGAGTTACTCAGAATTTAAGGAATCCAACGAACCCTGAGATCAAAGAGGACTTGTTCCTTTTTCACGCCGCTGAGCCGAGCAGGCGTCACACATGGTAAGATTGGAATTTGGTAAAATTGATTTACGTAATTAAATGTGTAAATTAAATTTTTCTAAAAAATAGGAAAAGGTGTGACACTACTTTGGGAGTACTGCTGTCATCTCTATGATATTCAGAGTGGAATCCTTTTTAAAAAATCGGGTTAGAAGTCAGACATCTTACCAACTAGATAACAGATTTGTTGTAAATCGTTGAAGATTGCCACATGATTTTAAATCAGCCTGATTATATTGTACGAGTATACAGTAAAAGTTTATTAAAAATAATAATACAAATAAATCTAAGATTTTACCCAGCATTATAGGCATCCACTCATAGAAGGTGATGCGCTGGAACTGGGCAATGTTGATCCTCCTGGCCTCCTGGAACAGCCTCTCATCGTTCCAATGGGGATTCAGGGTCCTCAGCGCATTGGCAAGCCTATTGTGTTCTCGGTGCAGCAATATCTGCTGGATGGCCAGATGAGGGTTTTGGTTAGTACGAGGGTCACCTGTTGAGAATTAAATCATAATTGTTAAGATCGAAAGAATGAAAAACCTTAAAAATATTTCAATAAATATATTTTAATAAAATTTTTATGTTTAATCCATTAGTCTTACACCTCCTTTGTCCTACGATAAACACTGAATGCCACAATACACCTACGTCCAGGTTGATCCGTTGACTAATAATAAATTAAAAATTTATAAAGCGCTGTTTAGAGAGCAGGCTCTTTTCACGAACACTCCAACTTGGGAGTTGCGAGTCATATTCTTTCTCCCATGACGTGGAACCTTAAGTGTCTGCCGTCGCTTAAATTATTTTCAGGGTTGTTGCCACAGGAAAAGGAGTCCCTTTGGATAATTCCTTCTTCGTCACTATGTAATGTTGGACTCATAAAAAATTAAAGAATATAAATCTTCTAGTTTAGATTGTGCCGAATGGAGACTCATTTTGTTCCCCATAAAAGTGTGGGTGGTGGTGAGATTGAAGAAATAACTGCCTGCCCTGCAAGAGACACAGCATAATGCTATCTATGGAATACTATGTTTCGTAAAGATTTGTTTTTTTTTTAAATGAAAAAAGGCAAAAACAGCGGCTATGAAATAAAGCTCGTAATTTTTGTATTATCATGTTATTTTTATTATGATTATTATGACATTATAATGACATAGGATGATAAGTCTAATGTCAATCAATTTGTCTGTCTTTCAAATAAATAAAGAAAAAATACAACGATGTTACCTGTCCTGTAGCAAACATTTTCCGTTACAGCATTGCAAGGACAATTCAGTGGAATATTTGTTTCCCTGGGAGGATATATCTTGTTGTTCCTGATCTCCACTTTTAATGCCCCTCCGACAAAAGTCCTTAGAGATCTACTCATTCCATCATCGTTACTGTATACGTTTGAAAGGTCCAGATATGAAGTGACTAGATTGATCTGTAAGAGACATTTTATAAATTTTTTGACACTTTTAAAGAGACTTTATTAAGTACTTTATTAGTATTTTGAAGTTAGTTAAAATAATTGTGACATTAAAATTGGCCGAGTTTTCTAAAACTGAATTGATACTAAATTTAATTTTTCTTTTGTATTGGTTCGAATAATTTTATCTTTTATAAATCTAAGAAATTCTTGAAGTGATTTCAATTTCTTTTCAAGTCTTGTTTGTGCTCCCCTGATGATGAGGGGAAAACCTTGAAACGGTAGGGTTATACCATTATATAAAGTGGAACAATGTTCTACTAAACAAATTAAACTTTGATCGATCATAAATAATAAATCCATTTTTAAAAATACTAATAATAAAAATTTATTTGAAACTTGACGTTATTTCTCATTCACAAGACTATCTATGTATCACTGTGATTTATAAAAATCAACTAGCAGGCTGCACAAAACATCCTGCCAGGCTACATGAGGCCCGCGGGCTCCGGGTTGGCAGCACTTGATTATTAAGTTAACCTGAGTTATCATATTAACTCATTCTTATAAAAATGCAAGAGAAAATAAAATCAGTAATCTTACCGGTCTTGCTGGCTGCCCAGCTATACCACAGCCCACATCCTTGTCTGTGACTGTCCTGGTAAAGTTCATGCACCTGATACCTGCGGCTCCTTGGGTGGGGTCATTCATGGAAATCCTGATGGGGAAGCACATCCTTGATACCTGAGCTGGGAGTTGTCCATTTGTAGAACAACATGGGATATCTGAAATATTAGGATGATTTAAAATATATAAATAATTATTATAATTTGTTTTTATCAAAAACTGTTTATTCCAGTTTTTGTGGACAAAAAGTGGAATAAACAGTGTTTGATAAAAATAAATTACAATGTCTTTAAACATTCACAATGTTAATGTTTTAACTATAAATAATATATAAATACTTAATATTCAACCAATGTTATATATCCTCAGTAAGATACAGGCAAACGCCTAGTTTACTGGGAACACGACAAATGAAAGGCAACAAACCCAGATCCATTAACGTGTGTCCACATTAAATTATCTGTTGTTTTTCCATAAATGGTGTATTTATAAAAAAAAATGTCATATATAAATAAATAAATCATGGAACTCATATTTGCTTATTAAATACTGAATATTTCTTAAATAAGTTCGTTACCCTGGTTAGGTTCCTTTAGCAGAGACATGTCATGCGTGACGAACTGTCCCCATTGCATGGCATTCAAGTTCCTGATCTGGTTCTCCAACTGTGCTGTGGGGAATAACTCAACTCGGATACTTCTGGCTCCGGGAAGAGGAGTCTTGTCAACAGCCATGCGAGGAGTACTAATTCCTGGGAAAATAAATAACATTGTATTATACTTAGAACAGATCTTGCACCAATGCACCTTTTTTAAGAACGAGTGAACACTATTTCACTATCTGATGAATTTTCTATCTAAATTTTTATAAATTGTAACCGCACTCTTTCACTATCTGATGAATTTTCTATCTAAATTATTATAAATTGTTACTGCACTCTTCACTATCTGATGAATTTTCTATCTTAATTATTATAAATTGTAACCGCACTCTTTCACTATCTGATGAATTTTCTATCTTAATTATTATAAATTGTAACCGCACTGTTTCACTATCTGATGAATTTTCTATCTAAATTTTTATAAATTGTAACTGCACTCTTTCACTATCTGATGAATTTTCTATCTAAATTATTATAAATTGTAACCGCACTCTTTCACTGTCAAATTTAAGAGGGAGATTATTCACCAACAAGCATCTCAGCATTTAATATCTACTGAGATTTTTCCTTCATTCATAAGAAATTTAATGGCATGGTGATAGTCAATTTAAAAACAAAATACAACACTCATTTTTTTAATGACTAGTGAACACATTACTGAGGAATAATTTACAATATATTATCTGCAGCATCACAGAACATACTTATATTGTGAGAGCGTACTTACATGAACCTATATATTTATATGGCAAGGACCCTCTGTTCTACACGTCAACTTAAAGAAGGAATATCATGGCTAAACACTCAGTCACTTGTGGTATAGAGAGATTGAACCAACTGAGTGACACTGTGAATATATTTTCAGCATCGCCTAGCTGTGTGAGAAATATCCTGATAGATATTTTTCAATGTGAATAAACTAATTAGGACACCATCTTTGCGTAACAGGAGAAATCTGTGCAAAGTGGATAGAAAAAAATATTCAAACATGTTGAGGCTAGAAAATGTTGAACCTTAGTGTTAATTATATTAATAAAAAGGACAATTTATATAGTGCTATTTAGAGAGCAGATTTTCTCAAGGTTGCTTTAACTCGGTGTTCAAATCCACTATTATTGACAGATTAAAAATACAACGGAAAAAACAGATTGAGTGCAAGGATAGGAAGATAGTGGCTGTGGTCATTAGATTAGGTACTTCCTCGCATCTGCATATGTTTAGAAAAAACATCTTTGGTAAAAAAAAACTGCAGAAAACTTACCAAGGGAAAACAAACTTCAAAGAAACCTTTGTAGATCTTCCGATATGTGATAGTGACACATTCGGCTTTAGGTGGAGTGTAGTGTATGTGTTGAGTATTCATACATAATCATGTGTAGTGTAGTTATTTAATGCGGGTTAAGGGGATTAAGTTTATTTAATGCGGGACACAAGTGATACATGGTTAGCTCTTATATAGGGGCAAGACAAACTTGTAACAACACTGTACAAAATATATTCAGAGCATTGTGACACAGAGTATTGTCAATATAGTGAATACAAAATGTACCCACATATCAATATTATTTTTTGTGTTTAAATGGCATACATTATACTTCAATGAACAATAAAAGGTTTTTTGAAATCAAAGCAAATTGTGGGTTTTATTCAAGAGTTAAAAAAATTAATTAAAAAAACCGCTCAATTCGAAAGACCCTATACATGAGGACCTTCCTAGTAAAGCTTCCTATTAAAATCAATTTCTAAGATTTGAATGTGTTGTTTTGTATTGTATTACATTTTCGTTGTATACAGTATTGTTAAGTTTATTTAATGCGGGACACAAGTGATACATGGTTTGCTCTTATATAGGGCAAGACAAACTTGTAACAATACTGTACAAAATATATTCAGAGCATTGTGACACAGAGTATTGTCAATATAGTGAATACAAAATGTACCCACATATCAATACTTTGAGGAAAAACTAGAGCTTGAAAATTAAATAAAAATCAAATGAATACCTTATTTTAGCTATTTTTTGCATACATATTCTTTTTTTTTCCGCTATACTCGTGTACAAGATTCAATTATATATAGATAAAATACATAATGTAAAACTTGATATTGCATATTAGGTGTTATGTATTTAGGATCCAACAAACAATTGTAGGTTATTGTCAATGTGTTGTTGGATACCCTTACAGTGGGTCTAGGCCAGTTTATAACATATTGTTAATCTCATCTCAAACAATTTTCATAGAATCCAATAAAAAATACAAATCACAGAGAATCTTAAGTTCAACATATACATACTCGTATAATAAATTCAATGTGATTCTTTCATTTAATCACCAAAAATACAAATCACAGAGAATCTTAAGTTCAACATATACATATAATAAATTCAATGTGATTCTTTCATTTAATCACCAAAAATACAAATCACAGAGAATCTTAAGTTCAACATATACATACTCGTATAATAAATTCGATGTGATTATTTCATTTAATCACCAAAAATACAAATCACAGAGAATCTTAAGTTCAACATATACATATAATAAATTCAATTTGATTCTTTCATTTAATCACCAAAAAAATACCATTAACTATTAAAAAATATATATTGCTAGTATTTTTTTACAATTTACCGAACCAAGATTTTTCAGAATAATCCACTACATAAAAACAAATAATTAATAACTAAAACTAATGAAAAGTATTCGTACCATCATTATAGATTGCAGAAAGAAGTCTAGCGTACGTGGAGTTGGGAAGCCCCCATTGAGGGAAGTTCAAGTTGTTGCAGGAAGCATCGATCCTCCTGAACTTGTCATTAGCATTGCATGCAGCTGCAGTTCGGCCACAGGGTGGGATGAATTCAGGTCTAAAAAGATGCGCAAAATTGCAAAGAAACCTATTGATTATATGAGTAAATGTAATTTATCATAATTTGACTCACTATAATTGTATTCATCGTCGTGGTTGCTGGGGTTTGCAGTTGAGGTTCCCCATTCTTTCCAACGTAACTTCGGAGCTACTCCTCCATGTTGATCATGTGATCTTCTGTGAGAAAACAGCCCGATCCTAAATACGCACTGCCTCCCGCAGATGTCACAGACATGTAAATTCTGCTAAACCACCTGGTAACGCTGAAGCTTGTTCGCAGCACACTTACTGTTTCTCATATGTCTAGTTGTTGAGATACCATCAACTCGAGAACAGAAAGCTCTCGACCTTTCAAGGGTTTGAGTCACCTGCTTCCAGTCTTCAACTTTCAGCGACTTTCACAGAACATCCTTATAGTTCTTTCTCTGTCCTTCATTTCCTCATTACTTCCACATATATGATACGTTTTGTGAATCTATGATAACCCTCTATAACCATATTCTCTATAGATTTACAGTTGAGCATTGCAGAACCGAAACATTTGTGACATGATCACTCCAATAGAAATCCACTATTATTTGCTTATGTTGGACAAGGCCCATTTCAACCTTGTAAGGAATATAACAGCTCACTTCAAGAGTGTAACAGAAATGCTATTGACGATGAGAAATACAGTGTTGGCTATTTGTTCATTAGATCAAGTCCAAAAATCACTACTGCTTTGTAAAGATCGCAATGAATAAGAATATATTGAAAGAAAAAATATAAACAAAAAAACTTACGGGATTACTGTATTAATTTTATTCAATGCCTCATAGTTAGTCCTATCATCCGTGTTTGCAGGACAGGTAGGACATATCTGACATTTTACTGTATAGCTAACAGATAACACCAACAGAACTTGAAACAAGAGCTTCATGTCTTTGGCTAAACGATTGCTAAAGAAATGTTAAGATTTTGAATGTTCAACTTGCTTTTAAAACATCTGTTGCGGAATTTTGAATGACTTATATATAAAAGTGTAAAAAAAGGCACCTCTGTACTCGTATATTGATTGTAAAATAATTATTATTTACTTAAGTGGAATTCATTATTGTAGTTTGAAGTAGACAAAATATATTAAATATTTATGAGAAGAGGAGTCTGGATTGAAAATACGTCAGTTTAAAATAAATATTTGTATTAAGTATAAAAATTTACAGATTCCAAGAATTAATGAAAATGACTTGCTTAGTTTTTAAGGGCCTAGATTTCTATCGAAATATACTATATCTTATCCATGATATTTCCTCAAAGTTATACAAGGTCTTTCGGAGTGTTGAACAACATGGTTTGAATTATGATAGTGATATTTTGAAAATGTTGCAGTTTTCAACTTCTTCATTTTATCTATTTCCTCAAAGTTATACAAGGTCTTTCGGAGTGTTGAACAACATGGTTTGAATTATGATAGTGATATTTTGAAAATGTTGCAGTTTTCAACTTCTTCATTTTATCTATTTCCTCAAAGTTATACAAGGTATTTCGGAGTGTTGAACAACATGGTTTGAATTATGATAGTGATATTTTGAAAATGTTGCAGTTTTCAACTTCTTCATTTTATCTATTTCCTCAAAGTTATACAAGGTATTTCGGAGTGTTGAACAACATGGTTTGAATTATGATAGTGATATTTTGAAAATGTTGCAGTTTTCAACTTCTTCATTTTATCTATTTCCTCAAAGTTATACAAGGTCTTTCGGAGTGTTGAACAACATGGTTTGAATTATGATAGTGATATTTTAAAAATGTTGCAGTTTTCAACTTCTTCATTTTATCTATTTGCTCAAAGTTATACAAGGTCTTTCGAGTGTTGAACAACATGGTTTGAATTATGATAGTGATATTTTGAAAACGTTGCAGTTTTCAATTTGTTCATAGTCAACATTGCCATGAGTGAACGCACGCAAATCAAATACTGCTTGGCCTACAGCAGAGTCTCAACTGTAATGTGAGCACATGGGTCAGTCTTGATCCGTTATCATAATGTGAGCGCATGGTTCCGTTTCACCAAGGTAGAACAAGAAGGGTACTCCTTCCACAAATGTTTATGTTCGATTTGACTATGGGGTAACATAGTGATTTGAGGTGGAATCCGTCGACTCTGTTAATATTGTTTAGATATTTATATATTTCTAATGCCTCTTTGATTAACCAGGCGTGATAATTATTAGGTTTAACAAGTATTTTTTATTCAAATGAGAAACAGTGGCCTGCCTTGATGAAGTCTTCTGCCAAAGCCAATTTTTCGAGATAAGCCAGTCTGCAGGCTCTCTCATTTTCAGTTTGTTATTTTTTTCACCGTTCTCACTGTTTGACCTTCTTGCATCCGTGCCAAGATTTTGACAATTCTGACCGTAACACCAAGCATCTTTTCTTTTTTCCTGTCCGCTTCTTTATCCACCCAATTGATATCTCATTTCTTGTAGACGTTCTGCTGATGAACTCTAGTGAGAGTTGCTAGTTTGTTGTTGACTTCTGATTTCTGGCTTATTCATATCGCTCCCGTAACCAAAATGTGGATAATACCTTTCTTTTGTGCCAGGTAGTGATATTGATACCTGTTTGTGTGTGTGTTGTTTTCTGATATATTTTATGTCCTAATGTACCATCTTTATTATTTGAACATCAAGAAAGGACAACTTCTTTTACTTTTCCATTGTAAATTTATTTTTATATGTAACACGTTAAGAAGTTAAAGAAATAAAGTCAAGATTTCCTCCCCGTATTGCAAAAAATCACAAAAACATCATCCACATAGCGAATCCAGAGCTTATATTTTAATGGAGCTGTATCAATTGCATTTTACTCGAAGTTATCAATGAAGAAATTTACTAGCGCTGATCCCATAGCAGTTCCCTGGATCATAATATATATCATCATCAATGTGTCTTACATTTGTGAAGAGTGATTTTATTTCAAAGCTGACTAATATGTCTCTTTTTCCACCCTTACTTTTTTGATGATAGTACTGAGTGTGTGGAATCTTTCATCTAGTGCTCAGACTTGCCTATATGTCTCTGAAGTTATTTAGTCAAATACTGTGCTGATCCGTATATCAGTGAGTCAATAGCATTGATGATGGGTCAAAATGGAATATCAAGTTTATGGATTGTCTCCTGATTCTATATCACCAGTTGATAATAACATATATCTTCAATTCATTATCTTTTTACACATACATTAATAAATCATCACATAAAGGTTTTTAAAGAGCCATAAAGCCAATGATATATATTTATATATAACTTTTAATAGAGACCGTTTATTCCATCTCTGCTAGGTTGTCCTCCATTTATCAATTCCTTTGTTTTTTTTCCACCAAAGGGATACACATTTATCTGTTTAAGTTTTATCTTTTTTCTATGATTTTAGTCTTTTAACTGAACTACTCGTATGTTAACCTAACCATCTATATTAACACATACATCTAAATACTACTTCCGTATACGCGTATCAGTATGGCGAGGTGATGTTGTACAATAATTATGATGGACATGTATCGTCTTTACGATATTCTCTTGAAACAATGTAGTTTTTATTAACCTTTCCTTTCCAGTGCTAAAAAAAATCACGCGTTCCGGTGCCGTGTATTCAATACACATCAATACAAATGTAAAAATGAGCGATTTTAAATCGGAAATATAAGAATATTCATAGCCAATCGCTTAAATTAATTAAATTTGAAGTCAAAAGTGATAATAATTTAAATTTAATCGCTGAAAACATGAAAAAACATCGGCCAACGTTCACAAAACGGGCGCAGAGACCACCTCGTATGCCCGCGAGCTACTGAGAGTTGAGACGGACTAACACTGTGTATGTTATACCTCGAAGGAAGAAACAACTGCGAACTGAGATTCTATTTCTTGCATTGCCATATACAGAAGTAGAGTGAGAGTGAGACATGAATAGCGTTGCTTCCTCACCCATAACAGTTTTCAGAATGAATATACATACGTCACACACTAGCACACGTTTGATTGTATTGGTGAATTTATTCACGATTTTCACAAAATATCTCTGATGTGGCCGATAAGTGCTTATTATTATTAATATTATTTTTTCATTCAATGCGTAAATGTATTACGGAGGAATACCTAAAATCTAAACCCAGTATTTGTTATATTTATAGAGATATTAAAGTTTTTAGAAGCAATGTGTACTAGTTACACATCACAGGGAAGAAAGGGTTAAAACAGTTATAAGTATAACATATACGAGTATAATTTCCCAATATTCTCATTGTTGTTGTTACTGAGCCTCGTAGCTGAGGATCCCCATACCATTTTTTTTCTTTTTTAAAAGAATAGATATGACCAAAGTCATTGATATCCATAGAGCCCCGAATACTAGACGGAAAAAATACCTGTGAAACAAATATCTGTGTCATTTGATGGGAGGAGAACCGACGAACTTCGGCATGAAAGTCAAGTGCGCTACCGTGCGGCCATGCACCTGACAAAGTCACCCAATTATTGTATTGTGTAGTATATTACACTTAAGTTATATATAATACAACTTGACGGTTTCTTAGACAGTTGACAAATTGGCCCCAACACAACCTTGTAATTTTAATTATTTTATCGACTTTAATATAAGGCTCGATTCTAATAAATAGCAAGTTATTTAGGTAAATACATTAACAAAAAAACTAACAATATTGACAAATTAATACATCTTGTTACAAATTAGCAAAAATGTGGCAGTTTGTTAAAATCAAATGTGACGTTTATCAAAAGTTTACGTTAGTTGCATGAAACACGTGAAACTTTTAATAATTCAAATGTATAAAGGATACATAAATACATACCATGAATTCAAATGAAAATCAATCGACGTTCAAATTCACCGCTAATTGCACTGAAAAATAAGAAAAACGTAGCAACATTCAGTAATTTTAATTATTTTATCGACTTTAATATAAGGCTCGATTCTAATAAATAGCAAGTTATTTAGGTAAATACTCGTAAATTACAAAAAACTAAAAATAATGACAAATTAATACATCTTGTTACAAATTAGCAAAAATGTGACAGTTCGATAAAATCAAATGGCAACCTTTTTCAATCAACTAAAAAGTTGTGAAAGTTAGACTGAACTTTTTTTAAACAAAGTTAGGTTCCAATGGGAATCAAACCTGCAACTACCGGATCGGAAGATTGGTGTCTTACTTACTCATAAATTTCAAGTTATAGATGTTATGTATCAACCTTGCTTTGTAACGTTCTTTAAAAAAAACACCTCAAAGCAAATATTGTTAATAAAAACACATTTAGTTTGTCAACAGGATATGAGAACATGAGTTTCCTGCGTGAAGTTGTTGTCAAATATTCTAAATGATACAGATGCAGTAACCAAGTTACAACAAGCCCTGTTAATTTATTTAAAAAAAAAAAAAAAACAACTTTTGTCTGGAGTAGGAAACTTAAATACCCAACAAGATTACTAAAATAACTCTCATATAATTCTTCCTAATTATCTTTTTTCTTACCCTTTTCTTCTTTCAAAATTTCATTCACATAAAATCACACTTTTCTTACTCACGCTTGCAAGGTCGATTTGTTTACTTATCTTTCATCAGCCATCTCTTACACGTGCCCAAATCTTTTTAATATGCATTTTTTCACCCTACTTAAAACATAGTCAAATCTGAAATATACAGATGACACATCAGAAGATAAACTGGCCACGTTGCTTACAAAGGTGGAACACGAGAGCAAACTCCTGGGCACGGAAATCAATAGGTCAAAAACTAAGTTAAAGATAATAGACCGCAGTACCAAACTGTCACCAAATAATACAAATCATGGTCTAGCATTGATTACTGACTTTATTGACTTGGACTCCAGTGTTACTAACAATGGAGGATGCGATACTGAGGGGAAAAGAAGAACTGAAATGGCAAAAAGAGAAACGTAAAATAGATGTATTAGAAATGTAGTGTTCGAGAAGGGTGTTACGAATTTCAAGGGTAGCAAGGCGAATTAATGCCTCCACTTTCGAAGAACTGAGAATCACTGATAGATTGTCGACAATATGCTTTCTGCGAGTCCTCCGATTCTTTGGTCACATTGCTCGTGACCACGAACACTTTTGGAGAGATATGTGGTTATTGGAAGCGTTGAAGGACTATGTACAAGAAGAGAATTCCAATATGTTGGACTAACCAATTGAGAAACGCAACTGGTCTACTCTTAACAACTGCCCTTCGAGCCGCAGGGATAGATGGAGAGGAATCGTCAGAATCTATCATGAGAGTCACAATGCTCAGTCATGAGCTACATGATAGAATGGATGGAATAATAAATAGACTATTAACTACCCCGGTGCCCAAAAATAACTTTCAAAAAGAATGAAACGTAATTAAAGCAATAGCTTCTAACAATGGATACTCACCAAATATAATAAATGCAATTGTATCGAAAAAACAGAAAAAAATGTTTGTTAACAAATATTTGTATCCACATATTAATCAAATACAACAAAAACAATGACGCCGAATAATTTATATCAATGATGATTTGGCCCAAACGGTGTCCAAAACAATACCAGCATTTCATACGTCCAATAAATAAAAAAATTAAATTATGAACAAAAGAGACACGGAAAGTAAACCAACTCAATCCAGAGTTTACAAATTACAATGCAACGATTGTTCATCTTTTTATATTGGCAAGACGAAAAGAAATTTTGAGAAATGAGTTAAGGAACATTTAAGATGACTGAACAACAATAATTTTTCAGAGTTCGCTAACCACCTAATTGAAAATAGCCATTCATTCGATATCAACCGTGGTTAGCGGATTCTACACGTAAGCCGAGGGGGAATAGAGCTTGACAATTTGGAAATTCTCGAGATTAAAAAATGTATAAAATGAAATCTAAATATCATCATCAACCGAACCAATTTTCATAATAGCCCTCTGCTTAATATGTTTCCTAATTTCCACCCCCCTAGATATCCAGACCCTGACCTGCCCAAAAGATTCACTTTTATTTTTCCCCGCCCCATTTACCATTGTATCACATCTCTCCCCAATTCTCTCCCCCTACCTCATTACTCTTATATTATTTACACATGTGCAGGAAATGTGTTTTTAGCAATTTAGTTTATCTTCACCTGACGATGAAGACGGTGGTCTTCAAAATCGGTTGTAAACCCAAAAATAAACCTGTGGTGAACACAAAAATATAAAATAAGTTTTTTATTTACTTATTTTTCCTTTTACATAAAACATGGCACCACAAAGTGAAACTATAGACTTTTCGAAGATTCAAGAAGGAATACATTAGTTTCTGGCTTAAATTCATCCTAAATAACTACATGTACTATATTTTTCTGTCATACATCAACACACTACAGATACTTCTCATTACATGAAGTTCCACCGCATTTACGAAATCATTTTAATTCATTTTCCACATCCTTATTTTACTCACATACATCAATGTTGACACTAAAACATAGTTTTGAAAAATCATTTTGACAGATTTTGATATTGTTTGGTTTGAGTGTTTATATTTTAGTGCCTTATTGACTTTGTTTCATATCACAACTTGTCATTCATTATCTCTTTCCATTTCTCCGCCATCTAAAAACATACTTTCCAAATAGCAGAATTTTGTACTAATTTATTTTTCATTGTTCATTTAAATATCTCATTTACTTTTCTAGTCGCTCTTTTCAATCACCATGATTCAAATCAACGTTAATTGGATGAGGGTGTGGGCTGAAAAACATCTGTTATCCTCGCGGCCGGGCTTGTCCTATATTGGTGGCGATGTATGTCGACTGAATCTTTAAATATTTACTATGCATACATACTATGTTTCTATCAATTAACCATATACTACGAGTATATTTGCTATCAATAAACGTTGCTATGTTGCTGTCAATAAATTACATTGCATACAATGTTGCTATCAATAAATTACAGATATCCAAACACTTGACAGTTTACTTGACTCAAAAATACTTGATCATACAGTAAAAGTAAAACTGTGTCTTTAATATCCCATCCCCCTTATGCGTCCAGTTGTTTTAAGAGAGTTTTGCATAGTTAGTTAACATATATCTATCTCGGACAAAAGTCAAATTACGTTGGGAGAGAGTACATCCATGTCTTCATGGGAGAGCGCTAACAGCAGTTTGTCTATTTCCGTATTAAGTGACCAAGTATTCAACTGCATTCAACCTTTTTTTACCTTACATGCGGTGCTATTCATGAAAGTTTTTTGATCCATAATACCTCCTTCCCCATAACCTGGGCTGGATGCTGGGCATGCCTGAGTTTGGTGTTTTATTTGTCGCATTAATAAATTTATCAATGTTCACATTAGACACCACTTTCCTCACCATGCCATTATTTGTTACGTATATGACACCCCATACCTGAATCTCAATTTAGTTAGACTTAATATTCTCCATTAGAGCGGATATTGGAAATTATTGATTGTCATTACAGTACCACAAAATGTGATCTGCGGACTTAATCTACATAACCACAAAAATTACAAAAAGGTTCATGGACAATATTGAAGCTAAAAAGTTTGACGTTACAGCTCTCATGGTCAGAAATATAATAAATTAAGTAATCCAATAACTTCTCAGTAAGGGTCAGTCCAAGAGTGATGTCCACCTTCATCCCTTGCAAGAGATGACCCCTCATGCGATTTTTAAAGCCTGCTTAGAAGTCCAATTGTCGACTTGGTAACATCGTTGGTCATCTTCCTCAGTGGGAAAATACACATTTAAATTCTTTTCTTGCAGAGCGCGCCATGACTCTTCATGAGTACACCCAAACTATTGGACTACCCAATTTCTCTCCGGCCATGGGAGCTTTAATGAGAAAACTCTTTGGCTTCAATCATAACCCTTTTGCATTTTTTTCTGCCATCTGAATCAATCATAAGAGCACATTCTGAGATACTGCGATTGAGTCAATATTTTCCGAAGGGAACTCCACTTACCCTCAGGTTAATCTTTGAACCGATTGGCTACTCTGATCTAGTGGCGTCAAAGGGTAGTTTTGATACATTTGAAATCTTCTGTGAGAGTACTGGTAACTGCTGGGCTGTTTGAACTCCAGGCCCTAAGCTACTTTATAAGAAAAATTTTACTGCGCTTTAAATCACATTCTTTCTTCTATGATGTCGGACCTTAAGTCCATCGTCACTACTATTCTTTTCGCACTTAAGTGTGTCGTCACCGGAGAAGGAGTTTGTTTGGACAGTTCCTTCTTCGTCACTATGTGAAATCGCGCTCGTAAAAAAAATAAAGGTTTACGTCTTCTAGTATAGATCACGCTGGATGGGGAGTTATTTTTATCCCCATAACAGCATGTGCGGTGGTGGGATCTATTGGGAGTCAAGGTGCGCCCTGACACAAGGTAAAATAAGAGGGTTATGTAGAATGTGTGGAAAAACATTGTATTACAGAATAAGGAATTGTAATTTATTTTTATCAAACACTGTTTATTCCACTTTTTTGTGACGGTATAACTCTATAATGGATGGTATAACCCTATAATGGATGGTATAACCCTATAATGGACGGTATAACCCTATAATGGATGGTATAACCCTATAATGGAATAAGGAATGATAACAATACAAAATAATGAGATTGAAAGAAGATTTAGTGCTTAAGTTGAAGAATGCAGCATTGAAATGGTTTGACCAAGTAGAAAGAATGAATAATGAAAGGTTTACAAAAATAATCTGCAAATTTAATACACAACATGGCCAAATGAATCAAATTTTGAAAGAGGAAAGAGGGAATAGTGTTTATAATATGATGTGGTATATGAATGGTAAAGATGTGAGCCAGGATAGAATGAAGTAGAAATCTGTTCTCTCTTCCTACTCCAATACGGACATGGCTTAATGATGATGATTAGTTTTGTTCTTCTCAAATATAAAATTTTAGGAACTGTGTTCCTTAAAGGAGAGATGATGATGATGGTTTATTGATAAATAAACCTTGTTTAGATCGCAATGCGGAAAGAGAAATATTGATAGACGTAGGTATTTATACTATTCTTGAATGTGTGCGGGAATGCGCGCACGATATACCACTGTCTCGTTTCAGCATTCACGATACGATTCTTATCGTATGTAGGTATCATTCTGTTTTGGGAACTGGCGCGATAGATGTGTTGCCTTCTCGCTCTAACATGGAATGCGCTCCACGCCTAATAGTGAGTTGAATGACCGGCGTGTGGACCTTGCACTTGTTTGTTTCGAATTGTCAAGGTATGCAAAGGTCGTATCGCCGGTCATTGACCGAGCATACGGACGCCACAAAATGATAAATATTTTTAATTGCTCTAAAAAAATAATCGATACAGATAAAACACTAAAAATATTTGTGATTAAGACTTTTATTTGATAGTATTATAATTACAATTATATTTTAACAAATATTTCCACAAGTCTTCATTCCTGACATTGTTAAATGTATAGAATCAACCTAATATAACTTCCTTCCATTTGGACAGATCCATTGAGGGAATAGTGTTGCAGAGCTGCATGGTACCCCTGAAAAAATCAAAATACATTATACACTTTTCTGGGGATAAGGCTAAAATGTTGTAAAATAGGGGAAAGTGTAAATTGTGTGAAATTATATTTTAGAACACTATCTACTCTGTTTTGTGTTTCAATGAAAGCAAAGGTATTGCCACATGGCAATAAACTCGCCAGGTTAAAAAAAAAAAAAAGGTATATACTGATATTAATTAATACTTACTTAATTGTCTTAGCACAAATTAATTTATTATTTTATAATAGTGAAATTAAATGGGAAACAAAACTCAAAAAAAAAACACATTCTTCAACAAATTTTGTACTTTCTTAAAATAATTGGAGACCTTACTCTGACGAAAATTATTATTTCAGGATTCTAATTTCTGTACCCTAGAGGATAAATTTAGGAATTGTATGATGCAACATCGTTTATACTCTGGGGTAAAATGTGACTCCCATGGTTTATCCTCTAGGGTACAGATTTAATAATACAATTCTGGATAAAGCTTTTTGTTATCAAATTATTTGGACGGTAATGAAAAACTTTTACGAACTCAATAATAAAAACGTAATTTAATGTTTAACGGCGTCAATAATTATAATTAACGACTAACAAAAAATCGTCAATAACAAAGTTCTCAATCATAAAATAACAAAAGACATTAAACTAATAACCATAAGATAAAGGCAAAAGCCTAGTTTACTGAATGACAACCAACCTAGATCCATTAAAATTATGTGTCCACATTTTTTCTGTTTAATTTTTTTTTATTTACTTAACAGGTAATTTAATTAACCAACAGGTAATTTAATTCGAACACACAATTTTAATGGATCTGGGTTTGTTACCTTTCATTTGTCGTGTCCCCAGTAAACTAGGCTTTTGCCTGTATCTCACTGAGGACATTAAATTATCTGTTGTTTTTTCACAAATTATGTATTTATGAAATTTCTTGTTATATATAAATACTAGTTGCAGCCCGTGAAATATTCACGGAAGTAAAACGAATTCTACATTTATGAAAATATATATTCATAAATATAGAATTTGTTTATATATATCATGTATACATCGTCCCCTTTTACACCGGTTCAAAAATTGTTAGCTAGGTATTTAAAATTCGTTCAGTTATCACGGACCCACCTAGATTCAAATTTCGAATTACTTTCGCAGAGAATCTAAGTATTCCTCTCTCGCTCTCTTATATTCAAAATTCAATTCTCGTATTCTTTATTTGACGACAACCGTCGTACAGGTTTTGGCCTAATTATATTATGATCATAAATAAACTCAACACATAAAGCACAACAAACAATTAAAAAGTACAATAAAACGAAACTAATGTTTATAGAAAATCAGAATGTCAAAATGTTGCAAAATTGATAAAGCTTTCGCAGTTCGAGCAATACAATATTAACATGCCTGAAGTTTGCATTTAATCATAAATCTGTCCGGTCTACAAAAGGTGTTAATCATTAAATGTATACCACGTACGAAAGTAGTAATAATAATTTATAACTTTTTACAAGTTTTACAGTATGAACCTATGTAAAGTGTGCTGTATTTGACGCTGTGCAAAAACCTGCGGACTTTTTTAAAATCTATCCGGTTTACAAAAAGTATTTATCATCAAATGTTGTATAATGCATGAGAAAGCTGCAAAGTTCACATGATCATAGAGAATTCGGGTATTGCAATAGCTTGAATACATCTATGGGGAGACGAGATGCACCCTGATGCAAGGAAAAAAATTTAACATTTATCTTCTCCTGGGGGATGATGACCATTGTTGTTTCCAAATTAAGATGTGTAACATTTCTTTATTAATACTGTCCTAAAAGGAAATTTTAGAAAAAGTTTTGACTTGTAACAATCTCAAGTTAAAAATGTGATATGACCAATGTTGCCTTTTTATTGTCATTTGCAAAAATGATCCTGTCTGTAAAAGAGTTGATAGACCTCAGAAATGACATGATGATAACCTGTATTGGAAACTGAACAACTAAAACAGCGATTTTTTTATTTGTAATACATTCGACAACCTCTGTGATCTAGTTGGTAAAACTCATTTCTACCGACTCGGAGGTCAAGGATTCAGTTCGCATCGGAACCTAGATTTAAAAAAGATTTCCGAACCCAGATATTTACAAAGGATTCCAGTCTGGTTTTCCCTTGAGGCCTCTTTAACATCGTTCTGGTTAGTTTGACGATATTGCCACATGGCAATAAGCCCGCCAGGTTATAATGTATACAATGAAAGTGTAACACAATAAAATACACTTACATTGTACACAGAATGACCTGTCAAGTTTATCGCTATGGGAAAATCTATTTCTGAAAACTGTTAGAGAACTTTAGTTAAAGCCGAACTGGAATGAAAGATATAAGTGAACTAGAATCAAACTATAGTTCGGAAATTCTAGGATGAGTCCTGTGACAGCTCACAAATTTGCCCCAATACAACCTTATGTAATGTGTTTACCTAAATAACTTGCTATTTATTAGAATTGAGGCTTATATTAAAGTTGATAAAATAATTAAAATTACTGAACATCGTTACAAGGTTGTATTGGGGCAAATTTGTGAGCTGTCACAGAACTCATCCTAGAATTTCCAAACTATAGCAGCCCCACGATAAGAAAACAGACGATTTATCAATCAAGCCGTGGAGGTTGTCAAAATTTTGGATTAAAAAATCATATTTCTGCAAAACTAAATGCAGAACTGTTAATGAAAATTAAGAAATATGTTATTTATGTAGGATGGACTGTAAAATATATGCTTACCCATTGCCAACAACTGTGAGGAAAGCATTGCGCTGTATCCGTGTGATGCCATTTCCATTGTTGCAGAAAAGCCGCGCCACCGTAGCTTTCCTTATTTCTGCCAGTTGAGCTACAGGTTAACGAAATAAGACATAAATAAGCAACTAATAAAGTGGACTTCACATCCAGATTATGGTAAAGCTGGTGTAGTGAAAATGTTAGCTGTAAAAATATTTCTGCAATACCAGTTGCAAAAAATATTTTATTTTCACCGTCTTTTCAAGGTAAGGTATATTTGGTATAAATTTTTCTCAGTTATTAAAGATGGTAAGATAGTTGCATGGTGTAAAGGAACACTGCAACATCCTTAATGTGGCCAAATGGAAGAAGGGTGTATTTTTTATTTTAAATAAGTGTCAACAAATCATGCAGGCTGCCTAAATCCATCCCAGGTTGATGTTCTTAAATAATATATTTTAGATAGAGTAAAAGAACACACATCTTTTCCTTGAAAAAAATATCGTATATTGTAATTTGTTACTTATTTATTGGTTTGGTATTCTTCAATATGAACATATTGAAGACCGTTGCTGAGAAAAAACATTGTTTTCAACCCCATTCATCAAGTTTATGGGCTTAGAACCACTTGAGTAGGCACGGAACTCACGATTCATCATTAGACATGTTGGCAGTGCTACAAAGAGACAGAAACACTAGCACACATCTGTGAGTATTGTTACCAGACTGGGACCCTTTTTTTGGGGTACTATTGGGAATTGAACCTGAAACCTTCAGATGGAAGTCAAGTATCTTAGCAACTGGTCATGGAGATTTGATAATAAGTATAACTCCACAAATGATTTTTTAATTTAAATAAGAAATATACAAACGAACCTCTCCATACTCCAAGAGTTAAACGTGACAATACGTCTGTCATCAATATACTTCCAGCATAACCTGTAGTTCTTTGGATATGAGTCAAATAACCTGGAGAAATTAATGATCATAGGAAGTGTAACCGGAAAAAGAAGCAGAGGCATAGTGCCAGCAATATGGAGTGATCAGATGAAGGAATCGATTGAGATATATCTGTACACTGCTGAACAACAAGGGATCAAGAGGAGTGAAGATGGGTCGTCACAACCTATACCCCCAATATCGAATAGATTACATTCCGCAGTTATGAGAAGCAACAGGTATGATTATAATGAAATAGGAAGGATCAGTACAACTATACATTCTAATCAAAAGAAAGGTCAAGAACCAACCAAGAGTAAAACCAGAGCCAACGTTCTCAAACCAAAATCTGTCAGACTGGCGAGTCCTCTTGAACTGCTCTGTCATGATGCAGAAAAAGGTTGGACCAACTTGAGCACCAGACACCAAAAACTCCAAGGAACCACCAACAGATAAGTCTACATCTTGATAGTTCTTGTAGTACTTTTTCAACAAAGCAATATTCTAGAAATAAAAAAATATATTAAAAACTTATCGAAATACATCAAAATCTTTTCGATTCGTAACCTTTATATGTACCAATGATTTTTTCAGGAGTTCCCCTTAGGGCTTAAATGTACCAATGATTTATATGTACCAATGTACCATTAATATTTACCAATGATTTTCCCAGGAGTTCCCCTTAGGGCTTAAATAATGTAACTTCAGTGGATCACTGACTAGCATAAAGGACAATTTATATAGCACCGTTCAGAGTGGACACTTTTCTCAAGGGTGCTCTAACTCAAAATTCGAACCCACTTTGATTAACAGGTATAGAAAGGCAGTGGGTAGAAATAAATGTAAATATAAGAATAGGATGATAGTGACTGTGGCCATTAGGTTTGGTACTTCTCTGCATCTGCATATGTTTAGAAAACCAAATTTGGTAAGAAAACAACAGAATACCCAAGGATGACAAACTACAAACTAAAAGGCATAAGTTATATGGTGGACTTGTCCTATTTATATTTTCCCATTTGAATGACTCTACATCCAACAAACATTTATTGTATTGCAATCTTGTTATACGATCTGGGGACTTATTGTTATATGACAATTTTCCATTCAGAAAGGTGTTGTTGTCATTACTGGATCTTGTAGATAAGGATTCTCTCGCCATTCAAACGTCAATCTTGAGCTGCTTTACATCAATTATATGATCACCTGCGAGAGAAAATTATAATCCTAGATGCGCACTCCATTCCACAGATATGTGGACTCCATTGAGCCGCCTGGTCATTCTCACACACATTCACAGCACATTGATTCTCATTGAGTTGTTGACCGCATGGTAAAGCACTCCGAAAAGCCTTATCCAACTAATGTCTTTAGGTGTTCATATAAACTTTTGTTGGGTGCTTATAACGCCCATCATCATTTTATTCTGAATTCCTTTAGATGGACTCAAAAACAAGTGAGCCTGGAGTGGACAAACGGTACTGATAGGGTTTGTAAGGGTAGCCATGTGGTTATTCTCCGGTAGTAGAATGGAACAATGCGCTTACATTACAGTCGTGAACTGGGATGTTGCGGTTGAGACTCTGTGGGCCAGCAGTGTTCGATACGTATCCACTTATGGTAAAGTTTACTACGAACAAGCACTGAATGGCTGCTGCACAATGCTCGGAGAATTCAGGTCAATTCCAAAGACGTAAATCGTTGAAAAGGTAGCAATGTTGAAGAAATTCCTCTTATGGTAGGTAGTAGCAGGTCTCAAGTAAAACACAGTAGGTAGAGTGAACTGAGAATAAGTATGATTTATTTTGAAAGGACCCCTCTTATGAATGGTCAAGCGCCATTTTCCGCCACTGCCTGCGCTCACACCTCGCAAAATACCACAATTTTTTGGGAGTTTGCGCAATGCGGAGGCCGGACAGCTAGCAATATAGTCTCGATGCCCGTCCATAAGTTTACATTTCCGCTGCGGTTGCGATGCAGCGTGGACACAAACAAACATAAATATTTACAAAAACTAAGAATTTCAAATATCAAGAATTACATCAAATTATACACGTACAAGAATCTACACGTATTTAACAATTAAGAAACTAATCCTAATATGTTTTATGATGACGCATACGTCCGATACAAGTATGTTCCCCATAGTCAAATCGAAACGGCAACTCAATGAAAATGAACAAGTCACGAACCAGGACAGACCCATGAGCCCACGTTACAGTTGAAACTCTGTTGTAAGCCAAGCAGTATCCGGCATGCATTCACTTATGGCAAAGTTTACTACGAACAAGCTCTGAAAATGAAAACTACAATGTTCACGAAATGTCAGCATCATAAGCCAAACCACGTGGTATAAAACACTTCAAAAAACCTTATCAACTGATACGAGGAACTGCGAAAACCTCAAAACATATTTGACCTATGGGAATTTTCAGCATTCATATAATTAAGGCTCTTATAAATTCTTCGTTTTAAAAAAAAATATACTCCCTTCACATCAATGTTGTTCAAAAAAAAGAAACGAAAAATACCTGAGGTGATATCAAATCACCATAATCCTCAAAGCAGGTGGCCACTTTGAGTCCACACAGCCGGCGGTAGTCATTGTAGTAAGCCAGTCCATGATCTCTGTCTCTCTGGATGTCCAGCGCCTTCAGATCTCGACCGAACCCAACTCCTCGGCAGGCAAACAGTCTGTCGCTAATCTATAACATAATCCGAATTTCATTACATTTTTTTTTAGATTATAATCCATAATAGTATTTTGGTGCCAACTTTGTTGGATCAGAGTGAAACGTCGACCTGAAAATAAACTGAAAGGAGTCGAATACATGCTGTAATGCGTGATTTGAGATGAATACATGGAGTGACAATGCATGACAGAATGAAGTGATTAGGGATGAATGTAAACTTATAGCTGATATGTTGAGTAAGATGAAAAAGAACATGCTGAGATGGTTTGGGCATGTGGAATGAACGACTGAAGAAAAACTAACAAAACAGATAGTGGAAATGTGAGTGGAAGGTGTGTTATTACGAAGGCCAAGGAAATTATGATTGGATCAACTGAATGATATTCTGGAAGAAGGTAGTCAGAGAAATCGTAGAAGTTGTATGGATGTGGAAGAGGCTAAAAGGATGTGTGTCAAGATAGGAAAATCTGATGATCTGTCCTCTCTGTCTACCACAAGGAAATGGCATAATGGTATATATGTATTTAAAACATTCCATTCTTCTTTTATCGTTTGGTACCTTCAACACATGCAAATTGGTGATTCCGATATATTGAAGATATAATTAGGAGACAATATTGTGTTAGTAATTGGCCCATCGAGCTTAGAACCATTGGAGCAGGCACAGAATTCGTGGTTCATAATTATATGTTGGTAACATTCCCGCACGTGAAGAGGGCAATAACACTCGCATATGTACTCTGTGCGCGGGAGTATTGTTACTAGACAAAAAAAATTACCATAATGACTATTTTAATATTTTTTTATTAGGTACCATTGGGAATCGAACCCACAACATGCAGATTGATGTTAAATATCTTACTAACCAAGCTAGGGAAATCGTCACATTATGAATAATTATGAAATGGTATGAACCCAAAATCTGCAAAATGGAGGTGAACTGATTGATGATATAAAAAACAGTGCTGGGATTTGATTTCCCCATGAAGCCATGGGTCAGATTTTATTTTCTACAGTTGTTCTTGATGGGATGAATTAAGTAAATTATATGGGTTTACTTTTTTTTATTGTGTTGGGCTCGTCTTATATGTTACTGGGTCTGCCTTTTTTATTGTGTTGGGCTAATCTTATATGTTACTGGGTTTGCATTTTTTATTGTGTTGGGCTTGTCTTGTATGTTACTGGGTTTGCTTTTTATTGTGTTGGGCTCGTCTTATATGTTACTAGGTTTGCCTTTTTTATTGTGTTGGGCTAATCTTATATGTTACTGGGTTTGCATTTTTTATTGTGTTGGGCTCGTCTTATATGTTACTAGGTTTGCCTTTTTTATTGTGTTGGGCTTGTCTTATATGTTACTGGGTTTGCTTTTTATTGTGTTGGGCTCGTCTTATATGTTACTGGGTATGCCTTATTTATTGTGTTGGGCTAATCTTATATGTTACTGGGTTTGCCTTTTTTATTGTGTTGGGCTAATCTTATATGTTACTGGGTTTGCATTTTTTATTGTGTTGGGCTTGTCTTATATGTTACTGGGTTTGCTTTTTATTGTGTTGGGCTCGTCTTATATGTTACTGGGTATGCCTTTTTTATTGTGTTGGGCTAATCTTATATGTTACTGGGTTTGCCTTTTTTATTGTGTTGGGCTAATCTTATATGTTACTGGGTTTGCATTTTTTATTGTGTTGGGCTTGTCTTATATGTTACTGGGTTTGCCTTTTTTATTATGTTGGGCTCGTCTTATATCTTACTGGGTTTGCCTTTTTTCTAGTACAACATTACTTGCATGTTAATATATTGTAAGTTTGTAATTATACTTTTGTATCAAAAAGATCATTTGACCGTTTAAATTAATAAATACATAAAAAACACTAACTTGTTCCACAAAACGCTGATCTGCAGATTCAATGGACTGTGAGATTAAACCTATGGTGAGTTGGTCAATGTTGGTGCCTTGCTCCAATATTTGTGGTCTGTTGATCCAGGTGTTGATGGGGACTGTGGACACCGTATTGCGTAGATCATTCATCAATCTGAAATTTTAAAAAAATAAGAAGATGATCATAATAAAGCATTGCTTTCAAAACAATTTTTATGATCTTCCTTGTAATATCCAATAATAAGTATGAAAAGTGACCTTTTGTTTACAATTTTATCCATGACCTGTGTTCTCTGTTCATTGATGAACTGTGTTTCTCCATAGATCCTACTTTTTGCCCCTTCTCATTTTATCCATGACCTGTGTTATCTGTTCATTGATGAACTGTGTTTCTCCATAGATCCTACTTTTTGCCCCTTCTCATTTTATCCATGACCTGTGTTATCTGTTCATTGATGAACTGTGTTTCTCCATAGATCCTATTTTTTGCCTCTTCTCATTTTCCTTCTCCTTTCCCAGTTTTTAGTTCCTGTTTTTATTTATGTTATAATACTGTAAGTATGTTAAAAGTTTTTTCTTTTTGGAAATAACATTGTAACATTTCACACTGCAACAAGCACTAATCTGTGTATTTATTGCTTATGGCAATAAACTCACCATTTGTACATTTTAAAATAAAGTGCATAATTGAAAAAAGCCTCAATTATTCGGGAGTTTAATTCCTGTATTTTAATGAATACTCAATATCTCGTTTAAGTTCCTTGTTCAATAATGCCTCCAAATATTAAAACACCTTCAGAGACTTCTTTTCTTTCAGACTCTAAGACACGCATTCTTTCAGATATCAAGAACTCTACAGTTATGTAAATGTACTTGGATTTTATAAAGAACTTCAATCAAGATCTTAATAAGGGATCTTTTTTTTTTTTAACCTGGCGAGTTTATTGCCATGTGGCAATCTGTTCCAACCAACCAGAAAGCTGTTTTTATAGGCCCTAAGTGTTAACTAGACTGGAGTCCTATTTAAAAAACTCTGAGTTCCAGCAGGGATCGAACTCGCAACCTCCAGATCGGCAGACAAGTGTCTTACCACCAGGCCACGGTTTTAGTACTCATAAATTTGGGAATATTACAGATCTTGTAATATTCCCAAATTTACTAAAAACCGAACCATATAAAAAGAGAACATCTGATTATCTTTAGTTAAAGACTAATAATCCCATTTTAAATGTAAACTAATGAGTTTATATATTGGTTGACTACCTCAGTAAGCCGGCAATCTGAGTGTGCAAGACCCTGAAGGCAGCATGAGCATGCTCGTTGGTGATGTCTGGAGACAGGGCATTATTGTAATCGTTCACGAACCCTGTGGCTGAGGGGAACAGGATTCCTTTGTTTACTAAGTTGTTCAAGCCTGGAATACACAAATTAATATGAAAATTGGTATAAATAATCTAAATATCTTATTAATCACTACATGTAGAGAAAATTTTATTCAAACCATTTTATTTGTTGATAATTCAGCTATGTAAATGTTTTATAGCCCTTTTTGTATTTTATAAAAATTGATATTTTGGCAATGTAACGTAGGTGTTACATTTTTGATAACCAACACCATATCTGCGATTCCACACTCTCTCTATTCACCAGCTTTAGCTCCGTGTGACTTCTTTTTATTCCCAAAAATAAAGTTGAAGCTTAAGAGGTGGCGTTTTGAAATCGTAGAAGAGATTGAAGCTGAATTGCAGACGGTGCTTGACCAGCTCAATAAAGAAGACTTTGTGGAATATTTTACTGCTTGACTGTTTTATTAATGTAGGAGGGGACTATTTTAAAAGTAATTATTTTATAATAAAGATGTTTTTAAAACCAGTCCAGTTTTATATTGATCATACCTCATATCTGATTGACATGATGTCAATCTTCTAAATAAAAAAAAAAAAGCTTTTCCAGGAAACGATTATGAACAAAGTAGTTAAAATAAAAAAGATAAGAACTAACCAAAGTTGATGGGCATCCACTCATAATAGGTTATACGCTGGAACTGGGCGATGTTGATTCTCCTAGCTTCTTGGAACAATCTCTCATCATCCCAGTGTGGGTTCAGGCTCTGCAGAGCAGAAGCCAGTCTGTTGTGTTCCCTGTGCAGGATAATTTGCTGGATCGCCAACTGAGGATTCTGGTTTGAGCGAGGATCACCTTTGGAGAAAATAAACATTTAAAGTATTGATTGATTTACTATTCTGCACTATGTTACATCCTAGGGTTTTCGTATCTCTGAGGGTGTGATGCAAGCTCAACAGACTGAGATGTAGCATTGAAAGTTTTACTTTTCATAATAGAAGCCGGCGATCTGATCTTTGTACGAATTCGGGGAGATACAAATGAATTGAAACGTATTGTACAAATACATTATCTTTGCCTTCCCAGGACTTTGGACTCTTATCACCCAGCATATGAGTTCCACTGCTCTTTGAGAAAATAATTTCGTGTTTTGTACCAGAAAATATAATAGGTTTGTATTTCTCGTATAAAGTTTTCATTACAAACATGCTGAATGTGTATTATTATGAAAAGTAATAGTTTAGTAAAAAAAAAAAATATTCATTGTTTAAGGCCGTGGCCACACAGGAAGGAGCCTTGCTTGATGCTTAGAGCTATGTTGCGAGTTAGGCGACATATCCTAGAAAACCAAACGTATCGCATACTATCGCAGTGGCAACACTGCACGCTTCGCGCCACTTTGCATGACGATTAGTCACTGAGTGAATCTCCGAGCGAACAGACGTGTTGGTTAATTTACAAGAAGATGGAAGTTTTAATGACAGCTGTGTATAAAAGGGAGCCTTTGTGGCACCCATCAAGCAAATTATACAAAAATGTACCTATAATAAAATCACTTTGGAATGAAGTTGCACAGAAAGTAAATATAGATGGTAAGTTGGAATGAAATTGGTTAGTTTTGAGAGTGCCATCATGTGTTGACTCAACCACTCCCGCCTGTCAAATGAATTTGTGCATAGCACTTTGATGTGGTCATGCATGAAGTCACCTAGTATATGAGTCACGTAAAATCTAGCTTAGCACCTAACGAAGTATTTTGGTGTGGCCTTGGCCTAATGAAATTGATTGAATGGTTATTTTGGTGTTTAATGATGGAACAAAATAAGCTATTTTTTTTATGCTTGGTGCTTTTTTACTAGGGCAAAGGAAAAATACGACACAAACCAAAAAAAAAAACATTTCTACAATGTATGCCAATAACAGTAACGGATTGTACTCGTATGTATCAAATGTGGCTTAAAAAATTCCATAGGGTGATATGACACTCGAAGATGGTGTTCACTCTGGAAGGTTGACTACCACTGATGATGACCAAATCAAGGCTTTGATCAAGAATAACCAGCTTTCTATGACAAGAGGTACTGGGAATATTGAAATCCATTATCCACAAGTATTTGGTACAACTTTTTGTTGGAATAGTACTTAAACATATAAAATTACATTCCTTTCAATGTAAAAAAGATTGTTTAGTCTGTGTAATTTATTCTGCTTCGTAAGTAATACTTTAATAAATGGCTTTTCATTTTTGTGTGGTGGTGATGTTATTTATTTATCCATATGTTACCCCTCAATATCCCCGAATTGGTGATACGTACATGTCAAAGAGCATGACCACCGATAATCGCGTCTTCAGGCTTAACCCTTTAAGTGCCGGATGTTATTAGTATGGCCGAACCCAGCAGGCCGGGATTTTTTCAACAAAAATTAAACCTAAAAAATTTATATTTTTTGTATACAGATATAAAGGATATTATAAAAACTTACTAAATATATACACCGTGGGGCGTTTGAGCTGCCGTTCACTCAGAAAAACACAGTTTCAATATTCACAAAATGTCAGGGTTGTCACAACTTGACACAGAAAACACTTTTACTTATAAATAGAGTGGAATATTGTAAACTAAAATCAACAAATTATCTGTATGATGTATAATAAAGCACAAAAGGTAAATAAACTATAAAATAAAACCGTAAAAAGTCTATATAAACGTCGTATTATGCCGCAAAACTACCACCAATAACCAAAGAATACATGAAAACGCACTTTGTAAATAAATACTTTGAAAAATTAAGAAAAATAACGCACAAAAGTTAAAATCAACCATTGAACAACACAACAAATGAAGTCGTTATAATTCATCGCAATTACGACGCAAAAACTGCAGTCGGTAACCCTGTATCAGAGACACGTATTGACTGTCAGTGAAAGCTTTTAGAAAGATGACTGTAACTTTGATAATATCGGTAAATTGTTATATTTAAGTATTTCTTGACCATCCCAATAGATGTCTCTATGTGTTATAATTTATAAACTATTACACAGGGAATTGATATTAGCTTGCGACAAGCTCAAAGGAGAGCGCGTTTACGCATTTATTTTGTATGGCCGGCCTGGCGAGCACTGAATCGGAGAGCACGTCAACTTGCTCGTGGCAGTGAACCGGTTAAAACTATTGAAATAGTTACAAAGTTTGCCATCGCACGTAGTTGAAATACTATTGCACTTGGAGAAACAACGGTACTTGCATACGTTACCAAATTAATTCTTAAGCCAGACTTTAATCCTTTTTTTTTTTTTCTAAGTACTATTGGAAATTAAACCTCTGAGTGGGAGTCAAATATCTCCCCAACTAAACCACTGAAGTCATCACAAATGTAGTGATGTAGATCGAAATTGTTAATTTTATATTTCTGAAGCTAATTAAATTTAGGGAGACTCTGTAAGTTGATTTTTGTTCCTGAGCCTCATAGTCGAGGATCCTCTTGCCATTCCACCATCAATTCAGTTGGAAAGCAAAGTTGGGCAGTTGAGTTTTTTTTTTTATGAGTGAGCATTGCACAACAGCAAACTAACTGACCATACTGCTGTACTAGATCTGAGGGCACACTGAAACGAGACAGTAGGAGCACACCAATATGTTTTTCGTTTTTCTCTTTTTTTTTTTTAAATATATATGGCTAAAATCATACATATCCTTATACCCCCTAATACTAGGTGGCCAAAATGCCTGTGTCATTTAAAAGGAGTATCACAGTGTGGATTTTGAACCAGCGACCTTCCGCACGGAAGCCCAGTGCGTTACTGCACGGCCATACACCTCTTTACTCAAATTGTTATAGTTCAAACAAATAAATAATATTACCTGTTCTATAGCAGACGTTCTCCCCTGGAGCGTTACAAGGGCAGTTGAGAGGGACCTCCCTTTCGCTTGGTGGGAACACTCGACCATTCCTCACCTCTACTCTCAGCTGACCTCCTATTCCGGTCCTGAGGGTTCTGCTCATTCCGTTATCATTACTGTATACGTTGGAAAGGTCTATGTATGGAGTAACTACATTGATCTGAAAATACTCAAAGTTTAAAGGTATGCCAAACAGAAATAAATTCAAGTCATATATTTAACAACACCTATAAATGGAGCATAGTTCTCACATTTCTATCTATGATATCAAATAAATTCAAATCATATATTTAACAACACCTATAAATGGAGCATAGTTCTCACATTTCTATCTATGATATCAAATAAATTCAAGTCATATATTTAACGACACCTATAAATGGAGCATAGTTCTCACATTTCTATCTATGATATCAAATAAATTCAAATCATATATTTAACAACACCTATAAATAGAGCATAGTTCTCACATTTCTATCTATGATATCAAA
Organism: Odontocerum albicorne; assembly: GCA_949825065.1. NCBI lineage: Eukaryota > Metazoa > Arthropoda > Insecta > Trichoptera > Odontoceridae > Odontocerum > Odontocerum albicorne. Next base: position 35,727,560 of record OX463850.1, read on the forward strand.
TAAATTCAAATCATATATTTAACAACACCTATAAATGGAGCATAGTTCTCACATTTCTATCTATGATATCAAATAAATTCAAGTCATATATTTAACGACACCTATAAATGGAGCATAGTTCTCACATTTCTATCTATGATATCAAATAAATTCAAATCATATATTTAACGACACCTATAAATGGAGCATAGTTCTCACATTTCTATCTATGATATCAAATAAATTCAAGTCATATATTTAACGACACCTATAAATGGAGCATAGTTCTCACATTTCTATCTATGATATCAAATAAATTCAAGTCATATATTTAACGACACCTATAAATGGAGCATAGTTCTCACATTTCTATCTATGATATCAAATAAATTCAAATCATATATTTAACAACACCTATAAATAGAGCATAGTTCTCACATTTCTATCTATGATATCAAATAAATTCAAATCATATATTTAACAACACCTATAAATGGAGCATAGTTCTCACATTTCTATCTATGATATCAAATAAATTCAAGTCATATATTTAACGACACCTATAAATGGAGCATAGTTCTCACATTTCTATCTATGATATCAAATAAATTCAAATCATATATTTAACGACACCTATAAATGGAGCATAGTTCTCACATTTCTATCTATGATATCAAATAAATTCAAGTCATATATTTAACGACACCTATAAATGGAGCATAGTTCTCACATTTCTATCTATGATATCAAATAAATTCAAGTCATATATTTAACGACACCTATAAATGGAGCATAGTTCTCACATTTCTATCTATGATATCAAATAAATTCAAATCATATATTTAACAACACCTATAAATGGAGCACAGTTCTCACATTTCTATCTATGATATCAAATAAATTCAAATCATATATTTAACGACACCTATAAATGGAGCATAGTTCTCACATTTCTATCTATGATATCAAATAAATTCAAGTCATATATTTAACGACACCTATAAATGGAGCATAGTTCTCACATTTCTATCTATGATATCAAATAAATTCAAGTCATATATTTAACGACACCTATAAATGGAGCATAGTTCTCACATTTCTATCTATGATATCAAATAAATTCAAATCATATATTTAACAACACCTATAAATGGAGCACAGTTCTCACATTTCTATCTATGATATCAAATAAATTCAAATCATATATTTAACGACACCTATAAATGGAGCATAGTTCTCACATTTCTATCTATGATATCAAATAAATTCAAGTCATATATTTAACGACACCTATAAATGGAGCATAGTTCTCACATTTCTATTTTTGACTTCAAATAAATTCAAGTCATATATTTAACGACACCTATAAATGGAGCATAGTTCTCACATTTCTATCTATGATATCAAATAAATTCAAATCATATATTTAACAACACCTATAAATGGAGCACAGTTCTCACATTTCTATCTATGATATCAAATAAATTCAAGTCATATATTTAACGATACCTATAAATAGAGCATAGTTCTCACATTTCTATCTAAGATATCAAATAAATTCAAGTCATACATTTAACGACACCTATAAATGGAGCATAGTTCTCACATTTCTATGTATGATATCAAATAAATTCAAGTCATATATTTAACGACACCTATAAATGGAGCATAGTTCCCACATTTATTCTATGATATCAAATAAATTCAAGCCATATATTTAACAACTCCTATAAATGGAACATAGTTCTCACATTTCTATTTATGATTTCAAATAAATTCAAGTCATATATTTAACGACACCTATAAATGGAGCATAGTTCTCACATTTCTATCTATGATATCAAATAAATTCAAGTCATATATTTAACAACACCTATAAATGGAGCATAGTTCTCACATTTCTATTTATGATTTCAAATAAATTCAAGTCATATATTTAACGACACCTATAAATGGAGCATAGTTCTCACATTTCTATCTATGATATCAAATAAATTCAAGTCATATATTTAACAACACCTATAAATGGAGCATAGTTCTCACATTTCTATTTATGATTTCAAATAAATTCAAGTCATATATTTAACGACACCTATAAATGGAGCATAGTTCTCACATTTCTATCTATGATATCAAATAAATTCAAGTCATATATTTAACAACTCCTATAAATGGAGCATAGTTCCCACATTTATTCTATGATATCAAATAAATTCAAGCCATATATTTAACAACTCCTATAAATGGAACATAGTTCTCACATTTCTATTTATGATTTCAAATAAATTCAAGTCATATATTTAACGACACCTATAAATGGAGCATAGTTCTCACATTTCTATCTATGATATCAAATAAATTCAAGTCATATATTTAACAACACCTATAAATGGAGCATAGTTCTCACATTTCTATTTATGATTTCAAATAAATTCAAGTCATATATTTAACGACACCTATAAATGGAGCATAGTTCTCACATTTCTATCTATGATATCAAATAAATTCAAGTCATATATTTAACAACACCTATAAATGGAGCATAGTTCTCACATTTCTATTTATGATTTCAAATAAATTCAAGTCATATATTTAACGACACCTATAAATGGAGCATAGTTCTCACATTTCTATCTATGATATCAAATAAATTCAAGTCATATATTTAACAACACCTATAAATGGAGCATAGTTCTCACATTTCTATTTATGATTTCAAATAAATTCAAGTCATATATTTAACGACACCTATAAATGGAGCATAGTTCTCACATTTCTATCTATGATATCAAATAAATTCAAGTCATATATTTAACAACACCTATAAATGGAGCATAGTTCTCACATTTCTATTTATGATTTCAAATAAATTCAAGTCATATATTTAACGACACCTATAAATGGAGCATAGTTCTCACATTTCTATCTATGATATCAAATAAATTCAAGTCATATATTTAACAACTCCTATAAATGGAGCATAGTTCCCACATTTATTCTATGATATCAAATAAATTCAAGCCATATATTTAACAACTCCTATAAATGGAACATAGTTCTCACATTTCTATTTATGATTTCAAATAAATTCAAGTCATATATTTAACGACACCTATAAATGGAGCATAGTTCTCACATTTCTATCTATGATATCAAATAAATTCAAGTCATATATTTAACAACACCTATAAATGGAGCATAGTTCTCACATTTCTATTTATGATTTCAAATAAATTCAAGTCATATATTTAACGACACCTATAAATGGAGCATAGTTCTCACATTTCTATCTATGATATCAAATAAATTCAAGTCATATATTTAACAACTCCTATAAATGGAGCATAGTTCCCACATTTATTCTATGATATCAAATAAATTCAAGCCATATATTTAACAACTCCTATAAATGGAACATAGTTCTCACATTTCTATTTATGATTTCAAATAAATTCAAGTCATATATTTAACAACTCCTATAAATGGAGCATAGTTCTCACATTTTCTATCTATGAAATCAAATTCTTGCATATCAATAATAACATATATAAATTGGACAGATCAAAAGCCCTGGAAATATCTAAGTCAGTGCATTGGGATGAACATCTAGTAAATATATACATTCCCAAGATTTCACCACTGCTTGCTAAAGTTATCTTCTGCTTCCCTCCACCCACAATCCCCAATCTGAATTGTTAGCGTTAGATGCATGTGTATGTCGGTACCAGTTAAAACATAATTCCTTCTTATTTGTGATGATGCAGTGAAAACCTTGAAACCGGTAGGGTTATACCATTCTATATTAAGTGGAATAAACAGTGTTTTACTAAAGAAATTAAAATGGGAATAAATTCTATAAATTTCACTGAAAAGTAATTTGATTCTAACTGTTTTTTCATGTTATATCAACTTACAGGTTTAGAAGGTATTCCAGCACCGGCGCATCCCAAGTCTCTGTCAGTGACAGTCCTAGTGAAGTTCATGCACCTGATGCCAGCTCTTCCTTGTGTTGGGTCAGTTACGGAGACCTTGATAGGGAAACACAGTCTTGATACCGTGATGGGGAGCAGCCCATTTGTTGAACAGCATGGGATATCTGAAATATTAAATAATTCTTTTCGTACATACTTTCATTTATTTATTTATATATTTTTTATTCTTTTGTGTTTTTGGGCCCATTGATTTTGTTTCCAATCACTACACACCATTCAATAAGCATCTATCATCTAAGAAAATATTTCATCTTTATTATGTGCTCAATACGGACTGTCGTAATCTTAGATGCCATATCTAGAACTGAGTCCATCAATTTATTAATTTTTCATAAAATTTGTAAGCAAAAACATATCCTTACAAACAAGTGCTGTTTAATTGTGGATTTCCACGATACTCGTACAAGGGGTGTTATTAACTTGTATTTGACAACAATTGTCATGTTGTGCTAATAGATAAGTTAAAATTTTTATCAATAGATTAACATATGTCATTGTCATATGTCATTTAACATTAACATATGTCATTTACTTATTGTTATGGTATTAAAACACTTAAAAGCTCCATATTATGAATTAATTTTATAACTGTACTCTGTTAAACACTGTTTTTAAATAGATATGTATCTATTTATATATTTTGTGAAATGAAACTCTAAAACTGTTTTATTTAAGGTACATTAATCATTAAATTAAATTAATTTAACAGGAAAACAGCAAAAATGTACTTTAAAAAAAAAATTGAACTAGAGATTGGGATAGCAATTTTGGATTTCACACACAGGCAGCTGTTGTACTTCTCGCGGTGGTTCTACTCCCATGTATGGTGTTGAACCACCTATTGTATTCGACAGATGTTTTCTGAAAAACATTTACCCTGAGTGGCCCTCAGTTTTTACACTCAGGTGTGTCGTCACCAGAGAAGGAGTTCTTTCTTTGTCACTACGTGATATCATGCTCATAAGAAAAATAGTGTAGATCATGCTGAATGGATACTTATTTTGTCCCACATAACAGCAAGGATGGTGGTGAAATTGTGCTGAACTTAACCTGAGTGGCCTGTTTCAGCAGAAACATGTTGTTCACGGTAGTGATTGACCAACATTGACTAACTATCCAAATACATGTGGTCGACATTCCTGTTAAATTCACTAACTGCCCTGCGGAGAACACTTACCCTGGGTTGGTTCCTTCAACAGAGACATGTCATGCGCCAACAGCTGTCCCCACTGCATAGTATTTAGGTTCAGATTTTGGTTCTCCAACTGGCCTGTGGGAAACAACTCCACTCTAATGCTCCTGGCCCCAGCAAGCGGTGTCCTGTCTGTTGCCATACGTGGTGTACTGATACCTAGAAGTTGGAAATTATTTTGACCATGAATAGTTCCTCATATTAATTAACCCAGACATAGCATGCATTAATTAACCCAGACATAGCATGCATTAACCCAGACATAGCATGTATCAAATGTATGCCTTATTTGAATCAAATGTATGCCTAAAATTAGATCAGCGTCACGGAGAGTAGAATGATGACGCTGTCTCCCAACTCATGGTTTTAAAAAAAGGATTCCAGTCTGGTTTTCCCTTCAGGCCTCTTTAACATTTTTTATTTTTTTTATTTAACACTTTTATTGCAAATACAATCTGGCAGGATTATTGCCAGGCGGCAATCTCTTCCAACCAACCAGTCAAAGGTAAATGAAGCAAGTTACATGGTCACATAAATCATTCAAATGACTATCCATCCCCACGAAATCAATAAACATACGTGAGCACATGCCCACGAACCCCACAAAGTTGGACAATTACCCGAATATTTTTTTTCATATAAACTGAGATATCATCAATCAAAAGGAAAGGAAGGGATGGTGGAGAGGAAAGGAAAAGAAAAATCAGAAATGAAACACGTTATTTTACTGACTAGAAATTAAGAGTTTTTTCAGTCGCTTCTTTAAAGTATGCCAAGGATGGAGCGAGTATTACATTGGTTTGTAACTGATTCCAGAGTCTCACTGCATGGACAGTAAAGGACGACGTAAAGAAAGAGGAGCGGTGATTTAAAAGGAAAACAGCAAACATATACTTTAAAAAAAATTAAATTGAACTAGGGATTGGGACAGCATTTTTTGGTATTCAAATACAGGCAGTTGTACCTCTAAGATTCCAATCGATCTTTCTGATTGATTGGAAAATATTTCCACAGGGCAACACGCCGCCCGCCAAGTTATACTGTATACAACGAAAATGTAATACAATACAAAACAACACATTTAAATCTTAGAAATTGATTTTAATAGAAAGCTTTAATAGGAAGGTCCTCATGTATAGGGTCTTTCAAATTGAGCGGTTTTTTTTAATTAATTTTTTTAACTCTTGAATAAAACACACAATTTGCTCTGATTTCAAAAAACATTTTATTGGTCATTGAAGTATAATGTATGCCTAATGGCATACATTATACTTCAAAGACCAATAAGTTTAAATAAACACAAAAAAGAATATCCGCCAAATGTTCACCTCTTGCAGCTCCACAGATGTCCACTCTTTTGTCAAAATTTTCAATGATATTTTGGCATAATTGCGATTCTAACTCGCCAATAACGCGAATAATTTCGCCCTTCAGCTCAGAAATTGATTGGGGGTCATTCTGATAGACCTAGATTTTCACGTAACCCCAGAGAAAATAGTCCAACGGTGTCAGATCACATGATCTTGGTGGCCAATTAACATCACTGTTTCCGGAGATTACAATAGATACAATAATTCTCAATTTGAACGCGTTGTTATATTGTATACGACTCCATTTTTATAAATGCCATACATTACACTTCTCAAATGTCATAAGACCCAGGCAAGTTCGCGATGCCATCTGTGTTTTATCCGAAAATTAAAAAAACCGCTCAATTTGAAATACCATATAGAAGAACTATGTGTAAACAGTATAGGGATTTGAGATACAAGTCTCTAAGCCATTTATAATATTAAAGATTCACTGGTATCTCTATAGTGCGCTGGTATGTAGTAAATTAGAATATGGAGCAAGATTCATTATTCTCAAATGGTGAAAAAAGTTTAAAAGGATTTTTTGAGATATCACTACTTGCAGGAGTGTGGTTACTGAGCATAAAGCAATGTTAACAAGAGCAACATCAAACCGAACTATTTTAGAAAAGATGTGGATTTAAGTTTCTGAAAACTATTTAAAATACAGTTTATTTGATCTATATTTTTAATTGCTAAGTTTTTCTTTAGTCTGATAATAAGTAGAACAAAATTTGCTAAGTGCTCTTCATTTGTTTCACGGGATGTTACTTTTAAATAGGGTCACAGATATTGATATCTTAAAAATTCCAGTTTTCTTTTATTTCATAATGAAATTTCTAAAAAATTTATTTTATTTTTAATATAAATCAGTGGTTAAAAATCATATGAATCATTTGTAAATTTATTTTTCGTGCTTTCAGGGTGGTTAAATCATCAATAATATTATCACCGACCAATTTTAGCACCTTTCAGATATTACACCTGAGGCCAGTGCCCTGAATGCCTCGCCTTTGTCCTGGCTCTGCCTTTTTAATAAACTCGCTATGAAATACGAGGCCTTAATTTAATTGTATCATGATTTTTTTATATCACTTTCAAAGATATTCTTTTACTTAAAAGATATTGCACCTGAGGCCAGTGCCCGGAATGCCTCGCCTTTGTCGTGGCTCTACCTTTTTAATAAACTCGCTATGAAGTACGAGGCATTAATTTAATTGTATCATGATTTTTTTATATCACTTTCAAAGATATTCTTTTACTTAAAAGATATTGCACCTGAGGCCAGTGCCCGGAATGCCTCGCCTTTGTCGTGGCTCTACCTTTTTAATAAACTCGCTATGAAGTACGAGGCATTAATTTAATTGTATCATGATTTTTTTATATCACTTTCTAAGATATTCTTTTATTTAAATAAAATTTAGTATATAAAGATAATTGGTGATAACTACATACCATCATTATATCTTGGAGAAAGCAACCTAGCATAGGTTGAGTTTGGCAACCCCCAGTTAGGGTTGTTTAAATTGTTACAGGAAGCATCGATCCTTCTGAACTTTTCATTAATATTGCACGCAGTAGCCCTTCTACCACAAGGTGGAATGAATTCAGTCCTATAATAAATATAATAATTGTATTGTATCAAGGATAATGGCTGCATAATGTGACATATTGAAAGAGATAATAGAGGGTTTCGATACATGCAAAAATAACTATGCGAAAATCAGATATTATGGAAAAGATTTTTACTGAACATTATATTGTATTACACTTTCGTTGTATACAACACAACCTGGGAGGCTTATTATTGCAATGTGGTAATCTCTTTCAACTAACCAGAAAGATGTTGAAGAGGCCTGAAGTGAAAACCAGATATGAATCCTTTATAAAAAAAAACTAGGCCACGGAGGTCGTATACTTTCCTATCTCTACACACATCCTTAGCCTCTTCTATCCACACAATTTCTACCATTTCTCTGACTTTCTATGTTTTCTTCTTTTAGAATATCATTCACTTGATCCAACCATACTTTCCTTGGCCTTAGTGTAATGCATCTTCCACTCACATTTTCACTATATATCTGTTTTGTTAGTCTTTCTTCATTCATTTGTTCACAAGCCTAAAACATCTTCATCTTACTTAATACATCAGAATTCTTCTATTAGTATTTTCACAGATGATGGAAGAGTTAAGAGAGATATCGAACAGCGTGTAGCGATAGGAAAAAAGTCAATGGAGCACGAAAATATATATACTCGAACCGGACCGTATCAAAATCTGCTAAGATGATAGTCCACAATAGTATTTTGGTGTCAACTTTCATGTTTGGGAGTGAAATGTGGACGTGGAAAAAGACTGAGAGAAATTGAATAAATGCTATAGAAAGGCATGCATTGAGAAGAATACATGTTCACATTCATCTCTTATCCCTTCATTTCGTATTCTGGGGGGATCTTCATGAATAAAATAGTTTAAGCGGTCCTCATCGATGTCCACTGGTCGTCCGGAATGCTCCATATCTTTCAGGTCGAAATTACCCTCTTTGAAACGCAAAAACCATCGACGAGTTGTCCTTTCATTCATAGCATCTTCACTGTACACTTCGTAAATATCGCGAGCAGCTTTGACAGCTTTATTCCCTCAATTGAACGCGAACAGAAGGAGGTGTTGTCGAAAATGCTCACTTTCGTCTACTTGATATTCCATTTTGAAGGCTTGTAATCAAATAAAATAATATATGTATAGTTCGGAAATTCTAGGATGAGTCCTGTGACAGCTCACAAATTTGCCCCAATACAACCTTATGTAATGTATTTACCTAAATAACTTGCTATTTATTTGCTTACATTAAAGTTAATAAAATAATTAAAATGACTGAACATCGTTACAAGGTTGTATTGGGGCAAATTTGTGAGCTTTCACAGGACTCATCCTAGAATTTCCGAACTATCACGTAAAAGCCAACACAATATCTTATAGAGCAGAAAATTTTCTTTCAAATGACGTATAACATTTACCATTTTGTTTTACTTTTGGTGCTCATTTTTAAATTGTAAAAAAACGGACACTACTTATATTTTAACACCCAATATTATAGTTTTATACTCCCAAATATAAAATTTAATAGTTTTATATTGCCATTTTTTACGAGACTTTTTTATCAAGTTAGCATTGATGTAATATATTATACCACACATTTTCATATACGTTATTATGTATTACGAGTACAAGTTCATCTTATGTGATTCAGTTTATAAGATGAGTATTATATCATCCAACTCAGGGTTTGCGAGATGATGATGATATCATCCAACTCAGGGTTTGCGAGATTCATTTCCGTTGATACCTAATTTATTTCAAATGGGGTTCAATTATGCTATTCAATAAAGGACTCTTTAACCATCTTTCTGATTTGTTGGAATAGATTGTTTCATTGCAGTCAGCCTGCCAAGTTGTGTTGTATGCAATGAAAGTGTAATACGTTTGTAATACGTATATACATATCAAGCCGTGACCCTTGCGGGATAGGCAGAACAGATCTCCAAACTATTTTCTATCCAAACACACATTTTTTGCCACCTCCACATTCATACATCTTATCATGCACAATCTTCTATTATTCATACTTCTCACTTTACCTTCTTTCAAAATCTGGTCCTTTTCCTCGGTTTACTTCTTCCACACACATCTTGCACTTCTGACTTGATCATTCTTTCATCATTCATTCTATCCACGTGTCCAAACCATCTGAAGCTCCTATCTTCATCTTACTAAAAATATTCATTTCTGATGTTTTTATTCCACCTTATTTCATACATTGACGCTCCACAAATTTTCAAATGCACGCATCTCCAAACCATTATTCTTAACCCTATCCTTCTTGTATCAAGTCCAAGTTTCACTTCCATTCATCAAGGTGGGTACCAACACACTATTATGGCTTTATCCTACTCAATTTCTGCTGGGCATGCTCGGGTATAACTCCTTGAGCGTAAGAAGAGATCTGCGTCTCCTGGTATACATTTCAAAATCGTTCGAGGAGTTGTGAGCTGTCCACGATTACTACAAAGATTAGCGTTAAATATTCCTAACAATTACACTAGACTGCGCCAGCAAGAACTGTTCTCAATAACATACGCAAGAACGGGTCTTCCAGCCGCTATGGCTGTTGGAAGGGTCTTAACTCTTCTGAACGGGACTGCTTCGGATATTGACATATTTCATATCACATTACCAAAAGCAAAAGTAAATTTTCTTCTTAGATTGAGCGCGTTAGAAAGCACTCATCAACGTACTTAAGTGACTGTGAATATATGTGTATCATATGTTTGTGTGTATATACTCGTATGTATGCATATACATTATTTTTTATTTTATATAATTTTTTCCTATGTAATTTTTCTTCTTTTTTAATGTCTTCTATTTTTCAAAGTAATTGGGGTAAGCCTGTTTTGAAAAAATAAATAAATTATGTATTATAATTTTTACTCTGTTTACCTTGTTTCTCGTCGTTATCTTTTTTCCAATGTGTCTTTCAACTCATCCATCACACATTATCATATTATAGAACTCATCTCAGATAACAGAACTCATCAACTTCCTCCAAATTTTCTGAGCTAACCCATACATCACACACACTTTTTACCACACTTATTTCTATGATCATAACCTTTGATTTAGCTTCATTAATTTTTAAACCTTTTACAGACATCTCTCATATAGCTCACTTATCATATCCCTTAAATCACCTTCATTTTAAACCTTTTACAGACATCTCTCATATAGCTCACTTATCATATCCCTTAAATCACCTTCATTTTCAGTAAGCACAACCATATCGTCATACATTTACTTCACTCATTCTTACACATCTTCAATCATTAAAAGTGTAAACTAATTCAATAATACATATTATAGTTCGGAAATTCTAGGATGAGTCCTGTGATAGCCCACAAATTTGCCCCAATACAACCTTGTAACAATGTTCAGTAATTTTAATTATTTTATCAACTTTAATATAAGCCTCAGTTCTAATAAATAGCAAGTTATTTAGTTAAATACATTATTACATAAGGTTGTATTGGGTCAAATTTGTGAGCTGTCACAGGACTCATCCTAGAATTTCCGAACTATAACTATTAAAATACTGACAATAATGTTCACAGGAATGCAAAGATGATTTAAGAAAACTTACGGAGTTATTGTATTAATTTTATTAAGTAGTTCGTAGTTCGTCCTATCGTCCGTATTAGCTGGGCATGTTGTGCATACTGTCTGACTTTTGACAGAGAAACAATAAACACTCAAAATGAAATACAAAACTGGTATCGAACCCTTCATTTCTTCGACAGTTGTGAGAGAAATGTAAAAAAATATTAAATAACTTGGATATTTAAAACATCTGTTATTAAAGCATTTGATATATGTTTTTATGTCAATCTTAAAACAGGGTAACAATTGTACATTTAAATAATTTAATCTTTTATTATTTAAATTATTATTGTGTACGTACTTAAAATTCTTTACGAGATAAAAATAATAACACCATTTTTTTTTATTATTCATATTTTATATAACAGTTAGGTTTCCTGAACAGTAGCTAACAAACTTCAAAATTTCCAATCACTAGAATATACTATATTCTGTATTTTTAATTAACATTTTAAGACCTGATAGAAATCAAGATCACTTCCCCAGTGTCCAGATTTTCGTGAAGCGTTGAGTAAAATTGCTGTATCTAAATAAATATAAGAAATATTGTAATGAAACTTTGTATATATTTTTTCATACTTTAATCATTTGATTTAATACAGTAATTCTATTAACATTTTCTTTTGTACTATATTACACTCCTTACACATGTACTGAATCTCACTCTCTTATTATGCTTAGTTTGATTTGTTGACCTTTCCCTTCCTGTGCTAAAAAAATCTGCCTATTCCGGTGCTGTGTATTCAATATACATCAACACGCATGTAAAAATGAGCGATTTAAAATTGGAAAAATAAGAATATTCATAGCCAATCGCTTAAATTAATTAAATTTGAAGTCAAAAGTGATAATAATTGAAATTTAATTGCTGAAAACATGAAAAGAACATCGGCTGACGTTCACAAAATGGGCAAAGAGACCAATGCCCGCAAGCTACTGAAGCGAGCGAATTGAGATTCTATTTCTTGCGTTCTCATATACCGAAGTAGAGTGAAAGTGAGACATAAATAGCATCGTTTCTCACCCATAGTGATTTTTTTAGAATGAATATACCTACGTCACACGTTTGATTGTATTGGTGAATTTATTCCCGATTTTCACAAAATATCTCTTATGTGGCCGATAAGTGTTAATTATTATTAATATTATTTTTTCATTCAATGTGTAAATGTATTATGGAGGAATAACTTAAATCTGAACCCAGTATTTATTATATTTATAGAGATATTTAAGTTTTTAGAAGCAATATGTACTAGTTACACATCACATGGAAGACGGGTTAACTAACCTTGTTAATCAATTCATTAAATTTGTTAATTAACCTTGCTAGTTCTACCACATTTCTTTTTGACTGTTGATGAAATACATATTAACATATTATATTAGATACACTCTTTTACAACATGTTTGGAGGATCCAGCAAATTCCATATTCTATTTGGACACAGAGACATCAGTTCCAAGATTAATATGTCAAAATCTTAAAGATCTGATGTTTCACTGTATATTGACAAAGCGACGTCAAAATGTCAATCAGTTGATGATATACAGGTTGGCGCAGAGTAAACGCATATTTTTTTAATAGCTAGTATTTTGCAAAGAGAGGAAACGCATGGTTTCATTTAAGCATAACATTGTTTATTTTCAAGATAATTTTTTGATTAATACAGGTAAATGAAGTAATAATATTGCACCTTTGAATTAATTGTGAAAAATGTCAGGCAAGTGTTGCCCTTCTTCGCAGTCACATATCTGCAGCCTCTCTTGAAAGTTATGTATCACTCTCCCAAACATTTCTTCTGGTATTCCTTCAATTTCTTGACGAATAGAAACTTTCAGTGGGCGAAGAAGGGCAACACTTGCCTGACATTATTTTTCACATAAAGGTGTTAATAATGTCATATTTTTGTCTAAAGTTAAAAAAGTGTAATAATTGCATTTTTTATTTACTATCACAGAAAGATATTTTTGATATTTTCGTGTTGCAACCATAATATTAAGGCTATTAAGACGCAATAAAACATTAAAAAAGTTGTAAAATCAAAAGTCGTGGTAATTAAAATTTGTGGAAGGAAAAAAAGTGAAAAAGCAAACAATATCAAGATCTGCCAAACAATGATTCAAAACAGTGTATTAGTGGCAGCATTGATATATGTGAGTGAAACATAGACAATAAATACAAAGGGCTGATAGAATAAGATGGAGATCGACGTGCTAAGTAAAGTGAAAAGAGTGAGATGAGATGGTTTGGACATGTGTCACAAAATAAATAATTAAGAAATCTAGGACAAAATTTATCAAATTTTGAACATAATAAGTAAGAGAAACACATGAATTGTAAGAGAACATGCATGAATATGGAGAATACAAGTCATAGTTAAGGATACTCTCAGCATTCCAGCAATAATTAAACTGGAAAGCAAAGCTGTGCAGTGGATGTTTCTTCCTTCTTTTCTTTTCTTAAGGTAAGTGAGCCATTGTACACTGGCAAACTCACTTGCCACATCACTGTACTGGATCCGATGGTACACTGAAATGAGACAATCAAAGTACACCTGCATAATTTTTCCCCGTTTTTTTTTTAAATAATAGATATGACCGAAGTCAAAGATATCCTTATACCCCCGAATACTAGGTAAAAAAATGCTTTTGTCGTTCGAGAGGAGTGGCGTGGAGTTTGAACCGACAACCTTTCGCATGGAAATATAGTGCGTTACCAAGCGACCATGCACCTCATAAAGACGCAACTAAGTATGTTGTGATAGGAAATTTTGACACTTTATATTCTGGTATAATATTTACATACCATCACACCAACAAGATATGGTTTGATGATATGTAAAATTATAGCTTTGTTAAGTTTTTATGGCTTAAAGACCACAAAAAAATTTAAATTATGTTGTTTTCAATCTGAACATGGAGTTTGATAACTTGAAAAGATGTTCTTTTAGAGCGGTGGAAGATTTTTTATACTTTTGGGCCATTATCGACCAAAATATTGACCACTAAGATGCATTCATGAAACTTTTATGATTTAAAGACCGTAATGTGACATTTTAACAACTTTTTGCTATAAGTCTCTGTCTTTTTTAGACTTTTGTGCATTTTCAAACACAAAGACTCTTTTGGTACTTTGAAACCACTGAGAAGTATTTGGGACAATTTATGTCCTTGAGACCACAAAGTAACACATGTTACTTATTAACGCTTTAAGATATTGCAAATTTATTCGATAAATCTTTTAAGAATGTTTACGATTATAGTACATCGATTAACTAGAATTTTAAATATGTAATTCAATTTAACTCATATGTGTATCAATAAGTATAATATGGTAGAGAATATCAGCTCATATGTGTATCAATTAGTATAATATGGTAGAGAATTTCAGCTCATATGTGTATCAATAAGTATAATTTGGTAGAGAATTTCAGCTCATATGTGTATCAATAAGTACGAGTATAATATGGTAGAGAATTTCAGCTCATATGTGTATCAATTAGTATAATATGGTAGAGAATTTCAGCTCATATGTGTATCAATAAGTATAATATGGTAGAGAATTTCAGCTTCTTAAAATTAAATAAAAATCACTTAGTTTCAGTTTTATTGTCTTTTTGCACTATCAAAGGAAATATTTGACAAGTCGCTTAAATCAGGAATTTTTCTAGTCTACTGGAAGTCGAGTTGTATGATATTTTATACAAGTTGGGTGACAAAACAAGCGTGGAAAATGATCAGCCAATTTACATACAGTATACTCTTTCTACTGTATCATTAGTTCTACAAGGATAGTGATGATGGCTGTGTAAAGCAATTAATTGCTTTAAATTGATATGGTTTTGTTTGAAGAAAATCTACTCTAGTTCATTTATTTTTTCATGAAAACTGTATTTCAAATACAAAGACCAAAAAAAATATAAGTCGACTCTTTTTGAACAAGATATTGCACATAGTTTAATCCTAAAAATGTGCGCTGATGTTTTTTTATGGATGTTTGCTTCAGTGGTTTGATAGTTACCTTAACATGTGTTTTGCTGAGGACACGCCTCATGTGTCCATAACGTATACCTCATGTACCCAGTGCACACAACATGCCAAGTGTGTTCCATTGAAAACATCTTTGATTAATTTATCAGCATGGTATGTACTGATCTAAAATTTTATTAACAGTGAAAGTGTTAAGGAATATAAACATTGTGTCAGGATCGAATAATATACATTATATAAATTGGTTCCTGAAAGCGGAGCTCCACAAGGTACCCAATTAGGTCCAATATTGTTTATTTATGACAAATCAGATTTTTTTCCAATCACGTTGAAACTTTTATTTTTTGTCAATGACATCAAAATCTATAAACGAATATTTAAAATGAATAACTATGAGTTTTCAACAATGTTAATACAAATGTTGTAAATAATAATGTTCGTATCAACATTAAAGTATCGAGAAATCAAATTAAATAGAAGCAAATACAACATATTATAGTTCGGAAATTCTAAGATGAGTCCTGTGACAGCTCACAAATTTACCCCAATACAACCTTATGTAATGTATTTACCTAAATAACTTGCTATTTATTAGAATTGAGACTTATATTAAAGTTGATAAAATAATTAAAATTACTGAACATCGTTATAAGGTTGTATTGGGGCAAATTTGTGAGCTGTCACAGGACTCGTCCTAGAATTTCCTAACTATACTGTGGCTTGAACGAAACAGAACTATGTACTATTTCACAAGTGTGTGATCTAAGAATTATTTTAGATGAGAGACTGAGTATTGTTTCGCATACATTGTTGATAAATAACATATGTAGCATTCCATACCAATGAGATCACGGATGTAGCATTCCATGCCAATGAGATCACGGATGTAGCATTCCATGCCAATGAGATCACGGATGTAGCATTCCATGCCAATGAGATCACGGATGTAGCATTCCATGCCAATGAGATCACGGATATGATTAGTATAAAGATCAAAAAGCAGCGGTTTCAGTACCGACCCTTGTGGTATACCATATTTGACAGAATTCATAGAAGATTCTTCTTGATTGATAACAATCCTTCTATTTAACAGATAATAACAACCCTTCTATTCAACCCAACCAAAGAAATATATATAAACGTGATAAATAGTATAAAGTACATTTTTATTTTTAAATACATTATAATTTATTTTTTTTATTATTTTTTATCATGGAGATGTGCTATATGGTATATGTCCACTCTTCCTAGAGACGTGAAATGAAGGTATGTGTTTATTTAGTTTTTATTTATAATTGGCTAATAGACGAGATTTTGAAAGAAGGTCAAGTGAAAAGTATGAATAGTAGAAGATTGTGCATGACGAGATATATAAATGTGGAGGAGGCGAAAGTTTTGTGTTTGTATAGAAAAGTCGGTAGATCTGTTCTCTCTGCGGGGCACCACAAGTGACACGGCATGATGATATGTATATATGTACTCGTATGTCATCATTGCTGAGCCTCGTAGGCGAGGATTCCCTCGCCATTCCAATGTTAATTAAGCTGGAAAACGAAACTGTGTCGGGAAGTTTTGTTTCTTTCTTCTTTTTTTTTAAGTGAGTAAGCCGTTGTACACCAACAAACTCAACGGCACTGGATCCGATGACACACCTGAAGTGAGACAATCTGAGGACACACCGGCATGTTTGTTTTCCTTTTTTTTTTTAAATATTTAGTACACTATACTAGGTGGAAAAATGCCTGTGTCATTCGAGGGGACTAGCATAGCGCAGGGTTCAAACCGGTGACCTTCCGCACGGAAGTCCAGTGTGTTACCGTGCAGTCATGCACTTCTAAATGTATGTATATATGACATGCCTAATTCTGATTGTGAGTAATGGCTATAACGAGAAAATTTAGTCAGTCTACTTATGCTCATTATAAGCAAGTTCGACTGTAGTGTAAAAAAATACACGAACCGTAGAGTTTATGCAAATAAAACACCATTTTGTGGACATTTGTGAAAGAAGGAAGACCTGGGACAAAATATTCCTTAATCACAAATGAATTTATTTGTCCTAAATACTAAAACACACTGAATTCACATTCTTACACATACTCATACTTAAATTGCCAATTACCAAATGTGCAATTCAAACCGCATCATAATCTCAAGAACCATGTCCAAAACCATGTCCAAGAACTCCTCATTACACTCTCTACAGTCGCATTAATTATTAACTCACATGCCTCCATGGAGACATCCTAAAGCTTCTCATTTCTCCATCTTCCCTACCAAAAAACTACCTTGTTAAATTTTTGCTTTTTACACTTGAATACGCAACATTACAAAAATCAACATCTTCCCTCAGGAATGTGTTTTAAATTCTTGACGCAAGGAACAGCACGTTCTTACTCACAAATGATATATGACAGCGTGAGCTCAGAATTGTAATGAAGCCTCCTTGATAACTACGTCAATTCATATTTACAAAATTAAATTTACATATCTGTCAAATTGAAAAATTATTTCACAAAATCAATACAGCTTTTCAAATAAATTGCTGCAGGAAATGCTTATAAATGAATTTTCTCAGCAAAATATTTTTCAATAATATGCAAAGATTCATTTTAAAATGTGTAATTACTACTTTACCAAATTTTATTATTATGTTTTTGTTTTTACCTTGCGCAACTGCATATTAAAATATAAAATTAAATATTATATTTATTTCAAGTTTCTTTGCAAGTTGCATGTCTTGGCAATTAAGTGTAATTTGTAGAATAACAAAGAAAACACGTATTCATTTTTCTTGGTTGACTGGTTAGTTAACAGGTATTCATTTTTCTTGGTTGACTGATTAGTTGACAGATATTCATTATTCTTGGTTGAATTATTAGTTAGTTAACAGGTATTAATTATTCTTGGTGAACAGGTTAGTTGACAGATATTCATCATTATTGGTTGAATGATTAGTTAGTTAACAGGTATTAATTATTCTTGGTTAACAGGTTAGTTAACAGATATTCGGTATTCTTGGTTGAATGGTTAGTTAACCCTTCCTGTCCTGTGATGTGTAACTAGTACACATTGCTTCTAAAAACTTTAATATCTCTATAAGTATAATAAATACTGGGTTCAGATTTTAGGTATTCCTCCGTAATACATTTACGCATTGAATGAAAAAATAATATTAATAATAATTAGCACTTATCGGCCACATCAGAGATATTTTGTGAAAATCGGGAATAAATTCACCAATACAATCAAACGTGTGACGTAGGTATATTCATTCTAAAAACTGCTATGAATGAGGAAGCGACACTATTCACTCAATTCGCAATTGTTTCTTGCTTTGAGGTATAACATACACAGTGTTAGTGTTCCGAGTTCCGTCTCAGTAGCTAGTGGGCTTTCATACGAGGTGGTTTCTGCGTCCGTTTTGTCTGCGAATGGTTTTTCATGTTTTCATCAATTAAATTTCAATTATTATCACTTTTGACTTCAAATTTAATTTATTTAAGCGATTGGCTATGAATATTTTTATATTTCCGATTTTAAATCGCTAATTTTTACATGTGTATTGAATACACGACACCGGAATGTATACACTTTTTTAGCACCAGAAGGGAAAGGTTAACAAATATTAATTTTTCTTGGTTTTCTGATTAGTTATCAGTTATTCTTGATTGACTGGTTAGCAAACAGATATTAATTATTCTTCGCCACTCAACAGAGGTTATTTATTGCCTTTATGAATTGCCTCGATGTTTTGTAAAATTAGCCTCATCCAATTTAACATTATACGTTATTATTGCGGTCTTATAATTTAAATATTTTCCCCTTAACATCGCAGTCAGTATCAGCATTAGCGATAGTCTGATGAAAATTTTACTTTTTATTAATTAATTAGTATCTCGGTTTAAAACCTCTCACTTTTTAAAGATTGAAATTAATAATAATTATTTTTAGAGAGCAGACTCTCTTCTAGTTAGAGAGCTGATAGTTTGGAATTCGAAGCCACTTTTATTTAGATGTTTCAAAATATTACATTATAAATATACGACAGTTGAGAGTAAGGATAGGAAGATGATGAATGTGGGCATTAGATTAGAACCTTCTTAGCATCGGCATATGATCTGGAAAGCATATTGCAAACTGCATAAAATTTAGAAAGATAAAACAAACTTTAAAGACAGCTTTGTAGATCTTCCGATATATGATAGTAACACATTCGACTTTAGGTATAGTCTAGTATAGCGGTCGTCAAACATTTTTTTAAAGAGCCAAATAGTTATTGTTTTAAGCTCAAAGGCCCAAAATTGGGCTTCAGCGATACACGTAGCTCTGGAAACGCTGCCGAATTATAACTGTGTGCCGTCACAGCAGAGTCCACCGAAATCTAAGCTATAAGAGCGCCACATAAAAAGAGACGGCAGACCGTATTTTCCCGGGCCCTAGTCTTGTATATGTATGTAGTAGTGTTTATATACCATCATAAATTAATTATCACAATTATATATGAAGTAACATACGATTCAAATATTCGTATCTAAAGTAACATAATTATTTATATCTAAAATAACATAATATTCAAGTATTGTATGTAAAAAGTAGTAATAGCGATAATTTATAGCTGCTCTTAGAAAGAATCGAATTTCTTTTACCGCTCTAAAACACAAATTATTTCTGCAAGTCACATCATTAGATCGCACGCCGTTGACATTGTTGGGATGCGTGTGCAATTTCAAAGAGAGATATTTGTCTTTATGGTTTTTCTATTCCGTATGAAAATTGCTATGTGTTGTAATATTGTGTATTTTAATGTGAATACCCGAGAATTATGAATGATTCACGAATGTTTAAATTCGTATCATACCTTAACTATAGTAATTATGATCGTCAGAATATTTTTTTTAATAAAAGTAAGAGAAAATATTATCACTTGACACTGGCGTATACTCTTTCATATATACATTATAGTTTACAAACATCATATCGTCGTTGTTCTGCGAAAAGCATTTAAGTGCATTTTACTTAAAATTAAAATATCTACACATGGAAAAAACATTTATGCCCAAAAGTTATATGGTTTCGCTGTTATGAAATTTTCACCAAGAAAGAATTAAGTCCAAAACAGGTGTACGTATTTTAAATTTTTAGGTAATATGTTTTTAAGTTACTAATTTTTTTGTAGTAATTCTTAGAAATAAATAAACTGTCTTTAAATAACATCTGTTTGTTTTTTATTTTATTGAACGCAGAACAACGACGATATATAGTTCACGACTATTATTCAAGAAGAAGTGAAAATATTGACGAAAATTGTTTGAAAACGGGTGTCGTTTTGTAAATATGCATGAAATTATTATTTTATCAATTCGTTAAAGCTTCAGATTTTCTATGCAAATTGAACGAATCGTGCTTTATTGCAGATTTATACATTTTTATTATCTTTTTACCACAATTTGCTTACATATTCTCGTTTGCGAACGAGGGCCAATTTTCGCATTTGATTCGTTAAGTTGTGCGCTTCCCCCTCCCCCTTCTCCTCCCCCTTTTTTTAAAGAAAACCTTTTGGCCTGAGAAAAACTGGCAATATATTAAGCCTGTGTCCAATCTATTAAAACTATGGTTGACACGTTGAACGAAGTGAGAATCCTGCCTAATGTAGTAAACACACAATTTTAATATGTCTACTCTTAACCCTCAATGAAATGAGTTATTATTGTCTTTGGGTATCTATTTCTATTTATTAATCTTTATGCATTCCCAATTTAAAATTCAACAAAATTCCTTGATATTATTGGGTTGATGCAAAAGTAATGATCGTTTTTTACATATACAATTAAACATTTTTTTTTTAGATTTGTAAAATTTATTTAATCAATTATATAATTTCCATCAGTTCTTATAACCTTCTCCCATCTTTCTATCAATTTATTAATACCATTAGTGTAAAATTCCGTGGATTTTGATGCGAAAAATGTAGTAAGGGATGTTTTTACCTGCTCTATTGTATCAAATTTTTTATCATTTAAAAATTTTTGCAGTGATCGTAATAAATGAAAATCGGAAGGAGCAAGATCTGGACAATACGGTGGATGCTTGATAACATCCCAATTCAACTCATTTAGCTTGTATTGGGTCATCAAAGCCACATGTGGTCACGCGTTGTCGGGATGAAACACTACCCCTTTTCTGTTTACCAATTCTGGTCTATCCTTTTGAAGGGCGATGTTCAATTTGGATAATTGCTGACAATATCGTTCTGTTGTAATTGTCTGATTGCGTTCCAAGAGTTCAAAATACACAATACCCTTACAATTCCACCAAACACAAATCATTACTTTTTTTGATGGATTTCGGCCTTCGAAGTTGTTAATGGGGCTTGTCCATAGCCCAATGTCTTTTTCTTGTCACGTTGTTGTACACGACCCATTTCTCATCTCCTGTTACCAAACGATGCAAAAAAGGTTCATGTTTTTGTCTCGCACTCAAAGCAAAGCACGTTGAAACATGATCCAATAAATTGGCAGCCGACAATTGATGAGGTATCCAAACGTTGTACCGCGAAACCATCCCCATACGCTTCAAATGTCTTAATACGGTTGTTTGGTTGACTCCCATCATCGACGCGATCTCCCTGGTGGTTAGACGTGGATTTGTGTCAATTATGACTTTTAACTTGTTGTCATCAGACTTCAATGGCCGCCCGGTACGTGGTTTATCAAATAGTGAAAAATCCTCAGATCGGAATTTTGTAAACCATCTTCGTACCTGTCGAACTTTGATGACATCTGCTCCATACACGTCGCAAATGTTTTTGGTTGCCACACTCGCGGTATTGTCTTTACGGAATTCATAAAGTAAACAATGACGTAAATGCACTTTATCGACCGACATTTTGAAAAAATACAAGGGCTTTTCACTGTACTCTGGCCAGGCCAAAACTGAATAGAAAGTAGAGGGAAGCATCCTTTATACAATGGAATCATTTAAAAGAAGATACTATTCATCATTTCTTACCTGGGATTTTTTTTACCTGGGATCATAAAAAACGATTATTACTTTTGCATCAACCCAATAGTTTAATATAATTTAAATTACAATATAACATCAGTTTTGGTCATGTCTGACTGTTCTTGTGCTAATATATTTGATCAAAAACAGGAAGAGATTCCTCCAGAAAACCCTTTACCCTACTTGTATGTCGCTTTGACCACTGTCGGAGTGTCCACTTTATTATATTTGATCTGCGCTAAAGTCTTCAAAAAGTCACATACGAGAATATCTGACAGACCTCGCGCAGGGATCATACATAATTCAAGACGCAGGAGAAACTAATGGACAAAAGACACATGAATAATGTCACAAATGCCAAGAGACACAGAACCAAAAAGGTGAATAACTTATAAAAAGCCTGAGTTGTCAAAATATGAATGTTTGGCTTTCACCGATCAAAAGTCACTATTGAAAAAAGTAATGAGAAAACAGTGTGCTAAAATTTTTAATACGTGTTTCATTAAGTTGTTAAAGATCTTCGCAAGTGATTTAACTTAACTGAAAATGTTAAGTCTAAAATATATGTGTATGATTCTTCCAAATCCACACAACGGTGATTTTGTTGAGACATAGTTTTGTGAAAACGTTCTTTATCCAGTGCGGTCCTGTGAAATCCCATAGACATTTCTTATTCTTGAATAATGGCCATGAACTATATCTGTACCCTAGAGGATAAACCATGGAAGTCACTTTGCACCCTAGCGGATAAACGTCATATGTATGCGTCATACATGACCCTAGCGTATAAACGTTGCACCCTAGCCGATAAACGTCATATGCGTCATACATGAATTATATGATGCAACGTCGTTTATACTCTGGGGTAAAATGTGACTCCCATGGTTTATCCTCTAGGGTACAGATATATGAAGGAGTATACGCCACTGCCCATGCTCATATATAGTACATCCTGAAACGATTTAATCGTAGAATCCCTTATATCACTCCATTTGAGGGTTGCTAGTACACATGAGCTGGTACCATCGACAATACCTATCGTCCTTATTTCAATAACTATTTATATAATAATTCCTTTTAAATTACATATTTTTTTATAATTTTACACCCTTTAAATTTATTTATTTATTATATAAAGGCTTGATTCTAGATCGCAATTATGACAAATGCTATCAGGGATTATCACGTGTTATTTATTATCCGTTGTTTCCTTCCGTCAGACATTTTGTGTTCAAATACATAGTAATTAAACATCATTAAGGGTTTCATCAGGTGGATGGATGGGGTGCAGAGTGATACAAGCGTGATTGGCATCAGGGGCTGGAGGAATGCATCCCAGGATAGGAGGGAATGGCGACGACTGCTGGAGGAGGCCGGAGCCCACAATGGGCTGTAGTGCCATTGATTGATTTATTAAAGGGTTTAAATACCATAAGACATAGCTTGAACTCTACCCTTACAAGTCACCAAAAGTAACGAAGCATTAATCTTTATATTGAAAAAGAATGCATTACATATCATCACGCTATTTCCCTGTCGGCGTAGGCAGAAAGGACAAAGTGACATGCATCCCTATCTCGACACACATCCTTAACCTCTTTTACATTCATCCAACTTCAACGGTTTCTCTTACTTTATATGTGTATGTTTCCTTCTTTCAGTATATATTTCACTCGATCCACTCATATCTTTCCATGGTTTTTATTTTACACTCGATTTGCATTATATGCTCAAATTTGCATTATATTTCCACTCACATTTGCATTATATGTATATCTGTGTTGTTTGTCTTTCTTAACTCATTCGTTCCACATGCCCAAACCCCCTCATCGTAGTCTTCTTCATCTTACTTAACAAATCAGCCTTAAGTTCACATATATTTTTAATTAATCACTTCATTCCGTATTCTGTCATAGGTTATCCCTCCATATATTCTTCTCAATGCAAGCATTTCTAAAGCATTTGTTCCGCTCTTCTAAGTCGTTTTCCACTTCCACGTTCCACTCCCATAAATCAAAGTGGGCAACAAAATAATATTGCATACTATCGTCTGTCCGGGTTCGAGTATATCATATATATTTTAGTGCCCCATTGACTTTGTTTTCTAACACTACACGCCGTTTGATATCCCTCTTAACTCTTCCATCACTTGAGAAAATACTACCCGAACAGCAGAATTCCTCAACTAGGTACAATATTTCATTTTTCACTCATGTGTCGCATTTATACAATCGTTTTTAGTCTTGAAATGTGTTTTACATTTTTTTTTTGTACTTGTTATATTTGCTTTTTGTAGAGTGGGTTTCACGAGAGTTTGCACTGCTGGTCTAGGATGACCATATTTTGATTTATTTTGTATATTATTATATATTTTTAAATATTGTCTATCTAATACTTTATATTCCAATAAAATACTAACTTACCATAATAATTATATAATATCAGATTATGGTATGTACCTAAAGACAATTATGAAATCAATGGTCAATATAAAATCTAATTATTTATTCAATAGGCAAAGAAAACTAATAAATTCTAAGACCAATTAAAAATTACTTATAAAAATAAATAAATTACCCTAACACTGATTCAAAAAAATATTATTATTATATTCTTCCTCACTAAGTGTTTACATAGATATGCAATGCAAAAGTGGAACTTCGTAACTTCAGACATTATAGTCACCGTATTTTTCGTCAAATAAATGGATCACATCAACCAATCACGGAAAAGTTGAATACTAACGGATCACATCAACCAATCACGGCAAAGATACTAATACATTGATACATTTTGTATATTATTAAGCTTCTCAATGTATTAAAAAGTGTAAACTCTCATGAAACCCACTCTACGAATTAAGACAACCTTTAATGTGCGAAATACCTGAAAAAATAAATTAATAAATGGAGTTGAATAAACTCGAAAAAGATTACTTTTCCTTTCAAACTTTTCTATAAACAATACTTTGGATTTTCCAACATTCATTCTCAGGTATTTAAAGCTCTTCGCGTATCTAATACAACACTAACATGTCATTAAATTAATTAATTATCGTAATAACAGTTTGTATAGTTTATCATCTTCACACTCCGCCAACACTACCATATCATTAAATTAATTAATTATCGTAATAACAGTTTGTACAGTTTATCATCTTCACTCTCTGTCAACACTTTTATGTCATTAAATTAATTAATTATCGTAATAACAGTATGTGTAGTTTATCATTTTACTACCATACCTATCTTTTTTCGTGCTTTATCAACTGGTATGGTATCCTCACTTACACCAATACGTTGCAAATTATCAACGTGGACATGCGAGTATGTTATATATCTGAGTTATATAATCTATTATATATAAAGCAGACATGGCCAACCCGCGGTACACCAGAGTGTTTGTGCGGATCTAGAGCCTTTTTTTATAAATCATGAAAAAATAACAAAAAACACAGTTGTTTAATATTATAATAGTGACATACACTCGATCAGCGGTTAGCAAACTTTTTTTAAAAGGGCCAAATAGTAAAAATTATAGACTCTGTGAGCCAAGAGGCAAACTCGAGGATACTTTTGTAAGTTATAAATAAGTTTTCACTTATTTATTGAACAAAATGTTACATAATAATAAAGAAAAACACAATTATACGGCTCTACTAATAAGTTAGGAATTGTTTTTTTTAGATAACTATTCACGAAAAAAGATTGGCCACCATTCGTCATTTTTTTTTATGCACAACGACGATCTTCGTGGCCTAGTCGGTTAGACTACTGTCTCCCAACCTAGATGTTGCTGGTTTGATTCCCGTTGGAACCCATTTTTTTTAAAGGATTCGAATTTAATTTTCACTTAAGGCCTTCTTAATATATTTCTAGTTGGTTGGAAGAGATTGCCACATGGCAATAAGCCCACCAGGTTGTACTGTATATAACAAAAGTGTAATACCGTACGACGTACGTTTGGTTTTAGCCATTTAAATATTTATAAGAAATAAATTAAAATTTCGAGTACTCTTGAATACAAAAAAAAATTATTTCAAACATTTTAGTCCTTGTTAAAATACTTCAAACATAGATATGGGGATTAAAACAGGACACTAAATATTTTACCTACATACAATCACACTGTTTCCCTGTCGGGGTAGGGAGAGAGTTGAGAGCGCCAGCGCCAGAGCGACATACATCTTTAGGAACGCTTGTTCCTTAAAGGAGAGATGATGAGGATGATTGTTGATAAATAAAAACCTGTCGAAATCGGAATGTGTAAAGAGGAATTTTATTGACAAACGTCGGTATTTATAATGTTTTTTGAACGTGTGCGGGAATGCACACGAGATATATCGCTGTCTCGTCTTTGCGCTTACAATATGTTTATTGTCGCGCGTAGGTATCCTTTTGTTTTGAGAGACAGCGCGAAAGATGTGTTGCCCTCTCCTTTCCTCGTGGAATGCGGTCTTCACTGGTAGTGAGTTGAATGACCGATCGTGTGGACTTTGGAATTGTTTGTCTCGCATTGTTAAGGTGTGCAAAGGTCGTCTCGTGGGTTCAGTGACCGCGCATACGGTCGCCACACATCTTTCACATATTCTACATCCATACACATTTTCATATAACTCTTACGATTCTGACTTTTTACATTTCTTTTTTTTTTCAAAATATTTTTCGCTTGATCTAACCATACTTTCCTTAGTCTTCCACTACAACACCTTCCACTCACATTTGCATTGTCAATTTGTTTTGTTATTCTTTAATTTTTTACCAATTTATTACATCATTTTTTTTTACTTTTTAAATGTTTTTTTTTTAATATATTTTTTTATATTTTTCAAGTTAATATAAAATTAAAACACGATTGATTTGTTTTATTCCACTTTATTTATTGCTTATCACAATGCATTTTAACACTTGCTGTCTCATCATCAAGTGAATTGTCAAGAAGTGGAATACAGTACCTGGCGGTAAGTAATACACATCGGGCTTAAGAAAGAGACTGTCGGCCATAATCGGCTAACTTCGGATTTGTAGAGCGTCGTCTCTGTCGCACGATTCGCTAACAGTCCGGTCCGGTAACGACTGACAAATCGCGACGGAACACGTGTATGAATGACAGAGACGACGCTCTACAAAACCGAAGTTAGCCGATTATGGCCGACAGTCTCTTTCTTAAGCCCGATGTGTATTACTTACCGCCGGGTATTCGTATATATTAATTGCATAATTATGTGTACTGTTCATGGTAAAATATGTGCAGAGTAAAGTTTTTCAAATATTGTGTTCCATCCTCAGTGAGATACAGGCAAAAGCCTAGTTTACTGGGGATGCGACAAATGAAAGGCAACAAACTCAGATCAATTAAAATTGTATGTCCAAATTAAATTACCTGTTGTTTTTTCGCAAATTATGTATATTTCTTGGCATGTGTAATAATACATATAAAGAATGTGACATATTTTCTGCATAATTTTATTTCATAGAACAATGTTAATCATGATTTCCTTATTTTGAAAACTATATCAATAAAATGCCAATCTTCATTTTCTAAAATTGTCTGAATTTTCACATTACTATCTCCTGGACAATTTCTAAATTTTAAATGTCCCAATTTCCTATCGGATCACGTTTATAATTTCAAATGGTAAACAAGGCATTGTCCCAATTTCGTGTCGAATCGCGTTTATTAATTTCAAATGGTAAACAAGGCATTGTCCCAATTTTGTGTCGAATCGCGTTCATTAAGTTCAAATGGCAAATAAGGTATTGTCCCAATTTCGTGTCGAATCGCGTTCATTAAGTTCAAATGGTAAACAAGGCATTGTCCCAATTTCGTGTCGAATCGCGTTCATTAAGTTCAAATGGTAAATAAGATATTGTCCCAATTTCGTGTCGAATCGCGTTCATTAAGTTCAAATGGTAAATAAGGTATTGCCCCAATTTCGTCTCGAATCGCGTTCATTAAGTTCAAATGGTAAATAAGATATTGTCACTATTTCGTGTCAAATCGCGTTCATTAAGTTCAAATGGTAAATAAGGTATTGCCCCAATTTCGTGTCGAATCGCGTTCATTAAGTTCAAATGGTAAATAAGGTATTGCCCCAATTTCGTGTCGAATCGCGTTCATTAAGTTCAAATGGTAAATAAGGTATTGCCCTAATTTCGTGTCGAATCGCGTTCATTATGTTGAAACGGTAAATAAGATATTGTCCCAATTTCGTGTTGGATCGCGTTCATTAAGTTCAGATCGCAGTCATTATAAGTGGATTATAGTTCGGATATTCTAGGATGAGTCCTGTGACAGCTCACAAATTTGCCCCAATACAACCTTGTAACGATGTTCAGTAATTTTAATTATTTTATCAACTTTAATATAAGCCTCAATTCTAATAAATAGCAAGTTATTTAGGTAAATACATTACATTAGGTTGTATTGGGGGAAATTTGTGAGCTGTCACAGGACTCATCCTAGAATTTCCGAACTATAGACGTAGGTGATTTGTACATACTAAACGGATAAATAACGTAAGACTAACCAAACAAATTGGCAATGCAACCATGAATGGAAATCTTTGTAAACAACAGAGAAAAGTAAGATTAAACAAAGTAAATAAAATTTTAAAAGCTGGAAACTTAACGAGTAAGAGAAAAAGAACGAATTGTGTGAGAAAATATATGGATATAGAGACGAAGGAAATACGACGTACTTGGAAAAAATTGTGTTTATTAGTTGTGTTTTTTTACATTTTGTTTTTTTTTTTACATCCTTTATTATGAGCTGTTACCTGAAAACCAGACCAGAAAATCCACCGTACTCTCTTGACTCGTTATATTGGGTGTTAACATAAGTTATGTCCGTTTTTTTTTCAAATTAAAAAATGAGCACCAAAAATAAAACAAAGTGGTAAAGGCTATACGTTATTCGAAAGAAAATTTTCTGCTCTACAAGATATTGTGTTTGCTTATACGTCACATATATTATTTTATTTTATTACAAGCCTTCAAAATGGAATGTCAAGTAGACAAAAGTGAGCATTTTCGACACCTCATTCTGTTCGCGTTCTATTGAGGGAATAAAGCTGTCAAAGCTGCTCGCGATATTTGCGAAGTGTACGGTGGAGATGCTATGAATGAAAGGACAGCTTGTCGATGGTTTTTCGTTTCAAAGACGGTAATTTCGATCTGAATGACACGGAGCGTTCCGGACGACCAGTGGACTTCGATGAGGACCGCTTAAACCATATTATTCATGAAGATCCCCTTCAAACCACCGTAAAATTGGCTGAGCAGATGAATTGTAGTCACATGACTGTATAACGCCATCTTAAATCAATGGGAAAGTCCAGAAGTTCGGCGCTTTGGTTCCACATGTTTTGAGTAAAAACAACAAAAATCAACGTTCGACAATTTCTACTGGTTTACTCGCATAAAAATCAATTGTCGATCGTTGATTTTTGTTGTTTTCACATAAAACATGTGGAACCCAAGCGCTGAACTTCTGGACTTTTCCTATTGATTTAAGATAGCGGTATACAACAAAAATCAATGTTCGACAATTAAACGCGAACAGAAAGTGTCGAAAATGCTCACTTTCGTCTACTTGACATTCCATTTTGAAGGCTTGTAATCAAATAAAATAATATATGTAACGTAAAAGCAAACACAATATCTTGTAGAGCAGAAAATTATCTTTCGAATGACGTATAACATTTACCATTTCGTATTACTTTTGAAGCTCATTTTTCAATTTGGAAAAAACGGACACAACTTATGTTAACACCCAATATAATGTTTCATTCCTAATTTTTCTCTTCTCTACATCCGTTCTTTGCCATTTTCCTTCATATCTCACTTTTACTTCGCGTATTGTCCATAAATCTGTAACGATGAATAATCATTTGAATATTTTTTCATTCTTTCAACTTTTTTTATTTAAGTGCTTTAATCTGGTTAGTTGTAAGAGTGTCAATAAGCCCGCCACCTGTCAATAAGCCCTCCACCTGTCAATAAGCCCGCCACCTGTCAATAAGCCCGCCACCTGTCAATAAGCCCGCCACCTATCAATAAGCCCACCACCTGTCAATAAGCCCGCCAGATTTTTTTCAATGAAATGTTAAATGAATAAAAAACCAAAGTATCATCAATAAGTAACAATTCAGGGGCCATACCAAGGAATTCATCCTGTTAAAATTGCTTTTTACCGTTAATATGGTTACCTACTACAATATATGGTATACTTTGTTGTTCCAAAGTAACGACATATAACGACTATATTCAACATATACTCGTAACGATTATATTCATATGGATTCAAGTAGATTTGTTTATTTTTCCGCAGAAAAAATATTTTCTGTTTTTTTTTCTTATTCTACATGTGCAAGGATGTGGGCTGAAAAACATCTGGTGTCCCCGTGGCTGGGCTCGCCCTTTATTGGTGGGGTGTATCTTGGCCGAGGGGATGTTATTAGATGAGCCCAGACCTTTTGATAGGTTCTGTCTTTAATGTATTATCTGCAATTTGTGTGTTTTTGAAGTATTATTTAAATATATTATGTACCTACATACTATACTATGTTGCTGTCAATAAACCTATATTTATTTATTTATTATATATCGACAAATAACGACATATAACGACTACATTCTAAAGTAACGATATATAACGACTATATTAACGACAAAGCCTTTTGAAGATCGCTACCTTTTCATTATAAAGTCGCTTACAAGTTTCAATAGATCTACGAGTATGTAAGGTGTATAATATTCGAAATCGCATACTTTCAACAGGGCCAACTTCTTAAAAAAATGTTGTCCAAAATATTGTCATTTAGATGGTACTGTCGCTTTTATAGACGAGGTCCTTTATAAACTAATAATGACTTGACAAATTGTCAAAATAATTATGTAGGTTTATTTTGTTGGCCTTTAGGTTTATTTAGGTTAATTAGCAGTCAGCCCACAGGTATCAGAAAGGGCTGACCATGGTATAATTAGCAGTCAGCCCACAAGTATCAGAATGGGCTGACCATGGTATAATTAGCAGTCAGCCCACAGGTATCAGAAAGGGCTGACCATGGTATAATTAGCAGTCAGCCCACAGGTATCAGAAAGGGCTGACCATGGTATAATTAGCAGTCAGCCCACAGGTATCAGAATGGGCTGACCATGGTATAAAGTACGCCAGATCAAGATTTAAGGAAATTCTACTTATTTGATTTGATCCATTTATTACCAGTTTTTTAAATCTTATAAAATGACACAGACATAGATTTTTACCCATTTACCGAGGATATTCATAATGATATTTATCGTTCTGACTATTTTTTTTTTTTTTTTCAAAACAGGCTTAGCCCAATTACTTTGAAAAATACAAGACATATTAAAAAAGAAGAAAAATTACATAGAAAAAAATAAAAAAATTATATAAAATAAAAAATAATGTATATGCATATATACGAGTATATATAGTACACACAAACATATGATACACATATATTCAGTCCTTAAGTATGTTGATCAGTGCTTTCTAACGCGCTCAATCTAAGAAGAAAATTTACTTTTGCTTTTGGTAATGTGATATGAAATATGTCAGTCCCGTTCAAAAGAGTTAAGGCCCTTCCAACAGGCATAGCGGCTGGAAGACCCGTTCTTGCGTATGTTATTGAGAACAGTTCTTGCTGGCGCAGTCTAGTGTAATTGTTAGGAACATTTAACGCTAATATTTGTAGTAATGCTGGACAGCTCACAATTCCTCGAACGAGTTTGACAACGTATACCAGGAGACGCAGATCTCTTCTTACACTCAAGGAGTTATACCCGAGCATGCCCAGCAGAAACTGAGTAGGATAAAGCCATGGATAGACACCGAACTCTCTCATATAGAGATATCGTAGATATTTTTTTTGTACTTTCTCCACCATGGGTGAGTTCTGCGCCCCCACTATCATACGCATACAGTAAAACCGATAAATGGGCAGAAAGTTAGTGGAAAAAAATACCTCACTTGGTTCAGTGTATTATGGTAAACAAACTCACATACATGCATATCATCACGCCGTGTCCCTTGCGGGATAGGCAGTGAGAACAGATCTTCAAACTTTGTTGAAATAAAATTTAAAAAAATAAAAAAATTAGAAAAGGTTTATCTCTAAATGGCACTGTATACGTTGACCTTGTATTATTATTTTGAATTAATGTAACAATATTTATAAAATCGTCATATCCCTTTATAAAAATGTTGTTTTGGATATAGCACAGTTTACATTTCAGCTGAATAAACATTTTATGACGCTAGTAACTCTCTTTATTTTTTGTCATCTCTTGTATAACACATTTTTGCATTTACACATATGTTTATTTTCAACGCGAAATGCAATTATTCGTAACTGCAATACCAAGTGACGTTTTTATTTTTTTTATATATTTTTGCAGAAAACTCGTTTTTTTGTCTCCCCTGTAAAATTTGGGCAATCCTAGATACGTGTTCCTGCACTATCGGCGACGATATATCAAACTGTTAACAGTTATTTATGGTGACTAGATATGATACTATATTCCATACAGGGGCAATCCTAGATACGTGTTCCTGCAGTATCGGCGACGATATATCAAACTGTTAACAGTTATTTATGGTGACTAGATATGATACTATATTCCATACAGGGGCAATCCTAGATACGTGTTCCTGCACTATCGGCGACGATATATCAAACTGTTAACCGTTATTTATGGTGACTAGATATGATACTATATTCCATACAGGGGCAATCCTAGATACGTGTTCCTGCACTATCGGCGACGATATATCAAACTGTTAACAGTTATTTATGGTGACTAGATATGATACTATATTCCATACAGGGGCAATCCTAGATACGTGTTCCTGCACTATCGGCGACGATATATCAAACTGTTAACAGTTATTTATGGTGACTAGATATGATACTATATTCCATACAGGGGCAATCCTAGATACGTGTTCCTGCACTATCGGCGACGATATATCAAACTGTTAACAGTTATTTATGGTGACTAGATATGATACTATATTCCATACAGGGGCAATCCTAGATACGTGTTCCTGCACTATCGGCGACGATATATCAAACTGTTAACAGTTATTTATGGTGACTAGATATGATACTATATTCCATACAGGGGCAATCCTAGATACGTGTTCCTGCACTATCGGCGACGATATATCAAACTGTTAACAGTTATTTATGGTGACTAGATATGATACTATATTCCATACAGGGGCAATCCTAGATACGTGTTCCTGCACTATCGGCGACGATATATCAAACTGTTAACCGTTATTTATGGTGACTAGATATGATACTATATTCCATACAGGGGCAATCCTAGATACGTGTTCCTGCACTATCGGCGACGATATATCAAACTGTTAACAGTTATTTATGGTGACTAGATATGATACTATATTCCATACAGGGGCAATCCTAGATACGTGTTCCTGCAGTATCGGCGACGATATATCAAACTGTTAACAGTTATTTATGGTGACTAGATATGATACTATATTCCATACAGGGGCAATCCTAGATACGTGTTCCTGCACTATCGGCGACGATATATCAAACTGTTAACAGTTATTTATGGTGACTAGATATGATACTATATTCCATACAGGGGCAATCCTAGATACGTGTTCCTGCAGTATCGGCGACGATATATCAAACTGTTAACAGTTATTTATGGTGACTAGATATGATACTATATTCCATACAGGGGCAATCCTAGATACGTGTTCCTGCACTATCGGCGACGATATATCAAACTGTTAACAGTTATTTATGGTGACTAGATATGATACTATATTCCATACAGGGGCAATCCTAGATACGTGTTCCTGCACTATCGGCGACGATATATCAAACTGTTAACAGTTATTTATGGTGACTAGATATGATACTATATTCCATACAGGGGCAATCCTAGATACGTGTTCCTGCACTATCGGCGACGATATATCAAACTGTCAACAGTTATGGTTTCTGGATATGATACTATATTCCATACAGTTAATATTTTTGACAGTTTCAATTATATTGCTTTATTGCCGACGTCCGTGTTCTAGTCGGTAAGAAGACGTTTGACTTCTACTCAGGAATTTCAGGTTCGATTTCCAAATTCATTTTTTTTAACTAACTAAGTTTTTCTGACACAATATCACCAAGGAGACTTCGAGAAATGTCAGTAAATTCTTCGTGAAGGTCGTCAAGCGTCACATGGCGGTCATTTCGCACTTGTTCTTCAATTTTTTTGCACAAGTTCGTCAGAAATCACTGATGGTCTCCCACTCCTTGCCTTGTTGTGAGTATCAGTACGGCCTTCTCTGAACGACCTAACCCACTTCGTGACATGTTGTCGACTCATCACATCACTACCATAAACTTCCACGAGCTTCCGATGGATATTTGCGGCGGTATTGTTCTGCAAAGTCGAAAAACGGATGACCGCGCGGATCTCGCACAGACGGGAGGTGGCGGGAGCGCGCGACGACCTCTCCATCGGAAGAATTTACTGTGACTGAACAAAATTGCCGACAAACACGCGCTACCAAACAAACTGACCATTAGGATCCCCCCTACACGCCAGGTGCGCCAACTTCGAAACGAAAAATTTCCCCCGGCCTCAGGAGCCCTTGTAACCTTACTTTCTGGATGACCCTCGTACGTATGGGTATCATCATAGACACAAACGAGACTTTTTTGTGCTCCCCTGATGATGAGGTGAAAACCTTGAAACCGGTAGGATTATACCGTTACATAAAGTGGAATAAACAGTGTTCGACTGAACAAATTACAATGTCTTTAAAGCTACACAGAGCCTTAACTATAAATGATTTATAAAAATATATCTTAAACAAATATTTTTAAAATGCTGTCATTGTTAATAGTAAACTAAAAATATTTTAAAGCCGTTACCAATGAAGGGATATCATAATTTATAGTTTCTATTTTATCTACATTAATCATTATTGTAACACATACAATTCGACACATATTTATTCAATTATTAGATAAATTAATTTTCAAAATTAACAATTATGATGGTTCAATAAAAACGATATTATAAAGAATATTGAATTACTCCGTGATTAATCTCACAAGTCATATATTTGGCAGTGAATCGATGTAACTCTTAATTATGCGATCATTTTCATGACCACGTAATAATCTACAACGTTTCCAACAACCGAAGTCATAAAAGGACTATATTTCTTATAACAGTTCCATTGTAGTTTTTATTCCAATTGTCTGAAGTAACAGGCTAGTAAAAATGCTGAGAATATCAAAAAAGAAATCGCTTTATTTCGCATTGGTAATTTTATGCTGTTCGGATATCTTCCACTGCATTGAATGGGACCAATTAGTGAATCAATATTATCCCAAGCCATGTTCGAGATCCAACTTATTTGACAATTCAAGAAATGGTGTTGTCGGTGGTGAGTAAATAAATTTATCTTTTTAAGCCTGATATTGTATTGTATTACATTTTCGTTATATACAATGCAACCTGACGAGTGCATTACCATGTGGCAATATCTTCCAACTAACCAGAATGACGACTTCTTTGGTATTTCCGTTGGATCCCAATTTATTTCAAAATGGGTTCCAATCTGATTTTCGCTTAAGGCCTTTTTAATATATTTTTTTTTGGTTGGTTTGAAGAGATTGGCACCTGGCAATAATAGCACGAGGTTGTACAATAAAAGTGAACAGATGATTGCGCTCTTGTTCCACATTTAGAGGAAGACCTCCGAGAGATCATATCAGTGTATACGAGGCGTATCCAGAAAGTAAGTGTACTGAGGCTCTCACGACCGGATGGATTTTATTTTTCGACATGTTGGCTACACTTCCGTGTAGCCTGACCCTTCCCCTCCGCAACGAGACCGGTTCGAGGTCAGTACGTTGAGAAGTGTCGACGCGACAACACGTTTCATGAAAAATGTAAATCCAATCTCCCGCCAAGTGCGAAATACGGGGCGTCATCCGTTATCTCGTTTGGAAGGGAAAACCTCCGGTTGAGGTTTATAATGAGGGGAAAACTGCGTATGGTGATAAAGCTATGAATCGTACGA
This sequence comes from Odontocerum albicorne, assembly GCA_949825065.1. NCBI lineage: Eukaryota > Metazoa > Arthropoda > Insecta > Trichoptera > Odontoceridae > Odontocerum > Odontocerum albicorne. Next base: position 35,764,384 of record OX463850.1, read on the forward strand.
GTGTGTACAAGTGGTGTCGCGAGCTTAAAAATGGTCGTACGTCTGTGCATGATGATCAGAGGAGCGGAAGACCTTCAATTGTGACTGACGAAATTGACGAAATTGTTTTGGGACTGTCAAGGCATACTTTTTAATTGAATATATGCCTCAAGGGGAGACCATCAACTCTGCAAGATACTGTGAGCCCCTAAAAAAATTGCGGAGGGCGATTGAGAACAAGAGGAGAGGCATGCTGACAAAGGGAGTCTGCCTGCTGCACGACAATGCCAGACCACACACGGCCAATGCCCTGCTCGCCTCGTTTAAATGGGATGTCCTGAACCATCCCGCGCATTCCCCTGACCTAGCACCTTCAGATTACTATTTCTTTACCTCCCTGAAGCTGCACATGGGTGGAAAAAGGTTTTCAACCGACGAGGAGGTAAAGGAGAAGGTGGAGAAGTGGACGGAGGGGTTGGCGGGAAACTACTTCGAGGAAGGCATCAAAAAGTTGATACCCCGCTTCACCACCTGCATTGAGAGGAATGGCGACTATGTCGAAAAATAGCTTACATATGTACTACGGTAACATATGTGACATCGAACTCCTCTCTTGATGATGAACTGAAGAGTCGTCTCATGAACGCATCAACAACTGTTACAAAATTGAATGATAGTGTATTCTACAGCAGAGACACCTCCCAGTCTACAAAGATATCAGTCTACAAGGCCATTGTCCTCCTCCACACTTCTCTATTGATTTGAAACTTGGGTTCCCTATAAAAGGCACATTCGAAGCCTTGAAATGTTCCACCAATGTTTCCGTATTTTTCAGATACACTGAAGTGATCATGTCACGAATGTCTCGGTCCCGCAACGCTCCAACTGTAAACCTGTAGAGGTTATAGTTGTGAAGGTAAAATTGAGGTGGACCGGACATGTGATACGCATGAACAATCATCATGGACTCCCGGGAAAGTAGTGAGCAAGTGAAGGGTTAGTGGGCAGCGAAAGCGCTATAAGGACAGTCTGCAAAAGTTGTTGACTTTGTGCGGGCCGTCTGAGGACTGGGATCAGATGGCTCAGGACTGTAGAGGGTGGAGAGGTATCTGTTCTCGGACTGGTGGTGTCTCAACGGCTTGACGTATGAGAAACAGTTAGCGCGCTGTTAACATGCGTCAGCATTGCCAAGGGACTCGGCAGGATCCACATGTCTGTGACATCTGCAGAAGGGAGAGCGTGTCTAGGATCGCACTGTTTTCTCACTGAAGATCACATGATCGACTTAAAAAAGCAGCTCTAAGATTGACGTTAGAGTGGCGAAGACATTCTCGACTACGAGGCTTATCAACGACGACGACTATCATACAATACAATGTTTCAGCGGCCTTGAATGAAAATCAGAGTGGAATCCTTTTTTTAATTAGGGGAATTTAATTTACTTAGGGGAATCGCACCAGCAATAGTCGAATTAAAAAACAGACATCTCACCAACTAAGCCACGAAGGTTGTCATAAGTATTGTGTATTATTCTTCCTGTTATTTTAAATTTCTCAAAACAAGTATTTGTTAAAGCAAGATCATTGCTTTTATCACATATGTTATGTAGGTGCGAAATGTGCAATGTCATGCGCGCAGTCAACCAATCATAGGGATGACCATATACCATAGATATAGATCAATAATTGTATTGTGAAAGGTCTAAAACAGGCCTAGCCAACCCAATTTGCCCCACGGGCCACATTGACAACCTAAAATTTTCCAAGGACCACACATAAATGGTAAAAATTCGTAAATGGTAAAAAAACAAACATAATTGGTCAAATATGCCCACGGGCCGCACATAAGGGTGTCGCGGGCCGCGTGTGACCAGCGAGCCGTGGGTTGGCCAGTCCTGGTCTAAAATAAAGTGCGCTTATGTTTTGTCCGCATTAGCGATGTCGTGTACGACCCTACAGCGAATTTTATCGCTTGACTTACAACTCATCCCTCTAAAATTTGACTTGTTCATGATTTAAATGAAGCATACTTAATTACAAAGTTGAATTTCGCGGCTTAAATGTTGTAACAGTTCTCCGGGTTTAATACACATTTCAGACGAAGCACATTTCCATATTAATGACTTCGTGAATAAGAAAGATTGTCGCTATTGAAGCGATTAATTCGGAGCGTTACATTCAAATGCTAAGAGTTTTTTTAATGTTAAATTGCAAGAATTTCCGGGGTATAATTCGAGGGCATGATTTCATCAGGAACAGGTTACTTGTCTCACGTCCAAAAATAGTTTGGAAGTGATTCGAGAGATGTTCCCCGTAAAAATGATTTCGCGAAGGGATGATATTGTGTGGCCACGACGAAGTCGATTTTTTGTAAGAATACCTAAAAAATCGAATATACGCAAATCATCCAACGACTACGTTGCAATTGAAAACAAAAAAATCGAAACGATACCTTGAGAAACATACAGGTGCGTGTTTCAAAATTTTCGACCCAGATTTGAAGAATGCCTTCGACTCGACGGTAGTCATCTTGACATTATTATTTTTTTAATCCTTAACTTTCGTTACATGTTTGCTGTAATTAAAGTTAATAACAACAAACCATTGTTTCATTAAGAGATTTCAAAATGAACTTATTCTGTGCCACTCTATAGATGTAATGATTTTTGTGATGGATAGTCGAATAATCTCGCGCGCAGTCAAACAAAAACATGTTGACCGCTTAAAGCATTGGTTTCCTAAGAAAGTGGTGTCGTTATATAGCGCACATAACAAAACATTGTCGATGCAAACCAATGGCGTTGGTTTCCTAGAGTGCGTTGGTTGTGAGTGTAATGTCAAATAGCGATGCTGCCATTTGCATGATTGCCGTGATAGTGGAGCAAACAGTCGTGGAACGATTTTTCCCGTGTAGCGGACACCGTTTTACAATAAAAAATTAGTGCAAACGTAATTTGATAAATATTTATTGATTTTGTAAGAAATAATGAAGCTTTATATAATGTGAATAGCAAAGACTATAGAAAAGCCCAGTTGAAACAAAATATGAGGAATCAGATTTGGTTTCCATTGACAGTTGTGGGTTCTCATTTCTGCCGTCTGGCGGCGTGCCAGGCGGATGCGACGCAAACGTAATTTAATTTGGACCAGCGAAAATGACGAAATATTGATAAATGAAATCTTTTTCTGTCGGATTTTTTTATGGGTAATATAATATTTTAATATTAGGTAAGTACCCCAACGGGCCGGAGACCAGGAAGAAACCTTAAGGACCGCTGATTCTGAATTCTCTGTCTCTTACTACCAAAAAAAACCTTCTGAAAAATCAGGGGTCGTATTCTTCTTGTACCATGACCCTACGTGTTAAATTTAATATATTTATGTTTTTTTAGTTCTACCGCCCCTTGTGACTCAAGCGGATGCGTACATGTATGTTCGTCAGGGGCAAAGGCTATTGAAGACAATGGAGGAAATAGATCAAGCTGCCAACAGGGAACGGTTTCCTTCTCTAGCGATGCAGCACTTCTTTACCTCCCAGATACCACCAGAGACGAGATCTGCTTCTGCGATCTCCAAAGCCAATCTGTTAGGTGCCAAAATCATGTATAACAAGAAGTCTTCATGGTAAGTTAATTAACACCCACAATATATTCGATTTAACAATTCTTTCTTTACTGTTGACCACCATTTTTACATACGGCACCGGTACAAAGAACTGTATCATAGGCAAATGGCTGATGTGCAATGCTCGGAGAATTCAGGTCAATTCCAAAGGCGTAGATCGATGAGAGAAGGTAGCGGGGTGAAGAGATTCCTCTTATGGCAGGTTGTAGCAGGTCTCAAGTAAAACACAGCAGGTTGAGTTTACTGAGAATAAGTGTGATTTATTTTGAAAGGAACCCTTCTTATGAACGGTCAATCGCTCATCGCAAAGGCTCACACCTCGCGAAATACCAAATTTTTTTAGAGTTTTGCGCAATGCAGACCCTACCGGCCAGCGATTTAGTCTCGACACCCAAACAAAGGTCCACATTTCCCCTGCGGTCGTGATGCAGCGCGGACCCAAACAAGCATAAATATTTACAAAAACCAAGAATTTCAAATATCAAGAATTTACATCAAATTATACACATACAAGAATCTACACATATTTAACAATGAAGAAACTAATCCTAATATGTTTTATGATGACACATACATCCGATACAAATGGTATGTACGTATGTATCTAAAATTTTACTTTTCTTCCAAAGATGCGATATATCCTCAAAAATAAAATAATAAGATTTGTATTTTCAGTGGTAAGATGACTCCCAATACGTTCGCTGCCTTCTTGGAGTCCCGGGTATTCCGTGGCGCCCCTGGACGGCGCATGACCGTGTGTCACGGACGGGGGCAAGGAGGGCCCTCACTGGACGGCAGCTGCAATAACAAGCTGCGCCCTACTTGGGGTGCTGCGAAACAACCATTCAGTAGGATTGCACCCTACAATTATGGGGATGGTAAGTTCTTTAGTATTTATTGGACATTTATACTCGTATAATGCATATTAAAAATGGATACTCTATCACAGGGGTCTCCAAACTTTTTAGCCTAAGGGTCACACTGACTCCTCCACTAAGTCTCAAGGGCCAAGACTTAGCTAGCTCATCATACAAACATACTAAAATTTTGAATTACGCGCAAATTTTCGTATTGGGACTAGCCGGCGAGTGAGATATGTTATCTATGGCGCAGGGTGCGGGGGTGGACTCCACTCAGTTCGCAATTTCGGTTGGTATTTACGGTTGGTGTAGCGATATTTTTAAAGAAAAATATTTAAAGTCATCATTGCTGGAATTTTATAAAAGTTTTCCACTCACACAGTTTGATCAGTTGCATAAATTTGCTCATGGCTTTTTTTCCGCTTTCGGCACTACTTATTTGTGTGAAAAAACATTCTCCAAAATTAAATATACAAAAAATATTTACAGGTCCAAATTAACTAATGAGCATTTGAAGTCGCTGCTGATAATTTCCACTAGTAAACTTGATCCACAACTGCAAATAATTGTCAGTGGAAAGTTACAGCTACATAACATAAATCTCATTAATCATAATTACAATGTTTAATTTCATTATGTGAATTACCTATGTATGTCACTTATTATAAGTTTTTAGCATAAATCTCATATCATTAATTACAGTTAAAATGTTCAATTTGATTATGTATGTCAGTTATTGTGTTTCTTAATTGGTTGTTAAAAAAAAACATCTGATTATTATTTTGTATGATTTACTTACATTGTAAATTTTACAATGTAATCAAAATAAACTATGACGTGCCGGATTGACGGGCCGTAATTTGGAGACCCCTGCTCTATCAGAACCAAAAGATTTAGTTCCCTTTATTTTACTTAGAAAAGGATTTCCATATTTTTTAAATGATGGACAAGTACAATCCGATTCAAAATATAGGACAATCTTAGACCTCCTTATCTCCGAAAACTAGAACATTTGAAGCATTTGTTTTGTTCGATGAATTTCTTCCATAAATATACTTGTATAGATACCCATTTATAAGCGTTACTTTTTTAAAGATATAAACAAATAAAAATTTAAAATTACCAAAATTAAAGTAAACATACAAAGTCAAAGATAACCGTGAAACGAAATATAGTTTGCCAAATTAAAGTAAACATACAAAGTCAGAGATAACCGTGAAACGAAATATAGTTTGCCAAATTAAAGTAAACATACAAAGTCAGAGATAACCGTGAAACGAAATATAGTTTGCCAAATTAAAATAAACATGCAAAGTCAGAGATAACCGTGAAATGAAATATAGTTTGCTAAATCACAATATCTTTTTAGCCAAATGGTACCCCAAATAATGGGGGGAAAAAATTACAATTCAAAGCTCTAATTTCTAAAATCCCAGACATATTTAAATGTCTTCCCTGGACATTCCCCAATAACCCAAAAAAAAAGATATGTCTCGGAAAATTCAAATACATTCAACCAGTATAAAATTTCGTAAATATTCAAAACATATTTTTGTTCACAAGAGCAGAATACATAAATTGTTTATGATGAAAATAAGGCCTTACTACAGCTAATATAAAATGTCATAAATATTCTAAAGGTATTTTTGTTAACAAGAGCAGAATACATAGATTGTTTATAATGATGTTTATAACTTTGAACTGATCAAATGTGCACCATCCCTAGGGTTAAAATATCTTTTGTCCAAAGGCAATATGCCTATTTAGCTCCCATGACATACAATGGGGTGCCGAATTTAATAAAGGTAAAGGGAGGAAAACAGTTTAGGCAGTCGATCGGAGCGTGGTTGTTATTGCGACAGGAGTTTGAGTACTTGGCCTTGCAAGAGGAATGACTTGTGGAAGAGGTTTGTTTGAGCTCTTGAGTGTGGTGTTTTCTGTTGTTTTATATTATATTTTTATATATGTGTATTTTTTTGTTTGTTTTATGTTTATGTGTGGTATATTGTGGGATGGATGTTTTCGTCTGTCTGGAGTGATGAAGTGTGAAGAGTTTGATTTCGCGTGATGTATAACATATGGTATATATGTATGTAATTGAGTGTCACTGTTTGTCAGGTTGATGAGAATGTGCAATGGGGTTTTATGTAATCCAAAATCAGAAAGAAGTATCGAATTATTTTTTCGTGCTATATGTCCTCAGTGAGATAGAGGCAAAAGCCTAGTTTACTGGGGACATGACAAATGAAAGGCAACAAACCCAAATCCGTTAAAATTGTATGTCCGAATTAAATTACCTGTTATTTTTTCACAAATTATGTGTATTTCTTGTCATGTGTAAAATAAATAAAAATAAATTTAAAAAATGAAAATAAGGCCTGTTCTCGGTTTACCGTGTTCATACCGTTAGTTTGCTAATGTAAACTTTACAATATCTTACCAATGATCAAAAAGGTGAAGGCAGGTAGCCTGACTAGACGGATGGTCAGCTCACTGTTTATCCAAAAGTGGCTCTTGAGCAGTGTATGTTACATTAACAGTCAAGCAGGAATTCGATCTAAAGCTTTGCATATTTTTCAGGTCTATACTCTTTACCTGTGTCCAAGAGTGGCAGCCCTCTGCCATCACCCCGCCTGCTGTCCTCTAGACTGCTGAGTGCTCCACTCACCCAGAGCCTGTTGCTAACAGCCATGGCAGTCTATTGGGGACAGCTTCTAGCCCATGATATGTCCAATAGAGTTATGGAACAACACAGTAAGTATGGACATTTACATTTATTTAATTGATCATTATATATCTCTCGTCTCTCACAAAATATTTCAAATATTGCTTTTTTAATGTAAAAATCTTTAAAAAAATTATCTCAAAAAATGGTGCAATTAAAAAAGTTATCTGAAAGAATTGTACAATTAAAAAAGTTATCTCAAAGAATGGTGCAATTAAAAAAAGTTATCTCAAAGAATGGTACAATTAAAAAAGTTATCTCAAAGAATGGTACAATTAAAGAAGTTATCTCAAAGAATGGTGCAATTAAAAAAGTTATCTCAAAGAATGGTGCAATTGCAAACTCATTCAACTAAGAAAAGATTATACTATTGTAGAATCCTGAAAAAGAAATGTCAAAGAATCGTAGAAAGTAAAATACACTAGGAACGATAAATTAGAACTGTTTATGGAACGAAAAATCTATTTCAACAAATAATGCAAATGTTTTAGGGATTAAGAATAACTATTCATGTGAGATTTATTGATCTAAATAAGGTATGTTATATGATCAAGTAGATTAAGCGCAGCTTCCCGGGTGTTTTGGGCTCTTCATGGCCGAGCATTCAATAATCACACTCTAATATTGAAAACCAAAATGTCTGTGTATAAATCTGTAATCATACCATATATGGATGCATTTTAAGGGTTCTATATACATGACGCTTGAAAAATGTCAGCAGAGGCACCTCTGGCAAATACTGAAGATTCAATCGTATCATAGTTTTGAGAAGAGCAACTGCCATAGTATCAAGACTCTGGTGTTGCAAACTCTCCTGCGCTGGTCTGGACATGTAGCTTGCATACCTGAATACAAACTCCCAAGAAATATCCTCTTTGGTGAGTTGAAGGAAGGCAGAAGAAAATACGCTGAGCAGCGTAAGAGATATAAGAGTGTACGACATGAGACACATAAAAACATTGTTGCTCAGTACAACTGGAAGCAAACATTGTTGCTCAGTACAACTGGAAGCAAACAGCAGCAGATAGAACCAAATGGCTTTAGTCTCAAGATGAAGTATTGGCGTTTTGGGACTTACGTTACCCAAATATCCAAAATAAACAACCCAAGTCCGTTTCATAATATCAGATGAAAGAGTAAGGAGTCCTGAAATTGGACCGATACTCCGAGTATAAATTATTAACTAGGAAGGCACTTACATTCTGCGTTTATTACTATATGATCAGAGCCCCATTTACTAACAGGCAAACCTAAGCATTTGACTAGGGGCGCCAAAAGATTAATAAATAGATCTTAAAAATATTTAAACAATATAATCCAAGTGCCACCACTGCTAGATGGGTCAACACAGGATGTGATATATTGATCGTCCAGTTCATTACTAAGACAACTCCAAATAACCTGTTTTGAGATAATGAGAAAAGCAATATTATAATCGTCACCATAAATCAAATACTATTCATTTTTGCCCGAGTTTTATATATTTTATCAAAAGATGTTGATAAAATCTATTGATAAAATATATAAAACTCAGGCAAAAATTAATAGTATTTGATTTATGGTGACGATTATAATATTGCTTTTCTCATTATCTCAAAACAGGTTATTTGGAGTTGTCTGAGTAATGAACTGGACGATCGATATGAACATGAAATCTGCACATGGGCCCGTGATGAGCGCCAGCAAGCTATGACCTAAGGCTACCCATACATAGGCCATAATATTTTTATTAGACATATTAATGAATATAAACCTCAATGACATTGCAAATGCATTTACGAAGAAGATATCAAGACGTAAACTGTAGTGGTTTGTTATTCGGCATGAAATACTTCATCATACAAGGTCAACATACAAAAAGGAAAGGATTAGCATTTTTTTAAATTACGTTTTGGGGAGAGGGATGGGTAAACGCAAGATACAAACTACTTAGGGGCGCGGTCAGGTGGTATGACCATGTAAAGAATAAGAATGTTCATCATCAAATGTAGAACTAGTCTATAAACATCAGAATAAAGGTGATACTCTGGAGATGGTTAGATCACCTATTGAAGATGCCGCCTGGAAGCTGGTCAAAAGTTGCGCTGTATTTCGCCTACAGGGGACTCGAATCCAACAAAATATACAACAAAGAGTTTCACAGTTTTGGCTTGATGTGGTTGAACATGGAGTGTCAAATTGCTGATCTAGCTAGATGAAGGTGTTTTGTGTTATCCCTACATTCCTCACGGAACGAATGATAGTTGCCTAAAATTAAAAAAACAGATATGTAAGAAACATGTATAATAGAAAATTGTTTATGAAAAAATTGCTTGAATTTTATGTAAGCAAAAGAAATATGCCTGAATGTTTGTATATATTGAATATTTTTTTAATACAATATGCTAAACATCATATGCTATGCTGACGATGCCACCATTATAGCCGAATCAGAGGAAGATCTGCAACAAATGCTACATCGATTCCACACTGCTTCCAAAAAATACAACATGTCTGTCTCCGTCAGCAAGACTAAATGCATGACTCTAGCCAGAGAGCAAGTTGGATGCAGTGTGGCGACGACACACCAATTGAACTAGTTACAAAATTTAAATACTTGGGTGCTAGCATAATGTGCAATGATGACCTCTATGGCGAAGTACTTAAACAATCACAAAAGGCCGCAGCTATTTCCGGATGTTTAAAGAACACTATCTGGAAAAACAAGTATACGAACATCCAAAGCAAGGTGAGGATATACAAGACCTGTGTCCGCCCCATAATGACATACAGCATAGAGTCCAGAGCCGACACGGTCAGAACCAAAAATCTCCTTTGAACCAGCTAAATGAAGGTACTCAGGAGTATCGCTGGCAAAACCCTTCGTGATAGAATACGAAACACAGAAATCCGAAAGGTGTGCAAAGTTGAAGATATTGTTAGATGGGGACGACAGAGAAGAAGGTTCTGGAACGAACACGTATCCAGAATGGCGGAATCAAGAGCCGTAAGAATGGCCAGGGACAGTATCCCCCAAGCAAGCAGATCTCCAGAACGACCTCCCAAAAGATGGAAAGACAGCTGGCAGTCGATGTTACAAGAGGCAAACAATGATGCAGGACCATAACAGGCCAACGGGCCTAAAAGAAGAGGGAGAAGAAGAAGAATATTTTTTTAATAAAACAAGTACTTTTTATTCAAATTCACACAACACTAATTTGATGAAACTCAGGCTCTGGAGGTGGTATTCAGTGCTGCTCAACTGATGGCTGGAGGATCCTTGAGGGAAATGACCTGCACCCAGCCTGCGCCCCTATTGCTGTTCCTGCAGATGACTCCTTCTATTCACTCTACGGTGTACGCTACCTCAATTTTGTTCGAAGTCTCACCACTCCAAATGGACAAGATGCCTTAGGTCCAGCTGAACAGGTATATTTTACTTTTATGTGTAAATGGGTATTTGCAAATTTTTTTATTTAATAAAAATTGATTTAAGGCATTTAAATTATTTCATTATTACAGTTGCAATTAATTATTCAATATTATTTTCAAATAGTAATTTATTTATTTAATTAACGACACAACAGTGTCTTTATATACAAATGAACATGTGACAGGTTATACAAGTACTTAAAATTATTGACAAATAATACAAAACTTTATCTTAAACTAACATGAAGATACAAAAAGCAGTAGTAATAATAAATTACAGTCATCGTTTTATAATTATTTAATAATCTTTGAGAATTTTGTGGGAATTTTATGGATAGATATTGAGATATAGAAAACACATGGCCTCATTAGTAGAACGAGATGCAAGTTGCTTTGCAGAATTAAAACCTTCCTACATGTTGATGCAGGGTTACTCAACTCCAGAGGCAAAGTATTGTCCTTAATGTTTTGTTTATATTACGTTATTTATATTAATAAAGGAGATCACAAAGTTAGTAGCTATTTCTAAATATTGTGATATTCTGGCGAATACTATATATACTCGTACTTATATTAAAAATATCTAAATTGTTATGTAATGTTTGATATAAGATTAATTTAGTTTTCCATTATGCTGGATTACTTTTTACCGTGTTTGAATGGGTATGTATAGTATTGCAAACTTCAGCAAAAAACAGTTTTTTTTATTTTATTTTATTTCAACGGTGAAATGACTTTTTTGATAAAATTATTAAAAAAACCACAACAAATATAATTTAACATCGACATGTAAGCTGTTCTATACAATAGAAAAAAACGGTACAAGTCAAACGACACAACATAGCAAATCTATAAAATTCAATCAATTTATCCCAGCAAGAACAACTTCTTCACTTCACTTCTGTAAGAAGTCAAATTTGTATGAAAAACCATACAATGCCCATATTTATTACCCATCTGTCTAATTTTGTTATGCAAGTATTTTAAAAATAATTAATTGTAACTACTTCACTATGGAACAAAACGTTTTGTCGAGTGGGCCCACAAGAAATGTGTAACACATCGATCAATAAGTCGAGGGACTAACTACTAAAACAACATTTGTTTGCCAAAATTCTTCTTTATTCATCAACATAGTCTCCTTCAAGAGCGATACATCCATTCCAACGCTTTCCTAACTTTTCTATGCCAGCCGTGTAGAACGATTTATCTTTGGTTTCAAAATAGGCGTTAGTTTCGGCAATCACTTCTTCATTGGAGCCAAATCTCTTTCCCTGGAGCATCTTTTTGAGGTCTGCGAATAGCCAATAGTCGCTGGGGGGCAAATCTGGAGAATACGGTGGGTGCGGAAGCAATTTGAAGTTCAACTCATGCAATTTGGCCATCGTTACCATCGACTTGTGACACGGTGCATTGTCCTGATGAAAGAGAACTTTTTTCTTCTTGATATGGGGCAATTTTTTTGCAATTTCTGCCTTCAAATGCTCCAATAACGCTATGTAATATTCGCTATTAATGGTTTTTCCCTTTTCAAGGTGATCGATGAATATTATACCATGCGCATCCCATAATAGGCCATAACCTTCCTAGCCGACTATTGAGTTTTTGGTCGCTTCGGACGACTTTCACCGGCTGCTCTCCACTCAGCTGACTGCCGATTTGATTCCGGAGTATAGTGGTGGATCCAAGTTTCATCCATTGTCACATACCGACGCAAAAACTCCTGTTTATTTCACGTAAACAGTGCCAAACAGCGCTCTGAATCATCGATGCGTTGTTGTTTCTGTTCCATTGTGAGCAAACGCGGTATTTGTGTCTGTACGACCGTATTTGAAATCAGCATACCACCGACAAATGGTTGTTTTCGACGCAGCAGATCCCGGATAACATTTTTCAAGCCATCGCTGAGTTTGAACGGTATTTTTTCCCATTAAAAAGCAATGTTTTATCAACACACAAAATTCGGTTTTTGCCATTGTTTTGAAAATAGCAAAAGTAGCATCACTAAAACCACTGTAACTCAATGACACAATGTCATGAAAGTTTGACACATAACTTCTAAAGGTTGGTACTAACTGAGAATGGTATGGATTTGTTATTAGATGCGCCATCTGTTGGTTAGTCCCGGGACTTATTGATTGATGTATTAGTATGACAAGCTGAGTTAGTTCCGGACTATTGAAATACGAACTGACAATCTTAAATAATGTTGTGAGGTCTAACATATTTCTCCTATCTGACAAGGTTGTAAGCCTCATCACTTTCAACACCAGAGCATAGTCCAACTCTGTTATAAAATTCACCTTACATTATATAAATACGAGATATAAAGAATACAAATACAAGATGTACCTTTTTGATGTTTAGAGATGTTTCTTGATTGAAGATGCTATTGATTTATTCTAATCCAAGTTTCTAATTTTCCCATTCTGGATGTAAAGTTTTTAATAGTTACACGGTAGCTAACAATTAAACGCTATGTGCACTCTACACCAGAACCGGGACATGGGTGGGGCAATCGAGCACCTAGGCACGACATTTGAAGGGCACCACAATCAATTAACAAGAAACCAAAATGGCAAGAATAATTGAAAAAAAGCATTCAAAATTACTTAAAATAACCAAGTACACTCTCCATGTTCGTGACTTGTGAAAGAAGTTACTTTTTTAGATAAAGTCTTGTTTTTAGATATACGTTGATGGTTTTTAGATTTAATCTATACTTTTTTAGATATAGTCATGGACAAGACAGATTGTGAAATATGAGTATTTTCTATGTTGTTTATAGTTAAGGCATTAACGTTGTGGAGGTTTAAAGACATTGTAATTTATTTTTATCAAACACTGTTTATTCCACTTTTTTGTAACGGTATAACCCTACCGGTTTCAAGGATTTCACCTCATCTTCAGTGGAGCACAAACAAGACTAAATTATGTTCGAACTGGTACCGATATACACGCTTCAACGGTTGGGGCTGAGGGGTGAGGGAGGCATGGGATGATTTCAGCCAAGAGCGGAGAGATTTTTGGGATATAACTGTTCACCAGATGTTCAGATCAGTGTACTGACTTAGAAATTTCTAGGGCCTCTAATCTGTCCAATTTATTTCCGTTACTACTGATATGTAAGAATTTGGCATCATCGATAGAAAAAGTATGTTCGAACAGAATTTAGTCTTGTTTGCGCTGCTCCCCTGAAGATGAGGTGAAAGCCTTGAAACCGGTAGGGTTATACCGTTATAAAAAAGTGGAATAAACAGTGTTTGATAAAAATAAATTACAATGGGTATTTTCTATATTAAACATTTGATTAATAACTTGAAAAATAAAGTTAATACATAATTGTTTAACATTTTAATATATTGATTTATTTATGGGTTTTCATACGTCCCCAATTTTCACTTTTTTTTAAGAATGGAGAGGTTGAATTTTTTAGTTACAAAAAATTGCCCTTTTTAAAATATTACAGTAATTTTGCCCGTTTCCAAAAGTGTCTAGAAAAAATTTGGCACTTTATTATAGGAGCATTTTCAAAATGGGTGCTCCAGATGCCAATATATCTCATTCCGCTCTATAACAAAATCGCAATTGAATTGCACATCTTCTGACAAAGTCAAGATCGATGTTGCACCATAACTTAAAGGTTTAGGTCCATTACATCTACTTCAATAATGCAAAATATACAAGACTTTACAAAATATAATATAATTGTAGCCATAAACCATATTTATAATATTATTTTGATGAATAGTATTTTGAACATCTGTCACTCCGAAAGTGCTCCAAAAACTTATATTAAGCAGCTTCTAAGCTCTAGCACAACAATAAAGTTACATAATAAAATGCATCCAAGTTAAACCTGCCTTTTACTTTATCCTGTTTACATAAATAATTTGTTTTTCCCATCTTACTCCTCCCTTTCCTCTTCTACCCTTCCAGTTGAATTCCGTATCTTCCTTCATTGACTGCTCTCCCATATACGGCTACAATGATGCCCTAGCAAACCAACTAAGGACCTTCGTGGGAGGATTGTTGAGGATGACAGCCACGGGTCAACTTCCTCCAGCTCCCAATGCTAGTGCCATGTGTGACACTTCTCAGGGATATTGTCCCTGTTACCTCACAGGTAATACAGGATTAAAAATATATGATTATTTTTTTATGCAAATTAGATAAAAGAAATCAATATAAATTGAGGAGAATTTTCTCTAAATGACATTATATAATTTGTCCTTTAATTATTATATTATTAAACATTCCAGTGAGAAAGGGGAATAGGCACATCCGTGGCTTTGTTGGTAAGATGCTTAAATTCAGCCTGGAGGTTTCGGATTTGATTCCCGATGGTACCTAAAACAGAATAATTAAAATAAACGTCCCAGTCTGGTAACAATACATGCACACGCTAGACGAGTGCGAATGACAGACTGTATTATCAAGTCACTTCGTATCAAAGGGAACTGAACGTAAGAAAAAGGCGCAAATTCACATATGTCACTTTTGTATAACATTCTTAACTGCCGCCCTCTTATCTCGCCGAGAAAATTCAGTGTCTTTCCGGTCATGGGATTGCGCTACGTTTCAACCAGAGCTTATTTACTGACTTTCCCAGTTCACTACTCTTCTTTCTTTACGTCGTCCTTTACTGTCCATGCAGTGAGACTCTGAAACCAGTTGGCAAATAATGTTAGACTCAATCCGTCATTGGCATGTTTTAAAAAACGACAAAAAACTTTTTATTCCAAGTCAGTAATGTAATATATTTCATTCCCGATTTTCCAACATCCTTTCCTTTTTTTTTTATTGATATCTCACTTTTATTTTAATAACGTATATTGTTATAAACTTCGACAATGGTTAGTCAAATGCTACGTTTGGTCAGTGTTATTGCATGTAGTAGAATCATGGACCCTCAAAGTTGGTAGTATGAACCGACTGGATGCATTCGAAATGTGGATGCACCGGAGAATGCTACGGATACCCTGGACGGATATGGTCAGCAACACAAGGGTTCTTCAAAGAGCCAAAGTTGATGGAGAGTTGTTGACTAATATTAAAATCCGAAAGGTGTCCTACTTGGGTCATGTACTTAGAGGAGCAAAGTACAAATTACTGCACCTGATCATCCAAGGCAAAATAGAAGGCCGAAGAGATGTTGGCAGGAGGCAAATCTCCTGGCTCCGCAATATACGTGATTGCAATATAAGGGGCGTTGGAAATCTTTTTCGGACTGCCGGGGACAAAGATGTCTACTCTCAGGTGATATTCAACGTTGGGGGGACCTGACATGACACTGGGAAGAAGAAGAATAATATTTGAATATTTTTTGAGGTCATGTAACTCTCTTTATTTACTTTTATCAGGTTGCTTGGAAAAGATTGCCACCTGGTAATAAGCCCGTCAAATTGTTTTATAGTGAAATGTTCATGAATAATACGAACATGTTTGATTTGAAGCTCTCAAGGTACTTCAAATCATTTGTATAAGGTCTTTTGGAGTATTGTATCATGTGGTTTATTTTATCATGTGGTTTTGCTTATGATGCCAATGTTTCAAAAACATTGCAGTTTTATATGGCAAAATAGATTACAAACAAGCTCTGAACATGAAAAAATACAACGTTTTCGAAAAGTAGGCATCATAAGCCACTGAAAAATCTAATAGAACTGTATAATCTATAGAATTCCATATGGAATCTTCTGAGCTCCTGATAGATATATTTTACGATAAAAAGCATAATTTTGGATTTCATACCTGTAAGATCTCAGGAAAATTAGTTCAATGTGCCTATTTTGGGTGGTCTTATGTCACTAGTTATCAGTGGTTAGATCTCAGTCTCCATAAGATGGCAGCTACTCCTAATCTTGATCCCAAAAGGAAATTTATATCTTTATATGCCTAGTGATTTTCTCTTTTCTTTTTTGTGTAATATAAAGGTGTCTGATGAAAATATATACTCGTATAATGCCTACGTTCTGGTTTAATTATTAACCCTATTAAACCCTGATTAGGAATGTCATGAGTGCAGTATCAGAATGTCCAGTGGTCCAACCGACGCCTTCAGGATCTCTACTGGAGTCCGGTAGGGCTGTGTGTTAGCACTATAGCGATGGTCGTTATCAATGTAGCATGTGTCCTATTAGAATGTGCTGATGATCTTGATATCGACATCGCCATGTTCGTTTTAGTCGATTCTGCGTTCCTTCTCGTTCAGGATCATCAATATAGCGGGTTGCTTATCTTATATACGTCGTGATGATCTTGATTTGTATTCAAATAAATATAGACTCAGGAATGCGGATAAAAAGCGAAAGT
Organism: Odontocerum albicorne; assembly: GCA_949825065.1. Taxonomy (NCBI): domain Eukaryota; kingdom Metazoa; phylum Arthropoda; class Insecta; order Trichoptera; family Odontoceridae; genus Odontocerum; species Odontocerum albicorne. The sequence continues at coordinate 35,781,297 of OX463850.1, forward strand.
GAACAGCAGGCAAATAAATAACAAGTCTTGACAGTTGAATGAATGACAATAATAATATGTTTATTTCTCGGCGTGCGGATAATTTATACAAATGAGTGAACCAGTTCGCGATACATATTCTGCCTTGCTCTAGCGTATGAATTGGCGGTAGATTATTTATTTGTATTTGGAGATGGCTAGCCAAGTCGCAGATATTATAAATAGTAAACATTGTTGTTGTTTATGAACAAACGCTATGGCGTGTGACAATCCATGAATACTTCATCGGTCATTGACCCTGTATGTTTACTATCTTACAATAATTAATTTAATTTAATTGTGTTTAACAATTCACTTATTTATTTTGACAATTATTTATTTATTTAGGTAGGTATCCTACAGCACCATTCATTTTTATGATTGTCATGGATTACCTTCTTAGAAAATCTATTGTGGATTCGTGTGGGGTGCCTTTACTACAGAGGCCAAACAATGAAGGCAATGTGGGGACGCTGTACAATCTTGAATACGCAGATGATCTTGCCCTATTCGATGTTTCTGTGAGCGGATTACAGCGCAGTACCACAAGATTATGTGAAAATTCTTTGCGTCTCGGCCTTCCTGTCAACGCTGGTAAAATAGAATACATATGCAACGATGCATGTCCGGATAGAGGCGTGCCCGATGAATGCCCGATGATAGTTGGCCGAGGAGAGCACTGTTTTTCTGTCCATTGGGGTCCCGACGGCCTGGAAGACCCTCTCTCACGGTATACCGTTCCTATGACAAGGAAGTCAGAGCGTTAGGAATGTCGTGGAGGGAGATTACCAACACCGCCCAAAACCGCTCTGAATGGAGAAGACTGGTGGCCTCCCTACGCTCCCTTGTGGAACTTTAAAAGAAGGGTGAAATTGAGGAATGTGATACAAGATGAGAGCGCACACCTTTTGATAGGATATGATTTATCTTGTTTCATATGTAATCCTTATGAAACCTGTGAATATGTATATTTTTTTCTTTAGTTGTCTTTTTTGGCTATCAATAAATATTATTGTAACAATTTTTTTAATTGATTTTAGGAACTTACTGGCTTGATGAATTTATTGAATGAATTTATTATAACACTGGATGTATTTATTGAATTTCAGGTGACACCCGTGTTAACCAGACACCAGGGCTAACTGCCCTTCAGACTTTACTGGCTCGGGAGCACAATCGTGTGGCCAACATTCTGGCTGCCCTCAATCCTCACTGGTCGGACGAGCGAATATACCTCGAGGCACGGGCTATCCTGCGAGCTCAGGTGCAACACATTACATACCATGAGTGGTTACCATTTATTATGGGTAAGTAACCAGGTATTAGCAACTCTCAAACACGTATATACAATTATTGTTCAAAACACAAACTAGCTAAGTTAACAATGTTTAACAGTACAGAATTTTTAAGATGTTCTTTGCATTGAAATTGTTTTTGATGTCCCATTTTTAAGATTGTTTTTGATGTCCCAAAGTAGTTTGAAGCCCTCTTCGAGCAACGTGAACAATCTCTTTGTTAAAATTGCTCACCATTCCCCCTCAATACTTCATATATTTTTTCCCTTAATAATCCACATTTTTTTGTCATTATTTCAAATTTATTTCTGATAATGACATTAACATATAAATTAAACAAAAAATTTAAATCCTGCTTTCATTAAATTAATCATACAAAGGACACAAAGTACTCTCTGTAGGGTGAATTGCTAAAACCCAAAAATGAGTTAATAAAAAAATTAGATGCTGGTCAAATTTTTATTTTTAGGCAGGAACCTATTGCAAATATCATATTTAACTAGAAATAAATTTCATAGTTTGTATGAAGTTTTTCAAGTCTGCAATATAATTACTTTATAAGAGGGAAAATTTCTTAAACAGGAATGCGTTAAGAGGGTGTCTATGAATCACAATTTTCCATACTAAAAACTGTATCTTTTTTATCATAATACAGGGTGGGTAATAGGAACCTGATGAATAAGTTGGCAACATTGACATTTAGGCGGGAAGCGGACTCATTGCGCATTTACATAATGGACATCAATGGAGCAATGCACTACTATATACTGTGAGATCTTAAGGAGCATGGCCGCGCGGTAACGCACTGGACTTCCGTACAGAAGGTTGTCGGTTCAAATCTCGTGCCGTGCTACTCCCTTTGAATGACACAGGCATTTTTTTCACTTAGTATTAGGGGGTACAAGAATAACTATAACTTCGGTCATATATATTCTTTAAAAAAAAAGCAAAAAACCTGCCGGTGTGCTTCAGTACAGCTGGTGTGCAACGGTTCACTCACTTATAGTGGGGAAAAGAAGGAAAGAAACAAAACTCCACGACACAGCATTGCTTTCCAACTAAATTGACATTGTAATGGCGAGGGGATTCTTGACTATGAGATCCAGCAATGACGACGAACGTGTATTTGTGGTGAAAACGTTTTTTGAGTCAAAAGAGGAGAGTTGAAAGAAATGGTGACTCAGTTGTCATTACGCTGTGAATATTCCGTTATCATTTCAACATTTCATGTCATGGTACTTTCCATGATACACATATAGTTGTGGATATAGAACATTCAAACAACTACCAATATTTAAAAATATTTTATAAAGACAGTGGGGAATAAAACAATAGTGTTGTAGCAGTAGATAGGTCCACCCGCCGGCCTGGCCGGGCGCATTCAATGTTAGAGTCTATGGATTCTAAATTCAAAAAAGAGTGACATTTTGTTTTTGGAATATTACAATTTTGACAGATGTTATTTTTATTTTTATTCGGTAAAATATATTTTGAGAACATGTTGAATAATTGAGATATGTGTTTCATTATTGATAGCTCTCCTAAAGTGTAATAATGTTAATGTAAAATCTATATTTGGTTACTTCTTTGTTTCTTTGATCTTCCAATTATTTACTGGGGACCAGCGGTGGCTGGCTCGAGACGCTGAACGAATATAAAATATCGCTGTCTCACGGTTTACTGTACATCTCTGTCTGCCCTATATGAGTTTCCGTCCGGTGCGTATTGGAGATTGCTCTGATAGTATTGGCAAACTTGGCCGGTCAATTTGAAAGGAATATTTTTTTAAATTTTAATTTAAATTTTTTTTTAATTTTGACTTAAATAAAAATACTTGTAATATTTATCAGTATTCTTATACATATTTAATCTATACAAATATTTAACATTTTTGGAAGTCATTTTTGCGAATTATTTCTCCGGTTCAGTGCACCAGCGCACCTCCAGACCAGCTGCCTCTACTGGGGACACGACAAATGAAAGTCAATAAACCTTTATCCATAAAAATAGTATATCCACTTTAAATTACCTGTTGTATTTTTCATAAATAATGTATTTATGAAATTCCTTTTCATATACAAATAAAATAAAACAAGAATGCGTAATAACTAATATTTAGTTGTCATAAAATGTGGATAACCTCACTTAAACAATGTTTCAGGAAAACGTTATGTAGAACGCTATAAAATTACTCCTTCCGGACTGTTTTCATTTGACTACGATCCCAATGTAAATGCTGGAGTCATTAATTCCTTTGCCACAGCGGCCTTCAGATTTTTCCATACCCTGGTGCCTGGAGAAGTCATGATTGTGTCAGATAATGGACATCAAAATTTTATAAGGTACAAAGATTTACATTATATTGCATATCTACACTTCTTCCCAGTTCTTATTGTACTATAGAATGTTCTTATTACGCAATACTATTGTATTATATAGAATTTCTATAATTCAAAAGTATAACACAATATTAAATGAAGATTAAAATTAAACATATACATTTATGTTATTAAATTTAATTTATACAGTACACCAGTGCTTTTTTTTGCGGTGGAGCGGAGCTCCACCACCTTTTTTACGGTATACAAAAAGCTTGACAAGAAGTGAACTCACGCACCTTTTTTTTTTTTAAAGAAAAGCTCTGTCAATGCTTTTTTTGTGGTGGAGCGCAATGGAGTCAATCGCCCTAAAACCTCATTCCATGAGGTATGAAGATGGAAAAGCTAACAAAAACTTTTTTGCAATAGTCTATAATGCAGGATAAGCAACAGGAATACATTTCTGAAGCCAGAACTGCTGATACTTCTTTCTGAACTGCACCTTAAGTTCTTTGTTTGTACTTATTCCAATCAGTTTTTCTTGTAATATATACATATATGTACACACAGGCTGTGTTAGGTGTAATAAGGCGTTTACGGAATGCCTAAATATTGATGATGATCTGCCTAAATGGGATACACTCACGTGGACCCCCATTTACATCTTGTGCACCCCCAATTTATTTTCTCGCTGACATAAACCCCCTGAAAGTCGAAATCGACCCTTAGGGGTCCATATAGACCACTTTGGGAATCTTTGATCTAGAGTAATCAGCGATATAGCGAAAAAAGGTCCACTTCGAGCCTTGGGCGACTGTGTGACATAAGCGCATGCAATGTGTTAAAATGTTTTACGAGGAAGGACTTCATATTGTTTGTAAATTTTGATTTATATGTTTTAAATATTTGAAGGCTAAGTGACCAATATCTGAAACCCTGCATTCTGGAGCACTACCCCAATGCGGTAGAAAGCTTAATAAAGGGAGCTGTGATGCAGTCAGCATTAGAAGCAGATGCCTGCTTCTCTCCTGAGGTGACAAATTTCCTCTTTAAGTCTAAAAATTACTGGGGCCTGGATTTAGTAGCGATGGACATACAGCGTGGAAGAGACCATGGACTTGCTTCATATAACACTTTCAGGTATGCTTCAAATTTCAATGAATTCTTCATATATTTCATTGTAAATCCAAGATCTATTTTTCACTTACATTCCTAGGAGGTGGACAGCTAGCTTTCTCTTGATTTTTTCACTGGTCTTCATGGTGGAGGATTCTACAATAGTTTGTCCATTCTTTTGACATGATGACACCAGTTTTGTCTTGTTTGTCTACGATTACGATATTTTCAGCTACATAGTATTTTACATACATACATATCATCACGCCATTTACGTATCGAGGTAGATAGAGAGGACAAAGCACCATACTTTCCTATCTCGACATACATCCTTAGCCTCTTCTCGTTGTTGCTGGGCCTTGTAGTTGAGGATCCCCACACCACTCCAACGTCATTCTAGAGCTGTTTTTCCATATCGATCATGTGATCTTCTGTAAGAAAAAAGCCCAGTCACATGTTTGTGACAGCCTGCAGATTTCACAGACATGTGGATCCTGCTGAGTTGCCTGATAATGTTGATAATGCTGAGTTGCCTGATAATGTTTCTCACACGTCTAGTCGTTGCGACGCCATCAGCCTGAGAGCAGGTAGCTCTCCATCCTCTACAATCTTAAGTCATCTGCTCCCAGTCCTCGGACGTCTCGCACAAAGCCAGTGACTCTTGCAGACTCTCTTTATAGTATTTTCTCTGCGCAGCAATCTTTCGCTTGCCCACTACTTCCCAGTACAAGATGCCTTTTGGGAGCCTATGACCACCCATGCGTATCACATATCCGGTCCACCACAATTTCATCTTTACAACCATATTTATATCCTTTACAAGTTTACATTGGGAATGTTACAGGACTGGTAACAGGGTGGGTAATAGGAACCTGATGAATAATAATGAATAAGATGAATAAGTTGGCAACATTGACATTTAGGCGGGAAGCGGACTCATTGCGCATTTACATAATGGACATCAATGGAGCAATGCACTACTATATACTGTGAGATCTTGAAGAGGATGGCCGTGCGGTAACGCACTGGACTTCCATACAGAAGGTTGTCGGTTCAAATCTCGTGCCGTGCTACTCCCTTTGAATGACACAGGCATTTTTTTCACTTAGTATTAGGGGGTACAAAAATAACTATAACTTCGGTCATATATATTCATTAAAAAAAAAGCAAAAAGCCTGCCGGTGTGCTTCAGTACAGCTGGTGTGCAACGGTTCACTCACTTATAGGGGAAAAGAAGGAAAGAAACAAAACTCCACAACACAGCATTGCTTTCCAACTAAATTGACATTGTAATGGCGAGGGGATTCTTGACTATAAGATCCAGCAATGATGACTCCTTTACAAGTTTACAATGGGATATATCCTTTACAAGTTTGATATATCCTTTACAAGTTTACAATGGGAATGTTACAGGACTGAGACACTAGTGACATGATCTCTCCAGTGGATCTGAAGAATATCTACGGTTTCTCAATAAATTATCCATACAACTTCTACCATTTCTCTGACTTTCTACATTTCGTTCTTTCAGATTATCTTTCAATCGATCCAACCATACTTTTGTTGATGTTGCTCTCACACGCTTCCCCCTCACATTTTCGCTATATACTACTTGATCAAAAAGTTTAAGGACCGGCCACCGTGTGGCGTTGTCAATCACCCGATTGGAATTCTTTTTTTTGTTATGTTACCACATCTATCATTGACACTTCCCTCCAAATTTCAGCATCATAGCTTGACATTTGTGAAAATTACGCTATACTGAGTACATCTACTTTTGTGCGTGTTTTCGATTTTTACAAGTTTGAAAATGGTATCAACTGTGCATCAACGAGTTTGCATTAAATTTTGCATGAAAAACTAATTTAACGGTCCGCAGACCTTGGAAATATTGGAGAAGTGTTTTTTGGTGGCACGAACGCTTCAGAAGTGGTCGTACCGAAAATTGAGTACCAGTGGTGTTTCGAGGATTGGATCAAGCGCTGGCGTAAGTGCGTTGCAGTCGATGGGGAGTACTTTGAAGGGGACCATATCGATTTTGATGAATAAACTTGTATTTTCGATTTTATGAATTTTTTACATACATATCATCACGTATTTTACATACATACATATAAAAATTCCTAAAACTTTTTGATCAAGGTAGTATCTGTTATTATGGTGTTACTTATACACATGATTTCTGTAAATTAAATTCTATCTGAACGATTATTTATTGTGTAACATATTAAGGATTTCAATAAAGAACCTTGGTTCCTTTATATCGCAGTATAAGTTTAAAAAAAAAAAAAAAATGCAAATATATAAAAATGAGTCTTCGACCCTATTTAAAACCGCTTCATAAGATCACAGATAAAAAATTAAATAGAACATAAAAAAACTGTCCTTTTTTTATTATATCTTTGCCTTTTTTTTTTCAGATCAATTTGTGGATTAAGAAGAGCTGAAACATTTGATGATCTGGTGGGAGAAATATCATTAGAGGTATAAGTATTTCAAGAGTGATACTTATGATTATCATTTTTATAATTGTTAATTAAAAATCAGATTGAATAATACCATAGCTGGTGTGTCCCTAAGAGACAAAATAAAAAGCTCACGCATTCGTGGAAGCCTAGGTGTTACAGACATCAACAGCAAGATGGAGGAGAGGCGATTGAGATGGTATGGGCACGTTGGACGCAGAGCACCCGATCACATTGTGAACCAGGCAATCTCCATGGATCTTCCTCGAATAACAACCAGAGGAAGACCAAAGAATTCATGGGTGGTGCAAAAAGATAACCTGATGCAGAGGCACGGCCTGGGGGACGTAGTCCGGGACAGAAGAGCATACAACCTGAGGACGAGGAGAGCTGACCCCAACAGTCTTCGCAGACAATGAGTTGGAATGAAGCCAGGGAGAAGAAGATTGAATAATACCATAAAGTCACTTCCCTATTGGGTTGACAGAGAGAACAGAGCGCCAGGCTTTATTATCATGACACACACCTTTTACCACCTCTGAATCAATACACCTATCTTCATGCACAGCTTCTACAATTTTTCTGGTTTTTTTACATTTCCTTCTTTCAAAATACGAGGGTGGATCAAATATAAACGAGATTTTTTTGTTTCATTTTTTTTTATTTGCAGAAAGAAAAAAGACTAATTACACAAAAAAAGTCTACATAATCCCCTGCTTTAGAAATGTATTTTTCCCAACGAATCGGTAATTTATTTATCCCGTCAAAATCACATTACACAAAAAAACAGTATTTATATTAGAAAAGTTATATAATATGTCTACAAATAATTTTTGTTTTTTTTTAAATCGAGAAAATACATGTAATTTCAAGTGGGCACATAAATCATATGGATTTGAATTTGTTGCCTGTCATTTGTTGTAACCCCACTAGACTAGGCTTTTACCTGTATCTTACTGGGGACATATGAACATGAAAATATAATTTGATGCTTTTTACTGATTGTTGATTATTATTCAATTCCTATCTCTAAATTTCTCATTAACTTGATAAATTGTGAGACGTAGTTACGAGTACATACTACATCAGTATTTATTTAATTTTAGCATACTGTTTTTAAGAAACTAATAACTTCTCCCACAAACATCTTCCGTATATTCATCAAAAACATATTTAAGAAATTGGAAAGATTGTTGAAAAAAATTTCTTGAGTAAACTGTCTCAAGTTAAAATGAATCACATCATTCTTTCAATATACAGTATTTTACATTTACAGATTTTATATTTTCTGCAATTTACGCCATTTATAGTCTGTTATGTTTCGATCCCAAACAATCCAGAACAATATTATCCCACAATTAAGCAATTTAAAACAAGCGATAAAAATAATTCCCATATTTTATGCACATTTTTTTGAAAAAACTTCTAAAAATGATGTCTTACTCAACTTTGAAATTTTATCGCTTTGGTCATACTGAGATACATATTGCGACATTATGAAAATACCGCATGGAAAGGTGTACATCATTTATACTACTTACACATCATATAACTAATGATCGATACTTTTGATAGATCATGCAGGTTTTTAAAATTCTTCGGGTTTTTGCATAATTTCAAATGCAGCACACTTCACATACGTTTTTTATATTATGTAATTAGTAAAAAAGTAAAAATCATTAGTACTGCTCTTTTACACGTCAAACAGCTAATGATCAATACTTTTTGAGGACCAGGTAAATTTTAAAACTTTTGCGGGTTATTGCGTATCCTTAAATGTAGAAATCAGATGCCTTCATATGGTGTTGGTCTAAAAGATTAGCTAGTAAAACGGTGTACAGTAAAATCTGATAATTCGTAAAGCATATAATTTGCCATTTTCTAGGTTCCATAACCCACTTTTCATAATAAATTCTACTGTTAATCAAATAAACAAAGACATTACTTGGAAAAAAAATGCTCTTCTTCTTCTTCTTAGACTTTCTATAGACTCAAGAGTCTGTTACTGCAGGATTGTCCTCCTGTGATGCTGAGCTCCAGCTATCTCTCCATCGTTTCGGGGGTCTCCATGGTGGACGCCGTCCATCCGGCACCCCATTCAGAGCTATGTATGGAATTCTTGTGGAATTCATTCTCTGTACATGTTGGTACCAGTATCGACGACTCTGTCGTTCCCATCTGACCACATCTTGGACCTCACAGACCTCTCGGATTGTGGTGTTCCTTACACGATCACGCAAAGTCTTCCCAGCAATAGCACATAGAGTTCTCATTTCCGTTGTTCTGACAGTGTCCGCCTTTGCTTCGATGCCATATGTGAGGATAGGTTGCACACAGGTCTTATAAATGCGTACCTTGCTATCCGTTCTCATATCTTTATTCCTCCATTATGACATCTCTAAAAAAAATGCATTTATGCAGAAATAATTTCTCTGCCTTTCCCGGAAGTAGTTTATTCCTTCTCTCTTCGTAGATAATACCCGCATCGTTAAACACTCGCTGGGTATGCTGCTAGGAGGTGGTGATAAGTATTGTCTAGCTATTTTGATAGTTTTGGATAAATATCTGCATTTTTTGACCACCAAACCGGGTACCCGGCCGAGTTATTTTTCCCAGTTTTCCTGATACTCAATACTCGGTAGAGTTCTAGCAAAATATAAAGACCTTTACACATACATTCAAAATTGTTTCTATAGTACGTACAATGCATCAGTGTATTGAACTCATTCTAGTCTGTCATTGGTCACTCGTCGATCTTTCCTCTCAGGCTACAGTATCACCCAAAAGTATTTAATAGTTTTATTTTCAAATTTAAAAAAAATTATTTCAAAAGTTGGACGTGGTTTTCATTTGAAAACACAATCGAAAGATATAATAGCGAACGTATTAGAACATTTTAGGCCATTTCACGCTGAAAAAAAATTGCATTGTGAAGTTTCAAAAGTAACCGGAGTATCTATTAGTTCCATTAAAAGCATAGATAACGAAAAAATAAGAATAAACTGAATTCCTGTTATTAATAAATAAACTATTACTATGGAAAATTATGGTGAATACAAAAAAAAATAGAGCAATTACGAAAGATAGGCAGTTACAAATATTTAAATTACATTAATATGACATAAGAATTTTCAACATAAATCACTATAATTATACATTATTTACCTACATAGTATTTTATGACGCGGCGAATTGTTAAACAAATAATTTTTAGCAATGGAGATATTTTATTTTTTTAATAAGTACATTAAAAAATATATATATTTTACTAAATCTGCTTTTAAACCATCCTATACCCGAAGGGCTCTATATTTTGCTAGAACTCTACATCACTATCTAAAATATAATTTTCGACAATTCACACTTTTCCCTATTTTACAACATTTTAGCCTTGTCCCCAGAAAAGTGTAAAATCAGGGTTATGCAGTAATATTGTTTACATTAATTGGATACAAATATTTTTCAGAGAATTGCTGCCTTGAAACAAATATATGAAAATGTGGATGATATAGATTTGTTTATCGGTGGAATGCTGGAAGCAGACATATACGGATCTGTGCTGGGACCAACATTCCAATGTATTGTTGGAGAACAATTTTTCAGGACTAGAGTCGGAGATAGATATTTCTATGATGTGGGAGATATGCCACACTCTTTTAGAACAGGTAAAATTTTATTTCGTATTACTACACACGAGTCTTGCTTAGTCATAAATCAACGTAATTTGCAAGAAGGAATTATAGAATCTTTAAGAGAGTGACAAAAGAATGTTCAATACCTCATTTTAAAAGCTTATACGAGTATACTTAAATAGTGTAATTTTTTTCCAGAAATTACTGCATTACTCGTAAAAGATACTTTAGTATGATCTTAAGTAAATTGTTGTCTTTAATACATATGTGATATCTAATTATTTCAGTCAAGACCGCAGTTTCCTGCCCTTTGATTAATTGAAATTTTGTTTAAACATTTTTGACCCCAACTTATTTTGGTTCACATATTGTTTCAACTTCTTTTGATTCATATGTTGTTTCAACTTCTTTTGATTCATATGTTGTTTCAACTTCTTTTGATTCACATATTGTTTCAACTTCTTTTGATTCACATGTTGTTTCAACTTCTTTTGATTCACATGTTGTTTGAACTTCTTTTAATTCATACGTTGTTTCAACTTCTTTTGATTCATATGTTGTTTCAACTTCTTTTGATTCATACGTTGTTTCAACTTCTTTTGATTCATACGTTGTTTCAACTTCTTTTGATTCATACGTTGTTTCAACTTCTTTTGATTCACATGTTGTTTCAACTTCTTTTGATTCACATGTTGTTTCAAGTTCTTTTGATTCACATGTTGTTTCAACTTCTTTTGATTCACATGTTGTTTCAACTTCTTTTGATTCGTATGTTATTTCAACTTCTTTTGATTCGTATGTTATTTCAACTTCTTTTGATTCATATGTTGTTTCAACTTCTTTTGATTCACACATTGTTTCAACTACTTTTGATTCACACATTGTTTCAACTTCTTTTGATTCACATGTTGTTTCAACTTCTTTTGATTCACATGTTGTTTTAACTTCTTTTCACTCACATGTTGTTTCGTGAAAAATATCAAATGGGTCCATTACTACCTAAATAACAGAATTCTTCAACTTACTCTAATCGTTCATAACTCACCCATATATGGCATTTACTTTTCCTTTCACGCTTTTTTATATTAATTTATTTTCGTAACATTCATTCTCAGATCTTTCTCTTTGCATCTCTCATATAATTTACTTATCAAACTCTACAAATCACCTTGTGTTTAATTCGGAATTGAAGAAAATAACAATTTTTAAAGATTTAAGTACTCGCAAATTCTACAGTCCACTTATCATATATACTCTTTATATTACATGGAATAAAAAAATAAATAAAAAAGTCACATAACAACTATATTTAGAGTAGAATTGAAACTGAAAAAAAAAGTAAACAATGAGGAAAGTATATTTAAAGTGTGTAGTTTATTAAAAAATTGTTTGTTTACCGGTAATTTTATGAAGTTGCAATAAATATAAAGTTAAACTGCACATTTAAACGCAGCATTGAAGAATCGGCAGCACAAGTCATATATTATAACAAAGGTGTGCCAATAGATCAGTGCGTTGAAACTATAAGGGCTAATACAGTGGAATTAATCCATTCCAGACCCCCAAAAATACACAGCGCAGCAACACAATAAATAGATTAAGTATATGAACATTTAACTGCACTTTACCTTTAGAAGAGCTGATGGTGTAAGTGGAAGATAGTGAGGTAGGTGGAGAGATGTTATTATTTGAAAAGGGAGACATCTTGTATAAAAACGTCACATAACTGTGTTTCTGGATTCTTTCTCTTTTCTGTCTCACTAAAAACCTGTCCAATGAGATTTATTTTAGCCTGCATTTTAAAAAATTTGCCAAGTGAGACATGGCATTGTCATTGAAAATGTATGTTCAAGAACCGAATTAAAACAATATGTTCAAGATGAGAGAGGTTCGAGAAACGAGGTTCCATTGTAATTGTTTTTTTTTTCATAGTGTAGCTAATTTGTGATAATTTATTACCCTACATTTATAATTCTTGTAATAAAATATTGATGTTTGAAACTCATAACAAAGTGTATTAAAATATTAGTTTTTTTTTTTTTTCGCAGAACAACTACAGCAGTTGAAGAAAGCATCGATTGCGAGGCTAATATGTGACAATAGTAAAAATATTTTAAGCATCCAAAAGAGGGCTTTCGAGTCTATAAACGAGTTAAATCCCCTGTTTAATCATAACGATTATAATAACATACCATCAATAGACTTACAGTATTGGAAAGAATTCCCATAGAAAATCTTAAATTAATTATTCAATGTTATTTTAAAAATTATATTCAATCTGTGATAAAAAAAAAAGTGAAAATAAAAGAAATTTGTTATTACAAGATCATCTTTTTACTTACAGGTAAAAAAAAATTAATTTTGTTTATTTATTTTCTTAGTATTTTAATATTACTACCTTGATCAAAAAGTTTTAGGACCGGCCACCGTGTGGCGCTGTCAGTCACCCGATTGGAATTCTTTTTTTTTTGTTAGGTTACCACATCTATCATTGACACTTCCCTCTAAATTTCAGTGTCATAGCTTGACATTTGTAAAAGTTACGCTGTACTGAGTATATCTACCTTTGTGCGTGTTTTCGATTTTTTACAAGTTTGAAAATGACATCAACGAGTTTGCATTAAATTTTGTGTGAAAAACGGATCAAACGGTCCGTAGACCTTGGAAATGTTGGAGATGTGTTTTTTGGTGGCACGAACGCTTCAGAAGTGGTCGTGAGTCGGTCGAGGATAACGAACGCAGTGGCAGTCGAAAACTGATGAAAACATCGATAAAACCAAAGAAATGTTGGCCGAAAACCGCAAATTGACCATCAGAGAGCTGGCAGAGGACTTGAACATCGCTTATGGATCCGCTCCAGACATTTTGTTTAATGATTTGGGCCTCAAACGTGTCGCTGCAAAACTGGTGCCGAAAGACCTGTTTCATGCAAAAAAAGGACCGCGTTAAAATTGGGAAAGACATGATTTCCATGAGTTTTTGACCAAAAACAACACGAATACTATCCAGCAGCCTTCGAATTCACCTGATCTGGCTCCCTGCGACTTTTTCCTGTTCAACCGACTTAAAAAACCACTTCGCGGAACGAGTTACAGCGCCCGGGAGGATGTCATGAAAAAATCGAAGACGGCTCTGATGGACATACCAAAAATTGAGTATCAGCGGTGTTTCGAGGATTGGATCAAGCGCTGGCGTAAGTGCGTTGCAGTCGATGGGGAGTACTTTGAAGGGGACCATATCGATTTTGATGAATAAACTTGTATTTTCGATTTTATGAATAAAGTCCTAAAACTTTTTGATCAAGGTAGTATTAGGTAAAGCGAAAAGAAATGACAATTTTCATTAGGCGTCACGTTGACACCAGTTTGCCACCAGTTACCGTTGGGTTAATACGTCGTGATTGGTATCGTTTTGAAGCTCTATTAATATCCTTTCTGTTTTGATATTTATTTTTGGTTTTGGTCTAAAGTACAAAACTGCAAATGCCAGAGATTGAAGAGACACATTTGCGGTATTTTATGCTGTTTTTATTCGATAAAGGATTGAAGTCAAAATAAGCTACCCAGACCATCTGCGATATTTATAGAGACATCTTGAATCTTCGGAAGTGCCAAAGATGGTTTCAAAAAATTGAAAGTTGTGAAAGGGAATCGAAGGACAAACCAAAAATAGGAAGACCTCTTAAAATCGATGATGACACTTTAAACTCATTAGTGAGGTCCGATCCGCGTAAAACTATCAAGGAATTGTCACAAGATATCGGTTGTCCATGATCAATAGTGAAGAACTATTTGAAAAGGCTCGGAAAACAAAATAGACAAGGAATTTGGAAGCCGCACGAACTTTCTCCAACGGCCATGGAACATTTATTAGTAAATTGTAAATACGGGAAACAACTGTACATGGAAATGTGTTAAATAATATCATAAAAAAAAGCAAAAGTCATAATCGTAAATAAAATTTTTATTTTCAACTCTGACAAGATTTGATCCTCCAAATGACAAAACTTACATCAAAATACTATTCTTAAATAATTCTTAAAATGAAATATAAAAAACATGGCAGTAAAATTAATAGTTATAAATAAAAACAAATCAAAATAACTAACTACATACCGTATTTTACGGACTATAAGACGCTACAGACTATAAGACGCTACGGACTATAAGACGCACCTTAATTTTTAGGCAGTTTTTAAAAAAATAACATTTTTACCATTTTTATTATTAGATTGCAAAGCCAGACTAAAAAAAAGTTCTTAGTTTACAAAACCGAACTGACCTTTAAAATCCCGTGTATTGAATCATTTATGTATTAATTCTAATGCCATTTTGACAGTGTCCTTGAATCCATTTCAATACGTCATCTTCTAGTTTTGGCCATTTTGCATTCAGTCCTCTATTGACACATTTAGTCTTCCTCATTTTTCGGCATCGAATATATGGCCATTTTTAAGACTGGCGGGAATTTTAAATCAAACACTGGACATTTTTATATTAATTTCGAGTATAAGACGCACCTGAACTTTGGAGGCAATTTTTTCAAGAAAAAAGTGCGTCTTATAGTCCGTAAAATACGGTAAGCATGTTAAATACTGTATTTTGTATTGATTTTAAGCTACTTTTTTTAGTGACAGCTAAAAATATATTTCGAGTTCATATGAAAACTGTACTATTGTTGCAAATTTGTAAGATATATTTATGTGCATTTATAAATATTGTGCATCTTATATTAATGTAGCTGTGCAAACATAACACTATTTTATTATCTTGATATTATTAAACTTTTTAGTGAAAATGTAATCAAAATACATAGTCCTGCCATAAATACTGTTACACAAATTCAAACACTCGTAAAATTTAAACAATAGCAGGTAGAAACCTAAAACCTTATTTTAGGTAATTCTTCATCCCTTGTGGTATAGCTATAATCAGTTAGTCACTAAACGTTGACCAGTAAACATGGAGTAGGTTGGTAAAGTAAACTGTATCGTTACGTAAATTTGGAAAAACACTGAGAGACATTTTTAATACTTTAAAAATCTTTAGGTATTAATCGTCAGTTTGTATATCGTATTATTAATCGATTCAAAGATACTCACAAGGTATTGAAGATCGGTAAAGAAGTGGTCGACCACGAATCGTAAGAAATCCAGCAGTCATCAAAGCCGTGAGTAACAGAATCCGTAGAAATCCACTCCGCAAACAAAAAATCATGTCCAGGGAGATGGGTATTTCGACACGGAGTATGTCTCGTATTGTCAAATCGGACCCAAATATGGGGGCTTACCGAAGAAGCACTAGACGCTTGCTTACTCCATCTTTGAGGAACATCAGGAAGACCAGAGCTAAACAACTGATTCACCGGTACGCGAGCAATATGCATCGCAAAATCCCTTTTTCCGATGAAAAAATTTTCAACATTGAAGAAAATTATAATAAGCAAAATCATCGGGTGTACAATCTAACAATATAATAAATCATTTGTAAAATGCACTGTTTTTTTATAATAATTCAAACACTTTGTAACATAATTTATGGCAAGACTAGGTATAGTACAAAAATGAATACACAAATTAATAAAAAAATTATTATAAAACCTTAAGTCAGTAATTATTTACATATTTAAGGTTTGGAGTAATCAAATGTTTAATTTTCACATCAATAAATAGTTTGAGATGACATATTTTAAATATTTTTAATGTATCTTGCAAGGCACTTTTAATTCCAAAATGATTTCTACAGGGCCTTTCAATAGGGACACTCGAAATTTGTTAGGTTGTTAAAGCAACATTTGTCAAATTTGTTGTGAATTGTTCAGTAGTGTATGGCAAATCACCATGGAAGGTTATAGCGTTGAACAACGTGTGCAAATCATCAAATTTTATTTTCAAAATCAGTGTTCCGTTCGAGAAACGTTCTGCACATTACGTGATTTTTATCCTTGCCACAACCGTCCTGCCGAGTCGGCTATTCGACGTTTGGTGACCCGTACGTCACCGAAACGCAAGGTCTGCTGAAAACATCACTGCTGTGCGTGAGAGTGTACGGGAAAACCCGGGGCAGTCAATTTCTCATCGTTCACAAGAACTTGGCATTTCTGCGACTTCAACTTGGTGAATTTTGCGTCGGGACTTGGGTCTGCACCTGTATAGAATCCAACTGACCCTGGAACTTAAGGTAAACGACCATAGACAACGCCATGTGTTTACTGATTGGGCTCTGGAGCAGTTGAGAGTTGATCAAAATTTCGTCAAAAAAATCATCTTTAGCGACAAGGACCATTTTTGTATGAATGGATGTGTGAACAAGCAAAATTGTCGGATTTGGGATGATATCAATCCACACGAGATACACCAGCATCAAATGCATCCGGAGAAAGTCACTGTTTTGGTCTGTCGGAATCATCGCTCCGTATTTCTTCCAAAACGAAACTGGCATTGCCATAATCGTCAACGGCGAGTGCTACAGATCGATGATAAGCAACTTCTTGTGGCCTAAATTGGATGATATGGATACCGACGACATGTGGTTCTAACAGGACGGCGCTACGTACCACACAGCGCATGCCACGATGGACATTCTGCACGAGCGATTTGAGGGCATGGTTATCTCGCGCGGCGGCGACGTGAACTGGCCACCGAGATCGTGCGATTTAATGCCTTTAGACTTCTTCCTTTGGAGCTATCTTAAATCGCACGTCTATGCGTATAAACCGCAAACAATTGATACCCTCAAAATCAACATAACGAACGCCATCCAGCAAATTCAGCCAGATTTATGCGACAGTCATGGAAAATTGGACCTCCCGAATACGTGCCACCAAGCAGAGCCGCAGCGGACATTTGAATGACGTTATATTTCATACTTAATGCCATAAAATATTCTTTCAAATAAAAAAAAATTGAGTGGATATCTCACACACAACTTGTATTTACATTTAAAAATCGAGCATCCTTATTGAAAGACCCTGTACTAATACAAATATAAATTTAAAAAAAACCATTCAATATCACACACTTTGCGTTGAAATTTACTAAATAAGTTCAAATTTGAAAGTCTGTGTAATAAATAAATAAATATCCAAGTTCCAAAATGTTTGACAATTATTCTCTCTCTTGACTTGGAACAGACAACATACTAGATGGCATCCATGGTCTAGTTATAATCCTTCAACTTGTTAAGACCCGAACGTTACGGGTTTGATTCATACTGGTACCTAATTTTTTTTAAAAAGAATTTAAGTTAGGTTTTTACTTAAGATCTCTTGAACATCTTTGTGTTTGGTTAGCAGAGATTGTCACATGGCAATAAACTTGTCAGATTGTACTGTAATATGCAATACAATAGTTGTCCTTTCCTCTCCATCATCCAAGAGATTGTCAAATGGCAATTAACTGGTTACAATGTCTTATCTTGTATTGTATTACAATAAAAGTGTAATATTATACAATATACTGAACGTTAAAGGGTATGCAGAGATAACATTGCTTGATTTATTAATAACCAGATTGGCCCTTTACAGACATCAGTTTTATGTTACACGAGTCAAGTATGAAAATACAAAAATCTAATTAAAAACTATTAAAACAAGTATAGTAAAATAATTGTATTGCTAAAAGACATATTAGGAAGACTTAGTAAAATAAATATTGTTCAAGAAGCTCATCATTTTACTTTTTACAAAAAAAATATGGAGATATTAACAATATTTATAAAGAAATATGGAGATATTAACAATATTTATAAAGAAATATGGAGATATTAACAATATTTATAAAGAAATATGGAGATATTAACAATATTTATAAAGAAATATGGAGATATTAACAATATTTATAAAGCAAAAGCATTGAAATTAACATTTGAGTGTGAAAAAAAATTATCAGTTCAATACAGTTCTTAAAAAATATTGAGCGTTAAAAATAATTTTTTTTAATAAATTCCAAAGTACAGTATCCAGCGGTACTGGCGGTATCCGGCGGTAATACACATTGTTTATATCCGGCGGTAATACACATCCGTACAGTATCCGGCGGTAACACACATTGTTTGTAGAGCGTCGTCTCTGTCGCACGATGCGCTAACAGTCCGGTATCGTAGTCACCATGCGGTTAGCGCATCGTGCGACAGTGACGACACTTTACAAACTATGTATATTACTTACCATCAGGTACTCTGTACATATTTCTTTTACCATGTTTCATCAACTTTAAATATTTTTTGCTCTCTTGTCAACAATTGGTACAATATTTTGTCCCAATTGGTACAATATTTTGTCCCAAAGGCCTTGGTTTTCATGTATTAAATAAGTTAATGTTCGTTTGAACAGAATTTTTTAACAAAAACTAAAATATTGTATTTTTTTTTTTAAATTTAACTGTCAATAAATAATACACATTTCTATCACAAATAATTGACCCATAATTTATGGTTCGTAAGAAAAAAATTAAAATCTTTATGATCCAAAACAGGTTGTCAATTTTTTTTAATCTCCCTTATTAAATAAGAAGATTTCTATTATTCCTAGTATTGGTACTACTGGGGGGCGTTTCAAACAGATTTGCCAATTTTTGATGGACAGCCTTCCATCTCTCTAAGGTGGGTTTGTCGATGCGGATGGATGTGTAATCGGAATTAGAATAATTAACAAGTCTTTCCAGAAGAGGTCTTTTGTACAGTCTTTTAGCTTCTGCCCTCTGGTCTTTGGTCACCGCTCGGTCATCCAAGTGCACAAGATTGGGGAATAGAGATATTACAAACAACCTAAAAATATAATGAGCAAGTTATTTTTCATTGAAAAAATTGATATTCAAATTGGAAACAATGGATTTCATTCATATCGATGACACCAGATTTATATTTTATATATCTAGATATAATCGACGACATCAGATCTATATTTATATATCTTTATAGAATCAATGACACCACATCTATATTTTATATATCCAAATATAATCGACAACATCTGATTAAAATTTTATATATCTAGATATAATCGTTGACACCAGATCTATATTTTATATATCTAGAGGTAATCAACAACATCTGATCTAAATTTTATATATCTGGATATAATTGATGACACCAGATCTATATTTTATATATCTAGAGATAATCGACAACATCTGATCTAAATCTTATATATCTAGATATAATCAATGACACCAGATCTATATTTTATATACCTAGATATAATCGACAACATCTGATCTAAATTTTATATATCTAGATATAATCGATACTAGATCTATATTTTATATATTTTGATATAATCGACAACATCTGATCTAAATTTTATATATCTAGATATAATCGATGATACCAGATATATATTTTATATATCTAGATATAATCGACAACATCTGATCTAAATTTTATATATATAGATATAATCGATGACACTAGATCTATATTTTATATATAGATCTATATTTTATACATCGATAAATCCAAGCAAACCAGCGACATCGACTGCAAGGCCAAATCACTATGAACGGAAGACAATGCTCTGTGGTGGGATCAGAAGTGGGATCAGAAGGGCGTTATCTATTATGACCTGCTAAAACCTGGCGAAACCATTAATACTGAACGCTATCGACAACAAATTATGGATTTGAACCAAGCATTGCATGAAAAACGACCAGAATATCAAAAGAGGCAACACAAAGTGATTTTGCTTCATAATGCACCATCGCACACAGCAAAACCGGTCAAGGAAACGATTGAGGCATATAGTTGGTTAATACTTTCGCATGCGGCTTACTCACCAGACTTGGCCCCATCCGATTACTACTAATTTGCATCGATGGGACACGCACTTGCTGAGCAGCACTTCACTTCTTACGAAAATGGCTCGATGATTGATTTGCCTCAAAAGAGCAACAGTTTTTTTGGCGTGGCATCCACAAATTGCCAGAGAGATGGGAAAAATATGTAGCTAGCGATGGGCAATACTTTGAATAAATTTTTTTTACCATTTTCATACAATAAATCTATGGCGTTTTGATAAAGAGGTACAAGTCATCAATTATTTATTTGTCAGTTTGAAGTTTTGCAACACTTATATTCGTGAAATACAGACCTCAGATAAATTTTAAAGGTAAACTTTGAATACATAAATTATTTATGTATTCTAAGTTTACCTTTAAAATTTACCTGAGGTCTGTATTTCAGGAATACAAGTGTTGCAAATCTTCAAACTGACAAATAAGTATTTGATGACTTGTACCTCTTTACCAAAACGCCATAGAAATGTGTATTTTCTATAAAAAAAATCCGGTTTCATATTTACAGACCTGATAAATTGCCTTTTTATTATTATTAATAAGGTATGATAAAATAGAAATTACAGATACCTGTATTGAAGGTATTCATAAAATGAGCCACCGTTAAAGTAACTGGGAGCGCTCAAGTTCCCCATCATACTTATGTATTTCAGGTTAGGACAAGACTCCTTCAATCTTCTGATCCATGGGAATAGTTGGTCTATTTTACAGTGATTCAACCTGAAATTTAAAAATAATAGTCACGATAAACATAACCATAAATCAGAAATTCCCAAACACAGGCAGAGGAAAAACCAAGAATAGCTTTAAGGAGAAAGTGGAAGAGGATATTCTGGATAAAGGTGGAGGAAAGAGAAAGATTCAAACAGCCAACCCCAAACGTATGGAATAGAGACTAAGGAAACTCCTTTTTATTTAACCCTCCGTCAGGCGCAATATCTTTTATAATGTCATCAGGCGCAACTCATCGCCAGATTAAGTACAGTCATTTCGATCCCACCACTACCCACATTGTTATGGGTGAGAGAATCCTCATCCAGGGAAATTTACAGTAGAAGACTAAGGAAACTCCTTTTTATTTAACCCTCCGTCAGGCGCAATATCTTTTATAACGTCATCAAGCGCATCTCATCGCTAGATTAAGTACAATCATTTCGTTCCCACCACTACCCACATTGTTATGGGATACAAAATCCCCATCCAGTGCAATTTACACTAGAAGATCGAAATTTTTATTTCTTTATGAACATCACATAGTGACGAAGTAGGAACTGCCCAAAGGAACTCATTTTCCGGTGACAACAAATAATAGTAGTGATGGACTTAAGGTGTGACAAGAAAGTGTGAAAATAATAGAAGGGATGATGGCTTAAGGTCTGACATCACGGAAGAAGGAAATTTACTCGCAAAAAGGATAACAATAGAGTACAAGTACGTAAGAATGCTAAAAAAAAAGCTCGATTTTTTTAATATAGAGAACAGCTACATTAGACTTGTGATGAAGTGGTCTCATTCCTTAATCACAAATTTCATATAGAGAACAGCTACATTAGACTTGTGATGAAGTGGTCTCATTCCTTAATCACAAATTTAATATAGAGAACAGCTACATTAGACTTGTGATGAAGTGGTCTCATTCTTTAATCACAAATGTAATATAGAGAACAGCTACATTAGACTTGTGATGAAATGGTCTCATTCCTTAATCACAAATTTCATATAGAGAACAGCTACATTAGACTTGTGATGAAGTGGTCTCATTCCTTAATCACAAATTTAATATAGAGAACAGCTCTATACATTAGACTTGTGATGAAGTGGTCTCATTCCTTAATCACAAATTTCATATATTACATTTATCTTAAACACTAAAACACTCAGTTGAAAATATCTGAAACATCACATTTTGTATTCTCATTCTTACACATACTTAAATTCCAAGCTATCGCATACACAATTCTGACTGTATCATAATTTCAACAACCACATCAAAATCATGTACAGTACCCGGCGGTAAGTAATTCCCATCGGGCTTAAGAAAGAGACTGTCGGCCATAATCGGCTAACTTCGGCTTTGTAGAGCGTCGTCTCTGTCATTCATACACGTGTTCCGTCACCATTTGTCAGTCATTGTCAGCGCATCGTGCGACAGAAACGACGCTCTACAAAGCCGAAGTTAGCCGATTATGGCCGACAGTCTCTTTCTCAAGCCCGCTGTGTATTACTTACCGCCGGGTACTGTACAACAGTTAACTACTCAACACACTCAATATTCAATCACATGTATATGTAGTCAAGATCTTTTTTTCTGCAAACCAGATCTTTTGTTTTAATAAAATTTGATACTGTAAAATCACTCCTTTTCCTCAGTATACATACATACCATCACGGCGTCTCCCTATTGAAGTAGGCAGAAAGAAGAGAGCACCAGACTTTTCTATCACAACACATCTTTCTCCTCTTTTGCATTCATACACCTTCTCGTGCAGCTCCTAAGATTCCTCTGATTTTACGGTTCCTTCTTTCAAAATATCATACACTCAATTTATCTATACTTTACTTGGTCTGATGCGCCTTCTAAGTTTTCCACTCACATTTGTACTGTATATATGTTTTATTAGTCTTTCTTTATTCATTCGTTCCACGTGTCCAAACCATCTCAAAGTGGTCTTCTTCTTCTTGCTTAACACATCAGCCTTAAGTTCACACTCAACCCTAATCCCTTCATTCCGTATTCTATCATACATATACACCACATGTATTCTTGTTCCATATCCACGTTTCACTTCCGTACATCGAAGTTAGTACTAAAATACTGTTGTGGACTATCATCTTGACTTGTAAATTCGATTTGATATATATATATATATATATATATATATATATATATATATATATATATATATATATTATATCAAATAATTATTTTGACCTTTTTTTTTTATTTCACCTGGCGAGTTTATTGACATGTGGCAATCTCTTCCAACCAACCAGAAAGATGTCTTAATGGGCCCTAAGTAAAAATCAGACTGGAATTCCATTTAAAAAAAATTGGAGTCCAACGGGGATCGAACCCGCAACCTCTGTATCGGTAGACAAGCGTCTTACCACCAGGCCACGGAGGTCGACCTTCCGATTAATTAAAATTTTAGATTACTATGTTTTAAATATTGAAGAACTCAGGGTTGAGACGCATCTTTCTGCGATGTGTGCAAGAAGAATCTTATGATAATTAGGACAAATGGTGCAGGGGAGAACGAGTCTTGAGCGGTCAATTTTTGCAGAAAGTTGGAATAGTAAAAGGTGCAGAGGCCGAGCATCCATCCAATGGAGTAACCAGGTAGAGAAAGCAGAAGGATGCTCCATTCAGGAGGTGCTACATCAGACACGAGAAAACTTTTGCTTGAGAAGGACGGTTGATGACTATGATGATCACAATTCTCAAAATTGGGGAAAAAGCGAGATATTGAAAAATAAAATTTCAATTAGATATAAAATTAAATTCTTCTTCTTCTTATTTTAGGCCTGTTGGCCTGTTATGGTCCTGCATCATTGTTTGCCTCTTGTGACATCGACTGCCAGCTGTCTTTCCATTTTTTGGGAGGTCGTCCTAGAGGTCTGCTTGCTTAGGGGATACTGTCCCTGGTCATTCTTACGGTTCTAGGTTCTGCCATTCTGGATACGTGTTCGTTCCAGAACCTTCTTCTCTGTCGTTCCCATCTGATAATATCTTTAACTTCGCACGTCCTTCGGATTTCTGTGTTTCGTACTCTATCACGAAGGGTTTTGCCTGCGATACTCCTGAGTACCTTCATTTCGCTGGTTCGAAGGAGATTTTTGGTTCTGATAGTGTCGGCTCTGGACTCTATGCTATATGTCATTATGAACTTTGCCATTGCCGGTCCCAAGCCCGGATGAGAAAGGAGGAGGCCATGGGTAAGGCCAGCAACCTGCCCATGATAACAATATATTCGCTCACAGACCTGCTCACACAGCCTCGGACAAAATTAAATTGATTACCTTTAAATAATACATGAGTTAGATGAATACTTCTTACCATAACAACTCCAGTTTTGGCATCGGTGGTAAAAATGTGTTGGAATTGATCAGGTTATTGTCAGCAATCAAGGACGTGAGCTTTGTGAAATGTTTTAGGAAATTCAAATGCCTGCAAATAAATACAAATATTATTCAATGAATTTACTATATTCATACACATATGGTATATACCAACATGACATTTCCAGAGCAGGCAGAGAGGACAAAGCACAATACTTTTCTATCTCGCAATGCTCCGAGAAAGGAGTCATTCTTTCAATGTGTATTTGAGCTTTAAAATAACATCCTCGCAGATTCAGCAATGATCCGAGAAAGGAGTCATTCTTTCAGTGTGTATTTGAGCTTTAAAATACAATAGTTAATGACTTCTACTCATCTGGCAACGAAATAAATCTATGAATTTCTAGAATGTTCACACACATCATCATTATTTACAAATATGTAGTTTCAAATAAACTCCCTAAATACAGAATACTTTGTCAAACCTTTGAACTCAGATAAAGAGTGTAAATAATATTCTATGTAAAATCTAAATAAAATATTTAAATTGAATTTGTTTATTATACACGCGTTGTCAACAATATGTCATTGAGCATTGCATACACTATTCGGAGAATATAAAGCATGTCATTTGTCAAGAGTATTCACAAGGTAAATGAACTTTTATGAACAATTTGTTCGTAAAACTTTTATAATTAAAAATATCATTCGTAGATAGTAAAAAATTTTCAACATCAAAATTTATGACGCTCAATTCGCAAGTTAAATATGTATTAAATGCAATTCAAAACAGATCATTTAGAGAACAGGCAAAGAACTGTTGATGGAGAGAAAATCTCAAGTGTGTATCTCTATGTTTATTTGAGCTTAACATACTGACACCATAAAATGCAGATGTGAAGATTCCTCATTTTTAATTGTAAGCGTATTTAACAGATATTACTGCTATTTGATTATGGAGTACAATACTGATTTGAGGTGGAATTGATCTTTATATATTTCTATTGGATCTTTTATTAATCGGACGTGATAATTCGATCGACGTAAATCGAATTATTTAAAAGTTTTCATGCTATACTTTAATTATTTGAAGGATTTCAGTATCGAAGCAACAGAGGAGATAATAAGTTCGATTCAGAGATGACATATTAAAAAATGTAGCAGAATAATTTTCAAATTAGTAAACTATGTAATTTTGACTTATGACAATCTTGCATTAATGGTGCTATATATTAATGAACGAAAAACTTCTATTACTATTAATGAAACAACTTACTTAATTTTATTGTGGCTGATATCCAGAATCTCCAATGATGACCCAAATCGATCGCACAAAGTCTTAGGTACTGTGTGAAGCCTCTCATATCCCAATGTTAGTCTGCTGCTGTATCCTTGTATTTGAGAATTTTCATCCACGTTCTGTGACCTTAATTCACAAAAATAAATAAATACATTACTGCAATTGAAAAAATAATGACCTAAGTAGAAATTCCACAGTAAAAGATATGTATTATGTATATACCATGATTGTTTTCTACAAAATCAAAAAACTCCAAAGTAAAAGCATTTGGAATTTTAATACACTATGTTTTTAATGATTTACTTCTGCTTATGTAGAAATTTTATATTAAAACGTATGTTTTTAAACTATGATTATTTTCTACAAAATCAGAAAATCAACAACCGCCGTTTGGAATTATACTATACTATGTTGATGATGCTTTACTTCTACTCCAGTACCCGAGGAGTTCGGTGTCTTGCACCGAGGACTTGATTTGTGGAACGTCCGGTGCTGTCCAGATAGCAGAATTTTGAGCGGAAATAATTTAGTCCCTTTGACATAAGAAAAAAGTGAGGTAATACCAAACAAAAAAAAAAAGGATTTGATAAAATAAGGTATTCAATTTCAGTGAAATGCAATAAAACCTCTGGTCCCTAACTCTATTTCTCTTCAAAATATTGAATTTAATCCAATTTCAATCCATATCAACATTTTGCTAGTTAGTGATGTTTCATTTACTTGGTCTGCAGATAAAATGAAGAGATTACATTGAGTTAGTATTTAATAAATATATAATCAGTGCTCGTGACAATATTGTTATCCCATTTACCTCGAATATCGGAAGAGATGGTCTCAAATTCTTATCAAATCTGTTATCACTGAACAGATTGGATCTAGATTATCAATCATTATTTCATCATTCACTGTCTGACTTGATTTATTCTAAAATCGCCCAAGCTAGATGAATTTTATCCTCGCCACAACCATCCTGCCGAGTCGACTATTCGACGTTTGGTGACCCGTACGCCACCGAAACGCAAGGTCTACTGAAAACATCGCTGTTGTGCGTGCGAGTGTATGGGAAAACCCCGAGGCAGTCAATTTCTTGTCGTTCACAAGAACTTGGCCTTTCTGCGACTTCGACTTGGCGAATTTTGCGTCGGAACTTGGATTTGCACCCGTCCAAAACGAAACTGGCATTGTCATAATCGTCAACGGCGAGCGCTACAGATCGATGATAAGCAACTTCTTGTAGCCTAAACTGGATGATATGGATACCAACGACATGTGGTTCCAACAGGACAGTGCTACGTGCCACACAGCGCATGCCACGATGGATATTCTGCACGAGCAATTTGAGGGCATGGTTATCTCGCGCGACGGCGACGTGAACTCGCCACCGAGATCGTGCGATTTAACTCCTTTAGACTTCTTCCTTTGGGGCTATCTTAAATCGCAGATCTATGCGTATAGCCCGCAAACAATTGATGCCCTCAAAGTCAACATAACGAACGCAATCCAGCAAATTCAGCCAGATTTATGCGACAAAGTCATCGAAAATTGAACCTCCCGAATACGTGCCACCAAGCAAAGCCGCGGCGGACATTTGAACGACGTTATATTCCATACTTAATGCCATAAAATATTCTTACAAATAAAAAAAAATTGAGTGGATATCTCACACACAACTTGATTTATTTACATTTAAAAATCGAGCGTCCTTATTGAAAGACCCTGTGTATAAGGGATAAAACAGGGCGAAACCAATATTTTACCTACGTACATACACACTATTCTGCCGTTTGGCTTGCAAACCAAGGGTCTCAGCCCCTTATTTCCGATGGTATCACAAATTTATCCACTGTGATTCCGGGCCGGTATGATGGGAGTATACCTAAAATATCCTTTGGTGGTGCTTTGTAGCAGCCTATTAGCAAACTGAAGGTACACTTAACACAGTACTCTAAGTATGATAGTGATAAGGTCACAAAATAGCGCTATATAAATCAGGACAAATTTGAATATGTAATCTCGTTTTCAAGCATTCAAATTTTGATTTGCCTATTAATTAAAAAAATACACGTGTGGCCCATGAACCTTTATGCAATACCGGTTTTGGCACGCAGACGGAAAAGGTTGACCACCCTTAATTTATATCAAAATAGATAAATATTATAGAACCATAAATGTTGATAATCAACATTTATAATAATGTTATAAAATTTGTTAATATTGCCATCAAATATAGATATGTACAAGTACAAAAGATTAACTATAAGAATATTTCACAAAATAAATATTGTAAGTTTGTTTGAATAGTGTAAGTTTGAATCATTGACCTCAAGATAAGACCTCCAGATTAATTTTATTTTGTAAATTAAGAAAAACATTATTATATGAATTATTAGTGATCACAAAATTTTACCGTGCTGTATATATCAAAGTAACCAGAAATTGCAGAGTTGCGATTGTCAGGTATTAAAACGACTGACAAATTAAAAAAAAAAAGGACAATATAAGGCAAAATGTTACGACATGATGATTGGAATTTATTTACTTTCCGGCTTTGGAAGTAAGTTTATGGAGAACATCAAAAATTATTATGTGTGTGATATGATTTTGGTTAAAAATTCTCAGTTATATGTATTGATTAAATTGTAAGGATTGATAAAAACAGATGGCAGTATAAAAAAAGTAATTAATCTCCGATTCACAGAATCGCCATATGGCCATTTCTAAATTGAGATAAATCTCTCGCTTTCTAATAGTGACAATTGACTGTAATTTTAGTCTTCCACACGCAAAGTGTTTACTAACCTGAATGATGCTTAAAATTTTTAACAGCAAAACTGTGATATTTGATGACCAAGTACATTTGAACTGTTCGTAAGTTTAAAAAGCGTACAGAAGAAAATCTGCACATTATCTTACATTATAACATAAAAAAAAATTTCATTAACCCTTTAGGTGCCGGAAGTTATTAGTATGGCCGTACCCAGCAAGCCGGGATTTTTTCAAAAAATAAAACCTTAAAAAATTATATTTTTTGTATACATATATAAATGATATTATGAAAACTTACTAAATATATACACCGTGGGGCGTTTGAGCTGCCGTTCACTCAGAAAAACACAGTTTAAATATTCACAAAATGTCAGGGTTGTCACAACTTGACACAGAAAACACGTTTACTTATAAATATAGTGGAATATAATAAACTTTGTAAACTAAAATCAACAAATTATCTGTACGATGTATAATAAAGCACAAAAGGTAAATAAACTATAAAATAAAACCGTAAAAAGTCTATATACACGTCGTATTATGCCGCCAAACTACTGCCAATAACCAAAGAATACATGAAAACACACTTTGTAAATAAATACTTTGAAAAATTAACAAAAATAACGCACAAAAGTTAAAAATCAACCATTGAAGAAAACTACAAACGAAGTCATTATAAATCATCGCAATTACGTCGCAAAAAACTGTAGTCGGTAACCCTGTATCAGAGACACGTATTGACTATCAGTGAAAGCATTTAGAAAGATGACTGTAACTTAGATAATATCGGTAAATTGTTATATTTAAGTATTTCTTGACCATCCCAATAGATGTCACTATGTGTTACAATTTATAAATTATTACAATTGGATTTGATATTAGCTTGCGACAAGCTCAAAGGAGAGCGCGTTTACGCGTTCATTTTGTATGGCCGGCCTGGCAAGCACTGAATCGGAGAGCGTGTCAATGCGCTCGTGGCAGTGAACCGGTTAAAAACCCCCAAATATGAAAAAGGATGTTTTGTGCTCGTACATAGAAAGAATAGGGAATAAATATACATTGTCACAAAGAGATAGTTTGTCAGATATATTTTTTTACTTTGAAAATAATTACCTAGTTCACGGGCAGTTTTATTATTTTTTATGTTCAAAAAAAAACATTTGAATAATTTCAGTGCGATTTTTAAATACTATGAAAATTCTTTATTAACAAATATCTCTAAGTGCCACTGCATATTTCTTTCGTGTATCCATATCCGTAATGATATTAACCTCTAAAGTAATATGCTTGTACGGTGTACGGCTAGCTAATTTTTCCTTCAGAGAATACAGACATGTTATAAACTGCGATTCGATCGAAATAAAGAAGGGACATTAAATGTACTCGTATGTATGTAATTTAGCCTTTAATTAATTTCGTGTTTTAAGATTATAATAGAAAAAATATATTAGATAAAATAGTGTGTATTATTCGTTTGTAATGTTTTAGTGTAATTGTGAATAATTAAAGCTTATTTTTGTGTGTTAAGTGTCATTTAGTAGTAAATTCATGAAACTATGCTCATATTGTCATATACAAATTAAGAACTTTATACCGAAAATTGCTATACTAATTATAAAATCAACTCCTCAATAATTCGTATGCAAAGACTTGGAAACGAGTTTTGCAACAATTTAGATATTTTTAATATAAGTAGATATAGTATTCGCCAGAATAATTTAGAAATAGCTACTAACTTTGTGCTCTCCTTTATTAATATAAATAACGTAATATAAACAAAACATTAAGGACAATACTTTGCCTCTGGAGTTGAGTAACCCTGCATCAACATGTGTGAAGCTTTTAATTCTGCAAAGCAACTTGCATCTCGTTCTACTAATGAGGCCATGTGTTTTCTATATCTCAATATCTATCCATAAAATTCCCACAAAATTCTCAAAGATTATTAAATAATTTTAAAACAATGACTGTAATTTATTATTACAACTGCTTTTTGTATCTTCATGTTAGTTTAAGTGTATTAATTGTCAATAATTTTAAGTACGTGTATAACCTGTCACATGTTCATTTGTATCAGACACTGTTGTGTCGTTAAATAAATAAATATAACAGAGAAATTAATAATTCCACATAATATTCCTTCTTGGTTTCGAATCGATGGTTTTGAACACTTGACTTAAGTTGTTTTATCTATTTGATTACCTTTTTACATGGCAACTGCGATTAGTTTCTTTATTTGCAAAAAAATATTTGTAAGTAGAAAACTAGCATTAAATAAAAAAAAAAAACGTCATGTCTCAAAGGGATGGGGTAAAATCGTTTTTTTTTACAAATCGAATAGTTTTTTTTTACAAATCGAAAAATTATTTTTCTCTAAACTGACGTTTTAATTCCTAATTTTCATTATACTGACTTTCTAATGTATTGTATGATTTGTATGTATCTTTAAATAGGCCAAGACCCACTATTAATTAATACTAATTACGAACATTTAATTAAAATCGATTTTCGAAATCGATTTTTGAAAATCCAATTATCGAATACCCCATCCCTAGTCAATGCAGACTAACATAGTGACTTTTGACAAACGTCACCAAATATTATTTGATTTTAACAAACTGCCACATTTTTGTTAATTTATGACAAGATGTATTAATTTGTCATTATTGTTAGTTTTATGTAATGTATTTACCTAAATAACTTGCTATTTATTAGAATTGAGGCTTATATTAAAGTTGATAAAATAATTAAAATTACTGAACATCGTTACAAGGTTGTATTGGGGCAAGTTTGTGAGCTGTCACAGGACTCATCCTAGAATTTCCGAACTATAACTGGCTTAAGAGGTTAATGGTTAGTAAACATTAAAAAAATTGTCATATATAAATTAAGAACTATCATGATTTCATGATTTTTTTAATAACTATGTATCTATCTACATTATCAATAATAAATCACAAAAACCTGAACTCAAAATATATTTGAGTCTTAAATGAACTTTACTTCAATCTCGCTATTAAATTCAAAATTATTTGAATATATGATCAGCACGAAAATATATTTTTATTTCTTTGTTTTGAGTTCAGGTGCTTGAGACTTGGGAGTTTGTTTTTTGCAGTACCTTATCCCTTGTTCATTGTGAACAAAAGTTGCCAAAGAAGTCATATCTAAAGATGTATAAAATCCCGAGTAATTATCAAAATTTACCACTTCCAACACAATATCCTCATCGTTCAATCTGAAATTACAATAGAAAAGATTTTATGGAAGATATTGTTGAGAAAACTTATCCTAATTTTATAATAATAGTCTAATATTAGTTTTAATTTTAAACCACAATTGAAACAGTGTAAATGACATGTTATTAAGTAATGCACTGGAAGTAGCACATACTACCTTGATCAAAAGGTTTTAGGACTTTATTCATAAAGTCAAAATCGATATGATCCCCTTCAAAGTACTCCCCATCAACTGCAACGCACTTACGCCAGTGCTTGATCCAATCCTCAAAATACCGCTGGTACTCAATTTTCGGTATGTCCATCAGAGCCGTCTTCGATTTTTTCATGACATCCTTTCGGGTGCTATAACGCGTTCCGCGAAGCGGTTTTTTAAGTCGGGTGAACAGGAAAAAGTCGCAGGGAACCAGATCAGGTGAATTTGAAGGCTGCTGGATAGTATTCGTGTTGTTTTTGGTCAAAAACTCATGGAAATCATGTCTTTCGCGATTTCAACGCGGTCCTTTTTTGCATGAAATTGAGGTGTTTCGGCACCAGTTTCGCAGCAACACGTCTGAGGCCCAAATCACTAACCAAAACGTCTTGAGCGGATCCATAAGCGATGTTCAAGTCCTCTGCCAGCTCTCTAATGGTCAATTTGCGGTTTTCGGCCAACATTTCTTTGATTTTATCGATGTTTTCATCGGTTTTCGACTGCCACTGCGTTCGTCATCCTCGACCGACTCACAACCACTTTTGAAGCGTTTGTGCCACCGAAAAACACTTCTCCAACATTTCCAAGGTCTGCGGACCGTAAAATCCGTTTTTCACCCAAAATTTAATGCAAACTCGTTGATACACAGTTGTTGCCATTTTTAAACTTGTAAAAAATCGAAAACACGCACAAAGGTAGATATACTCAGTACAGCGTAACTTTTACAAATGTCAAGCTATGACACTGAAATTTGCAGGGAAGTGTCAATGATAGATGTGGTAACCTAACAAAAAAAGAATTCCAATCGGGTGACTGACAGCGCCACACTAAAACTTTTTGATCAAGGTAGTATAGTACTAATAAAAAGAACGATGTCCTAGGTGATAACCTCCGTTGCTTATTTGATAAGACCTGGAGGGTTTGATCTCCAAAAACATCAAAAGGTTCCTTGTCTGGTTTTCCATTTAAGGCCTTGTTAACATTCTGGTTGATTGGAAAAAAATTTCACATGTCAATAAGCTCACTCGTTTGTATTATTATACAATAAAGTGTAATACAATACAATACAAAATTTTCGAAGTATCACTGCTATTAATTTTTATTTAGCTGCTTGAATAGCACATACCCCTTTATCATTAAAGCTACTTTTTCAAAGTAGCTTTAATGATACTGGTAAATGGTTTTAGGCACCCTAAATCTCTTACATACGACTATTGTAGATAAAAACAAATCAATTTTAATAATCTTTTAGCGCTTTCTTATCTTTACTTAAATAGCAATTTATTTAAAAAAACGACATAAATGAAAAATATTTTACATCTGGTTTCAGTATTAAAGTAAATTAAAAGATTTTTTTTAATATCACGTTAAAATAATCTCTTCCAATAAAATTGTACAATAAGTGTGCACATAGTACAAAATAATAGAAGGTAATTTTATTTTTGGATGCAAAGTCGAAAATAACTAAAACTAACTAATATTGAGAATACCACTGAGGTACAAAAGTTTGTGGGCCGAGTGTGTATGGACTGACATCACACCAGCCACAGCCATATCCAATAAATTTGATACCTCTACACTCAGCAGTGTTGTCAACTAGAGCTAATAGAAGAGTGTCGGTTCGTCATATTCTGAAATTATATATTGAACGTTTATGAAGTTTAAAGAAACTTGAAAGCAAAAGAGAAATGCATTTTCCAAACCTACGCATGGCATGAATAAGATGAGTACAATATGGGTGCAAAAACTTCTGAGTGCAATCCAAAGGTGACAATGTGTTGAATGTTGCAATAAATCTTTTATGGTGCAATGGTGTATGTGTCAATAACATAACGTACGCAGATGATACATTTGTTCTAGCAGACAGTATTGACGACCTTCAAACCCTGCGCCATAGATAGAATTAATGAAGCCGGGGTGAGGCTGGGGCTGAACATGAATGTGAGTAAAACTAAGTTCATGGTGTTTGGCCGGAAGGATCACGCAGGAGCACGTCTTACATTGAACGGTGCTGATATAGAGAAAGTGAAAAAATTTAAATACCTCAGAAGTATTCTAGTGGAAGACCTCGACCCAGAAACTGAAGTCAAGTGCAGAATTGAATCATCTCGTGCGACTTTTAATAAAATGAGAAGCGTATACTGCGATGCTAATCTAAACTTGAAACTTCGACAACGGTTAGTCAAAAAATGCTATGTTTGATCAGTGTTATTGCATGGAGTGGAATCATAGACCCTCCAAGTAAGTAGTATGAACCGACTGGAAGCATTCGAAATGTGGACTGGAGAATGTTACGGATACCCTGGACGGATATGGTCAGCAACACAAGGGTTCTTCAAAGAGCCAAAGTTGATAGAGAGTTGCTGACTAATATTAAAATCCGAAAGGTGTCCTACTTGGGTCATGTACTTAGAGGAGCAAAGTACAAATTACTGCACCTGATCATCCAAGGCAAAATAGGAGGCCGAAGAGGTGTTGGCAGAAGGCAAATCTCCTGGCTCCGCAATATACGTGATTGGACTGGCATAAGGGGCGTTGGAGATCTTTTTCGGGCTGCTGGAGACAAAGATATCTACTCTCAAGTGATATTCAACATTGGGGAGACCTGACATGACACTGAGATGAAGAAAAAGAATGGCAAAGAAAATAAATAAATGAGTTGTCACAGGGATGAAAGTATGGTTTTATATCATGATGTTCTGTTAAAAAGGGACTCGATAGAGTGACGCCATCTGGAATCCCCACAGTCCCAAAAAAAGGCGACACAAGCCCAAAAATAAGATTATGGAGATTTTTTTATGATTATCAGGGAATTCTACTAATTGGCTTCAAATAGAGAAACACTGTGGTTACTGGCAAGTATTATGTGTCATTAATGTACAAATTCAAGAATCTTATAAAAACAAAACACCAAGGAAAGCTGTCACGAGGTGTGAGATTATTATATAACAATTCGCCAGTGCCACTTTTGTTACTGTAAAGGTTGGCATTTGACAGTGTGACTTCAGAAATGAGCCACCCACCCTATAGTTCCGACTTGACTCCAAGTAATATTTTTTTTATATTCAAAACTGAAATCCGAATTTACGTGGAAAACTATTTAAAAGTGACGAAAATGTGATTTCCTTAATGTCTCACAATTTTGAGAACAAAATTTCAGAATATTTTTTCCGTTGTAATAAGAAATTAAATATTTAAAAAAAATTATTGAACTACAGGGTGACTATATTGGAATTTTTTTTTTGTTTCATTCTATCACCTTTTTTATATCCTTGTGCCGAAAACTTTTGGACCTTACACTACAAAACACTAAAGAATAAATTCTATATTAGTAAAAAAATATGTTATTCAATAAACAAAAGCGTTTAATTATATATAGTCCATATAATATTTAATTTTATAATTTCGAAACAAAATAAAGAAAAAAATTATTTTAATATTTTTTGTCGCGTTTTATTAACATTTTCGCGACTTTTCGAAATGATGTTGTGCTGCAATTACTGCGTGAATTGATAAAATATTTAAATCTTAACATAAATATGTTAAAAAAAAAACATGGCAATCACCACCCTACTTTTGGCGCCACACATTAAAAGAGTAAAAGTCATGTAAACTTGACTTTCATAAAATTGGGAACGCATAAATAATATTATCAAAATGTCAACTACATATCCTGAAATAAGTGATAACAGAATATAAACATCTTTTAATTGTCACATTGCATAATATAATAGTTTAAAGGTTAAATGTCAAATTCTTCTTTTTTAACTTGACTACATCAGGGTTGTATCAAACATTTAATATATAGAAAATAAATTTTTAATCAGCAAAAATGTCTTTTTTTATCCTAAATGTGGTCAAATATCGATTTATTATGTTGGTACATTATTGTGGGTCAAAAATCAGAATAAAGACAAGTCTACATTTAGGTGTGAGGCGCATAACTGTGCAGTTATGTGACTTCTGTACAGGTTACTTGTTTGAAATCCACACTGTACTATTCCCCTCAAACTAATAGCATATGATTATTTTCCATCTTGTTTTCGAAGGTATGACACTTCAGTCACATCTTTATTTTATTAAATATTAATTTTAATATTCATATATTCAGAACCCCACATTTAATATGATTCTGCTTATACCTGTTTTAGCGGTATGTTTGTAGTGGGACGCGATGATGATTTTGATTGTTTGGTATTTAAATAAAATACGTCAATTAGCAATGCGGAAAGAGAGAGTGAATGAATCAATGAATAATAATTAATGATTAATGATGCTTTATTTATCGATAAGTGGGTATTTATACATTTCAGAATGGGCGCGGGAGTGCGCCCGCAATATATTTTTATCTCGCTTCTGTGCGTGCAGAAATGGTCGATTGAAATATTGCAGACATCGCAAATAATATTGTGGGTAGACAATTTGTTGGCGAAAACGGCGAGACAGCGTGATGCGTTCTCTTTCTACTGTGGAATGTATCGTAAATAGTATTTGTGGGTAAACAATTTTAATGTTTTGGTATGCGACCTTTGGACATATCCAAAGGTCGTTTCGTTGGTCGTTGACCGTGTGTGTTGACAATATTCAGCGACGACCATAGTTCCTACACTGTCCTCTTTATAGGTCTTAAATATTTTAAATTTCCTTTATTTATTGATTAAATAGTTAACAAACCATTAACCCTTTGCACTCGAATGCCGCCATAGAGGCGGCATGCATGGTATGCCATATTACTCGATGCCGCCGCATTGGCGCCAAGAATATAATAAAGTCTTATTTCTCAATATTTTTAATATATTGGGTTTTTCAGTTCTCAATATTATTTAACCAAGGATCATATTAGTACAATTAAATAATAATAAGTTACGGAATTTGATCGAGTAACGTATTATTCCTCGCACTTGAGGAGGCGAGAGCAACACAACGGGAAAAAAAGGACACAAAATACCACTCAACACACAACGAAATCTTTTGTTCGGAGACAAACAAGTCCCAACGGCGACCTTCCTGGTGTATTGTTACCGTATAAGCTAATTGTGCTGAAACCTGCGAAAGTAAACCTGGACTTCACGCTGGGGATTGTTATGTAAAATACCATACAATGAGAAACTTCAAATAATCAATTTTCATGTCCATTATATTCCTTACATGCCTATTTTACCAAAACAAAATTTAAAAAAATATATGCATAAATTTAATTATATTTCAACGTAAATGTTTTTTTATTCTTAAAAAATGCTTCGAGTTGCCGGTAGGCACATAACAAGAAGCTCTCGAGTGCAAAGGGTTAAATATCATATTTTTCAAGTTACATGATATGGATACATTTACCATAATTATCTAATGCCCTTCAATATAGTGAAGGTCGCAAAGGTTCACAAGTTTTATTTATTTAGCATTCAAGTATCTTCAAGTTTCATAAAAAAAAATTAAATTAATGTGTTCTATTAATGTTGCTACCATAATCAGGCTCTATAATAATAATAAATAAATAAATAAATTTAAACCGTTTAGAGACCAAACTCTATTATTGACAGATTAAAATAATAAAAAATAAATAACATAAGTCAAGTTTAAAGATACAAAAGTAGTGGCTGTATTTTATAAATTGAGACAACTTACAAATGCTAGAAACTGTTAATGCAGATGTTAAAAAAGTTTGAAGTAAAAATTGACACTTATTTTAATTTCTCTCAACAAGTTTTCATCAGTGTGTTTCACAATGAACAACACAATCACTTATTCATTCTTTCATTATCCTTAATCATACACATGTGATACAGCAATATTAATTTTGTAAAGTTACATTTAATATCAATATTTTGAGACACATTAGTTCCGTTTCCATAAAAGCTTTTTTTTTATTTTAATGAAAAAAAAAATATCTGGAATTAAAGTATAATAAATATTATTTGATAAGATGCTTTCGATGGAACATGAAATAAATTATAACGTATAAATACTAATTCAACTCTGTAATTGTATAATATTAAATGCTCCATATCACAAACCATATTTTCATAGTAACAATTTTATATAAATATTACTCTATATTCATATGTGGTTCGTCCTACTCAAATGTATTTAAAAACATTTAAGTTTGAACACAATTGATTTATACTTGTTTCTATAAATTACATTTTTATTTTATTAAATAATAATATACTACATACGAAAAAAATCTTAAAATATAAATATTTATTAATTCAAGCACAACTTTAACTAAAATTGGTATAATTTGTTGAAAATAAAATATATCACTTCAAATAAATTGAATAAACTTCTAAACATTTCTAATGCAAAAAAAATATATTGTCGACTTGATTCTTGCAATACTAAATATTCTGTTGAGTTATTGTGTTAACATTTCATAAACTAAAAAGTTAAAAATCTTACAAAAAAATACTACTAAATATAATTGTTTATTTCAAAATATGTTTTTATTTCATTTCTTAAACGCATGACCACATATAATAATAAATAATATGACTTATTGTAATTAAAGAGAAAAAAATACAAACTCATTTGACGTTAGGAAGTCCAGTTTCGAATTCTCGAAAATGAGTTGCTTGCTACTCAACATTATTATTTTTTTGTTTAGTTATTTAAAAACTAAAAAATCACTGAATTTGTCAACACCGACTGATTGAAATTAAAATGTCGTCATGTGAAAACACTTTGATAAGTGATGCAGAGATATGTTGACAAGTCCACTATCAATAAAGAACTGATATGGAATCCTTCCTTGGGCCTTAATAGGGTACTACTATCTATGTATAACATTGTCATGAACATAGCAATAAATTGAAAATATTTGTGAAAAACATCACAAACACCACCTGGAGAATGTATAGTAAACTAAATCAAATAAACATTCAGTCAGAAATTTATCAATATGCAAACATGATTTAGAATATATTAGTATAGAAAAAATATATTTTGTTGTATTTATAATTAAAGACCTTTGTTTAAATTAGACAACAATAGGAAAAATGACAATATTTAACCGTTTTACTGCTGGACATTTTTTTCAATACTATAAAACTATCATATATAGACTCTCAGCACTCTTAACGGTTAATAGTGTATTGGTGCCACCTTGATATATGGAAAGAAAACTTGGACTTAGTATTGTATACCTTCCACGATTTCTCTAACTTCCTACGTTTCTTTCTTTCAGAATATCATTCATCTGATCCAACCATATCTTCATTGGTCTTCCTCTCACACCCCTTCCACTCACATTTGCACTACATCTGTTTTGTTAGTCATTCTTCATTCATTAGTTCCACATGTCCAAACTATCTTAACTTGCTCTTCTTTATCTTACTTAACATATCAGCCTCAACCTCTCAACGAGTACGGCGAGTGAATGTTTACCTCAAGAGAATATGGACATGCACGGTACGTCCGTTGGTTGGTTTTGAACCAATGGTTTCGAACACGAGGATCAAATGTTTTTATCTATTCAATTATTTGTATATGGCGGCCTCAATTACGTTTTTTATTTGTGGAAAATATTTGTTAGTAAAATACTAACAATTTGGTAAAAAAAAAAACAAATTTCAGATAATTTTAAAATGTAAAAAAATCTCACTCCTCTTTACATATTTTACTTACAAAATCTCACTCGCTTAGAGGTTAAGTACATATTCATCCATTATCACTTCATTCCGTATTCTGTCATACATTGTCACTCCATGTATTTTTCTCAATGCACGCATTTCTACAGCATTTATTCGGATCCTATCAGTATTTTTCCACGTCCATGTTTCACTCCCATACATCAAAGTTAGCACAAAAATACTATTGTAGACTATCATCTTAGCAGATTTAGGTTAAAAAAATATTTAGATTGTATAAAATAGCAATAATAATTTTATGTTACCATATCATAGAATATACAAATAATAGACTGACTGGAAATCTACAAAATGTTTAAGCAGATTATTTTTTCATTTTCATTCTACTGACAGGTTAATATCATCCAACAGCAGCATAATATACTGTCTCACTTCATTTATTTAAATAAATAACTCGTGGAATACAAATCGTTTATCTTAAACAAATATACTACTTTACACATTCTAAATCTTTGCAAAAGATAACTCGGGGTTTGACTGATAAAATAAGTACTGAATATTAAATTATGTTGAATCATAAAAATTAATAAACAAAAAGCAATAATAAAAATATATATATTTATGTTTTGAGGCTTTCGCGGTATTTTGTATCACTTGGATATGGTTTTTCAGAGTGGTTTACCATGTAGGTTGGCTTATAATTATAATGCAGTTTCAAAAATGTTGCAGTATTCATTATCAGGGCTTATTTGTATTTGCTTGTCATATGTGCACTTGTATATAAAAGATACTATTGTTTCATAAATTAAATAAATAAATAAGTGGATGTGCGTCAGATACCGTTGACCTACAGCCAGAATCGTAACCGAAACGTAAGCGTATGAGTCAGGGGAGCATACACTTATGGCAAAGTTAAGTACGAACTAGCCAAAGTTAGCATTATAAGTGACAAAACACGCGACAAAACACTCTGAAAAACCTTGTCTGGCTGATATATATATTTTTTTATTCAATTTAGTATTTATTCCTCACAGTTGTATAAGAAAGTTAATTAATTAAATATAAAAATCAAACTAATTGAAGAAAGTTATTGAAATGATTTCATGGATTGTAAACTATTATATCGGATATTGTAAACTACAAAATGTCAATGAGTTTATTAACCACTTAATGCTAGGGTTTTTTTACACAGTGTTTCAAAAAACATCAAGTATTTTTTTGTGTTTTATTTTAAGTTTATACACTTTTCAATTGAAACATAACAATTTAAATATATTTTAATTTTAAAAAATTAAGACAAATTAAAAATTCAATTTGGTATGGTAGATTTGAAAGCATGGTGTTCAACATACACTTACGTAAATACGAACACAATATCGTAAATACGAAATAAGCAACACAAAACACGACCACTCACAACTGCAGGCAAATTTACAATAAATAAAACGCAAACGACTGACGAACGTTACACGTGTTAGCTAAAATTAGAACACTGCAAGTCGAGACAAACGAGCGTGACTCGGGATAGCGAAAATTGGAATGCATTTGGTGCGCGCGAGGGCATTAAGTGGTTAATCTAGA
Organism: Odontocerum albicorne; assembly: GCA_949825065.1. Lineage (NCBI taxonomy): Eukaryota > Metazoa > Arthropoda > Insecta > Trichoptera > Odontoceridae > Odontocerum > Odontocerum albicorne. The sequence goes on from OX463850.1 coordinate 35,822,652, forward strand.
GCATTAATATTGATATATGATTTAACTTTTCTTGAGTTTTGCATTAATGCCGTGGAAATTTGTGTTTATTAAATTTAACTTATGTGTCAATCCACTTTTGAAATACATATAACTCGGCTAGTTTCAAGCCACCTTCATTGGTAATCTTAAAACATGATTTAATTCAATCAAAAAAAATATTTGGACTCAACATTTATGATAAGAATTTAAAAAAAAGTTTTATACATATTTCAATACTTTCACATTGGTAATTTTTTTACATATAATACACATAGAATAAAACAATGATTTTAGAATTACATTATTAATTACAAAATTGATATTTATGGGGATTTTGGAATGGATTAATCCTATCTACGTTCTTCGTACGGGGAAATTTGATTCCGTTTTTCAAAACCTTCTAGAATGGATTAAGTTCGAAAACTGAGGTTCCACTGTACTAAACAATATAGGTAGAAAATTTCTGTCCTATAATATTGTCCATTGACATGTTCGATTTTTGTTTCAAACTTAGTTAACAATATTTTTAATAATTAATTCATAAAACTAGTAAATAGGTTCTCTACATGACGTTTAAATGTAATATTTCAGCAATGTTCATATTTCCGCTAATCTCAATATTTTACTTTAAAAGTATTTTTTTTATATTTGTTAATGTATTCCAAAAATTCATTACCTGAAGAAAAAAAGCAATTTTAAATATAATTCCACAAATACCCTCATTAAAAAATAAACCGTTTAAATCTTGACATTAAAGGATTAAAAAAAACAATAGAGGCCAGCAATTCTAAGGATTGCCAAAAATATAAAAAAGGACTTATCTTCTTCAAATACATTTATACTACAATGGGTTAGTATGATTTATAAAATATAAATAAGAATTTGTGATAAGAGAGAATGAGGTATAATGGATATACATAAAAAAAACTTTTAAATAAATTTAACAATTATTAAAATGAACACACAAATATGGAAAGTAGTTTATATAATTGTGACAATAATTACCTGTTTCAATTGTTTGATTTGGGTAAAAGTTATTTCACAACACAATAATTCGTAAAATGCAAAGTAAATAAAATATCTATATCAAATTTAATATTTTTTTATTTTATTATACTTTTATTCGCCTGTCTCGTAAATGTCAAAAATAACAATGGACTCGGTGAACCATGTGTCAATTCATTGTTTTTATTATGAATAACGGTTTATGGCATGGAAATAAAATTCTTCTTGCCAGTGTCGTATTTTTCCCCCATGACCAAAGTATTGAAATTGAGTACACATAGAAATTTTGGAATTTGATGTTGAAATAAACAAAACAAAAAGCAAAATTTTACGCTAGAAGAAATTCATTTTTAGACTACGAGTATGAATAATTGTTAATTAATCGACAAATTTATCTATTTATGGAGCACTCATCTCGAAAAATGAAGGTGTGAAACTAAAATTCGGAGATGAGTTTGTATGGAAAATCTACAATGACCAAACTTACTAAGGTATGAAACATCAATACTTTTTAACATCTAAATTTGTGCAGAAACGGGAATGAAAAGTGTTATCATTAAATACAGAAATTAATTTTTTAATTATTTTTAAAGGAGTAGTAGGTATGTATTGTATAATCCTGACTAAACAGGCCATCTTTTGATGTAGCTTGCCAGGTTAACGTAGTACATTATTTTTACAGTATGATGAGTTAAAGTCGTGTGATAAAAAATATTATTTTTTATTATCGGACAAAAACATTTTTTTTCAAATGTGCAGGTTTCTTTTGTTTTATATCAGACTCCAACTAATAGCAGCGTTATCTAGAATTACGATACAATCATGAAAATCATAAAATATGGCAATTTGTAGTCACAGCTATAAAAATTTGACGCAGAGTAGCTACTTTTACAATTTTCAAAAAATGCCTATAATTCGAAAAGTATAAGACTTTTGCTAGAGTTTTTTTTTATTCTGAACCATTATAAACTGGCCTTTTCCTTGATACTGGCTTGATATTGAGTTACGGGACATGCTGTATAAAGGACAACTATAATTTAAGAAACAAATTTACTTGCCAATTATAACTTACATCTTATTTATCCCATAATCTAAAGACGTTCTTCGATTTAATTTAGTTATTCGTGTGAAAGTTAATATTTTATAACGTAATTTAATTTAGACTTTATACGAGTAGGTATATAGTAGAACACGATTTCTCCGCATATGGAATTGCACCTTACACACGGAAAATGGTTCGTCACTTGAGACTGGCGTATACTCCTTCATATATAGTTCACGACCTTTATTCAAGAAGAAGATTATCAATGGTTCAAAATACCATAAGTTGTCAAATTTTGTTGTGATGCGGTAGTTGATTGTGGAGTTTGTTTAAAGAAACGTGATTGTGTGTAGAAATATTTACATTTTTCGTAAAATGGCATCACATTTAAGCACAAAAGAGCAATTGCTTAACCTTATTGACGATATCGAGTTAATAGCAAAGTAAGTAAATGATTATTGTTTTCTATTGGCGCCAACAGCAGTAACGCATTTTATTCATATTACTCGCAAAATAAACCTTTCGAGAAGTACTACTATATGATTATTGATTCCCATTTCAACGAATTCAATGTTTTTCGTATGATTTAAATTTCGATATGAGCTAAATGTTAAAGCGCAGTGAGGTTATTTTCCAACAGTATTGTTTGTATTTCGGCATTACTGGCGTGTAATTTAGATCGCTATTATTGACACATAGATTTCTGAATAGTTTATTTTACAATCACGGCGGTACTTAAAAAAAATCTTGGTAAAAATTAAAATAGGGAAAATGTGGGAGCAGGTATAATTTATCGCTTACAAATCCTATCAGTATCGTTATGTCATTTGGGGCTCTTTTTTAATTCATCCATATAAATTCGGCGGTATATAAGAACGGCGATGGACGTTTTGTAGACCCAACAAAAAATTATATGGAGAAGCTTTCAACACTAAATTTGTTAATATAAAACATTGAAATTTTGTGTTAAAAAGAACTTAATTTTTATATTTATTGGAATATTGGTGAAGTATCAGATTCCCATATTATGTGATGAACAATAGAATTATTCAATAGAACCGAGAAGTAGAACTTTGAGGTTGATTTCATATTCTAATAAATTGATTATTTGGAATTGAGTCCATTATAAAATCAGCTTTTTTAGACAAAGTAGCTTTGAGACTTATAAACAAGTATGTGATCTAAATTGAAATAAACCCGGCTGCAGGAAGTCACACCATGTGACAATAGAATCAATCACAGCGCGCAATGCATTTGCGTGCGAACATTATTTATTATTCTTCTTCCCAGTGTCATGTCAGGTCCCCCCAACGTTGAATATCACCTGAGAGTAGGCATCTTTGTCGCCGGCAGCCTGAAAAAGATCTCGAACGCCCCTTATGCCAGTCTAATCACGTATATTGCGGAGCCAGAAGATTTGCCTCCTGCCAACACCTTTTCGGCCTTCTATTTTGCCTTGGATGATCAGGTGCAGTAATTTGTACTTTGCTCCTCTAAGTACATGACCCAAGTAGGACACCTTTTGGATTTTAATATTAGTCAGCAACTCTATCAACTTTGGCTCTTTGAAGAACCCTTGTGTTGCTGACCATATCTGTCCAGGGTATCCGTAGCATTCTCCAGTGAATCCACATTTCGAATGCTTCCAGTCAGTTCATACTACATTATTTATGAGTGGTTAAATTATTAGGTCGTTTATATTCACGTGACATGGACCGGAATTTGTTAATCGTTAAATCTGAGTTTGCAAATTCGAAGGTTTACTGTATTTACATAAAAAAAACCATAATGTGACTGATTATCCTTTAAGGAATGATTAAAAGTTTTTATAAGTTTTTAAACAATGCAGCCTATTAGTAAGTTAATATCATTGAAGTATAATAATAATCATAAAAGGGATCTTTATTTTTTCAACTGTAATTACAACAGATTGCTTATTCAATATCAAAACCAGATTCAATTTTGTTCCACTCATATTTTCTATTGTTAAAAATGTAAACTGTACCGAGCTTTAGTAAAATTAAATTTTGTTAAATAAGAAATTATTTAATATTTCCAGAGAAATGATAGAGAATTGCATTGCACCAAAACCTCAAAAGATGTCCACAGCGGAGCATGCGCAAATTACTGAACTTTTGTTGGCTAAAAATGAAGAACTCAAGAAGACTTTAGAATTAGCAGATGAACAAGCGAGACTCCACGAAAAAATGAACAGATTAAAAATGGAAGTAGACAATCAAGTAAGCCTTGATGTCAATCTTTTATTTCATTTTATTTGTAAAATACTTAAAATGATTTTGAACAAATTTGAAATAAATAAGAGAGATCTATCTATGACTTGATTTTGCTGATTTTTTTTTTCTTTCGAGTCATTCTCTCAATAATAAGGATTGTGAACATAATTATTCTTCTGTGTGAATGATTTGTACCTTTGTAATGAGCCTTCTGGATTATTGCATCCTATTGCTTTCTTTACCTGATCACTTAAATGGACACCTAAATCATGTATTCAGTTTAATATATTTTTTTAATAACACTTTTTGATATAATTATTTTTTAACAATACCACTGGCAACATCTATTCTAATGGGCAGCTCAGTGATTGTGATACCCATAGACGTAAATTTGTCAAGTTTGTTGACAAAACTATTTATGCACGGGGAGGGTGTCCGTATCAGGGCATGGGTCGCTTCAAGCCAGCTCAGTCTTCTACGGCTCTGAATCTTGGTTTGTTACCAAAGCCCAAGAAAGAAGACGTCCCAGTTATGAGAATAGATGCCTACAAGGATGTCAGTTGCCAGGTGGTACCATTGGGTGACGAATTAAATGGTTTATCTTCGGACACAGTATCAGCCTTTAATAACTATGATAAGAGTGAAACACTGAAGGTAGTTATGTGACATATTGAGGATACTGCCTGGTAGCAGATCGAAAGCTGCACGGTTTTTGTCCGTAGTATCTCGACATCCAACAAAAAACACTGATGTTACGATAAAGATATTCGCAATCTTGACTTGATGTGGTTGGATGTCTAGTATGAAACTACTGACCAAGCTAGATAAAGGCGTTTTGTGTCACCTCTATGTTCCTCACGGAACGAACAATATTTGCATATGATTCAAAAAAAGGAAAGGTAAGAAGTTTGAACAATAGAAGATTGTTCATGACAAAATGCTTGAATGTTACAGTAGCAAAAAAAATATGTCTGAATAGACAAATATGCTTTAATGCTGCAGTAGCAAAAGCCGTATGTCTGAATAGACAAGTATGTTTGAATAGACAAATATGCTTGAATGCTACAGTAGCAAAAGAAGTATGTCTGAATAGACAAATATGCTTGAATGTTACAGTAGCAAAAGAAATATGTATGAATAGACAAATATGCTTGAATGTTACAGTAGCAAAAGAAGTATATCTGAATAGACGAATATGTAGATCTTTTTTATACTCTTCTCCATTTAGGCACTTTTATTATTGCCTAAATGGAGAAGTTACTAGCAACCTCCCTGTATCAGGCGAGACAGAAGTTAGCTTCAATGTAGATCTTTTTTACACTTTTCTCCATTTAGGCACTATTTTATTATTATTTAATAATTATTTTAACACTGGTTTTTTGTCGTTTCAAGGATCAGGATATTTGTCAATTGCAACGACAACTTAAAGAAGCTGAACAAATTCTAGCAACCTCCCTGTATCAGGCGAGACAGAAGTTAGCTTCAATAGTCAAATCACGGAAAAGGCCTGTACCTTCAGAGGAATTAATCAAATTTGCTCACAGGTTTGTTTTTTTGCTTAAAATTCATTAAATAACTAAAAAGTGCAAGGCATCACAAATATATTTTCTAATATTGAGATATGCGTGATGCGTGCACTAAGAAACATTTGTGGAGTGTTAATGTTTGAAAGAATAAAATAGATGTTTTAAGTAAGATGAAGAAAGGAGCTTTCAGATGGTTCGAGCATGTGGATAGAATGACTAAGTGAGTATACAAGTCAGAAGTGCAAGATGTGCGTGGAAGAAGTAGACCGAGGAAAACGGGCTAGATGAAATGGATTAGATTTTAAAAGAGGGTAAAGTGAGAAGTGTCAATAAAAGAAGATTGTGTATGACGACATGTATGAATGTGTAGGAGGCGAAAGTTGTGTGCTTGGGTAGAAAAGTTTGGAGATCAGTTCTCTCTGCCAACCCCGCAAGGAATGGTGTGATGTATGTGAGATTATTTTCTTTGCTTCCTATCTAATGTGTGATTCAATTTCTCTGTCTAACTTTCAGGATAAGTGCTTCAAATGCAGTGTGTGCCCCCCTCTCATGGCAACCTGGCGACCCAAGACGTCCTTATCCCACTGATATTGAGATGAGACTGGGCATGTTGGGTCGCCAATGTGACTTACCTATCAATGGACACACACCCACTCTCAATGATTTGCATAGGATAACCACTGGAGGTGAGTGCACTTAAAATTAACTATAAAGAAATACTCTTAAGATGTTTTTTCACATAAGAAATTACTTTTGTGTAGAAAAACTATATTGGATCACACACCACAAATACATCTATATTAAGAAATTTTTCAGTACTGGTCTTTTAAAAAATATTTTGAAAAGATGGCACAGTAAATCATATTGATTTAATTTCTTATTAGTTCAGTTTTATGAACTTTTACACTCTCATCTTATCCATGGATTGGGTGAATGTAAATCTCAGTCCATTTCATAAATAGTATCAATTTGATCTATGTCATATACTTGAGCTTAACTTCTAACATACTAATATGAAAAATGTACTGAGGTCCTCTTCATTTTTAACTAATTGCACGGAAGGTGAAACGTGACGCATCATCAGTCATCTTAGAACAAGAACTCAGTCTAGATAGAGACCAACAATGAATATTTTCTTTTGCAAATGAAATATGTAATTAAAAAAAAAGATAGCCATTTTTACATGACAATGCTGGAAAACAAAATTGGAACTCTCATATAATGTTACTTTTTTAAATGAAATTTGTAAAATGATGCGTGTATTTATAGTTTTAACATTTCATTTCGACCATTTACTAAAACCCGTTTATATTTATAATGCATGTATAATACAAAATATAGCTACGACTTAAAATATCTAATGTGTAGTAAAAAAACTATATTGTCAAAAACATAAGATAGGCCAGAGAATAGAAAGTTTAGTATGGTATTCCATATTAACACATTGTAATCGGGTACTTTTCGTGACAAGTGATGACGCAATGCGGGTACTTTTAGACTTTTTTGCGCCAAAATTAGACTTTCGTAAAAAAACCATATCTCTCAAACTAATTAGTATTTTTTCGAAAAACTTTTTGTATCTTACTAAGAATAGAACTATCTATATCTTTATTATGCAAAATATGGGTTGCTCTATTTTTTACTCACACAAAATTACTACATTCTAGGTAAACATAGAAAAAAATACTCTTTCACCATCAAAATTATTTTATTCACATAAAATTACAATATAATTACGAAATTTTCAATAGATCTTATAAGAATCTTATAAATTCGTCTTCGGGAAAAAGTTGATGGCAGAGGAATAATATCTTCTTCACTATCATCGTCATCCTCGGAATCGGAAAAATCTTCTATGTCGCTTTGGCAGGAATGATTAGATAAATTGTCAGCAAACAATTCATCATCACTCTCGTTTGCATCCTGATTCATGTTCAGGGACAATAAAATTAACTTTCAAAAATAGTTTATCACAAAAAAAAACAGTGGCAGTAAAAAGTGGCGAAGTAAAAAAAGTTTTTGAACAAATACACCACGATAGTTAGGTATTTTCTACGAAAATTCGATAATTCAAAACAAAATAAAATACTTCGTAAAAGCAGAATGAACTCAGAAACACGATACTAAGACTTCCGAACGAAAGCAGTACACTGGAGTCACTAGAGAAACGATCAACAATGCTAAAACAAGATCCCGATTTGTTATCATTGAAACATATTTTTTTGTAAACGTAACCGCTTTTATTTTTATTTTGCCTTTTGTGTTGTTATCACCCAACCTCATTGTATCAACAGGTAGATGCGTTAGGTACCCCTTACAATAGATAACGCGCAGTTCCCACCCCATTTGGCGACCGTGTTTACAAGTTTCCCGCATACCACCGCTTGGCAAACCAAAACGAGTAAACTCGTCTCCCGCTCTCTACTATAAAACGGGATAGAACGAGTTTTATCGTTTCCCGCAAACAATGTGTTAATATGATACTCTTAATAATATCTACGTTTTATATGTGGATGTATTTTTAAGAACGTAGCTAGTTTTTAGGGGCCGAATACAACACTGTCTTCAGCCTCATTAATCAACCCTTTGGGCTTAGAACCATTGGAGTAAGCATATAACTGGCTCGTAGTTTCTTATAGTAATATTGCCCATACTACTATATTACACTTAGAAAGGTAACGATCAACTTATTGACAAACCGAAACCTTAGTGAAAAATAATTGTCTTACCAACTAGGAAAGGAATATCATCCCATATATTAATATTAGTAAAAATATCCACGTTATTGAATAAAAATATCCACGTTATTGAATAAAAATATCCACGTTATTGAATAAAAATATCCACGTTATTGAATAAAAATATCCACGTTATTGAATAAAAATAAAATATGTGGTATTTCAGAGGTGCCTGCATCGGCAGCGAACCAGTTTGCATGGCACCCGAGTGGGGAACTGCACCTTGGTGTGGGCGCAGGCAGCGTCCCGCTAGAAGCGGGTTCGCAGGCCACGAGGCCCAAAGATACCTCGCAAGAGGACGTCGAGGTCATGTCAACCGATTCCAGTTCCAGCTCCAGCAGTGATTCGCAATAGATGCATTATGTTTATTATTTTACTTGATATAGTCTCGTATACAGACTCTATACCTACATTTCTTAGGTCCAATAATCCTGTCAGGTGACAAGGTAATAAATGATCTTGCAATCTTCATTGTGAGCAATCGAGTTCATGGAATATCCAACAGAAATTGATCATTTTTCGAGGTACAATTTTACAAAGACAATTAATTAATCGTCAGCCCGTGCTTGTCGGTGTACTTAGTCCAGTAAATACATATTCCGTAAAGTTGACAGCTGATGGAATTAAAATTAGCACAATCATATATTTCATATTGATACCAAAGCGATATGTTACTAAAAAATATTAACTATCAAAATCACAGTTGATTATAGTTAAATTATCAATGGGAAATATGTAACAACACAGATTGGAATACATTTTGTACATCCATCATTGAAGAATCAAACCTTAAAACTCCAGATAGGAAAACAAACTTTCTACTAGTAGTATCTTAAGCTTTGGGGCCCCATTGGCAGATTGAAACACAGACCAAAAAAATTCTATTTGTACAAGTTCTTTTTTACATACATATAAGTTTTATTTATTATGGGTAACATAATACCATTATGTATTCTGCAATGCAGGCCTAAAGTGTGATGAAACCTTTTGGTCTAATATTTGAAATGTTAGTCAATTCTGTTAGTAAAAGTATGGTCCATTAATGACCAGTTTTAAAGAAATTTACTTGAGATATATAAATTGTTGATCTCAAAGACATAGCGAGAAGTAGTTATATATACAAAGTATATGTAAAATAATGCTAGAAAGTATTTGTATTTTACAAGTATATTAACATGGCATGAAGGACCATTCACCAATGTTAGCTATCATATTTGACAAGTGTAGAAAGAATTTAACTTTCTTAAAAAAGGCAATAGAGATTTATCAACACCGTTAAATATGTATTCCGTTGAAATGACTTAAAAGTGAGGAATTAGTTAAAATTACTTTGACTAGAAGGCAAATGCTACCATGTCCATTTTGGCTTTTTAGGTGGCCATGCAATAAAATATAGATTAACTCAAGATATTTCCTTAAATCACGGTATTTATACACTTCATAGAATGCGTACTACTTTTGCCCCCTTCTTGGGAATAAAAGGGAACTATTCCAGGTAATTTAAGAACTGGTAAGGGATGCCTCCTTTCAACAATTCTATTCATCATATACATGGACAACATAAGTAGGACGAATGAAACAAGTAAGGGCTTATTTAACAGGTGGGAGATATTCAAATTTGATACATACTCTTTGCTGATAATGGCATCTAAACCATCAGGGCTACATTGCATCTTGGACAAATTTGACAGTAAATGCAAAGAATTCGTACTGAAATATTACTAGTTAGTCTTTTTTATATAAATATGTATCGTGGAATAGAATTGTAATATACTTTTTTTGCGATTCTCAAAAATTATCATAATGGTACGTGATGCCCTTTACCTCTCAGTATTGATTGAGATTGTGCAAAGGGTGAAAACGTACATTTTTTTTGTTAATTCATATCTATCATAAAATAATTTTGGTATGTATGAATTAAGTCCCTTTTTAATTTCTCTTATGGCCTTAAGGGTTTGGTGTTGTCAATGGAAAATATTTACCACTCTTCAATCAAAGTTTTTACATGGTACTACATCAATTTTAGTGTCTTAGCAATCCGTTTTCATTTGTGATATATTTAACTACAGACGGTCCTCGACTTTCGTACATTCTACTTTCGTACAATTCGCTATTTCTTACATATTTCGTACTGTATTTAAAAGTTAGATTTTTATGGATATGTATCGCAATAACACGCGTACTTCCATGTAATGACTCTCCTCTCCTCATCAACCATTATTCATTAGTCCCTCCCCTCCTCTCCGGCATTAGTCACGCCTGTTTCCGGCATCTCAAGATCAGTCTGGAGTTAGGACATGTGTTCATAAGTTGTGTCAGTTTATGTTAGGATGTTTGTTGTCAGTTTATGTACATATCTGTTGAAAATTTTTAAAAAGAGATGAATGAAATACAAAATGAAGGAGAAGAACCTGATAATGAACTCTTTGTTAAGACTTTGACAATCAAGAATATGAACGAAGCCTTCATGCATCTTGACAATTTTTTTACTATCATGGAAGAATGTGATCGCAATGGAGAGTGTATATCTCATGTACGAACGGCAATAGAAAAAGACACAGCGTGTCACAGAACTTTTTATCAAGAAAAGAAAAAGAAGAGTATAATTCAACTATCTCGTGATAAATTTATAAAGAAAACACCAAATATTGATCAATAAAGCATTATGTATTTATAAGCATTAGCATCACATCTCATTTAAAAATAAATATTTTAAAAACACTTTTTGTAAAAAAATTTACATTGCTCTACTTTCATACACATTTCAGGAGCCAATTAGATACGAAAGTCGAGGACGGTCTATTTAAATTATCCAATTTTCCATTAAAGTTCGTGGAATAACGGAAAGTGATGGAAAAACACATAATATATATTTTGAAAATTCAGCAAGCTGTTTTTTTGATATTCATGAATAATGTCTCAATATTTTATTGTATCAGTATTTATATTTAAGCTAAGAATTTATCTTTAAGATTATTAAAAAAAGCTTTCAAATAAATGTTTTTTTTTTATTCTCCAATGTAAATTCTACATTCAATTTTATATGTTAGAATTGCTTTACACATGTAATATAGAATATAATTCGCATTTATACTGCCTGAAATTTTGAAGGCGGGTTAAGTGGAATGTTTTGTGATCCTCTTCCATTTTTATTAATAAGCTGTCTTCATTTATTTCAGAATATAACTCCAAACAGTAGTTCAAAATTTTCTTACTTGTATTTTGACTACATTTAAATTTTTCTCGCGTGATACTAATACTTGATATATTTAGGAGGTTCCTCACAATAGGTGTTAAGAAAAAAATAATGAAATTGAATACTTATTTAGTAATAATACCAGGTAGAATGACATTGCAGTTTTAGGTATTAGAGGACAAACCATTCAAGAGGCCCTTAATTTCCCTCTTGGGTAAATGGATTACAAGAGCCTAAATCGATCATAGATAGATTAAAACAATATTGGCATCAGAGCACCAACACATTAAAGCTTGAAGCTTATTTGCTCATGTGGATGGTTGTGTGTTCTACAATTTTGACCATACAAAGTGGGCGCTACTATCTCATGGGGGACACTGGAAGGTAAGAAGGCAGAAGGGGGATCCTAGACCGATGAAAAGGGTTAAAAAATACAATGTAATTGTTACGGTATGATACTGGTATTTAACGGTTGTATCTGTCAAACATTTAGAAAGCTTGATCGTGTACTCGTCTTGTATAACAAAATTTATCTATCATTTCAAATCTTAAAATGTTTTACTTAATAAAATCTTAATTTAAATTAACTGTGTTTTTCAACTATCTGGGCTCGAGTCTCCCAATTACCATGGATAATTGGCGCTCTACTGTATGACTAGAGGAAAGGAATTTGTTTGAATGGAAAATATATAGAAAGGAAAACAGTGAAAAATTAGAATGAAATGGAATTGTGAGTAATGTAATATTTTTCAATTCTCTCTTAAACGTGATTAACCCTTGCTTAACTATGATCGGACGCGCGTGACCAGGACTTACATTTTATTTAATTTCTCGAAATATACTGCTTGCAGGGTCTTCATACTTTATGTATTCCTCATCGAAACTTCTATGATTTGAATGATGTCATTAGGAAACAAAACATTCATAGTTAAATCAACAGAAATTAATGATATTAAAGATTGTGTACATCTGATTCTTGGTAGTTCATTCCACTGTTGTGAAAAGTGGATTGCAAATGAAGATATATAAAATGAGATGTGTGTTGGTATACAAAAGAATCTCTCTTAACCCAATCGAAGAAAATATCTGCATTCTGCAAAATGGAAAAAATTCTTTATATTCATTATGTTAATCAGTCTTCTGATGAAAATGATGCTGTATTGTTTTCCCTATTCAAAGCATGAACTGGTGTCAAAGTGTGGATACAATAATAATGATTAAAAAGTTTGCAGTTTTTGAAATGTAGGTCTACAAAAGAACACTTTGTATAAGCTGGATGGACTACGAAGGTAACTAATAAGTGAAGAGATTATTAAAACAAATGTACTAAAACTGCCATATTTAATACATGTCATACGACATTCAGAGAAATACATCTTATGCAGGAAATATCGAGAAGATCTGGCAGGCATTTTTTGTTGAAGAACCTAAGACTGGTTCAAAAAAATTAAAAACATCCCTCTTTAGAGCAGAAGGATATGGCTAAGAGATAATATTGTCTTCGGCCCCATTAATCGAGCCTTTGGGTTTAACACAACTGGAGTAGACACTGAAACCTTCAGATTGAATTCAAGAGCTTCAACTAGGCGATGGAGGTCATCTTAGATGATACACGGTAAATTAAAATAGGCTCAAAATCTAAACCACTCAAATAACATTGAGCCTGCCCAAGAGAAGAAAATTTTTCAGAGTAGCCGGCCCAAAAAATCAATAATAAAGAACATATTCCCAATTGTACATTATTTTATCTTTTGATAGAAATTTTAAGATATATTTACTTGGGACTAGGGACTCTTGAATGCCAAGCAGGCATATTATCCACTGTGTCATGGTACGGGCATCTATCTATATTTTAGTTCTTAGTAGTGCATCCAGTGAAGAGCCCGTCACCCCTTTGATTTGGTATATCCGAGTGGCGGCAAGCAAGAGGACATTCTCTTCTCACTCGCCACCCCTCCATTATTTCAGTCTCGATCTCTTCTACTAATTCTCTTTCTGTACACTTATGTTTCTTGATGACTTCTGTGCCCTAATTGGTAAGATATCTATCTTTCGATCTCGGGTTTGATTCCCGTTGCAACCTAATTTATTTTAAAACGGGTTCCAGTATAATTTTAACTTTAGGCCACTTTTCATCTTTCTGGTTGGTTAGAAGAGATTGACACATGGCAACAAACCTGCCAGACTGTACTGTATACATACAACAAAGGTGTAATGTAATAAAATACATGTCGTTAACAGCCTTTCTTTGACATTTAGATCCTGGAGGATAAACATATTGGCTCGTCTTGTAATCCATGATTTTGAAATATACTCGAAAACGAAATCTCAAAAACATTCAACACATATTTTTCCTTTTTCCTGAATGTCAATGTCTCAATTTTAGGTACTATGAAAAGTACAACAATAAAAATGCATTACGGTAGGATTAGTCTGCATCAGTTAGGCTTGTTCTGCATTTCAGTTGTAATCTGTTTAAGTATACCAGTTGATTGTCATGGTAACTAGCTATATTTCAATGCAAGAGATTATGTCTGGTTACCATGGGAATTCAACAATTTTGACAAGATTCTTTCATTGAAATCTAGTGCTGTGATTTTTATTTAAATTTTGTTACTAAAAATTTACACATTTAATTGTAAAGGAGCAGCACAATGGGCGAGAGAATCATTGCGTCGGATGACACTCTGGTCAAATATGAAAATCCTGTTCTGGTCACCAAACATCCTGACAAAATTGTTAGGTTTTTATTTAATTCAATTTAACTTTTGTTTATAATTTTAAAATGCAAATTCTTTGAATATTGTCATAATTTTAAAACATTTATTTTAATGCATGATATTCAAATTTTGAAAATAAATATACTAATTTTAGTTGTGAGTGCCTAAAAAAATGTTATATTAAACTTTCAATGTCTTCAATTTGGTGGGCTTATTGATATTTCCAATTTCTTTAACCCTTCCTTCCCTGTGATGTGTAACTAGTACACATTGCTTCTAAAAACTTTAATATCTCTATAAATATAATAAATACTGGGTTCAGATTTTAGGTATTCCTCCGTAATACATTTACGCATTGAATGAAAAAAATAATATTAATAATAATTAGTACTTATAGGCCACATCAGAGATATTTTGTGAAAATCGGGAATAAATTCACCAATACAATCCAACGTGTGCCAGTGTGTGACGTAGGTATATTCATTCTAAAAAACTGCTATGGGAGAGAAAGCAACGCTATTCACGTTTCACTCTCACTCTATTTTGGTATATGTAGACGATTCTAAAAAAATTGACTTTAAAAAAGTTCAATACAAGGTGCATAGCCGTGCGGTAATGCACTAGACTTCCATGCTGAAGGTCGTCGGTTCGAACCCCACGCTGTGGTACTCCCCTCGAATGACACAGGCATTTTTTCCGCCTAGTATTCGGGGGTATATCCACCTATGACTTAGATCATATCTATGCATTCAAAAAGTGAAAAAAAAACATGCCAGTGTGCTCCGATCATCTCATTTCAGTATACCATCGAATCCAGTATAGTGGTGTGGTCGGTGAGTTTGCTGGTGGTTCACTCACTTAAAAAAAAACTCCATGGCCCAGCTTCTTTTTCCAACTGAATAGACGTTGGAATGGCGAGAGGATCCTCAACTACGAGGCCCGGCAAAGTACACAATACAGCATTGTATTGTATTATATTACTTTTATTGTATACAGTATAAACTAGCAGGTTTTTTGCCATATGGCGATCTCTTCCAACTAACCAGAAAGATGTTAATGAGACCGTAAGTAAAAATAAGACTAGAACCCTTTTTAAAAAAGGTGGGTACCAAAAGAAATCAAACCTGATATCTCTGGAATAGAAGACAATATGACAATGGAATATCAACTAAGCCACGGAGATCGTCAAGAACAATAACATCAGTTGAATCTGACGGTTAGTCAGTGTAATTGTATTCTGATTCAAATTGTTAGAAAATATTTGTTACATGCTATATATATTTTACTGTGACTTGATTTTGGTGCAAGTATTTTTTTATTATATGAAATATGTTATATTTAAAAAAAATATTTTTAAGGTTAAAAAAATATCACCAAGACCTGGGTCATCCGGCGCAACACAAATAGCGGCTGAAACTAAAAAAGAGACTATATATTTTACTGTGACTTGATTTTGGTACAAGTATTTTTTTATTATATGAAATATGTTATATTTTGAAAAAATATTTTTAAGGTTAAAAAAATATCACCAAAACCTGGGTCATCCGGCGCAACACAAATAGCGGCTGAAACTAAAAAAGAGACTATATATTTTACTGTGACTTGATTTTGGTGCAAGTATTTTTGTATTATATGAAATATGTTATATTTTAAAAAAATATTTTTAAGGTTAAAAAAATATCTCCAAGACCTGGGTCATCCGGCGCAACACAAATAGCGGCTGAAACTAAAAAAG
Source organism: Odontocerum albicorne (assembly GCA_949825065.1). Classification (NCBI taxonomy): domain Eukaryota; kingdom Metazoa; phylum Arthropoda; class Insecta; order Trichoptera; family Odontoceridae; genus Odontocerum; species Odontocerum albicorne. Next base: position 35,838,848 of record OX463850.1, read on the forward strand.
AGACTATATATTTTACTGTGACTTGATTTTGGTACAAGTATTTTTTTATTATATGAAATATGTTATATTTTGAAAAAATATTTTTAAGGTTAAAAAAATATCACCAAGACCTGGGTCATCCGGCGCAACACAAATAGCGGCTGAAACTAAAAAAGAGACTGAAGAAATTCTCAATGCCATTCTTCCTCCCAAAGAATGGGAAGAGGGTGGGCAGATATGGATCCAGGAGGTAATGTGTTCATTTCTTTATGATTGCTTCAGTTAGATATATTTTAATATCATTATCACTTTACACATTCCATTAGGAACACAGGTGTTTGATAAAACGCCTCCATCCATCCTTTGCTTCTTTCCTGACTTGGTCCGTTATTACTTGGGCCTTTAAGTTATATCTTTTTTCTATTTGTTTTGATGGTAATAAGTAAAAAAGAACTCCAGAACTAACCAATCACATTTCAAAACGTTTATTACTTCATTTAGTTGTTAAATGTGGTACACAGTATTGTTCAATAAACAGCTACAAATAGAACATTTTATTATTCTTAGATAATTTGGTATAATGCTGTTTGCTGACCATTATGATCACCTTAAGAACGCTTCCTAACTAGCTCAACCTATTAAAGAAATAAGGAAGGTTGATAGAGTTCAATATTGATAATAAAAGTGCCAACTGAATTCTTCAATTGAGATGTAAAATGTACTAGGAATAAAACCAGTCCGGTTATGAACTGCTCGAAAGAATCGAACCAGGGGTGCCCACTTGCTTAGCGTGAATGCTAACCGTTGGACCACAGCTGCTAACAATGTCCTGTGAGTAACTGAAAAATTGCCATTACTACGTTTTACTTACCATGTTACTTTAGATTGAAGTGTAGTAGTGAAAATTGTTAGTTTTTCAAAGTAGTTTTAATCACACTAGTATGATCACTTCTTGAGGTTGTTATGAAGAGATCAATATTTTTTCCAGGTATCCTCAACTCCAGCCACACGCCTGGATGTGATGAATCTGCAAGAAACCCTGGACACAAAACTGCAGCAGCGCCAGGCCAGGGAAACGGGGATATGTCCTGTGCGGAGACAACTCTACACTCAGTGTTTTGATGAGCTCATCAGGCAGGCAAGTATTTTTATATGCCTTTACATTAATACTGGGCCGTTGCAATAGTATTAAAGTGCAAAGGTTGTTTCAGCTGTCCATCACTATAGGAGCAGCCAATGGTACCTTTAACAATATAATGGTCATATGACAATACTATTCAGGGTTTAGTCTGAAAACAAGGGCTATTTGATTCCTGCGTGTTTTCTATTTTACACATCTCCTTTAAAGGTACCTCATTTTCAAGAACTAGGTGGAAGAATCGAATGTGTGGCAGGTGGTACGACCATATGATGAATGAGATGGTTACTCATCAAACCACAGTCACAGAGAAGAGGTACAGATGCTCGAGTGTGAAAACAAAAAATGCCTCTATCCCTAGTTCAATTAATTTTTTTAAATAAAGATATGCTATTTTTGTTTTGTATTTAATTGAATTGAATATTAAAACTACTGATATGTATTGTATTACACTTTTGTTATACACAGTACAAACTGGCTGGCTTATTTTCATGTGGCAATGTTTAAAACATGGTCACGCATACCAATAATACTTTATTATGAAACCAAAACCTGGTTGATTGAAAGAAATTATTTCAAAGAATTAAATCCTCTAAATGTATTTGTATGAAAGTGTTGAACAAATGTATTAAAGAAGCGGCTAAAACCTGGGTTTGAAAGGATTCAGCAAGTTCTCAGCAAAACATTTCTAATATAAAAAAAAAATATCGGAGAATATTATTTGCTCCAAGTATGATTTTGCGCAAAACGAATTTTTATTTTATAGGTGACCATTAATTGCGCCGAAAGAGGTTTACTTTTGTTACGAGTCAGAGATGAACTTAAAATGACAATGGAAGCGTATGAAACATTATACTGCAGTTCTATCGCTTTTGGGATGAGGAAAGCATTACAAGTAAGCGAGAGATTTTTACTTAATGTAAAGTCTAATAATAACTTCAAATCTATGATCCATTTTTTGCGATATATATATTATACCTTCTGGGAGGCTGACAATTTCTTCCAATCAATCCGAAAGGTGTTAGAAGACCTCAAGTGATAAACCAAATTGGGACCTTTTTTGTGTACCATCGGGAATATAACCCGAAACTCCCATATTATTAACAAGTCGACAATAATAAAAAATATGTAAAATATCATGCAACAATGTTTCTCTCTCTTTCTATTTTCCAGAAGATCGAGGTTGAAGTGATGATAGGATTCCCCTCCATTTATAGTGATCTACTCAGCATCCTCACATATCCCTTAGCATTTCAACAGACTTCTTGCTAAACCTTTCACATTCTTCTATGTCTTCCTACAGGTCTTTACCCTATTATTGCTGCTGTTAGTAGTTCATTTGGAAGTCTGATAACATGTCCTATACTTGAGAAATTGTAGCATGGTCTCCCTGTGACAGTTCACAAATTTGCCCCAATACAACCTTGTAACGACGTTCAGTAATTTTAATTATTTTATCAACTTTAATATAAGCCTCAATTCTAATAAATAGCAAGTTATTTAGGTATTACATAAAACTAACAACAATGACAAATTAATACATCTTGTTACAAATTAGCAAAAATGTTGCAGTTTGTTAAAATCGAATAATATTTGGTGACGTTTGTCAAAAGTCACTACGTTAGTCTGCATTGGCTAGGGATGGGGTATACGATAATTGGATTTTCGATTTTTTTTATACATAAAATTAAATGTTCGTAATTAGTATTAATCCATTGTAGATCTTGGCCTATTTAAAGATTTATACAAATCATACAATACATTAGAAAGTCAGTTTAATGAAAATTAGGAATTAAAATGCCAGTTTAGAGAAAAACTATTTTTCGATTTATAAAAAAACTATTCGATTTGTAAAAAAAAACGATTTTACCCCATCCCTTTGAGACATGACATTTCAAATGTCACAGGAACCATCCTACAGTTTTTCAAGTGTAATCATCTAAGGTGAGATTTCTCTACTGATCGTACTAATAGTTTCATGTTCAAGGTTTCTCTAATTGTGTAATTTCTAATCCTACCTCTTCTTAATTGACATGCCTTAGAAATTTTATTTCTGATGTATGGAGGACTAAGATCTTGCCTTTTCATTAAGAAACCATGTTTCATATTTATCTCATGAGATTTGTTTATGCAGATTTTTGTTTCATACATTAAATGGAAGAATTCTAAACATTTCATTTTGTTCAGTCAGAGCAAGGAAAAGAGGATTTGTTGGAGCAAGTGACCCAGCTAGAGAGCGAGCGGGAGATGCTGGAGAAACAGTGTACCGAGCTGAAGCTGAAATCTGAGCAACTGGAACGACGGGCAGCTGAGCTTCGTGCTGCTGAAGAGAAGAAGAACCAGGAGAAGATCAAAGCGCTCGAGAAGACCAATATGCAACTCAAGGTGAGATATAACTCTTAATACAATTAGAAACTTGTTAACTCTGACAAGTGTGAATGCGATGCAGTGCAAACCAGTGTTCCTTGTAAACTATGCGCGTGTGCGCGCGCACACATACATTACAACAGAGCGCACAAAAGTTACACCAGCGTTAGGATGTAAGGGCGTAAGGATGAGTTCCTTATACTGAGTTACACTGGCAACATCGGCTACCTGTAAATGACTGGCAACACCGGCTACATATCGAAATTACACCTACTGACGTCACATTCCTTGTGCTACCAAGTTGGTAGCATGAAATGAAATGTCATATATTTGACGATTCATAAAAAATAAACACTTTTAATATCATCCTTTGAGCAAAAACAATCGGCGGCTATCAACAGCGATGATAGTGTTTTTTAAGTTGTCAAATGGCCCCACTGGTTCGCTGAGCGATGGTGGCTCATTTTGCAAAAAAACGACCTTCTCTCATGAGATATAGTGTACAGACAGCTGTCAAAGTGCCTGCGCGATTCTTTACCTTGTGACGGAGTCCGTGCGAAATCTGTTAACTATCTGTTGTAATCTGTTAATTATTTTATAGCCCATGTCGAACTCGAAACCGATATCAACGAGCGGTGCAAAGCATAAGAGAACAATGGCAACTTTTAATCCTGAATGGCTTAAAGAAATTGTAGAAACGGAAACGCTGAAGTCTCAAAGTAAAATGCGCATTCAACTGTGAAATATTAAATTATGAAGATATTGGACTACTTTGTTTGTACTGCCGAGATGCAAAAACCACCGGAGAGTTTTCAACTGGCAATGTTTTGCATGGTTTGCACTGCAAACCATGCAACACATTCTGGAGGACTGTCTACTGCATATTTTTACATATTTTTAATTGACGATTTAAATGATCTAAGCACAGTCAAGTGACTAAGAAATCTCCAACTTGGAACTTTTCCACAACCCATATAAAATGATTACTCTTTAATTTTTGTCAATTGCCATATTCCATATATCTTTTTGATTGGGTGTCTACTTTTGTGTTTAATTGTGATTAAAATTGTAAAATAAAAAACCTGTCATCGACAGTATTCGTACAATTCATATTTGTAACATGCAGTGTTTTCCATCTCTCCAACAATATGACAGTACTGTATTTATAGAATATACACATGAATCTATTATATTTATTTATTATTACACATGACAAGAAATATACACAATTTGCGAAAAAACAACAGGTAATTTGATTTACAATTTTAATGGATCTGGGTTTGTTGCCTTTCATTTGTCGTATCCCCAGTAAACTAGGCTTTTGCCTGTATCTCACTGAGAATATTATAAATATTGAACAACCAGGATGACATAAGGCATCCTTGCGTTAGCTCTTTTGGAATTTAAACATTGTAATTTGAAAATTTAAAGGTTTTTACTCAAATCCAGCCAGCGAATAATATGAATTCATAATTAATTGAGTGATTTCTTTTACTTTCTAGGCTCAACTTGAAGGCATCATCGCTCCTAAGAAGTAATTTAACTATGTCTGAAGATGTTCAGTTTTTGCTACAACCTACCTGTGATTTTGGATTATATGTATATAAGTATTTTTGGAAATAAAAAACATTATTAAATAAATTGAAATTTTATTTAAAATATATATATTATTCAATTACAATTATCTTAAAGTTACAAGTATATATTAAAAATATATTTTCCTCATTGTTCTAACGAGATTAAATAATAACTTACTCATTCGTTCTTGAGAAAATTATTGAAATATATAAGATACCATTTTTATCAAGTGTTTACTGAAAAAAATTGCACTCGTTAAAATACAATAAGTAGACAATGGAATAATTTGAATTCTTCTTCAAGTCAAGAAGAAAAACATCACATTTTTATAAACTGGAACAAGGTGGAAACTGCAAAGATTTTCACTGTTTCAAATTTACACCGGAAACTTATTTTTCTAAGGAATAAAAATTTAAAACAAAACATTGTAAAAATTATTTTATTTCATTTATATTATTTATTAAAATCAATAAATATAAGAAACAAAGACAATTGCAAAAGAAACATAAAACAAATATTTTCCAATCGCTTTAAAACTGTACAAAATACTATATAATACTTGCTTGAACATATATTGTATAATACTTTGAATTCATGAAAATTAATATGTAATTCACATATACGAGTATATATATATATATATATATATATATATATATATATATATATAAGTTAAAACTTCTGTCGAACATTGTGAAAAGAATTTAATAAAAAAAAACAACATATTATTCAAAACTTTATGAAGTATAAAGTAAAGATAAAATGTTTTCTATTACAGAATACATTAATAAAAATATAAGTGACAAACATTGCAAAAGAAAAACAAACGTCTCTACCAAATACTTGAAAAATATACAAATGTTCTTATTCTAACACAAAATAAATAAAAGATAACACAAAAATTATCATACTGTTCTATTAGAAAATAATTTGTACACATGTTAACACAATGACAAGACAACATTTGACAAAACAAAATAATTAAATAAAACAAAATCTACAAATTATTTAGAGTCAATGAAATGGCTTTGCAATAGCAAAAGTACGATTTTATTTTGTAATCATCAAATGGTGTCTAACAGTGTAGGTCAAGTAAAGTAAAATGTAATAATTTCTTATAAAAAAAATGTAGCTGCTAAATTATTTCTAATTCCACAATGTTTAATAAATAATAAAATGTGATGATAAATGTCCAAAATTTGTTATTTCAAATGATGATGTAATGATTCAAAATATTTATTTTATTAAATAAAGTACAACTATAAACATACATTTCAAAAATGTATTAAGCACTATTTAATTTATTTTTTTAAATAATGCAAAAAATTATTTAATGTCTAAAATGACTATTTTATTCAAAACAAGTAGCTATTTTGGACTCGTATAAATAATTTGATAATAATAACATTTTCACTTTATTTAATGGTCATATTGATAGTTGTGCATAATATATGTATGTACTTATAAATCCAAATATTAAAAAGTTACAAAATATACGAAAAAAAATTCCATCCAAATTGTTAGACTGCTAAGGATCTCTCGGAACTTTAATACTGTATGAAAGGTATTGTTTGTACTATAAAGTAATACTTATTCCTTCTGAACCTTTTAACTTTCCAAAAAGTAAGTAGACCTTAAATTATCACAAAAATCAAAGTGAAAATGTATGTATCAAAAATTGTAAGTAAAACATTGTGGATTTATTGCAACTAAATTTGTATAAGACACGCAAGATTTCATTAATTTATCTCAAGACCATGATTAACCGACACAAATAATAAATAAGTAGTCGAAACAATTAAGAAGAGAGGAATGAGTGAATTGGAAGAATACTTTTAAGTATAAGAATACTTAATAAAAAATAATTGAAACATTCACAGACTTCAAGAAATGAACTATCTTACTGTACTGTATACAGTCATATTACACTGATTCACCCAATAAACACAAACATTATAGATACACAATGCTTTCATATCCAAATATCTAAAAATTTCAAAAAGACACCAAAAATACACCGATGAATGATTGATTATACCTAAAATGGTTGATATGAATATACAATCATTTGATTAAAAAAATCACATCATTCCCTTAGCATCGATTCCACACACAATCCTGATTTACAATTCAATAATTAGCTGCGACAAGATGATACGGTACATCTAAAACAAAGTTCATAACTACACTTAATACTTTATGATAGTCACTTGCACCTTTCCCTGAACGATTATGTTAATTTATCTTTAAAAATACAACAAAAGCTTTGTTAACGTATAACTTTGGTGCTGTAAATGTTGGGATTGCCAGACGATAATAATCAAATATGAGGACACGCTTCGAGACTTGATACAGGAATAAGGTAAGGCACAAAGAAGACATGATTGACAATCTTTGATTGAAGAGTTAAGGCAAGTATCATGCGATCAAAGATGGTTGAATTTAAGATTCGTAAGATTAAGAATGTAAAGATTTAGATCAAAATATTTTAAGTCACAAAGCTTTTGTTATAAAAAAAATTCTTATTTAATTTTTTCCCTTACGCCCTGAACGTTTTTTCTTTTTCTTTTTACCAACACCGGGACTAGTAGCATCGGCCGAGGGTGTAGTAGGAGTACTGGCCGGTGTATCATTTTCCTCGTCAGATTGATTACAATCATCGGGAGTTTCAAGTTCACCATTACCGTTACTCTTGACACTTTCTATCGTAAAAGTCGTGTTAAGATCCAATCTGAGGTTTTCTCTATCTGACAAATTGCTTTTGTCCACTTGATCTACTTTGGGTACGATGTGTTGAGGAGGGGCGACAGAAATTGAGGTAACCTGTCCGTCCATCCCGTCGAGCAATGGATTGACCACTTGGACGATATCCGGCTGGAGACTGTCGTGCTGCAAGCTGTCTGGTTGCAGGCCATCGATGGTGTTGAATGCTTCTTCACTCATAGGACTGGTTGTCAATTCCAATGAAATAATCTTCTCTTGTGTAGTTTCCACCTATACACAGAAATCGAAATCAACTCATTTGCATACATTATTAAAAAAGTAACATATTTTTTATCATGATATTTGTTAAACTTTTTTTTTAATTTACTATGGTTTCAAAAATAGCTGAGCAATTATAATTATATTTTTTATAATAAATAATCAACAACTTTAAACTGGAATTTAAATACAGGAATAAAAGGCTATAAATATGTATATCTACTTAACTGTAAAAAATTATAATTAAAATACAAATTTCACAAAAACTTATTGAAAAAATAGTTGATTTTTATTTACAAAGCAAATGTTCAAAATACTAAAAAAAAACATACAAATTTCAACACTTCACGATCAAATTGATTTTAAATTAGAAAGAACTAAACGTGTGCACCAATACAAAAGTGGGTCCAGTTGTGCTAAGCTAAGCTCAAGATCTCCAAATACATTATCATTTCCGATTTTATTATCCTCCAACTGTCAACAGTTTTTAGTAAAGGAGATATCATAGATAAATAATTCATGGGATTATAATTTTCCCAAATTTTTAAGACAAGCTTTTTTTGTTGGAGTATTTTTTCATCATATATAAATGTGGTGGTTATAAATTATCAAATTTCTCGAAAAAACTTTAGAGTATTGGCTTCAATGAATAAAGTTCATTAAAAGAGTGCATAGAAAAGAAGCATTTTTTACTCAAAATAAAAGATATTTAAAAAAAATTACCTAAACTTCACAAATTATGGTTGTACGAGTAACATCATGAAGAAGAAAAGTCCCTAATAACGAGTTTAATTAACTAATAAAATAAAAATCTCTGAATTACCTACATAAAGCAAAGACCTTATACAAATTATTGAGTATTCAAACAATTCAATGTTTTTTTATTAAATTGGAGATATGGGTAGATAATGCATGTTAAATCGTTCTTACATTTACAAGATTTATTTAATCATCTATATGCTTTCACTACCCACTAAAACCATAACTTTTCATTTGACGTCTTTGCAATTCTCACTATAAACTCATATTTCAAGTTTTTATTCTATCAAAATGAAGTTAGTATTATGCCACCATTTTTTACCGGCATTATTTATATAACTTGTATGTAGTCACTTATATTTTGAAATAAAGAAATTTTATTTTCAATTTTTTTTACATGTGAAATAATGACTAGTTAAAAATAATTTAAAGAAATATCTTCGGCAAATTATTCGAAAATTGATTTTCTGTCAAATTACACTTTTGATTGATCCGTAGCTCTTGCAGTTAAGTCGTTCTTCCAATTATTTCTTCGATTTGTTTCCAGCAATTGTTTTCACTCAATATATAGAAGGAATCATAAAAACTATTATTTTATGTTCAAACTACTGGTCTAAAAATATACATCCACTGCTCGATTTGTGCATACATTCTAAAAAAATTTACTTAAAAACTTTGGAAAATACATTTTACAAAATTGAAATTGGTTAAAAACTGAGATAAAGAACTCATGTAACTATTGAGTAAAGGTACCAAAAACTGAGATATAGAACTCATGTAACTATTGAGTAAAGGTACTAAAAACTGAGATATAGAACTCATGTAACTATTGAGTAAAGGTACCAAAAACTGAGATATAGAACTCGTGTAACTATTGAGTAAAGGTACCAAAAACTGAGATATAGAACTCGTGTAACTATTGAGTAAAGGTACCAAAAACTGAGATATAGAACTCATGTAACTATTGAGTAAAGGTACTAAAAACTGAGATATAGAACTCATGTAACTATTGAGTAAAGGTACCAAAAACTGAGATATAGAACTCATGTAACTATTGAGTAAAGGTACCAAAAACTGAGATATAGAACTCCTGTAACTATTGAGTAAAGGTACCAAAAACTGAGATATAGAACTCATGTAACTATTGAGTAAAGGTACCAAAAACGCGTAAAATTAATCAACTAACCTAATAAAAATCAAAGAAAGATTATAATAAAACATTTTTATTTACTGGTAAAAATATTTTTCTATACACTGGTACTAACGATTTAATGTGAGAATAAAATAAAGATAAATAAATTGAATGACTGACAATTGAAGCTATTTACTGTATTGGTAATTTGTCTTTCCATCCAGCTGACCCCACAAATTGAGGCGAGTTCATAGTCATCGAGATATATAATTTAATAGACAAGATTCAAAATATGTGGAAAACAATCATCTTTTAAAAAGTATTATTCTTAAACGAATAAAATAAAAATGCTTAATCGAGGAGCGGGTGAATATATTTTATACCCATTAAAGTAATCTGTTACTTAATATAATATGGAAGAAAAGAAACATGCTCAAGAAAGTGATTTTTATGTTTATGTCACACAAATGCAGAGAATAAACATGCAACCAACCATAGCCAGAATATGTCATGCAGAGTTGTAATAAATTGTCATTATGTACACATTAAATCATTCCCAAACAAAGTTTCTCTCAGACAGAACTGAAATAACATTGCATTCCAAACACAACAATCATCAGAGATACGTAGAAAATAAATGTATAAAATCTACATTAAAACTGGAACCAATTCAGTGTGTAACTAAACAACTGAAAAATTAATCGACCTAAATACAGTAAATTTAAACTGAATTAAAATTTATAAACATTTTTTTGCATTTCAACTTATTGTTTTATGCAAAACTTTGTTATATAGATGTTTGAATATTTCTCAAATTGAGTATGTATATTAATGGGCTTTCTTATAAATATAAAAATATCCAGATATTTAATAAACACGTAACAATTTAGATTAATTTCATTTTATATATAGATTCTTCATTTGTTATTTAACCATTTTTTTATTAACATGTGACAAATGTAATTTTTAATTTAATTTAAAGATATATGAACCATTAGGAAAAAAAACATTGATCCAGAATAAATTTACTACATATAGGTCTGGTGCGTAATAACTTTTGTTTTAACACTGTGACTGTATAATAACATTTGTTTAAGAAGTTTCGCTTCCAAACCCTTATATTTGAGATCAAGTTACGTAAGAACTCTTATAAACGTAGAATAAAGTAAATTATTGCTTCTATTTTTGTTTTAAATAAATCAACTCGATGGATTTCTGAATGGAAACACAGTTGTGAATAAAATATATGCGAAATTTTAAGATTTTTTCAAATATATATGAGGGATGGTATTTTACTAAACAAAAAAGGTTTCGCAACAAAAACTATACACTATTTTCCAAAATAACTTTTAAAGTTAGAATAATAGAGAATTACATGACGAGATGCATTATAAATGTTGAAGAAGCGAAAAGAGTATAATTAAATAAAAATATGCTAAGATCTGCTCTCTCTGAATGTTCTAGCAAATTAAATGGAATGATATGAACACTCAAAATAATATTACTTATTTTTCTAAGGGCCACTTTAAGCAATGCTTAATTGTTGATTTCATCTTGGTGAATCTGTCACTGTCACTGGCATTATTGGGTTGTATCGGGGCACGGAACATATATTTGATAAAAAGTTTGATTCATAATAAGATAGCTTAGAAAAAATATACAAAGATCTTAACCTTTATATTAAAAAAAAAAAACAAAATGTGCAGTTCAAATTATATAAAAATATCCCGTTCAAAGCATCACACAGTTTTTCTAATAGTAAATATAATGTAAAATAAACATGGAATGTACAGCTATGTAAATATGTATTTACAAAATAAAAATATACACTTATATACCAATAATAATTTGTTTCTGTTGTTTTTTGATTACATGAAATATAAAACATACCCATTGTAAATGTTGAAGTAATGTCCTAGATAGAAATGTCCTTTCCAAGTACAGTTAATGTCAAGTTTGTATGTGTCAAGTCATCTTTTATCTAAATAAAATCATTTAAGAATTTCATTATGAATGATTTGGGGTGTAAACTGGATTATTATTTACATATTCTAGTCAGGAAACCTATTTCTTTTTTTCTTGTCATTCAAATAAAAAATGTATTTCATCATTTGATCGATCATCAGATAATGTAAAATTCTTTTATGAAATTACGATATCTCATGGGGAGCTTAAAAAGCAAAATCTAAGAATTATTAGCTAAAGCGAAAACACTTTACGGATTTTTATGTAGTTTGATAAAATGATCAATCTGCAAGTCAACTTAAAGCAATCTTTATCACCATCCAAAAAAACATTACGTTTATATACTATACACGAAATTAAACCAGTGTTGTTAAAGCTACAATACTTTGAAAAAGTATCACTGTCACAACTACTTTTCAATGCACAGTAGCATGCTTATAGCACATTATTCAACAACACTGCACTATGTCAATATTTTATCTAATTAATGATGTATTGGGAAGCATTACATAAAACAGATATAGTTAATAAGCAATGTAAGTCACCCATCAAATTATCAACTCATATTTGAAAAACACTTTAAAATAGATATTTGGTTCAATTATTTCAATAAAATAGATTGAAAGCTCGATGTAAAGTTCCGTCAGAAATTACTTCCTGACGAGTTTTTCTAAAAGTTCCAGAAATTATGTCTTGTCACGTTTCGTATAAGTCTTTTGGAAAAAATGGATTTATGTTAATGTTGTCTTTTGTATATCATAAAAAGCTCTATTCACACTCAGGCAACAATCTAATGCATAAACAACAAAAATCCATAACCCGAACGCAACAATATTTATCGAAAGGGATCTATTCTGTGTGCTTGGTTGATGCTTATTGCGTACCTCTTTTTCGATTAGTTTTTCGATATACTCGACGGTTCGTACTTTGGTTTCGCCAGTGATGGGGCAAATATATTCTTCCGTTTTGCTTGTAATCTTCTCGTCTAACAGTTTCTCTTTCTCCTTGATGGCGAGAATGAGCCCAGGTTTGGTGCGAATTGCTATTCGGGGAAGTTTCCACGGCTACAACATATCACACGTCCACAAAAGGGAATGATGTTCCAGTCCAATCACTTGCAATTGCTAATATATTCTTTCATCATCCTTTTGACAATTCTCACAAACCAAATATGAATTTATAGGACAAAAATTCAACTTGATTACGATGTTTCCAAGATTTCAAATGCTTCAATTGATTTTTTGAAAATATGCTTAATTTCGTTTCTTAGTAAAGATTAATTCTTGATTGCAAAGTTAATAACTAAAATAATTTCATAAAACTACATTTAATAAAAAAAAAATACTTATTTGGTTCTATATTTTGTAATGATTATAAAAGGGTCGCGGTCGCATATATTATAAAAAATCAAGCAAAACGCTGGAATAGTATTTTAATTGTGAAAAATGAGTCAACTTTTATATCTAATTAAATTTCATAAGCAAATAGTAAAATGGACAAAACGTGATGTACTATGCATAAAAATGATATAAATATCATATTTTTAACTATAGTTTTTTGAGAAATTGTCTCTAAACTGTTCGATTTACATTTTCTCACAATTAAAATACCTTTATCAGGAATTGAGCACATTAAAGCACCATAAACCATTTTTCCATTCACAACACGGCAAGTAAGTTTTTAAATGGTATTGAAATGATTAGCTTTCATGGGGAAATTATTCTAAAAATATTTATTGGAAAATTCTACTAGGAAAATTACTGAGTCAAAACTATACTATCTAACATTACAGTGAATTGATGTGGTAGTCTAAAACTACAAATGTACTTTGAAATTTTAAAAAGCTATACTTATGGATTGTGTAATTAAATTATTCCTATTGTTAAAAAAAATTACATTAATTAGCTGTTATACTTTTTATAAATTAAAAAAAAAGACTAGCTTATATTTTCAATTTGACAGTTTTGTTTCTTGTTTGAATAATAGCATCAATGAAACCAGTATCGAAATATTTTACGAAGTTGAATGAAGAAAGATGAATAGTAAAGTTTGAAAAATATCACTTATTTTATTCACTGTTGAAAGAATGCAATGGGAAATATATTTTTTGGGTCCCAACAAAATAAGAAAGTAATTCTACAGATTTGGTACATTGCGTATATTTAGTGTATAGATATATAAATGCTCAAAATATGGCCGTATCACTTAATTGTTAATGTTTTTTAAAAAAAGTAATTATTTCTTAATATTATTTCAAGAAACAGAAAACTAAAACTCTACATCCAGTGTGTAGGGCAGGGATAGCGAACTTATTTCTTCAAGTGTGTCAAAAAATATATGGCCAATTCTTCAAAAAAAATCTTCGTCTGTCAGGTAAATAATACGAAAGTTAAAAAAAATAAAATGTTTTTAAACAATTAGGTTTGTTTTAAATAAACTAAAAACATTAGATACCATATGTATTTGAAATTTACAACTCAGTGACATTTTTTTGTTTGTCTGTTTGTCTGATGCCAATTTACTAATTCGTAGTTTATATTTGAAGACTGATTGATCCTACACACGTTGCAATCAAATCTTGAACTTGGCGATCACGTTCGATTTGATAAAATTCAACAATGAATATAATTGTTCGCAAACATAGGTTGACCCAAACATTGTCAAAATAGCAGTTGTTAATTTTTTCATTGACTTTAAATACACAAGACATTGGGACACGTAACTCTTCCTCGCATTTGGTCGAAATCTTTCTCTTTCTTGCTCGCTCACATATAAAGTGAAGAGCGTGCGTGAGACATAAGGGACCCACGCCGCGTATGCGTATCGTACTAGAGATGGGATAGAGAAGTTCACTAAGAATGAACTAATTGTTTTCGATCATTCAATAATATAAACTAGTTCATTTAGTTGTATTACTTAATTGCTGCTGAGTGAATAGAACAAAAAAAAACTCGACTCAAATACATTTTTCAAACAAAATTCGAGCTTTGTCTGCGTGCCACCAAAAATAGTCTGCGTGTTATAGGTTCCTTTATCCCTGGTGTAAGGGTGTTCAATTTTTTAACCAATTTTGGTGACATATACAGAAACAGCTAAACAATGTTATTAAATCATTAAAACAACATATCAAAAATAAACTATTCATAATTATTCATTCAATATCTTCATTTATTTAAAAACATATTGGTAACAAGAGGAATTAAACTCTTCATTTGAATTATTAATGGTAATTTATGTAGGAATATTTCGTTTCCTTTTTACAAATACCAAATACAATAAAATTTAAAGCAAACATAGAAAATTAGCTCAATTGCACAATAAATCATTAACATTCAGAAACATTCAACATTGAACAACCAATAGAGACAATCCTGAACCTTTATATTGTGTTAGAACACTGACACAAACAATGCATTCAATAGAATATCTTCTCAAATTATTTTAACCATTTTAGATAAACCCTTTTCCAAACAGAAAACATTAAAAAGACAATGCGAAATGTATTGAATTTATCTAAAATTTTATTATATTAAAAATATAATGAAATTATCAAGAGAATTAATTGTCTAACTTGTTTTATGAAAATGATGATGTGTTTATATTAAAATGCATAGATGAAAAATAATAGCTGACATTAATGCAAAAATGCTAATCTTAATGGAAATAGATTTATGAAATCATACATACTACGACAATAGAATCCAGATTTCAAGACATAATAAATGTACAGTTAAATTGATTGAGTTAAAAAAAAGTAAAACGTTTATAAACATTTTTAAAAAGCATGTGCAAGTTTTTGCAGATATATTCTATTTTTTTTTTCAAAAGCTTTGTGTATTTTTTATCATTCTATTAAAATAGAATGGATACCGTGACTCCAAGATGCTTTGATGGAAGCTATTCAGCATTGTAAAGCATTTTATGAGTCAAGTGCAGTCATGAATTTGCAGCCCAGATCATATACAAATTCATACAACTTATATATAAGTAACAAAACTTTACTTAAAATATTAATTGAGTATCCTAATATATAAAACAGTGCTGTCAGTATTTTACGTTTCCAACACTTGGAACTAACTAGTTTTTCTACATTGTCATACAAATTTTTCCTGAAATTTACAATATAGTTTAATTGAAAGTTACACAACCTTGGATAATTGTACAAAGATTAAAAAGAACTTTGTGAGCACGGATTTACTTCTGCACAGAATCAATATGATGCCTCGTAACTTGGAAATGATGAGTTTGACCGTTCATATTGTATAGGCTTAGGCAATGTCAAACTAATGAAAAATTTGGATTAGAAATTTAATTTCCGAAAAAAATAAATTCTTTTGACATATGTTTTATCGTTTGACTAACTAATTTATTATTGATTAATTAATTTCAATGTTTTTACATATTCTCGGTCAAATTATTGAAAAAAGTGTTGTGTAAAATATTGTTAATTTTTGTTTTTGATAATTTTACGATTTTTGAAGTATTTGAAGCGTAATATTAGTTACGATAATCGGTTTTAAATTTGTATAAACCGAATGATTGTATTGACTGCTTATTTATTGTCATGAATCAATTTTTTGTTTTTTTTTTTTTAAATTTACATGTACATGGGTATGGGATGGAAAACATCTGATGTCATGGTGACCGGGTTCGCCCTCAATTGGTAGGGGTGTATCTCGACTGGGGACATGTTGTCAGATGAGATTTTGATAGCTTTTTTCGAAATGTATTTTCTTCGACATTATATTTCAAAATAACGTTGCTATTAATAAACCTATAATATATATTTTTCGACAAATTTATCATTTCCAAGTAAAGGGTTGTTAATTTTTATCTTTAAATAAATCAAGAAAACCTGATGAATAAAAAAAAAACATTGTAAAATATATTTAATAAAAAATATTTTATATTGATTGATAATAATTCCCTCAATAATTTTCCCTAACTTTACATATTATTTTTCCCCTTGGTAACATTGCAACCTGCAATCTGATTAACAAACACAAACATAACATGTATGCAAAATCCTGACAGCACTGTATATATCGGTTATTATTATTTCTAAAGTCTCAAATCTTGATATGTTGATGGAGATTGTAAAAAGGTAGAATTCGAATGATTGAAAATGATCTGTTAACATTATTATAAGAGAAGTGTTAACACATGTCATGTCAGGTGACATACCAAAATGTTATGTTTTGATTAATGGTTAATATTGATATGAGAATTAATTTTAATTATAACTCACCTCTCCAGGTTGTGGCATTTCAGGAGCCAAAAGGGTTCCACCTACCACTTCATCCATACCCTTAATCACCATTTGAGTTTTTATCGCATCCTAAGAAAAAATCACCACGGCACGTTATTGGACTTCACAAATAATTTTAATAAAATGTCTCTGTATTAGAAAATCAATAGCCAAAAATGAAAAAAAAAAACAATTACGAAAGTTAAGACAAATTTATTTGCACTTGGGCAACAATACTTTAATTGTAATAAAAAAAATGTATCCATAAAATTTAAAAAAAATAGAAATGAAAAACTAACTTATAATCATCCTAATCAAAATATAAATTGTCTGAAAAAACTATTATAATAGTCACTTCTGAACAATTATAAAACTTTTTCACTCAGTGTGTCTTAGGACGTTCCTTATTCTAACTGAACTTAGACCTTTGTTTAACCGTTAGAGTGCGGCGCAGTGCTATCGCGCTGCATTAGTTAGTCACGAAAAGTGTAACGCGGCGCTACAGCACCGCGTTCTTTAGTGTGCGTTTGTCAGTCCTCGGGAGAGCACGTGTTCCATTTAAGCAAGGTTTAGTGCGATTGGTGTGTGTCTTGATAACAAAATTTATTGTTTATCCTGTTAAAATAAATACACCCCAAGTTTAATCATGTCGGATCCTAACATATTTCTATTGCGGACGATGTATCAAATAATAGTGACATTATGTTATGGACCATCTGATATATGAAGATAGTGACGATGGAATTGATGTTGTTGCGCATCAGAACAGAATAAAAGATTACGAATAGAAAGTGAACATAATAATTCTTCTTCTACTTCATGACAAACAGATGAATGTACCAACGAAATTTGTGAAGTGACATAATTTTGTATTTTTTTATATATTTAGTAGTTGTAATTTTTTTATAAGATTCATAAGATATCATTATCTATCTGTTTATTTGTAAACTGCAAAAAGAATCATTAAAATTGGTTGATATTTATCTAAGTTATTGCATTTTTATGAAATACTATATTTTTTTAAAATACCTATAGCAATTTAGATACATACTTGCAAAAAAAGAATAGCGCTAAAACGGTTAAGAGCAAATCCATTAATTTCTTTTAATCTCTTTTTGTATATTCCAGAGCAAACACTTATCTATGCTTTTTTAAGTTGTTTGAAGCATTGTGTGACTTTGACACTAGGAGAGCACGGAAAGTTTCCACTGCTCAAGTATTAGATTTTTGAAAGAAAACAACTGGACAAATGACTAACCTGTTCAAGGCTCCTGAGCCTGGCCTGCCTCCAAGCAGCCCTGCGCTGTGCCTTCTCAACCCGCGCATCTTCAGCACTCAGGGTAGCGGCGCCTGCTCCCCCCGCTCCCCCCTCGCGCTCCATGCGCCGCCTCTCCGCCTTGGCTGAAGGGGGCAGCACTGCTCCTTGTGACCCACTCCACCTGAATATCAATTGTTAGCATTGAAAAAATGGTCTCATCAAGTACTGTAATATTATTTCTATATCATGGTGGTAAATTTTTCATACTTCTTTCATATGGTATCCTTTAACATAACTGAATTGGTAATTCGGTTATATTGAAAGGAATGGCTAGGAGGCAATATTTTCATGGACCGTAGAAATTGAATAAGCACAGAATTGGTTATTGTTATTGTAAGTATTGGCAACAATACTTACATACGTACTCAGCACTTGAGGAAAATTTATTTTGATTCGTTTTTTTGATACCATCAGGAATCAAACCCATTACCCTCAGGTGGAATGCAAGCCCCTTACGTACTAGGCCACAGAGGTTGTCAACTTTTTAAAACAAAATACACATCATCGTCTAAAATCGGTTGTTGTGCCAGAAAACATTGATGCTGTGCGTGAACTGATATTGCAAGATCGTCATGTGAGATTGAGGCATGTTTGGGCATTAGTTCCACTCGCATACATTCAATATTGCATGAACATTTGGCCGTCAAAAAGATTTGTTCGCGTTGGATACCGCATAATTAGACAATCGCTCAAAAAAGGTCGATTGGTCCATGAAATGTTGAAAAAATTCTATCGCAGTGCTTCAAAAGACGTCGATAAGATCGTAACAGGTGAAGAATCATGGATCTATGCATATGAGCCAGAAACTAAACAGCAGTCGACTTTATGGGTCTTTCAAGACGAGCCAAATCCAACAAAAGTTGTTCGCGCACAAAGCACTTCGAAGCAAATGGTGGCTTGTTTCAACGGTATAAATGGTCATGTCGCAACAGTGCCTTTAGTGGAACGTCGTACGGTCAATTCTGAATGGTACACCACCATTTGTTTGCCAGAAGTGTTCGGAGAAATGAGGAAAACTAACCGCCGAAGACGGATCATTCTCCACCACGACAATGCGAGCTCTCACACATCGGCTCAAACAACTGACTTTTTGAGCACTCAAAACATCAAATTGATGGGTCATCCGCCGTACAGCCCTGATTTGGCACCCAATGAGTTCTTTTTATTCCCGAACATCAAAAATAAATTGCGAGGTCGACGTTTTTCGACGCCTGAAGAAGCGGTTGATGCGTTCAAAACGCATGTTTTGAAGTTACCTCATCCGGAGTGGAAAAAGTGCTTCGAAAATTGGTTCAAACGCATGCAAAAGTGTATTGATCTTCATGGAGAGTATTTTGAAAAACAATAAAGCCATTTTCAATCATAAATAATTGTTTTTACTTGTCTGTCTCAAAACTTAAGTAGCAACCCTCGTACTAACCAAGGCAAAAGTATTTGGAAGATTTAGAACTATGGCAAAGAAAAGAATGTTGCAGATAGGGTGTGATAAAACTAACTTTTGTTTATCCAATGGCTCGACATCGGAGTCCTCATCGCTGTGCTGGCCGGGCTGCTGGTCCATAGCCCAGCTGGCCAACTCCGCCTTGGTGAGTGACGCCATCTTCCTCTCCTCGTCTTGCTTCATTCGCTCCACTTCATCGGCCGACAGGAAGCTGAACACTTTCTCTAAAAATTATTATATTACAAATAAATTAACAAAAAAGTGTGAATGAAAGGAAAAGTAAATTCTACATATGGGTGAAAAATAAAAGATTGGAGTCTCTCTCTCTTCCTTAGCATTATTATTCCCACATGGTGGTGGGGTCTGCCCTTCTAATAATTCGCCGCCACTTCGACCGATCCTGTGCATCCTCCGGAGCGATATCGGTGTCCCTCATGTCCCACCCAACCACCTTGCACCACCCGTGCTTGGGTCTTCCTCAGGACCTCTTACCAGGGACATTAAGTGTCTGCGCCCTGTTTCCTATATACTCTGGCGGTCTTCTGCTGACGTGTCCATACCATCGCAGCCTGCTCTCTTGAATCTTGTCAGAGATGTCGCATACATCTAGACTCTCACAGATGTAGGATTTCGGAATCTGTCAAGCCTTGTGACACCACACATCCATCTCAACATTTTCATCTCAGTTGTCTGTATGGCACGGACGTGCCTTAAAAATAAAAGATTGGAGTAAGTTGAGGAATTCTGCTATTTGAGAAGTATTTTCACCGATGACGGAAGAGTTAAAAGGGACATCGAATGGCATATAGGGATAGGAAACAAAGTCAACGCCGCACTAAAACATATAAACTCGAACCAGATAGTAATCCTATTCTGCTAAGATGACAGTCCACAATAGCATTTTGCTACCAACTTTAATATATGAGAGGAGCTGGATAAATGTGTGCATTAAGAAGAATACATAAAGTGACAATGTATTAAATAATACAGAATTAATTGATTAGGGATGAATGAGAAGACTGATGTGTTAAGTAAGTACGAAGAAGAGTATGTTGAGATGGTTTGGGCATGTGAAACAAATGAATAGAGAAAGACTAACAACACAGATATATAGTACAAATTTGAGTGGAAGACGTGTGAGAGGAAGACCAAGGAAAGTATGGTTGGATCAAATTAATGATATTTTGAAAGAAGGAAACACAGAGAGTCAGAGCAATCATTGAAGTTGTATGGATGTACATAGAAGAGGCTAAGGATCTGTGTCAAGATAGGAAAGTATGGTGCCCTGTCTTCTCTGCCCACCCTTATAGGGAAATGGTGTGATGGTATGTATTTATGTAAATACATCCATACATTAACATTTACACCATATATCTGTTTTGTTAGTCTTTCTTCATTTATTCGTTCCACAGGTCCAAACCATCTCAGCGTGCTATTCTTCATCTTGCTTAACCTTTCCTTCCCTGTGTTGGGTATCTTCTACACGTTGCTTCTAATAACCATCAATATCTCTATAAATATTATAAATACAAGGTTAAGATTTTAGGTATTCCTCCATAATTTATTTACGCATTGATTTAAAAAATAATATTAATAATAATCAGAATTTATCGACTACATCGAGGTGTTTTGTAAAGATCGAAAACAAATTCGCATTTAAACGCTGCGAGTGCCTCGTCTTGACGATAGGTGAATAGTATGCGGGAAGCGCGACACTATATTCGCATCTCACTCTTGCATACTAGACTGAATTGCGAGGAGCTGAATTGTCTCAACGTCGCAAGCATAAGCATAAGCGCCGGGGTATGCGACTGACGTTCCGCGCCACTGGTAGCTTCTAGGCTTGCAAATAGGTTAGACGTACGCCGGTTCCGTGAGCGTTGCCAGATGGTTTTTTGATGTTTTCAGCAAATAAATCTCAATTATTATAATTTTTAACTTCAATTATAATTAATTAAGGGGATTATCTATGAATGTTCTTATTTTTCTGATTTAAAATCGCAAATTTTTTATCGCATACTCACTACCCAACACCGGAACACGCGTTTCATTTTTATCACCGTAAGGGAAGGGTTAACATACCAGCCAAGTTCACATTTATCCCTTATCGCTTCATTCCGTATTCTATCATACATTGTCACTCCATGTATTCTTCTTAATGCACTCAACGGGTTAAATATTGAAAAGTAATGTTATAATTTAGTGCATGCATGCATATTTATTAACTTACTGATGATCATGGACTACCACACAAACTGGTTTAATTTCTAGGAGTAAATATTTTAAAACCTAAATAAATTGAAATTTATACACAGTATATAAATAAAAATATTCAGCTCACCAGGTTTTGGAGAAGGTTTGTGGCTCTCTTCCATGGCATTTTCAAAGAATTTCTTTTTATCACTAACTGAAGCTTTTACCATATTTCCACTGTGTGGTGGCGATGCAGGTGCCTTTATTGAAAATCATAAATAAGGATTAAAAATGTATTCATATTAAATATTTTTTAACAAAAAAATATTCTAGGAGTATTAATAACAAATTAGATACAAAGAGAAGTGAAATAACTCAGCATTGTTTTTCAAGGAAAGTATTTTTTTAAATCTTTTCAATTTGACAAAGCAGTTATAAAAAATCTATTTTGAAAGAAAAAAAAAAAAAAAACTTAAAATATTATTACAACTTAGTTAGATGTTGAATTTGAAAACAACAGACATGACTTAAAAAAAATCCGTAACAAAAATAAACAAAAATATAAAAAAGTTTAAACAATTGAAATAATAGTTTTAGTAAATAAAATAACTAAATACATCATTAAATTAAATTTAAAAAAAACCCATGCAAATCAAAAGAAAAGCAGTAATATATATTATACAGAATTCATATTAACATTAATACATAATAAGAGTATATCTAACTACAATATATGCTATGTGAAAAAATATTAATTAGAACACAGATAATGTATTATTTCCATATACATTTTTCAGGTCTTTGAAAAAAAATCATTGCTTTTAGAGATTATAAATATCAAAAAATATATTTTATTTAAAAATATTAAACCTTTCTAAAATGTTAAATTATTTTGAAGCAATGATTGATTATGCGCTATCAATTATTGTGTTTTTGCTATAATCTGAAATTTTAAATAAAATAACCTGAAAGAAAGCTTTAAATTTCATTTTATACTAAAAGTGTATTATTTTGAGGGTTTCATTTACAGAGGACACATAAGTTAATAATAAAAATATTTTTGATAGGTGGCATAAAGAAAGTTTGTTTCCCTTGTATTGATAAAAAAATTATATGCAAAAAACCGAATTAAAATAACTAAATTGTGGTGCATTATTGAGATCTGTGTTTCAATTAATATATTTTTCCCATAATTATGTCATACCTCGCCAGTAAGGAATATTTTCTTGGCATCAGTCATAACTCCTCCATCTCGCCGTACCCCCCTTACGTCAGTGTAAACATTACTAGTTCTGAGCTGAGTGCTGGTCGGGCGGCACACAAGGGGTTCGTTGGGCTTTAGAGAGGTGTTCTGGATAAATGTGGAGTGTCTATATGGACTCGGTGCTTGGGAACTAAAGTGTACGTGTCTCTCACTAGTGTGTGACAATCTTGGAGAGGTTTCGGTAGAACTAGCTTTTAGTTTAGACTGCAAAGTGTTACTACGTTCTCGCACCAAGCTGGGATGATATCCCGTTTGAGAGAGATAGGTGGGTGGTTCTATATGTGAAACTGTCCTCGAAGGTTGAACGTTCGGAGTAGCTTGGGTTGTAATTAAAGGTGTAGAGTTGTCTCGGGTAATGTACGGATTATATGCACCAGATACAGTGGAAAGGGGAATAAATGTTTTTGAAGTAATGGGAAATGTAGCTGATTGGATCATACTTCCTTGAGTTTTTTGATTATCAATCAATTGGAAAGAACCATCAGGATTCATACTCAAGGAATATACAGGAGTGTATATTGGCTGACCAGAATCAAAAGACATCAGGGGAGGAGTCAAATCTGGATGCAGACTACAGGGAACATTAGGTATATGCGAGACAGTTGGCAATGTTGCCAAATGAACTTGAATTAATTCAGGAGTTGAAATTCTTTTTGAATCGAAATTCTCAAATCTCGGTGAAGAAACTATCGGGGCAGAATGAATGGCTGGTGAAATAACTTCTTTTGAAATGTGAACTGGAGGCAGAGAATTATTTTCTAAAGTGGAAATAGGTTGTATTGAAGGCTCGTTTTCTGAAAACTGAACCACATTTATAGTTTTTGTCTCGTTAAGAATAACTTGGGGTTTCGGTGCAGTATCCAACATTTCTTTAAAAGGATTATTAGGCTCGTCAGAATCTGATGAATTAGATTGGTGATTTGGTGGAGAGGTAGAAATAAACACTTTGTCTATAACCTGGGGTATTGGAGATACCCTCGTTAATATCAATACATCTTGCGCTGTGTCACTGTACAAAGATGTTCTTGGAGGTAATGTTGAAAAATTAATCGGAGGTGGAATTTCCTTTCCAGGATTACTTTCATTCGAAGTTTTGGTTAAAATTTTGAAATTACTTTTATTTATTTTAGGTTTAGGGGGTGGAGTGGGAGGCAGAGCGGACTTTACATCTGAGACAGAGTATCTATTATCTCTGGTTTCAAATTGAGAAGGTGGCGGCAAAATAATGTCGGAATCGTCAATAATTATATCCGAGTGATCATTGATAAATGAAGACTTAGCATCAAGTACACCTACTGGAATATCAAGCGGTTTAATATTTGCGGTCAAATTAACACCACGAGGTTTTTCAAGGCATGCTGGGTTAGTATTCGATTTTGAAGTGCGAGGAACAGGTTCAAATTCTACATCATGCAAGGAAGAATTATTAGAAACTATCGTGGGATCATTGCGGGACTGGGAGAAGGTTCCTTCCTCAAGCTCTTTTTTGAGGGGTAGACTGTCAAAGCTGACTTTTTTCGCTGCTGGTTTCTTTTGCACTAAAGTAGCATTGATCGCTTCAGGTGTGTCGTCTATATCAATGCATGTGCCATCTAAGGAAACATTCCTGGGAGAACGGGACTTCTTCGAAGGATCGGTATGGAACTGGGAACGAGTGGGGATGTTGGCCTTGGGGAGGGTGGAAGATACTGCAGCAGGTGTTAGCTGAGGCTGCTTAGCCGAGCCCAGGGCGGTCGGCTGTTAGGGACCAAATAAATCAAAACCAAAGTAATGATTAAGTACTTCATCAATAAGGAAATATTATATATTAATACATAAATTTAATAAAAAAGCACTGTAAATAAGATAGTAAGTTATAAAGTATTAGAATATTATATTTCATTAATAACAGAATTCAATAAATTGATAAAATATCCCCAAAAAGTAGACCATACAGTAATAGCGACTTAAAAATAATTTCCAAAAACAGTATTTAATAAAGAGCTATATATTCATACAGTTGCTTATTTATTAAATTGTAAAATTAATTACTGTATGTAGATTAAATTTGAATTGTGTTGTTGTAATATAGGTCAGAGTAATAAATAATATGGAGTTTGATTGTGTAGTTAGTAAGTTGAAGGTGAAGTTGTAGTTAGTAGTTACTTTAGATACATTTCAATCACCAAGTAGGCATGCACCAGACATTAGGTGTTATTAATTCACTTCAAGATAAATGTTTTAGCCCTACAAAGCCTTTTAAAGAAGTGAGCCGTGCTGTGCTATCTTACATGAATATAAACTTTTACATTGTCAAAAATGGTGATTCATTTTTAACTAAAACGTAAGATGAAATACATAAGCTTTGAAATGAGGAATTTGTAGAAAGATAATTAATTATGATAAATTTACAACCTACTGATAAGAAATTATCTAAAAATATATATATATATATATAGATAAATCCAAGAAAAAATATAATTCTATCGAATATATTCGTGAGTGTAGAGAAATGTAAGAAGGTTTGATTGCAAAATAAAAAGAATACGTGATCCGTGATAGCACTGCGAAAAGCTATTATGGGTGAGGAAGAAGTGAAGAACACAACAAAGATATTTTCAAATTATATATTTGTTAAAACAATTCAAAATATTCCGAGATTCCACATAATTTTTAATAATAAATTCTATAATTATCGTTTTACACCGATTAAAATGATGATACACCAAAGCAAAGCTTCTTTGAAACATCATCGTCACACATTCAAGCGAGAAATCACTTCCATCCGTGGTAACAAAATATGGTCAAACAAAGCAAAAAGATTTGTTGCCATCTTACAAAATACTTTTCTTATATTAACAGACATTTTTCCAGTCCAAGTCTTAAAAAAACAATTGAATATTTGTAAAAGCATTAAAATTTCATAAAATTCAAATATACAGGTTCACAATAAAAAAAATTATAAATGTGTTTTTCAAACACATTTTTATTTTTAAATATATTTGATAATTAAACAAATATATTGAAAAACAAGAACTATATTTATAAAACCCTTTTCAGAGTAATGAAAAAAGTAGATACATGACATTTGTATCCTTGCTATAGACAAAAAATGCACTTTGTCTGAGAACCATACAGAAAAGAGGATTTTCCATTGCTACTTCTTCATTTAATGATGTCTCCAGATCATGACTAATTCTGATTGAAGAATACTATCAAAGTTAATAAAAATATTCCTGAAATACATTAAATCTTATGCTTTTTATGTCTAATAAAATTTCTTTATCATATTTCAATGAATCATATTCTAGATAAATAAGAAAAATATTTTTCAGTAAAATATATCCGCTGTGTTCATGCTGATATTTGAAGAACTCGGATTGAGATGCGTCTCTCCGTGCTGCGTGTGAGATCTTATGATGGTTGAGACATATGTGTGAGGAGAGAACAACAGTCTTGAACGATCGACAACAGGAACAGAGTTCAGGGAACCGTCCGATGAAATGACCAGGTGAAAAAAAGCAGTAAAGTGTTCCTTTCAGGAAGTACTATTGCATATAGGGCAAGAGATTGCTTGTGCCGAAAAAGGAAAGTTGATGACCATCGTGATCATGATCCTTAAAATTTTCCTCTATATATAACTTAGAATTGCATAACACCGATGACACACGCCAGATCCAAATTATGGTATTTTATCCATAAAAGAAATGCTACTTTTTTATAATTAAACTTTTCATCATTACTTTAATGACACATGGAATAAAAAATTTAAGTTTGAAATTTATAAAGATAAAGTACTTAAAGATCCAAGTTAATATTTAATTATTTTTTGTCATTCAACAAATTTTGGATATACAATATTATGATTAGCGTGAAAAATTATTCCACCTAAATATTTTGCTTGATTTGAACATATTTTGATATGTTTTACAATATATATAAATATCATTTCAAAACATTTATTTAATAAGATGTAATAAACAAAACATATATTTTTTCGATATCCATACAATACAAATAATTATAGAATAAATTTGATTAACAACAATTCCTTCGACAATTCTCAGTGGCATAAAAACTTATTTTTAACGGATTTATAAAGAAATATTTAATAAGAATTACAACTTGAGAATATACACCAAGAATTTTAGATAGTTTTTTAGTTAAATATAACATATATTTTTGAAAATACTTTCAACTTTTTTTCAAAAATAAGAAAACCAATTTAACAAAAAAGTGTAATATTTGTTTATCAATTAAATCAAAAAGTACTTCTACAGTTTTATAATTTACACTGGTTATGTCAGATATTCTAACAATGATAAGCATTCAGAATATCATGCCGACATCAAAATATGAAATAAAAAAAGTAGGACACGTTGCATAGCTCTTTGGCTATTCCACATTGAACAGATTGACTGAAAGAAATAGAGCGATGAATTGAAGTATATTATAATTAATGTACACCACAATATTCGTAACACCGATATGATATTTTTTCCCAACATTCTTTACAATTTTACAACGCACATATATAAATTCATGCCACTACAACATGTGCATTAAAAACACATTGAAAAAGATAACATTTTTACAATAAATTTATTTATCATTTAATGATATTTATATTTTGTGTAAATATACAAAAAATGATCCCATATTTTCATTGTTACATAATTCTGTCACAAATATACACAAAATGTCACATCTTAAATTACTTTCTAATGCTTAATTTAATGGAAACAAAAGACAAAATTTCCATGTCATGTCTTAGATTTTGGTTCAAGATAAAAAAACGAAATAGATCGGATAAAGGAACGAAAAGAAGACATTAATGCTAAAGATGTACAGGGTACAAGGTACAGGATCTTTCTAAGAAACCTTAGAGAAGTAAAAGTAAAAGATCTACTTCAAATGAAAGACATCACTTGAGAAATAAAAGTAAAATAGAATACAATCAATATACGAGTATTTTATCAATGTAACTAAGTAAGAAAATGAGAAAGTAATGACATACATAACTATAATAATATTTGTAGATTTTATAATAACATTAAGTAGTAAAAAAGATGAGTAAAATGATAATTAAATATAATCAGCAGATTTATAAAAAATACTGCGCAATTATGATTCCTTTTACCCGTCAATCGAAAAGGCTTTTATTACAACATACTCTAGCGAATGGCGGTAAGCTAAGCCCTTAAACATTCAGTCTTTTTTGCATCAATATACCAGCCATTATACCAATAGCTAATCTCTTGATATCAAGATCTAATCTGATGGAAAGTCACTTGTGATTTTATGGTAACAATAATTTGGTTTACTTAAACGTGATATTAATTAATTAAATTTAATATTCACGTTCAGTCTGTGAACAACATTTACAGAATCTCGGGAGAATAATAATACACGGATGATAACAACTTTGATATTTACACATATTTTATGAAAAACCTTTTGGAAATACAGGGCTAAAAGAATAGTGTTAAAAACGCTACTTGGAGAGATTTTTCATTACTGATATTCAAACAATATAAAATTTGTATAGAAAATTAATGATTTTATATAAGCGATGAATATTTTGAAACATTTGATTTTCTTATTAAAGATACTATTAATTATAAAATATATTATAAAAATTATATTTAAGACCGAAACCAATGTAACAATGTAAATGACGAAGAATGTTTTCAAAAATAAAGACTGGTTTTCAGTAAACTGTAGCCAAAGATTTGTCAAATAAAATCACAATTGAATGCCCATAACACTTCCTATAAAAATTAAATATTGACTTTACCTAAAACATACCCTTTGTAATCACAAGAGAAGGCGCTATTTTAACACCATGAAAATACTTTACGTGATAAGTCATCTCTAGCTCTATGAAAACGTTATCTTAGAAAATAAATACTAAGTTATAGATAAATCTCTTTAGTAAAAATCTAATGAATTTATGATGAATTGAAAATATTTTTTTCTCAGGAGTTGAATGAAAAATGTTTTCTAAAAAAATAATAACCAGCTATGTCCGCTATTATGTTACTCATTCGAGTCTAACAATTGGTTTTTTAATTCAAATTTGGGCTATTTTAATATTACGGAACGTTATTTTTGGTCAATTATTTTATAATACATTGGTTATTTTTTGCTAGAGTATTCAGTAATAATTATCAAAACAGCTTCATTTTTGTTCTTAAAACAAATATTGTATTTACATTAAAAAATACTATTTAAAAAAAATGCATTTATTTAATTAAATATGCCATGAAAAATTATATATAGATATAAAAAGGTAAAAAATTACTGTTGTTAATGCGGAATGAGTTCTTACAAAGAGAAGAAATTCAAAATAACCATAGAGAATAGAAGTGAGCATGCAGTAAGTAGCACATTATCTGAAAGATTGGAACCAAACTTAGGAAAAGGTCAAAATTATTAAAACTATTTCTGTATAACTGTTGGATAAAAACAAAAGGAGTTTCCAAATGAATTGTTCAATATTCAGCAGTTTAAAATGTGTCATTTTAACTTTTGCTTTACAAAATTTGTATCTGAAAAATTTTAAGAAGTTTAAAAAATTCTCCTGTTTTCTAAGAGATTTGACCTTTCTAAGCAGTAACAAAAGTTGAAAAACCTAACTTTATATAATATATAATTCATAAAACATTCAAAAGAACACTTTTTAATTCTACCAAAAAAAAATTTAACGAGTTTTATCAAAACAACCCGTAAATAATACATTTATTGATTTTACATATTCACAAAAAAAAATGTAACTTATTTTGATAGGGAAAAATCTAATAAAAATAGTTGAATTATTTTATAAAAAATATATTAAAACTGAAACAAAAGATTATTGACCTCGTGTCAATAATCTTAATAATCTACTTGATTTTTTAATAGATTCTGAATCCACTGTTATTAGAAATTTTTATTATTTTACTAAAAAAAGATGCAATTTGTATTCTTCGAATAATATAATTCAATGATTTAAATTGAATTGAGAAAAATGAAACATGGAATTATTATTTTTGATAAAGAAGTAATTTTTTTTCAATTTTCTTCAAAGGCAAAAATGCAAATTAATAATTCAACCAATATATATATATATGAGATAATATAATTTAACTATGACATAAAATTTTGTGTCCTCATTTTGTTAAAACTATAAAATATCTTTTTCCTTCCAATAATAGAAAATTATTTCAAATAAAAAATATCATTTTGTATTAAAAATTAGAAGCACGATTATAATTTTTGTGTGTACTTGAAGTTATTCTTTAATTTGTAAAAAAATCAAAATAAGGAATCTTCTTATTGAGTTAAAATCATTATTTACAATAATACCAAAAGAAGTTATGTAAAGGTTATGCTTATATTAGGAGTAAAAACTAAATAAAGACAAGTATCATGCCCCAAAGTACAAAATACTAAAATTTAAATGTTACTGCAAAATCACAGATTAACACATCATTCAAGGGATGATAAATATGTATACAATATATATTAAACATTAAATATGAATTCTTATTTTCTTATGAAGCAATATTTTACATCCAGGAGGAGATGGTGTTGTCAACTCAAAAAAATGTATTCATAAAGATTTAATTTTAATAAGGTAAAACTTGTATATTTTCATACCGGAGAATATTTATATATTAAGTTTATACATGATTATTTTTTAAAATATAAATATATCATGTACACATTTAATACTTAAGATTTCATACACGAAATATTGATTCATTTTAGATTTGATGTAGGTACTGACAATTAGATTTGATGTAGGTACTAACAATTTCTGAGTAAATTTGATTTCTCAACTGCAACTATTAGTTTTATCTATGATACAATAATACTCTGGGTAAGTGCCAAAACAGTGTTTTTAAAACATGGAGCAACTTGGATACATTCCTATTATCAAAAATTACCATAGTGAACATAGAAAATAATAGATAAGATCTCTCTTAATCTCTAATTAGCTTTACTTAAAATTGGTGTTTTGGCTTAAATATCCTGTACTGAGAGAAACAAGCCAAAAACAGGTGAAGAACTGTTCATGAAATACAGCTAGACGATCAGGATGGGGCAGTAAACCTGCATAGGATACTTCTACAATTAAAATAGGCCTATGAAATCCCAGGAGATACTGTCCATATTTGCAGTGGATGTAGGAAATGCATCTTATGAATTGGACTCCAAGGCATCTGGAGGTGTGTTTGAGTTGCTTTCAGACCATCGTCTTCAGTTGACGGAAGAAGGCTATCATTGGTGTATTGATTATTTCGTAAAAAAAATATTATTGAGTCAAATAGTTTTATATACGGGTTTACTAAAAATTATAAATCATAAAAATACCTACAAAATTAAAACATTGGTGCATACTACTTAAAGGGTCTAAAAAAATTGGTGGATCACTGAATGAAAACTATTTCATTCAATATATACATAATTGGTAAACGTTGTGATGATTGGAAGCTCATCACTTATATTCCTTAAAATGTTGTGATAATTGGAAACTCATCACTTATATTCCTTAAAATTCCAACAAAATGGAAAATTTTACAGCATCGAGTCATAAAATGGGATAAAATAAAATATTTGCATACATTTGGATTTCAAAATTTTACTTATGTACCAGAGAAAGCATTTGTTTTGAAGATTGTAATACTCCAGACATTTTAAAACTAAGCACTAACCCAGGTACAAACAATTCAAATTTAAAAAAAAATCAACTCATTTTAAAATTCATAGCAAAAACAGAGATTTAAAAAAAAATCTTAACTTCCAGTTCTAATTGAGATGTAAAGAAAAAATAATATTCGAATGGTTAAATTAAAAAAATATACATAATAAAGTTTCAAGAATCGTGAACAAGTTAAAATTACAATTCATAATAATTTAATATTGATACAACAAATTTACACACGGAAATATTTTTTTTGTTTATTTTTTATCGAGATAAAAAATGTTTTATTTAACATTTATGTACATTTATCAAATTTAATGGATGAATAAAACATTTATGCGAACTCGTTAAATTTTTTTTACGTTCGTTAAATTTACACATATTTTGAATGATACAATCATTAAAAATATCACACATATAAAATTCACTCACGTACAACTTGTACCATATATCCATCAATTCTACTTTGAGTTATCAAAATATGTCTACATATTTAAATAATTGGGATAATTGTTATATAAATGATTAATTAATAAATGTAACGTACAATACTTGGCCTACTCGAAATTTATGCAAAAAATATTTTTATGTATCAATAACACCAAAAAAGAAAAAAAAACTAATTATAGTGTCTGTCACTGATAAAGAAAAATAATGATTTATATAAAGCAGCTTCTTAGTGACATATATCACCATAAAGCATACTAAGAATTTGTTTGGTAGCTACTAAGCACCAGTTCTTAAATTCAGATTAAATATAGTTTTAAAGTGAGTCAATCTGGAATCTGCTGAGAATCCAGATCAGGTTATAAAAATGCCACTTTAAACCTTAGACCGCTGAATATTAGTACAATTAATTGTTGCGGCGTTTGGAAACTTTTTCTAAGCAGGCATAACAGTTTTGAGAAGATAAAAAAATTTCCAGTGACTACAATATTCACCATATAAGGTTTTGTCAAGCACTGTAAATTAATGCCATTAATTACTACATTAATTAAATTGAACATAGAGAATAAACTTCTAAAATAATAATTTAAAAAAAGATAGAAAGGATTCATGTAAATTTTTAAGACTTCATTTGAATTTCGATGACTAAAGGAATTATCAAATCTGACTATGACCAAATTTCAAATAATTCTTAAGGTTTATTAACTTCGCCATTATGTTTCAGCTCAACATAAAGCACATTTGATCATATTAAAATTTCTTACATCCTAAAAATTGAATGGGAAAAATGTTTTTTTTTTTTTTATGACATAAGTATATGAAATACTTTTAATATTAAAAATCACAGAATAAAGCTCATGGATGTTACATTTTACCAAAAAGATACTAAAACATCCTGAGGGTGACATTTTTTTAATCAAACACAAAAATGAAAATGTATCATTTCATTTTTCTGTCCAGGCCAATTGTAATGGTAATTTATTAAGAAAATTAAAATCGGGTAAAAATTATTAATTATATCCTTTTATATAAGCAAGTCGAATTTCTCAAGTTACAAAACATCACTTATACAGATTTATATATAATAATCTTTTTCCATCCTTACCAAATATTGTAACACACACGGCGAGATGATGTTATTTCATTCAACCTGCCTGGAACTAAGCCAGGTGGAAAGTGTGGTGTAAAAGATGTATGAGAAAAAGTTATCATTGTTTGAATTATTAATTTATTGGTATGGTATCCCTCAACACATCTAATTCACGACAGGGACATGTTGAAGAGTGTGTCAGTAATCGAGCTTTCGTGTAAAGATCCACCAGAGTAGGCAAGTAACTGACAGTTCGCCATCACACGTATTGGAAATTCTACAAAACATGGTACAGGCAACATACTTGCACATGTCTAGCAAGTACTGTTACCCGAAGAACTTGTACGAACTCGACGTTTGAATTATGTATGAAGTTACATTCGTAACTTATTTAGCATTAACACAATTCAAATAAAAACGTATTTTCAATATTTTTTTGTAAAATTTTACTTTTGTCGGTTAAACTTATCAGCCTGGACAGTGACGTATTGATAGACTAATGCAAAAATTGTGATTGTTCAATGATCAAACAATAAAAATGGTTGTTTCAAACAGACATGTCTTATTTTGTAGTTTTTCATCACTAAACTTATAAATAGTGGGAGTATTTGAACAAATAATACACATAGGTCCTTATACAATTAAATTAAAAAGTCAATTTGCTTTGACACCAGTTTCTGGGATGCTCCCGTATGTTAAGGTTTGTCCACTTTTGAATTTTCCTTTGTTTTCTGTAAATATCATAAATATGGTGATGTAAGCTCTAAAAATGATTTATTTGGTCTGATTTTCTTTCATTATTCACCACAAAACAAAAAAAGTATTATAAATAACAAGTTCAAAACAAAGGAACACAAGTGATGATCACATATGTTTTGAAAATAAACAAAACCATAATGTAACAAAATAAATGTAGAGTACTGAAAAAGAAGTAGGCTTTTTCAGATTCAAAGCAAAAGGAACATAAATGCTAACTATGTTTTTGAAAATATAAAACTTATAATGTAACAACAATCAAAACAAAAGCCTGTAATTTAATTCTTGAAAAAAAAAAAGCTTTTTCAGATTTAAGAAATGACACAAATGGTAATAAGATAAAAAAAAGACATCAAATTGGGAAGAGGGAAATAATACATTATAATTGAACCAAAATGCTTAAACATAAAGTGGAAACAGTACTTTTAAAATTTGAAATAAAAACCATTAGAAATGTATACCTCTATAGTAGATATTGTTGAACATAAATTATATTTGATCTCAAATAATTACTTCGTAAATTTTATTAATACTGAGTATGTATTTGACTGATTTAAAAGTTGATCTTGTTAAAAAATATAACTTTTAAAATTCACATTCAATAAAAAAGAAAAAATTACGCATTTAACTGGAAAATATAATGCTCGTGTAACAAGGCAAATGTAATACCTAACATTAATCAAGCTTTTCAATTGACTTATAAATGAATAAATATTTTTAGTTTACTTATCCACCTTTCTAACTTTTAAATTGTATTACAAATTAAAAATTTAATAATCCACCTGTGTTGAACATAAAATAACAAACTGTTTTTTTCCCACAGATTAGACCAATAAGGGTTTAATTTTGGTCCTGTGTTTTATATCAGATAAATGAGCAACTAATGCAATATTGCATTAACACTTGACAACATCCATGCAGCAGAATATTAACAGCTATAGTCTTTAAGTAAAATGGACAACAAGTATTTGCCAATAGAAAAAGACTGATTTCCTAAGTTCCATGCTTTTCTAGTTCATTCATATTAAACATAAACAAAAAATTGACATTGAATAATTTGGAAAATATCTGTGCAAGTGTGTTACATTTTTTCAAATATTATAGATAGAATGAGATATTACTTTTACATTTTTATTTAATTTGTTTGTTCATTTTGAAGAATAAGAAATAGAAAACAGAGGATGTAAAATATTTTAACGAAAACTGATTTTAGATATTCAAGATTATTAATTGAAAAATGAATATAAATAGAGAAGTAAAAAAAAATTCTAAGGGTGGAAGCACCATTAAAAATTTATTATGAAAATCGGTCATGCAATATTTAAGATTCAAGTTTCAAAGAATAGTTCATCATTTATTGAAATAATTAACTATTAGTTATTTTGGAAAAACAAAAGGGAAAAGAAGTTAATGTTTGTAGTAAGATGTAATAAATTGTATTTTTTAAATCTACTAAAATAAAGAAAATCTAAACTTGGAACTTGGGAAACATTTCGCAACAAATATAAAAAAGCAATTCGTATTTGTTTGGTGTATAAATTTGAGTGTTAACTTTGAAGATTTTTAAATGAATATAATATATGAAAATAGAGTCTAAGAGATTCGATACAAGTAGAAAAGAGTTCATTCTTAAAATTATAAATACACATTCTATACAAATCAATGAAGGGCTAGATGTTACAATAGAAATACAATACAATCTCAAACTATAAATGATTAGGGTACATGTGGATATGTCACTTAAAAATTAACAATATTCAAAATCAGCTTACAATTACACGCTAAAGTCCAATCAAAAGAAGGTTTCATTGTATAGTTACGCAATATCAATAAAAGTTATGGAAGAATTGCTAATATTTTGTACAAAAGAAACTCAATAATATACTCTATTATATTATATACATTAAAAAAATTACACTGTAGATTCACATTCGATTTGTGTTATTTTGATTGATTTTGGAGAGAAATAAAATGAATGGCCACTATGATAACAATAATAATTGCAAATAAAATAAATAATAAATAAAATCATTCGGTATCGGTGATGCTTACTTGATGATCGGTCATGCAAAAGCGAAATATTTTGTTTTGTGTTAATGTCATGCGTCATGCAATGTGTGTTTTGTAACATTATACAGCCTCACAGTTTCATTTCAAAATAACATACCCTCAAATACTAATTTTATTTATTCTCAACCAAACTAGCGTAGCTAATATTACTTTTGACAAAAATAATATTACGTTCAAAATTTAAAACTACATCACATAATAAAATCAAACACCGTACAAGTTACATTTAAACTCTATCACAAGAAACATTTTATGTTGACTTGTCAAAAATATTTTTCATTGGCACTGTTGTATTTTGAAAAAATATGTCAGTTTATGATAATTTGCGTAACATATCCAGGTAATTGAATATCAAATAAGCTGCCACCAGTAAACAAGAAGCATATGTTTCAGGTCATGAAGTAAAAGCAAAATAAATAATTACTTAAATAAATAACAAAATTCTTCAGTGTCAAAGAAAAAGCATATCAATTGCAGAAAATAGTCAATATACGTTGATGAACCCTATCTTTGAGATTAAAAATTACTTAAAACATTTTGTTTGAATTTATATTTAGAAAAGTAGTAAAATTACATATTAAAAGAACAAAAGTGTCGCTGAATTTTTAAATTTCAATAATGATTATTTGGTGTGGCTAAGTAATGCACAAGGAGTTGCGCACTTCCCCCTAGAAGTAGCTAAAGTATAACCTTTACTGCTTTATATAAATGTATAGTTACTTAAGATCAGCATGCTGCATTACTTGAAATTGAAAAGTAGCTCTAAGAGTCTTAATTTTTTCTAGTTGCTTTACCATAAAAATTATGAAATATCAAGATGTTTTATCATATTTATAAAATAGGATATCCGTAGGATATTAATAAAATAAATCATATTTTTTTCTCCTTGTAAAAATTATTCTTTGTTGTTTATAGTTAAGCCATTAACATTGTGGAGGTTTAATGACATTGTAATTTATTTTTATCAAACACCGTTTATTCCACTTTTTTGTGACGGTATAACCCTACCGGTTTCAAGGCTTTCACCTCATCTTTAGGGGAGCACAAACAAGACTTCTTGGTCTTGTTTGTGCTCCCCTAAATATGAGGTTAAAACCTTGAAACCTGTAGGGTTATACCGTCACAAAAAAGTGGAAAAAACAGTGTTTGATAAAAATAAATTACAAAAATAATTCTTAGTGAAAAGAATATTTAAAAATTAAAATTATAAAGTGCAAACAAATATATGTATTTTAAGAATAATTCAGGAAAACGAAATATAGGAAAGTATTATGTCATCCATTAGGACTAATCAGACTTCATTAGAGGTAAAAATATTTTTTAAAACAATGATTCTATTAAAATATACGAAAATTGTGAAGTAAAAATGTCAAAAATATTTGTATTTAATTATCACTGAAAACTGAGATTAGAAAAAAATATTTAATATTTTCTACAATTGATATATCCAATTTCTGAAGTCAATTTTTATCTCTCATCCGCTTATGATAAATGGGTATGCGAGAACTCACCGCCTGCTGCGTGCTGGTATTGGGCTGCGATGAGTTGGGCTGCTGCAGTAGCGTGTGCTTGCTCATGACTACTGTTGTGGTCTTCTGCTGAGGCTCTGGGGACTTTGGAGGGGCGTCCATTGCGATGCTCTCTGCAGCTCTCACAATATCTAATACCTATTCAAATAATTTTAATCATTATTGAATGTTTCTTGGATAGTGCAAATAAACATACATGTACAACACGGAGACAAGCAGGAAAGCTAAGTCTAAACAAAGTAAGAAACCGAACCACAAAAAAAAGATGATCATTCTAAGTAACCACATAATACTTGATTACATTTGGACATGTCATCAAAACATAGATTACCAAAGTTTCATCTAAGTTACTGTGCCCTGTTGTCAGAACATAGATAGATGGCCAAAGTTTCATCTCAATTGTTATGGATTGGACATGTTGTCAGAACATAGATTGCCAAAGTTTCATCTCAATTGTTATGGATTGAACATGTTGTCAGAACATAGATTGCCAAAGTTTCATCTCAATTGTTATGGATTGGACATGTTGTCAGAACATAGATTGCCAAAATTTCATCTCAATTGTTATGGATTGGGCATGTTGTCAGAACATAGATTGCTAAAGTTTCATCTAATTGTTATGGATTGGGCATGTTGTCAGAACATAGATTGCCAAAGTTTCATCTCAATTGTTATGGATTGGGCATGTTGTCAGAACATAGATTGCCAAAGTTTAATTAAAATTCAACAATATTTTTATCTTAAAAACATTACATATATACGAGTATATATCTTTATTTTTCATCTCAGTTGCTGTAGCTTGAGCATATTGTCTAATACCAGAACATAAGATTACCAAAATAGATCTTCCAGTTGAATTCACTGGAAGGAAACTAAGAAGAAGATGAAGTAAATAAACAAAAAACCTGTGTCAATAAAACCTCACCTGCATTGGGTAGATTTAAACCAAGAGTTCCCAAAGTGGTCGATATCGACCCCCTGGGATCGATTTGATTTTTCTAGGGGTCGATAGTTTCAATAAAAAAAATTGAGGGGTCGACAACAGAAAAAATATACCCCCTTACTGCTGCTATTTGTTTGTTACTTCAAAATATCTATGATTCCAATAGGTACCTAATTGAGAATATTTGTACTTATTTTGAATTTACATATTTATTTCATAAATGTCAAAAATTAAAAAAAAACTGCTCGTATTTCTGTGCTTTAATTTTCGCCAGCGCAGATTTCAATATTAAATGTAGTCCTTTTATCTTTTTCAATCCTTAATTACAAGTGATTAAAATGAAAAGTTTGATATCTAGTGAAATATTTAATATCGAGTACTGTACAAACTTATTAATTTGAGTAAGTAAAGTAAATGACTAGGGGGTCGACGGTTTTAAAAGTTGTTGGTAAAAAAGGGGTCTGCGGCTGAAAAAAGTTTGGAAACTCGTGATTTAAAGGCAGTGTCTTCAGTTAGGCTGGTATGGAGAAGTGCTCAAGAGGAATAAAATATAATAAAGTAATACACGAGTAACATTGTATGAATGTTTTCAATTTATTACTCCAAATTGAATATAATTTTTCTCACAGAATAATGCAATCAAACACGTTAAGTGTTTAAATAAAAATGGACTAAAATCAATGAAACCTATAAAATAACTGGATTTATATTAAGCACATTTTTAGACTAAAAACTACTTATCAACTGTAGAAACGCTATTCCATTTTTTAAAATACTCTTTTCCATAAAGCACAATCTCAAAAAGTTTCTAAACCATAAACAATTTTGATAGTGGTTATGTAATTTGCAAACTTCAGCTTATTTTTAAATCATCCTTTTCAAAGCACCATTTGAGAGGTCTATTTAAAATTCAACCTTTTGTAAGTTTTAAACACTTGATTGTTGTATTTGCATTTGTAGTGTCTAATCGTAATAAGGTTAGATTTAAAAATCATTAGTTATCTAAAAGTTGAATGTTACTCTTGTTACCTTTTCTGGTGTTGATTTCTCTCTAGTGACTTCAGCCAACTGTCTTTCTTGTTCCCATTCCACGAGTTCTTGTTGCATTTGTTGCTCCTGAAAATAATAACACTTATTAACCACTTCATGCTTATGAACGAGCAGTGTTCGCACGCGGCGAATGTGTCGCATCACACCAACCCGAGCACTACTTGCGTGTTTCGACATGTCTGCATTATACATTAAACAAACGAACTGCGCTCGCCAGTTCCTACATGACGCTCGTAGAGATTTACGCATATCGTTTCCTGTGCTTTAACTTATTGAAAAACATTATAAAATATTTTGTAAGTATTATATTTAAAAAAATTATGAAAAATTGCAATTTTTTACGAATGTTACTTATATTGATTTTTATTTATATATTCATATTGATTATAATTTTGATATTCAAGATCTTTTTATCATGGAGCGTGACAGTGAATGGGAGGATTTGAATTTAGGTAATTCGGACAGTGGATCTTCAACTTCAGTTCCAAGTTTGGAATTGGAAGAGGAATCTCCAGACCCAATGCGATTGACAGAACGTCACTTTTTGAAGTCAATTCCAATAACTGGAATTAGAAATAGACCTACAAAAAGATGTGTGGTCTGCTGTTCAAATCGAGATAACTCAGGAAAACGTATCCAAAGGGAGAGTCGTTATTGGTGTCCAAATTGTGAAGTTGGTCTCTGTTTGGAGCCGTGTTTTCAAATATCATGTACCACACTAAATCAACTTATTAATATTTTTTGTGTAATTTATTACTTTTTCTTCTTATTATTATAGTTATTTATACTTTTTATTATTATAGTTATTTATACTTTTTATTATTATATAGTATTATAGTTATTGTTATTCTAATTTTTATTATTATATTATAGTTAGTTTTGTTTTAAAATTATATAAAATTATAAAACATTACGATTTTATTTTGTTTTTTTTTTTAAATTTTGAAGTCAAAGGTATCCTTATACCCTCAAACACTAGGCGGAAAAAGTGCCTGTGTCGTTCGAGGGGAGTAGCACAGCGCAGGGTTCGAACCGACGACCTTCTGCACGGAAGTCCAGTGCGTTACAGCGCGGCCATGCACCTCGTTGTAAATTGTAAACTGTTTTTTTCGTTACCTAATTTTTCCTTACATAAGGTTAAGGTAAGACAGTTTACAAACAAAATAATTCGATCAATCTTATTTTTAAACACTGTACATTGTTCCGAGATTCCATTGCTGTCTGACATAAACATAAAAAATGCTCAATGTTCAACAAAATTTCATTAAGACATTGACTTTTATTCATGAAGTATAATGGATCTCGTAAAGTTATGATTAATTGTGTCATAAAATTATGGTAAAAGTCAAATGAATGCAGTCACATTATTTTTGTACTGATCGAAAATTTTAAATGTTTTTAATTCTGGTATAAAGGCTTCAAAAAAAGGCAAAATGTTAAAGCCAATTTGGAATATAAACAATTTTACATATACCTTTCAATCTACCATGTTACTCAAGCACCAAGGCAAAAATAAGTAACGGCGTTAATTTACAGCTTCTTTTAGGAAGTGCTCTAATTGTAGCACATTACTTGCATTGAAAAAAGATTATCAGTGCAGATTGTCACAAATTCTTATTATGTTAAAATCTTTATGTTAACCTCATTTTCAATTTATACTAAATTTAGTAAACAGCAATCACATTTGTTAAGCTTCAGATCTGGAAATGTGCTACATTTGTGTTGTATACAATACAACCTGGTAGGTTTGTAACTATTTGTCAATCTCTTCCTTCAAGAGGTCTTAAGTAAAAACCAGACTGAAACAATATTTTTATAATGCAAATCGAACCCGCAACCTGCAGTTTGAAAGGCAATTGTCTTATAATCAGGCCACGGAGTAATTCTTAATATAAAAACACAATATGAGTACTTTTGTTCTTCCAAATCTAAATAACACCTGAAATCTTAACCTAAATTTAACAATGACATGAAATTATTGTTGACATTTGAAACTATTTGTAGTGTGATACTTTATCTATATAGTATATAATATTTCATTAAGGGATCTATATATTTCATGTACTCTATTTCTGAAGCTTAAATGAAATAAGCTTTCTAGAATAAACTAGTAGATTGTCTTAATAACCTAACATCGCGTGATTGTACTACTATGATAATATGAGGAAAAGCCATAGTGTCGAGTGGAAGCAGTGCTTGTGCATCACTCACCTGCAGCTTGATGTTCTCGGTCTCAGGGTCTTCTCGGTCCAAACTGGAGACGGACTGGGACAAGGAACCGCTAACGGAGCCACTGACGCCACTCTCGCTGCCCGCCTGGATGGAGGGCAATGATTAAGGGAAAAGCTATACTAGCCGATAGTGATCCAAATTGTACCAAATTATATCTTTCAATCAGTACAACGTATCATCTGCATGTTTGAAGAATTTAAAATAATGAGTGTTTGCTAGTACTCGACAAATATTAAACATCGATTGTTAACATATCATGTACACTTAAAACTGTGAATATTATTTCAAATTGGTGATTTAACAAATGGCACATTTTACATTGAACTTGCCCATTTTATAATTGAAGATCTTCGTGCATAGTTGTTTTTTTTCCCAAATGTTACATGCTCGATTCATTATGAGGACTCATTAAGTATGCCAGAATAGTTTATTTTACATTAAGGCCTTTCATCACCTTTTTCAAGTCTCAAGTTTATTGAATTTAAAAAATATAAAGTGCACAATTATAGACTTTTCCGAGTTCGTAAATCTCGTAGAAAATAAGAACTGCAAACATTTTGGGTAAAAGAATCGGCAACACGTTTTACACTCATTCTGGATT
The DNA here is from genome assembly GCA_949825065.1 of Odontocerum albicorne. Classification (NCBI taxonomy): domain Eukaryota; kingdom Metazoa; phylum Arthropoda; class Insecta; order Trichoptera; family Odontoceridae; genus Odontocerum; species Odontocerum albicorne. Next base: position 35,881,598 of record OX463850.1, read on the forward strand.
ATAAGTTAACAACAGTTTTTTGTTCCATTTCAGAGGTATCAAACATATTTATTGATTTGATGAATTCTATTGGTACCATTTGACTGGTTTGGTACTAATTATCACCTAAGTCTAGTTCAATTATTTAATCAATTTGAAAATGAAATAACAAACAACTTGGATCACTCTATTGAACTACAATGGTGCGATACATTAAAAAAATGTTTTAGCGAAAAGCACACCATGCACTTTTAAATTGAAAAAAAAAATACTACTCTGAGTGAGGTAATTATTTTTTTGAGATTTAAAACCAAGCAAAACGGTGAAAAAAAAATTAATACAAAATATATCACAATTATTTTTCCTGTAGTTAATTAAAAAATCATGACATGTAAGTAAAGGTCTAACTCAATTTGTAATTTACAATTTTTTGCCATTTTCAGCTTAAGTACCCTCGAGGAGAGTCTACTCTCCAAATGGTACTATATAAATTGTCCTTTTATTTTTATTATTAAACGTTTCATTTTTGGAATTAAAAATGAAAATGTGTGAGAGAGAAGTGATGCATTTATGATTTGGTCACTTGATTATAAGTTTCTCTACATTAAAATGTGAAATTTTGATTTTGTAACACAAAATTCATTCTTTTCCAGTATGGAAAAGAATGAATTTGGCTTTCATTGCAAAAAGAGAAATTGGGCTTCATTGCAAAAAGGGAAACGCATTAGCAGTTGGAATCTTCCCCTTAGCTCTTTGCACTGGAGGGCACTAAAGTGAAACAAAACTCCGTCACAGTGGTGACAAACTACATTCAGTTTGACGCTTACTTTCACTACTATATTTTTGTTTGTAATCATAATTTTTTATTTTAAGCTAGCAAATATTTAGATAATATTTATATTTAAAAAAAAAGCAATAATATATAAAGCTATTTTTTATCAATATTGCTTGGTAACTAACTGGTAACACTAATAAGAAAAATTTCAAATGCAAAAGGTTTAAACTAGTTTTATTTTACTTTCATAGGTTCACGAAAAAAGTTTAATTTTTATTTGAAGTACACCTGGGCCTCGTATAACACGGTCATATGGTTCCACAAAAACTTCGTGTAGTAAAAATTCGCGTTATACGAGGTTTGAAGTTCATACAAAAATAGTCTTTGCGTTCCAAAAACTATCGAAGTTTGTTAATATCCTTTTTTTTTTTTATTAAACAATCGACAAAACACACATTTACATATTTATTGAAAAAACTTTAATAACATATTGGGTGTACAAATTAGTTCCGTCCGTTTTTTTGTGTTCAAAAATGCATTTATTTCTAAACAAAATGAATGAACAGATCAATTAAAGTATTGTCCATCGCTGGCTACTACTTTTTCCCATCTCTCAGGCAATTTTCGAATTCCATCTCGAAAAAATGACTCATCTTTTGAGGCGATCCAAGTTTGGAGCCAATTTTCGGTTTCTACGAAAGAAGTGACCCGGTGACCTGCCAAATCGTGCTGCATCCTTCGGAACAACCAGTAATCAGAAGGAACAATGTCCAGGGAATACAGCAGGTGCGGTAAAACATCCCATTTGAGCGTTTCCAAATATTTTTTTACGACTTTTGCGACATGAGGCCAAGCGTTGTCATGAAGAAGAATAACTTTATCATGTCTTTGCTCGTATTCCGGCTGTTTTTCTCGCAATGCACGGCTCAAACGAATTAATTGTAGATGATACCAATCGCCCGTAATGGAATCGCTAGGTTTTACCACCCCTTTGGTCCCACCAGATACAGAGCATGATCTTCGAACCATGTATGTTCGGTTTTGATGTTGATGTTGATGTCGATGGCAACGATTGACCGGGCTTAGCGTCGTATTTTTTCTTCTTGGGGTTGTCGTAGAATATCCACTTCTCATCTCCAGTTACAATCCGATGCAAAAACCTTTTCTTTGTTGCCTTTGAATCAGCTGCTCGCAAGTGAAAAATCGCCTTTCAACGTCTCTCGGTTTCAGTTCATAAGGCACCCAATTTCCTTGTTTTTTTAATCATTCCCATGGCTCTCAATCGTACGGAAACGGCTTGTTGAGTCACTCCCAATCATTCTGCAAGCTCCTCTTGCATTTGACTCTGATCTTCTTCGAGTAATGCCTCTAATTCTTTGTCCTCGAATTTTTTTGGCTGTCCAGAGCGAGGCTTGTCTTCGACGCTGAAATCTCCATCCTTGAAACGTCGAAACCATTCCCTACATGATTTGTCAGTTGGAGCAGCGTCACCATAAACTTCGACAAGCATTCGATGGGCTTCAGCTGCACTTTTCTTCCAATTAAAGCAGAAAATTAAAACCTCCCGCAAATGCTGCTTGGTTAACACAAAATTCGACATTTTCAACACTGTACAAAACAAGGTTTTTGCATGAAACTCAAAGCAATATAAACTGAATATTATTGGCAGATGTCTAGCCTCTCTGAAACTGCCAAAATCGGCTGTCACTATGAACCATTCATAACAGCCAGAGCCATCTTTTGGAAACGGACCGAACTAATTTGTACTCCCAATACATAAAATAAATCATCATTTATCATCGCTATTCCTAACAATTCTACATGTTCGACTCTTTTTCGAGATCGGTTGTGAGTTTTCATCATCGGAGGACTCAGGAGTATTTTTGGATTTAGCCTTTAAAAATTCTGTAATAAGGGATTGTCTCCCTTTAGCGTATAAATCTTTACGTATTTCGTGATAAGGGGCCAAAATATCTTGTAATTCCCTCTTGAGATTCAAACTTCTTTCCATTATGGGATCATTTTCTATAAAAAAGTGTTCTAATTTATCAGTCAATTCCAAGCCGTCATTTATTGTTTTTAATGTGAAACATGCGGCTACTTCACTGCAACTGCTTTCTGAGTCATTAATTATGGTAGGTTTGGTTCATCCAACATTTCGACCGATTCTTCTTCGTTCATTGTACGATCCTCCAATATTTCTTCTATATCTTGAATATCAAAATCATCAAATCCTTCTCCACCAATACCACGACAAATGTTAATTGTCTTTTGGTATTCATCTTCTATTGGTGGTACAACATTTTCTCCAGGGACTACTTCTGGCCACAACTTTTTCCAGAAAACATTTAAAGTGGATTGTTTTATTTCCTTAACGGATGCAGAAACCATATCGACACAATTTCAAATAGAATTTTTTTTCCAAGCTTGTATAACTGTTGAATTCTCATCTTAATCGATATCATCTAATATTTTTTCAAATGTTCCACGAATATAATACGCTTTAAATGTTGAAATTATTCCTTGGTCCAAGGGCTGTATTATAGACGTAGTGTTTGGTGGTAAAAATAATATTTCAACATTTGGATGTTTTAAATCGAGCGGAGGTCCTGGTGCATTGTCCAGCATCAATAATATTTTAAAATCAAGATTCTTTTTCCTCATATAAGTTTCTGCATCAGGTATAAAACATTTGTGAAACCAATCTTTAAAAATAATAACTGTGGTCCAAGCCTTTTTATTTGCTCTCCAATAAACAGATAAATTCCTTTTGTCATATCCTTTCAGTGCTCGGGGGTTTAAAGACCGATTAATGAGTAAAGGCTTCATTATGAAATCTCCGGAAGAATTAGAACATAAGAGTAAATATATTCTTTCTTTCGCCACCTTAAATCCCTTCGCATGTTTATCACTTTTTGATATGTAGGTTCGATGGGGCATCTTTTTCTAGTACAATCCCAGTATAACTAATCATGGCGCCTCAGATTCCGCAATGACTAATCCTGGCGCGATCTATGGGTGTACCAAATCAAACTTGATAATTAATTTTAAATTTTTTTTTGAAACCGTGTTAAATAAAACGTGTTGTACAAAAATATGCCACAATTCATCAACCGTGTTATATCAAAACCGTGTTGTATAAACCCGTGTTAAACGAGGCCTAAGTGTATTTAAACAAAAAAAAGAAAATCAAGGATCTAAAAAATCTATTTCATCACAACTACTGTGAAAAGACAATTGTGAAAAATTGTGAACCATAAATTTTATTGACAAATCAAATCAACTTAGATCTAATAAAACAATAGCTGTGAAAAAAAAATGTGGAACACGTTAGTGACTAAAGCTTCAAATAATAAAAAAAATGAAAACAGCACTAGAGCACTAAAATGTGTCTAAAGAACTCAATGTGAGGACATACCTGGCTAGGCAGGCGATCAATGTATGTTCTGTCATAGCCGTGGCACACAACGAGGTTCAGCGGAGCCATGCCACTGCCTCGGAGAGCGTTCACTGCTTCAGCATGGGTTGCACCCAATAGTGAAATCCCATTCACTTCTAACAGGCGCATTCCAACCTAAATATAATAAAATAAAATTTATTAGCAATAAGTTTAATACTCAATAGTACAGCAAACACTGCACATTCAGGACTTATTCCAGTTGTTTAGCTCATTAATGAATATTATAACCCCATAATAACTACAACTTTTCAAGACATTTCTCCATACATCTCTTTCGAGTATTGTTTCTCAGCCTTTTTAGCCTTACAACTCCCAAAAGATAAAATAATAAAATAAAAATTTTGCCCTGTAAAAACTTATATATTGTATTGAATATAACAATAACTTGGACTTCATTTTTCAAACAAATGTGTTATTTTCCTTTTGTACACGTAAGTTATTTTTATTTTCGCTACCCCCCCTAATAAATCACTGTGACCTCCCTTGGGGTTGTGATTCTCCATGTTGAGAAACGATGCCTTTGACTATAGTTGAGAAAACCAGGATTAAGGATAGTCCTCTTGGTCGGTTGGTTTAGTCCATCAATGCTATGATAATCGATACAATAAATTTCACACAACAAACATTTTCGTTATTTTATTGTTCTAATTCAAAATTTCAAACAGATCAATTGTATCCACCTCCGTTTATTTCACTCCCTACTGCATTGCACTCATCTCCTTCCAGCTAAATGTAATTCCAGTATAAAGAGTATGAGCGAGTTAGTATTCAGCGTACTGTCTTCTACAGGAGCTACAGTATAGTATAATGACTCGTCTCATCGTGGTATATGAATTCGAACACGAGGCAAATTTCATCACACCTAACTGCGCACCTACGAGTACTTTACACTGATTCATAGAAAATAGACTGAAATTTATTTTCCCTCTTTTCAGTGGTCATTGATGGTTAGCTAACTGGGATATCACTTGACGATTGGGGAATCGTAGTTTTCTTCATTCCTTTGACATGATCACACTTGAATTAGCTTCTTTGCCTGCCTCGTCTTACGATGCCTTCAGTAACAATTTTTTTACTGTAAAATTACAAATATAAAAAGAAATCAAGAATTAAACCTTCAGTCTTCCGTCTCTCCTGGCCGCTCCCCCACTGTTGATCTTGGATATGAAGACCCCTTCATCCGTGGGGTCCAAGGGGTTGCCCCTCTGCCCCCTCAGCCCTCCCTTGATATGCATACCTAGTTTCTCCCCTTCATGCTTCGTTATCACCAGCTCCTAGGGAAATATTCAATATGCATATTAGTATTGTATTTTCGTTGAGAATAATTTCATCATAAGTCTAAATTTCTAATAACAACAAGCTAGATTAAGATGCATTATTTTTGTCAACATTTTTCTATACTTAAATAGAATTCCATACGTATCATTATACTTAACGTAAGTTTTAAGAAAACACAAATAATTTCCAGCGATAAATTCTTTCACTCTTTCAGATATGTCAAATGTTTATATACATAGTTCTTAAATATATAAAATTGAGATTAATAGATAATTTTAATTATTCGACGCTAGTGTAAGATAAAACATTTATGATAAACATAGTCTCTCTCCTTGTTAGCAATTATCTCAGTCAGAAAACTAACTCATTTTAAAATAAAAATTTCTAAGCGATTCAGCCATTAGTTCATTTTACTTAACTTTGCTTGTAAAATTTTGAAATCCCTTTTGCATTTTCAACCTTTTGCATTTTCAACATTTTCAACTTTTTTTATAACACATTTTTATACTCGAAGATTTTGAAGGTTATTTATTATCCACTATGTCACTATGAACCATTCATAACAGCCAGAGCCATCTTTTGGAAACGGACCGAACTAATTTGTACTCCCAATACATAAAATAAATCATCATTTATCATCGCTATTACTAACAATTCAAGTAAGATAAAACAAAGTAAGATAAAACATTTATGATAAACATAGTCTCTCTCCTTGTTAGCAATTCTCTCAGTCAGAAAACTAACACATTTTAAAATTAAAATTTCTAAGCGATTCAGCCATTAGTTAGTTTTACTTAACTTTGCTTGTAAAATTTTGAAATCCCTTTTGCATTTTCAACTTTTCAACCTTTTGCATTTTCAACATTTTCAACTTTTTTTATAACACATTTTTATACTCGAAGATTTTGAAGGTTATTTATTATCCATTGATTAAAAACAATTTTCAGATTTATCGCTGTGTTTGGGTTGGCTTAGAAGAGAGTCAACACTTCAAAAGCATTTCAACTTTTATCATTCTCAACATTTTCTTTACATTATCTCATCTGTTATCTTCTAAGTGTGCCAAAGATAATAAATCTGAAATTATTTTGGTCTATAGTATCATAATTCTATCAGCAATTAGTAAATTTATATTTAATACAAATAAGATAAAAGTGTCAAATGCAACTCGAGAGTAAAGACATGAGAAAAAACTAATGATCTGTGATTTTTATTCAATAAAAGGAGTAACATTTATTTTACTGTCACTTTTGTCAAATAAATGTAATCCAAATACTCTTTGTACTGTATTAATTGTACTTCAATTAACTTCACCAAACAAAGCCGATTTCTTAAGCGATATGACAAGCAAATGGGCGTGTGAAAGTATTAACAAAAAATAGATTTAGATAAGACCATAATCCTTCTCAACTCTCTGCTCTCCGTGTTCATATTGAATGATTAATTGGAATATTGAATTTAAAAAATCATGTACGAAGTGCTAATTGTGAAATTTTAATTTGACATTTGATGGAAGCAAAGATATTTTTATAAAAATAACATGCAATGAATTTGAAAAGGACATCATTATACAGTTGAAAATTTTGATATGAAACGCAAATGCAGTAATCCCTCCATTTACGCGGTTTCTATTTAAATTAATCCACTTTAATGCGGTTTATTCTGTCTGAAATTTTGAATGCATAATAAAGACATTTATTTAGTAATAATTAGGATTCTAAATTGATATTTTTTGCAACTGGCAATAACGTATTATTTTGTTTCTCAACTATGGTTTTAACTGTTGTATTGTATATATATACCATAGATACAAAATATGTGTTTGTTAGTTGTCAATAACCGCTTATATTGATCGGCTCAGTAAAAAATAACTTCAGTTTTTTTTACTTAGCAAAAAAATTATATCTGACAATATGTAAAATATTGTTCACCTATTTTACATAGCCTTTAACGATTCCAATTACACAGTTTTCATTAATGCACTGTTTTCTTGGAAGAATTTCTCCACTAAAATAGAGGAATAACTGTATTAATTAAATCAAAGCTATTTCTTTTTTTAAATATTCTATTGATGGATATTTAAATATAAAACATTACATGAACCAATATTGATGTCCTATGCTAAACATTACATGAACCAATATTGATGTCCTATGCTAAACATTACATGAACCAATATTGATGTTCTATGCTAAACAAACGGAAAATTCTAAAAATATGTTTTTTACACCTGAATTTGGTTCATTTTTATAGTTAAAATTGTGTAAAATTTTGCTCATAATGGCATTACTAAAAGAAGAATAAAAGAGAGTTAATAATCTAATGAGTTTGTATGATTATTTTATACTTTTGATGCTTGAAGTTTCTAAAAACTAAACTATCGGGAATTTTTCTAAAGAACTAAGAATGTGAAAAAAATGAAATAATTTAAAAATTTTACATTCAAGGCCTATGGGAGAACTTGCAGAAATTAATTCCTCTAAATTACATGCAGGCTTTGGATTCAATTTTTTCAAATGTATAAATATGATTTGAAATGGTGTTCTATAATTTCCTGTATATTCAAAAGAAATTCATTTATTTAAAAATTTGTTATAATATCTATTATATTTTATAAATGAATCTTTGTTATATTTTAAATTCATATTTCAAACGTGTTTAAAAATTTAAAGGTGAAGATTATAATTCTGAACTAGCAATAAATGGTTTAAGATGTAAAAGATAGACATGAACAAAATAATGCAAATGATATGAAATCAAGAACCCAAATGAATTTTTTTCTATAATTATTACACAAATTTTCCAAGTATATTACAAAATTATATTTTTACATCCCATTAAATGCATGTTTCAGAATTTTTATTGACGTACAAGCGTATTTTTTTTTAATTAAGCAAAAGGTTTTTAAAGCCACCTTGTTCAGAATTTAATAAAACCAAAAGATCTATTTTTTTCTTAATTATTCATAATATTAAGATAACTGACATAAAATTAAGCAATGTATTAATTTTCTCTGACAAGTTTTAATGATATTGAATATTTAAAGAAAGACATTTTAAATTGTTACAATTGACCAGTTAATCAAAGAGGATTTCAAGCAATATGGACAAATGTATTTGATACCAATAATCATATTTAGGTTAGTGATATTAAATTGTTTTGATATAATTTTTTTATTTAAAACATAATAAAAGGTGCATTTTATTGGTATTGAGTGTTTTTGAGATAAAAAAGACTAATAAAATAAAGTGGACACTATCAAAGTAAAATGTTGACTAATGGGATCATGGGATCATCAGCAAGCTTAGGGAGTCACCACAGTGTTACAATACAACACATGATCTTCAGTTCATACGGAGACTTACTGCAGTCTGTATATATTCTATCTCAACCTCCTGATTCGAGATTTGTTTTAATATATGCGCAGAATGTGCAGAGCAAGCGCAAACAAAAAAAAACATACATGAGTGAAGTGAAAATATTTTATATATAATACTAACTATTATGTTCAGTGTTAGAAATATGATTGAACATTTAAAAAGCCTCCAGATGTTTCTAACTGATTGTGTAAGTCAAAATATACTTAAAAGATATATACAAATATCATTGAATGAACTTATGTCATTTTTATATCGAAAAAAAAAAAACTTATTTTTACAGAATTATTTTTAATCAGCAAAAAAGTACTTTGCAAAAATAACTAAAGAAAAATACAAAAAAATAGTAAAGAAATGTTCACTTTGAAAATAAATGTGATTTTCTAAACTGTAAGAAAAAAAGGGATTTTTCAAAATATTAAACATGTGCTCAAATTGTATCCATAATACGTCAATTTTTAACAAGTCCCTGTCTAGATTGAAAAATAGTTTTTTAAAGGAAACCTCACTCATTTGAAATGTATTCGTATACCAAAAATTCATTGAAAATCAACACAATGGTAACATAATTTTATACAAATTAATTGAAATGGTTTTCAAATAAAATGTATAATTCTGGATATAACTTTAAAGTTCAAGAAACTTTAAAATATAAAGGTCAAAATAAATTAATTTGTATCCGGTATTTTCATCCAGATAAAATCAATTTTAAACACATTACGTGTCATACTGCATACCCTCAAAACAAGGTCCAAAAACTTAGAATTTTTCGCCATCAACATTTATATATTTCTGTACTTATATATGTTATTGTTCAATGTTTGCTACTACCAAGACTCATTTTTACGAAGTTTTTTCCACAAGTTATATCAAAATTGACATTAATTTAACTTTCTCTAAATCCTTTTTGCGTATTTCATTTACTGAAAAATAGTCGACAATTTGCACTGATTTTTCAAAAGTAATTTATTTTCAAATCGTAATAAAAAAATCATATTGTTTAATCTAAATATATTATATTTTTTCCATTAGTCCCCTAAAATTGTAGTGATCTTGGCAATCATTAAAACTTTAAAATAATAATACATCCAATTTTTCTTGATTGGTTATCCCAAAATTTGCATTAAAAGATAACTTAATATTTATAAAACAAATATTTATTAGTTTTAACAATTATATATAAGTATATTTGTATATATATAAAATTAAGTTGTCAGTTTTAGAGAAAAAAAAACATAAAATTTTGTGTGAAAATGTCATTGTTTCCATTTTCACATTTTTTGGTAATCCCTTGTTAAATATAAATCGTGGATTTTGTTATGGTTCCAAATCTCATCAAATGAATAACACATAACAGAAAGTAGGAATTAAAATTGAACCTATAATCAATAAAATTACTAAAAGTCTTTTGAAAATTCTTTCACAGAATTTTTTCAATTAAATGAATATTTCAATTTCAATTATCTCTATTTTTTCAACATAATTTAGAATTGAACATAAAATGCTGTCCATATTTTTCTATATGTAATATATGTCAAAAGATCGATATTTTTGAAAACTTTAACTTGAAAAATGTATTTCTTATTTCATAATATAAATAAATTAATGCCTGGACTAGCGTTTTATGCAGAACAGAAAGATATTCAGTAGAACTTCTTTTTGTGCACTACATCCCAAAGTTAGTATAAAAATGTCTAAAGGAAGCCACATAAATTAAAGGCTGGTGACAAACTTGAAATGAATCAATGGAAAGAAAAAATCCAAGATAAAAAAATTTATAATGATGGCAAAATCACATTACTAATAATTTGCAAAATCACAAAAAGGTATTAATTTCTATTGAAAAAAAAACTCCATTGCTGTCTAAAATTAGTAAGATGATCAAAAACCAGCTTATTTTTTTAAATAAAAAAACAATTATTTAGTGCAGAGCCCTTGAGAGTTTGCCCTCTAAACAGCGCTATATAAATTCAAATAATAAAATTTATTTTCTTTAAACTATAAAATATTATTTATTTTTTTATTAAACTTACTGATATTTAGAGTAGATTAATAAAATATTGATTAATTTTATTTTTTTATCTCTTTTTATGATTATCAATAACTGTAAATTGAATAATACCTCCCTTTCTTATATAAAATATTAATTTTTTTTAATTGTCAACGTGATTATAAGAGATTTAATACATTCCATCTCTTTTTTTATTTTGACTTTGACCTTTGCATGGAAAGCTAGTAGATAATTGAGTAGAGGAGCTATCAACTGACCTTTTATTGTTAAATCGTATGTTCATATTAATATTTGCATGGAAAGCTAGTAGATAATTGAGTAGAGGAGCTATCAACTGACCTTTTATTGTTAAATCGTATGTTCATATTAATATTTGCATGGAAAGCTAGTAGATAATTGAGTAGAGGAGCTATCAACTGACCTTTTATTGTTAAATCGTATGTTCATATTAATATTTGCATGGAAAGCTAGTAGATAATTGAGTAGAGGAGCTATCAACTGACCTTTTATTGTTAAATCGTATGTTCATATTAATATTTGAATGGAAAGCTAGTAGATAATTGAGTAGAGGAGCTATCAACTGACCTTTTATTGTTAAATCGTATGTTCATATTAATATTTGCATGGAAAGCTAGTAGATAATTGAGTAGAGGAGCTATCAACTGACCTTTTATTGTTAAATCGTATGTTCATATTAATATTTGCATGGAAAGCTAGTAGATAATTGAGTAGAGGAGCTATCAACTGACCTTTTATTGTTAAATCGTATGTTCATATTAATATTTGCATGGAAAGCTAGTAGATAATTGAGTAGAGGAGCTATCAACTGACCTTTTATTGTTAAATCGTATGTTCATATTAATATTTGAATGGAAAGCTAGTAGATAATTGAGTAGAGGAGCTATCAACTGACCTTTTATTGTTAAATCGTATGTTCATATTAATATTTGCATGGAAAGCTAGTAGATAATTGAGTAGAGGAGCTATCAACTGACCTTTTATTGTTAAATCGTATGTTCATATTAATATTTGCATGGAAAGCTAGTAGATAATTGAGTAGAGGAGCTATCAACTGACCTTTTATTGTTAAATCGTATGTTCATATTAATATTTGAATGGAAAGCTAGTAGATAATTGAGTAGAGGAGCTATCAACTGACCTTTTATTGTTAAATCGTATGTTCATATTAATATTTGCATGGAAAGCTAGTAGATAATTGAGTAGAGGAGCTATCAACTGACCTTTTATTGTTAAATCGTATGTTCATATTAATATTTGAATGGAAAGCTAGTAGATAATTGAGTAGAGGAGCTATCAACTGACCTTTTATTGTTAAATCGTATGTTCATATTAATATTTGCATGGAAAGCTAGTAGATAATTGAGTAGAGGAGCTATCAACTGACCTTTTATTGTGAAATCGTATGTTCATATTAATATTTGCATGGAAAGCTAGTAGATAATTGAGTAGAGGAGCTATCAACTGACCTTTTATTGTTAAATCGTATGTTCATATTAATATTTGCATGGAAAGCTAGTAGATAATTGAGTAGAGGAGCTATCAACTGACCTTTTATTGTGAAATCGTATGTTCATATTAATATTTGCATGGAAAGCTAGTAGATAATTGAGTAGAGGAGCTATCAACTGACCTTTTATTGTTAAATCGTATGTTCATATTAATATTTGCATGGAAAGCTAGTAGATAATTGAGTAGAGGAGCTATCAACTGACCTTTTATTGTTAAATCGTATGTTCATATTAATATTTGCATGGAAAGCTAGTAGATAATTGAGTAGAGGAGCTATCAACTGACCTTTTATTGTTAAATCGTATGTTCATATTAATATTTGCATGGAAAGCTAGTAGATAATTGAGTAGAGGAGCTATCAACTGACCTTTTATTGTTAAATCGTATGTTCATATTAATATTTGCATGGAAAGCTAGTAGATAATTGAGTAGAGGAGCTATCAACTGACCTTTTATTGTTAAATCGTATGTTCATATTAATATTTGCATGGAAAGCTAGTAGATAATTGAGTAGAGGAGCTATCAACTGACCTTTTATTGTTAAATCGTATGTTCATATTAATATTTGCATGGAAAGCTAGTAGATAATTGAGTAGAGGAGCTATCAACTGACCTTTTATTGTTAAATCGTATGTTCATATTAATATTTGCATGGAAAGCTAGTAGATAATTGAGTAGAGGAGCTATCAACTGACCTTTTATTGTTAAATCGTATGTTCATATTAATATTTGCATGGAAAGCTAGTAGATAATTGAGTAGAGGAGCTATCAACTGACCTTTTATTGTTAAATCGTATGTTCATATTAATATTTGCATGGAAAGCTAGTAGATAATTGAGTAGAGGAGCTATCAACTGACCTTTTATTGTTAAATCGTATGTTCATATTAATATTTGCATGGAAAGCTAGTAGATAATTGAGTAGAGGAGCTATCAACTGACCTTTTATTGTTAAATCGTATGTTCATATTAATATTTGCATGGAAAGCTAGTAGATAATTGAGTAGAGGAGCTATCAACTGACCTTTTATTGTTAAATCGTATGTTCATATTAATATTTGCATGGAAAGCTAGTAGATAATTGAGTAGAGGAGCTATCAACTGACCTGGTACCCTTTAGGCAGGGGGTCATGTCGCACGGTGAGTGCAAGTTGCGGCGCAGGCTGCAACAGTAGCTGCACAGCCTCGCTATGCGTAGCGCCCGCCAGCACAATGCCATTCACCTTCAGCAGCCGGTCGCCTAGCCTCAGTTTACCCGACTTGGCCGCCACTCCGCCCGGCACCACCTGGTCATACCAATAGAATGCGTGTGTAATTCAATATAGAGATGGCAATTGAGGAGTGGATATTACAATGGTGCTGCTGACCACTATTGATAAAATGGGCCCATTCTCAAAGATTTTTTATTACAAATACTGGAAGATACACGAGAGGTATCGATATTTTTAATTTCAACTTTTTATTGTAAATTTCAACAAATGTCTCATTATGGTGTTCCACAAAGTAAAGCCCGAAACATTTCAAAAACATATTATTTATAGTTAAGGTGTTATTAAAACATGGAGTTTTAAAGACATTGTAATTTGTTTGATAAAACACTGTTTATTCCACTTAACATAACCCTACCGGTTTCAAGATTTACACCTCATCATCAGGGTTGTGTGCTTCCCTGATGTCCCCTGAAGTCTTGTTTGTGCTCTCCTTATGATGAGGGGAAAACCTTGAAACCGGTAGGGTTATATTCTTATGTAAAGTGGAATAAACAGTATTTTACTAAACAAATAATAATTTGAAAAATAGGTTTTTTAGGAAAACCTAAAATAAACATATATAACCCTTCGCTAAAACCAAACAAAAAATCACATATTACCCTCTACAGAAGTGTAATGGGCTTTGTCAAAAGCCAAAAAATATCCGGCTTGTATAACAAACAATGATGAGGTATTGACAGAATAAAGAGGTTTCCTCAACATCTGTTTAAAAAAGAAATCTTACCATTGTTCGTCAACAAATGGCATAAAGACTAAAAACCATCTTGTCTGCACTAAGAATAAAAACATTTAAATGATGTATAGAGATGAATCTATGGTATAATGAGGAATGTTGCCTAGGCATAAAGTGAGCACTTAACTCAGCCTTCAAAGGTGGTCATAAGCCTACAAAATACCAATTAAAATAGATACCGTCTCCTGTATATCCAAAACAGAGAACAATGTTACTAAAGAGTCATCCAGGCTAAAAAATAAAAAATGCTGTAAGGAAGCTGCTGAGGGATCTCCAGGTAGATCTGATGTCAGAATCCAATATTTACAGTTCGCGAAGTAACTGAAAACCTAAAATAAACATATATAACATAAACATATATGAGGGGAAAACCTTGAAACCGGTAGGGTTATATTCTTATGTAAAGTGGAATAAACAGTATTTTACTAAACAAATAACAATTTGAAAAATAGGTTTTAAAAAGATTGTTTGCATTAAAAAAAAAAATATTATTCTTATTTTATTTGAAAAATTTAATATTATGGAGAGGTATTTTTTCCTTAGGTAACATACATTTTTTATTTTGATAATTTTTTAAAGTTAATTTTCTCTAATATAAATGTTATACAGGCATACAATAAGAACACTAAACTAAACAGTGAATAAACTTACATGTGAGATGAATATTCCCGGCTCCTTGGCACCGAACGGAGTGCAGGAGTGGTCTGTGCCCCCAATAATGCTGAAGCCCAGTGAGCCTCCTTCCTTAGTTAGAACTACCTCCTGAGGAACAACCGAGATAATATCCAATTCAACTATTTATACAAGATTGAAATAATAGTGTTTGATTAAACAAATTACAATGAAACGGTTTCATTTACAATTTGAAGTAATTTCCTTTCGGAAGAATATACGATATTTAGAAAAGAAAATTATCCAAATGGTGAACCAAAATGGGAAACACTACACTAAGGAGCGTATAATTTATAAATGTTATTTTTTAATGTATATTTAAATTTATCTTACATATCTACAGTTGTTTCACTTTTTAAACAATTTTTAGTAAAACAATGAAAAAAGAAAAAATATTTTAAAATAGCTAAGTGCGTCGCAACATTTTGGAGAAAAATTAAAATTTCTATATTATGTCTATACAATTCTTACAATTTACATTAAATTTTATATCATTAAAAATTGTATGATCTAATAAAATTTGAATTTTCAAAATAAATATGTCAAGGCAAATAAATTGGGTTTAATTGATTGAATTTATTATATTATCAAATTAGCAAATTGAATTAAATTGAATAAATCATAATTTTTATTTTCAAGGTACATTCAAGTTTTAGAAACAATTTATGAATATTTCAAAAAATATCTGAACATGTACCTAAAATAAATAAATGTTGTACATTTTTTAAAATAATTATATTATTTTTATAATAGATTATGGGGAAAAAGTGTTTAAAATAGATTAAATAAAATTTTAATATAAACATTTATCCAAACAGCTATAAAATTAAGGTAATTTGATTTTATCGTAATCACAAAGTATTTTAAAATATATAAATATCACATAAATTAATGTTTTAACGAAAACATTCTTTCATATCCTTTCGATTTTTTCCACAAAGTACCTGAAAAGTCCTATAAAACGCTCTAAATTTCCATGCATTTATTCTTACAATCCAGAAATCAAGCATATATTTTATAGAAAAAGATGATGAGGCAAAGTGAAGAATTATAATTAGAAATTCAATTTTATTATTAAAGCAGATATGAAGACAGAAACTTTTCGTGTAACTAAAGAATTCTGTTAAATTTCTCGTTGAAAATTCTTTTTTACCAATGGTACCATTGCGATTCTGCTCATTTATTTTTATCTATCTCTATTAAAATGCAATATAACTGGAGAACTATCTTGATTGCGTTCAAGAATTCTAAATATTTCCAAAAAAATATAAACATAACTATATAAGATGTTTTTATGCCTATGACACTATTTTTTTGTGAACCTGAAAAACTAGAAGGTATTTTTGACATACAAATTATATCTTCTATTTCTAGTTACATATGTTTTTCATAATGTTTTCCAATTAAGAAGATTAAATATAATCAGAATTCAATATACAGCATAGTGTACAAATGTCTTAGTGTGAAGATCCAAAAGTAGCTCTAACCCGAGAATTGGATATTTTTTAAATTTAAATGTCCATATAAAAACACTCTTATTATACATTAAATTATGAAATATAAATCCAACTACTATGTGTTTATTGTCTGTGGGATATTCTTTATGAGAATGTGTATTATTTTACAATATTATGAAAACTTTTGTTTGAATACAAATATTATTCAAATTCTTAAGTAATTTTACCACTGAAGAAGATTCAACATTTAAATGAAATCATATTTTATTTTTTGGTATTGCATACATACGCCGCTTTTTTACTGTGAAAATATTGAGAACTTACAATATAGTTTATGACTGTTTCGGTTCCATGCAATGAATTTTATTTGTATGGTTATTAAATTTTTTCAATTGATAAATTATAACACTTAAAAAAAATCAAATTGAATATTATGTAAAAAATCCAACGATTGTTGGAAATATTTCTTCAAGTCTCCATGAATTCAAGTGTAAATATATTGAAATATTGTTGCTATCAATTTATATTAATTTTGCTTGCATAAACTAAAGGAAATGTGTTTCCCTGATATTTCCAATGATGCAATCATACTCAAAGTATCTTTTCTTTGTTTCCTTAATTGAGGATTCACTAGGTGAATATAGTGCCATTGTTCACCAGGTACATTAAAAGTCTCTGCTATCAACAAAAAAGCAAAGATTGAGTAGTCAAAAGCAGTATATATTATATAAGTTAAAAAGCACATTTGCTCACATTATAATGTTGTGCTGAATGAAGCTATGATTAGTCACAGATGTAGATTAAATGCATGGATTAATTTAGAAACATTAATGCTTGAAATAATGGTAAAATAAATCGTACCTTTTGGATTCAGCTGCCAACATTTCACATCGCCATTGTGAGGAATTGAGCCAAGTGTTATTTCACAAAACAATATGAAGTGTTGTGTTGATTAATCAAAAATTAATAATGAAATGAAATATTAATCTCCAAGACAGAATGTATGTATGGTATGTTACACGTAACTGAAATGATCATGCTCCAATCGGATGAAAGCAACCTGATTATTGAATTGTTATTGTTTTAGATCCCATATTACGTACGAACCACAAATTAGGTTTCATTTTTAGGACAAGGGTAATGGATTTTGAAAAGTCGAAACAATTATTTTTTGAAGAATGTATTATAAGGAACGTTTAGAGAAAGATAAAATAAAATAACACTTGAAACAATAAACAATAATAATGCGATGTTGAAAATGTTTCAGTGACTAATAACATAAAAACTAACAAAAATTACAGAATTAAAATTAAAATATAGCTTTGGTGGATAAATGTTATATATTAAATAATCATTTAATTGAAAAAAACTTTAAATATTCCATGTAGGAATAAGTCAAAAGATAAGGAATTAAAAAAATATAAAAAGTAATAATAATATATCATACTTAATGGGGAAGACAATCAAACATATTTGACGGAAAGAAATCTATACAATTAAATTATATTTAATAAAAATATATATTGTCTATGGTATTTTTATAAGAGCAATAAACTTGAAATACTTCTTCGGATTCCTGATTTGTTGATGGTATAATTTAGTGATCATTTTTATTCTGAAGAAATAAAAAAGTTATTTTTTTAAACAATACATTTATTTAATATCAACTCTTTCCTAAAAAAAGGATGTACCTACAATGTTACATAAATATTTATATATTTTTTTGATAATCAATAGCAAGTAGGTGTCTATCTTGTAACCATTTGCTTTATATTAATTTGACAAGATTACTTGGTTTTGCTTGAGTATTTATTCTTATACTTTCAAAACTACTCGTAAATATTTTTTCCTGTAATTTTAAAAAACAATTAAGTGATTCAAAATTCTCTTAATAACACTACTGATAATACAAAAAATATGAACTTAATTACTTACAAATCAACAACTATATTCTTACGCATACTTAAAATATGTGCAACATAATTCAATGTACCATAAAAATCTGAAAAGGATAGAAAAGAACAAAAGGGAGAGATTTTAGAAGAGAATGTGAACGTTATGTCCTCAGAACCATTACCCAATAATGAAATGTAGAATCATGCGCAATAACAACTCCAATAATGGGGTAGAAATGTGATCAGGTGGTGATATTTAAAATGTACATAACAAACCACAAGAGAAAAAAGCCTTTACTACATACAAAGTTGATGCAATGAGTGTAATTGAAATATAGTAACAGAAAATTAATGATGGGTGACATAATAAAATAAATAATTCTAACACCAAACAAATCAAACAAATATAATGTGTAAATTGAAACTCACAATATCAAAATACCATAAAATACTACGAAACATTAAAAAATATAAAAATAGATTGTCTACAAAACATGTGTAAAAAGGTTATATATTAAAGAAAAAGGTTTTATAGTTATGGAGAAGTATTTTAACATTGAATTGTGTAGTAGTATATTATTTTTATTATTTAAATAAAAATATTTTCTACTTAATGAGGTATTAGTTTTATGTACACTAATTTATACATACTCATACATCAAAATACTGAACATTCAGTATGTAAGATAACAAAACACTGAACATTCAGTATGTAAGATAACAAAAACTGAATTATTCATCAAAATGATTTTTAATTGTGTTTTATTTCTCGTAATAATAAACACTCTTTAATTGTAATTAAATCGCTTTTATTTCAACTCCTTATTTTTTGCGATGTTAAGGATGGACTGAATCCAAATACTACCTACAAAGAGTATAGAACATTGCCTTCTTATAGATGGCACTGTTGGCCAGAGTATTTTCACTAACACTCTTTAAATGGCAGTCTTGATATAAAAATATACATTATGTAATGGAATTACTAAAAAAAAAAATACATACATACCAGTAAAGTGAATTTAAATACTTAGAGCGATGAAAACCTTCTCCAAAACTATTGAAACGCATAATAAATTTAGAGTGACTAATTTTCAATATTATACTGAAGACCAAAAGCTTAGTGAATATAATAATTTATGATACAATTATAGTCATTATTATACAGTGCATATAAATATATATTTTCCGCAAGAGAAAATTTCTGAAGTTTTGAATAACCCCTACATATTTAAGGAAGATTATTTCATGTTAACTAACAGTTACTTGATTATGATGAAACCCTTGCGAAACATAAATGAAGAAAAAATCCAAGTTCAAAGTTGTATTAAAAAACTATTGAAATGGATTGAAAAAGTTGTAACAATGAGAAAAAATCTCAAAATGATTGAATGCCAAACGAACTATTAAAAGTGGGAAACTATATTTTACTGTAGATAAGTCTTTCGAAATATTACAAGTTAAAAACGAATACATATGTAGATGACTTGTATAGCGCTGTTTTGTAATAAAATGTCACCTCAAGAGCACGTTTATTTGGTATTTATGAATGACATTTCATAAGTGCCAGTAAATAAATTATGGTGAAATGATGTCTGAACATTTATTAAAAACCGGGATACCAATAATGAATAAGTCGTGGATTTTAAAGTTGTAAAACTATATTTTAAATGAAAGTCTACTATTCACAAATTGTACGCTGTTCAAAGACTATTGCCACAGGCAATACAACCACTCATTTTAGGGACAATATTTACTTAAAAAACATTAAATGATATTAATCCAATTGGGCTAGACCAACCCTGAGGCATTTCTTAAATACCGCTGCTTCTGGTTAGCGGGAAAAATTACTTAATTAAAATACTATTAAATGTGATTATGTGAAAAAAATAATACATAAGTCACACAGTGAATGTAATATTGAAGTCACATCTAAATTGATTATACAATGCCAACACCACACACAGCACACAAGTACATACCTCACTTAACAGTGGTGCCTCCAAATGATTGTCAGTGACTCTGGTAACAGTTGTCTCAGTGAAGGTAGACTTTGTGATAGTTTCCGTGACAAGTCCTATGGCCGTTGGGGACGGAGGCATTGGCACGTCGGGAGGGGGCGCAGGGCCCCGCTGCACCGTAATGGTTACGCCCCCGGGAGGGGGGACGTTCACACTGTGAGACGCATTGCTCCCAGCCTGAGTTGTGGTTGTCCCGCCCTGGGAGTTACCCGGCAGGAAGTGGGCTGGTATCATGGCCTGGAACTCCTCGTTGGTGATGGGACGCGGTATCGGCTGTATAAAGCACGCACCACGCATATTCGTAATGGGAATATTCAAACTATATACTATAAAAACTATGCAGAAAAAAGGATTGATAAAGGAATGTCATACGATGAAATTTAATGGTTTGGGCATGTGGAACGAATCAATGAAGAAAGACTAACAAAACAAATATACAGTGCAAATGTGAGTGGAAGGCGTGGTAGAGGAAGATCAAGAAAAGTATGGCTGGATCAAGTGTACGATATTTTAAAAGAAGGTAATGTAAAAAGTCAGAGGCTTCGTAGGAGCTGTATGAGAAGATGTAAGATTTTTTTACAGAAAAGGCCATTTCTTATTTAAAAATAAGTAAATTCTTAATTTGAATAGACACAAACAAATGAAAAATTGAGGCATTCCAAAGAATTGTACTCTTTCGTTTCATTTTTCTACAAACTATAAATTATATGTGCACCCTAAAGTTCACACCTGAAACGCCTCGAGTGAAGGGGTGCCTATCGTTGGGACAGGATGGCGTTTTCAGGAGCTCTTTTTTCCATTTTGGGTGGCTGATTTTTATTTTTGCAGAGCCACCGTCTGTGTCTTCTCACTGGATAGTGTTATTGTTAAAGCAGGAAATAGTTATCTGGTGTGATGGGCGAGGATTTTTTAAGTTGCACGGAGAGTTTATTGTTTCCCACCGAGAGGGTACGCCACTATTCGTCGGAAAGAAATAAACTTTCCGTAATGGGAGAAAGGTATGAACCAGGCAATAAGGATTACATTTCCATGCCATAAATTGTTATTCAATTAAATTAAATCACCTCTGAAAATTAGGTCTGTTTATTTCATTAACTTTATCAATCCTCTTGCTACTTAACTTACCATAAAAATAATCATGAAGAAATTATTCATGCAAATGTTGAAGAAAAAAGGTACATTCAGCTAAAACCATTTCAATAATTCACATCATATTGAAAACAAAATGTTTTACCACGTTAAAAATGCTTTACTTGTTTTCATATGTTTTGTGTTTATTTAAAATATTGAAAAATTCAAGTTTTCAATGAGTCTTTTCACACTTTTTTGGCACTACATGGGGCAAGAGATCACTTGTACTGGAGAAAGATGGTTAATGACCATGGTGATTACGATCCTCAGAATTGACAGGACAACCAAGAAGACAATAGTCTTATTAGATCAATTGCAGCATTTTTCGAGTTTACAGTTGTATAGTTAAATAAGGTCTCAAAGTCATAGAAAAATTATAAATGGTGCCATTACCCATCTAAAATTCGTTACATCGGATAATGGCAAAATTTTTGTTATATACAGCAACATTGCAAGCTTTGCAGAAGTGGAAATTTCTTAGTGCCAACAAAAAATATATACCTGTGCGTGCAAAAAACCAGACTGGGATCCCTTTTTTAGGAATGTTTGTGAATTGATTCCAAAATTACCGGATGAGAAACAAGTATTCTACTACTAGGTTACGGAGTTAGTCAATATTGTTTTGTATTACACTTTCGTTGTATACAGTACACCCTGACGGATTTATTGGCATGTGCCATTTTCAACGAACCAGAAAGATGTTAAATAGGCCGTGAATAAAAACAAGATTGGAATTCTCTTTTTTAAAAAGGATACCAACAGGAACCAAACCCAGTACCCCTGTATTGGAAGAGTTGTCATATCAACAAAAATAAGTAGATTATTGCAAAGCCACATCCAGTATGGAGGCCAGAGGAATATGTTCTATTGTATTTTGCGAGCAAATAAAATTAATGATAATATTAAATTAAATATAACTGATTAAAAAGTGCAATTGATTTCATCACATTTCGAGATTATAAAACTTATCTTGATTGTGACTGCATTGGAAATCAACAAAGATTAAAGATTTCTTTATAGACCAAAATTGTAGATTTTATATGAGTTAGACAAACATAAGGTAGAGATCCATAAATTAATTTGCTCCACTTGTTGATAATATAAAAAAAACCTGTATATAATGTGAATTATAAAAAATGTCTAAAAATACAAAGATAAAAAAAATTATTATCACAAAACACATAAGTATGCATTCATTCTTTTTGATCATCTACCTTATTATAATAAGAAAATTCTTAGTTAACACAATCATTATTGATATTAAAAAAGAGCTAAAGATATAACATGTTATAATTATTTAATGTAAATGTAAGGCAACCAATCATAACGCATACACCAATCACAAAACAAAAAGCAACCATTACAATTTTGACTCAAAGAACTAAATAATTTTAGACTAAAAAGCATATAAAAGATCATTTTAAATTGATACGAAAAGAAGACTGATAGACGGGCGTAAATTATAAAAGAAATAAATTAAAACTAAATGGTTAATATATGAAAAGAAAGCTTTTATGTGTATTTGTGAGTGAAAATATTAAAAATGAAAGCTTTACAAATTATATAATATAAAATAAATCAACATTTAATTTCAGAATTGTTAGTAAAGAGTAAGTTTTGTTAGATATCTGAACATTTCATTTTATAAATTTTCATGAATTTTTTTTCATTAATTAATATCACCCTATACGCTCCAATACCAATGCGGAGATGTTATAAAATACTTTCATCCAAATTGGTCCACAGCCTGGCGCTTCATGTCCTTCGAACCTGTAGTCAAACCAGTTCTAAGGTGGTTTATGGTAGCTACAATAGTTTACTTTAAGGGCTTTGGGAGATTAATTCAACAGCCCTGAAGCCTGCGGAATATTCTAAGGCAGGTTTATCCTAGTCTTATTTAGAATAACTGCCTCTTACAGACTACCGAAAAATACTACCTGAATAAGATAAAGGTCATATTCTTCTTGCCCCATACGTGTATTAATAAACATGAAATATAATTGTATGTATTTTATATAATATATGACATAACACTTTGGTATTATACAATAGGGGGATTATTGCCATATAACAATCTATTCCAATGAATCAGAAATATATTAAAGACGCCTTAAGTAAATATTAAACTGAAATCCTATTTAAAATGAATTAGGTCCCAACGGAAATCAAATCTGTAACATCCGAGTTGGAAGACAGGCGTCTTACCAACTAGGCCGTGGAAATCATCATTAATTTATTAATTATATAATAAAATTGATAAAAATTAAATCAGAGTGATTTAGAGATCTATTGTAACAGCAGAAAATTGACCAAAATTAGTTACAAATTGAATAGATTCATTTTTCAAATCAAGACCATAACCCGAAAGCATAAAACAAAAACTGATCTTAAAGAGAGACAAAGGATCAACATTAATGGGGGAGTTGACAAAGGATCAACATTAATGGAGGGGTTGACAAATTGACTGTGTTACTTGTTATGAATAGTATTGATTAACAAAAGAGAGAATAAATCTTGAGTCAAAAATGTAATAATGGTTATAAGCATTCATCAATACACACAACTGGCAAAAGAAAAGGACTACTATATTTCTAGTGGGAACAATGTCAAGTGATTCAAACCTGCGATTCTTCTTGGAACACTTCATTGGTGGAGCTGGAGACACTTTTTGGAATGTGATTGGTCACTTTTGGCATTGTAGGCTGTGGCTGTGGGTTTGCATTATCAACTATGGGGATTCCTAATGTATTCTGCAAAGAAAGAACATATTACAAAGGAAAAATTATAATAATAACTCATCTTTAACTAAAATTTAGTAACAAAATATAAATTTTGATTGTTATTTTTAAATAATGCCAAATAAAGTTATAACAGTAAATAATACATGTAACTTACTTCAGGTGATAAACCAGAGAATCTTCTCGGAGCTGGTTGCGGAGGAACATGATTTGGCACTGGGAACTGCTGCGAGGGAACCTGGTTATTGATCAAGTGCTGCTGGCTCAGTTGATGGTTCACTAAATTTTGTTGCTGGTTGACTAAATTCTGCTGTTGACCATTCATCTGGTTCGCTTGCACTTGAGGCGCTGAATTTTGTTGCTTCATGTTAGGTAGCGTATGCGAATTATTGGTGATTGGTTGTTGGATATTGTTAGCCTGAATTCCAGCCTTCTGTAGGACTGTTTCTTCTGTAAGGGATCTTCTGTAAGATGGATAGGCTGAAAATAAAATAATTATGATAAATATCAAATGACGTAAAAGGAATAAAATTGCCAAATTGTATGCCATTAAAACCATGACTAAAATAACACGTGCGGTGAGTGAGAATATGTGCCATTTTTTTTATATGGGACCATTGAATACAGTAGAAAACTACATGAGAATATAAAAGAAGTATTTATGTATAAGAAGTAGGAGGATTAAGGATATTTCTCTCTCTGACTACCTTCATCGGGATGCATGTCGATGAAATTGATAAAATTACACACATTAATAAGAATCTTTAATTTTCTTTTGATCTCCTGAGACTGGTCCCATTGATCAATCACCCAGTATCCTAGGTATTTTCATTGTTAGATTCGCTCAACAATTCCAATATTTATATCAAAGGATATCATTGTCTGTTCTTTTTACTGTTATAGTCATAATTTTTATCTTTATATGTACATTTTCAAGCCTCTCACATTACAAGCTATGTTAACACTCTCCAGTAATGCCTGCAGATTCAGTAAATTATCTGCAAGAAAAACTGTCATCAGTACATTTAATTTTATTGATGGTTTATGGCTAATCCATTATTCACTTCATCTAATGCCTCCTTAAAAATTACTTCAGTAAAAATATAAAAAATATAGATAAACGCTAAATTAAGAAAGAACTTAAACACTGAGTGTTTTCAAGGCCTCGAGGCTGTTTGGCAAATCTCCCAATACTCTTAAATAAAGAAAAAACTACAAGATGTGTTAGTCTCACAGCTCTAAAAGCATTATTTTAAAATTAGGCAATATCAAATAGCAGCAATAATCTTCTTCTTCTTCCTAGTGTCATGTCAGGTCCCCCAACATTGACTATCACCTGAGAGTAGGCATCTTTGTCCCCGGCAGCCCGAAAAAGATCCCCAACACTCCTTATACCAGTCCAATCAAGTATATTGCATAGCCAGGAGATTTGCCTCCTGCCAACACCTCTTCGACCCTCTATTTTACATTGGATGATCAGGTGCAGTAATTTGTACTTTTCTCCTCTAAGTACATGACCCAAATAAGACACCTTTCGGATTTTAATATTAATCAGCAACTCTATCAACTTTGGCTCTTTGAAGAACCTTTGTGTTGCTGACCATATCCGTCCAGGGTATCCGTAGCATTCTCCAGTGTATCCACATTTTGAATGCTTCCAGTCGGTTCATACTACCAACTTTGAGGGTCCATGATTCTACTCCATGCAATAACACTGACCAAATGTAGCATTTGACTAACCTTTGACAACAATAATCAATGATTTTTTTTATTAAATACTCAATTGCATAAATTTAAAAAAGAAAATGTCTAAAAACATGTTTAATATAGTATATTAAATAATCAATTTGCTTAAACTTACTGGAATTTTGCGGTATGACTGGTGTTTCCCTTTCAACGACAAGTCTCACGAAACGTTCATGTCCTGTGAGGAGACCCACAGCCTGGTCATGCCGGGCGCTCGCCATTTCTGTGCCGTTTATCTGTTTAAATTCGAAATATCAATATTATATCAGTCGCAACTCCAAACTCCACACCCTAACAATTTAAACATTAACTACAAATATCCTTATCCAAATATCATATCACTGATCGACGATGTAAGTCATTGGTCCCTCGTGGGTGATAAAGTTCATGGCCAATTAACTACTTGGCAGTATTCTCAATATGTGACTTAACATCCTCCAGTATTAAGGCGATTAAAGCTGCATTTAAAGATAATCATTTGTTAGATGGTCATACTTAAAAAATAACACCCATTATCCTCTTGATTTACTTACTAGTACTGTGTAGCAATGAAACACAGCATTATTCAAATATTTCCATAACAGACATCTACAGATTTAATGTACTAATCCTTGTGGAACTAGAAAATTTGCATTTTATCTGTTAAGACTATTTGCTGGTTTGTACACACAACTCAAATACACATACATCTTTCAAATAATTACCGGTCGTCAAAACGTATTTACTAAGAAAAAAATGTATCTAGAAGATAACAAAACTTTACTGGTTGTTGTTTATAGTTAAGGCATTAACATTGTGGAGGTTTAAAAAAATTGTAATTTATTTTTATCAAACACTGTTTATTCCACTTTTTTGTGACAGTATAACCCTACCGGTTTCAAGGCTTTCACCTCATCTTCAGGGAAGCGCAAACAAGACTAAATGCTGTTCGAACTGGTACCGATATACACGCTTCAACGGTTGGGGGCTGGGGGGTGAGAAAGGCACGGAACAATTTCGGCCAAGAGCGGAGAGATTTTAGGTAAATAACTGTTCAACAGATGTTCCGATTGGTGTACTGATTTAGAAATTTCTAAATCAGTACACCGATCGGAACATCTGTTGAACAGTTATTTACCCAAAATCTCTCCGCTCTTGGCCGAAATTGTTCCGTGCCTTTCTCACCCCCAGCCCCCAACCGTTGAAGCGTGTATATCGGTACCAGTTCGAACAGCATTTAGTCTTGTTTGCGCTTCCCTGAAGATGAGGTGAAAGCCTTGAAACCGGTAGGGTTATACCGTCATAAAAAAGTGGAATAAACAATGTTTGATAAAAATAAATTACAATGACTTTACTGGTTGGATACTCGTATATTTGAAAGAGGACTGACTTGAAGTCAAGGATATTTTCAAAGATACTAAAAATAGACATCGATTTAAATAAATCTTCATCGTCTTGAATGTCACAATCCAGTGTGAAGTTTGGCCTCTCCGAAATACTCTTTAAACTTCACCTTAAGAAGCTCACCGTCAGTTTCTCAATGTAAGTGTTCATATGCAATTATTTTTGTGAAGGGTAGGGTTACATATTGAATGCATGAACTACAACAATTGGGTCAAAAAATTCATGTACTTAGAAATATTGTCTTCCCATCCGATTCATGACCTACCAACTCATTATTTTCCAATTATCATTGATTCAACATCCAGAACAGACATAAAACTATGAAAGAACAATTGGCATCTCTATTTTATGGCATACATATTTTATTTACTATACACAAATACAGTCAACTTCGGTTATAATGAACTCGGTTTAAGTGACCCTTTGGCTAAAAAGAACCAAAATCTACTAGTTTTAGTTCACTATAACATAGGTTTTTACCATACACATTTGATTTATGGGGTTGGGACAGAAAATTTTGGTTCACTATAGCCGAAGGTTCACTAAAACCGAGTTCACTATAATCAGAGTTGACTGTATACATAATTTGCGGAAAAACAACAGGTAATTTAATTTGGACACACAATTTTAATGGACCTAGGTTTGTTGCCTTTCATTTGACGTGTCCCCAGTAAACTAGCCTTTTGCCTGTATCTCACTGAGGGCATATAGCATGAATAAATAAATCGATACTTGTTTCCGATTTTTTATTATATAAAACCCCGTTGCACATTCCCATCAATCTGACAGTGACATTCAATTACATATGAATACATCATGCAAATCAAACCCCTCACACTTCATCACTCCAGACAGATCAAAATGTTCATCCCACAATATACTGCACATAATCATAAAAAAAAACCCACACTCAAAACCTCACATAAACTTTTGCTACAAATCATTCATTTTGCCAGCCCAAGTGTTCAAACTCTTTGAATTAATAATATTTAATTACTGAATTATTGAATCATTAAAATGTTATGTATAAGTTCTTAAAAGCAAATAAAGATGAAGTTGTGCAATTTATTATTAAACTTTAAGGTGACTGCACAATAAATTGAATGAACTGCTACAATATTATATCTGTAATACAAACATTAATAAAGTGACAAAAAATTACGAAATTAAAAAAATATATATTTTAATATATTTAAGCCATGAAGTAACATATTGATATTAAAAAAGATTTACCGAAACTACTTTATCGCCCACTTGCAGCTTCCCATCCCGAGCGGCCGCTCCGGCAGGAGAAATGCGGGACACAAAGATGGCATCATTTCCATCCTGCAACACAGAGGAATTTTTATTTAAAAATATTTTAAGTAACTCAGAATGTAATTTGAAAAATATATAAAGCAATACCTTGTATGATTTCGAACAGTGTGAGTTTAGTCGAGAGGGTTTTAATACGGTTTATAAATAAAAAAATTAGAAAATCGTGGAAAATATATCAGCAACATTGATTACAAATAGGAAAAACCAAAAAAAAATTAAGTGCCTACAAAAAAGTTCACATTGTTTGCCTACAAAAGTGCCTACAAAAAAATTCAAAATGATCCATCAACATTAATTGCAAAGTGGATAACACTTGTGTTTTAATAATGAATGTGTATCCAAATATTGAAAGAGACATAAAAGTTAAGCTAATGTTACAGATTGATAATATAATAAGAAGAGAATAAAGCTTTGCAAAGTATATTGTGCAAATAGGTTTTCTAAATAAAAATTGCCTTTTCATTCTTATCTTTAATGTATGTACATTACTTATTTACCAATATGAAATATTTTGTATTATTATTTTTAAATAAAGAGTTTGATGTGCATTCATTTGCAATAAGTGCTAAATATTTTTGCAAACTGACGCATGTAATCGTATAATTGTTGGAATACTACCTTGATCAAAAAGTTTTAGGACTTGATTCATAAAATCGAAAATACAAGTTTATTCATCAAAATCGATATGGTCCCCTTCAAAGTACTCCCCATCGACTGCAACGCACTTATGCCAGCGCTTGATCCAATCCTCGAAACACCGCTGGTACTCAATTTTCGGTATGTCCATCAGAGCCGTCTTCGATTTTTTCATGAGATCCTCTCGGGTGCTGTAACGCGTTTCGCGAAGCGGTTTTTTAAGTCGGTTGAACAGGAAAAAGTCGCAAGGAGCCAGATTAGGTGAATTCAAAGGCTGCTGGATAGTTGTCGTGTTGTTTTCGGTCAAAAACTCATGGAAATCATGTCTTTCGCGATTTCAACGTGGTCTTTTTTTTGCATGAAATTGAGGTCTTTCGGCACCAGTTTTGCAGCGACATGTCTGAGGCTCAAATCACTAACCAAAATGTCTTGAGTGGATCCATAAGCGATGTTCACGTCCTCTGCCAGCTCTCTAATGGTCAATTTACGGTTTTCGGCCAACATTTCTTTGATTTTATCGATGTTTTCATCGGTTTTCGACTGCCACTGCGTTCGTCATCCTCGACCGACTCACGACCACTTCTGAAGCGTTTGTGTCACCGAAAAACACTTCTCCAATATTTCCAAGGTCTGCGGACCGTTAAATCCGTTTTTCACACAAAATTTAATCCAAACTCGTTGATGCACAGTTGATGCCATTTTCAAACTTGTAAAAAATCGAAAACACGCACAAAGGTAGATGTACTCAGTACAGCGTAACTTTTACAAATGTCAAGCTATGACGCTGAAATTTGGAGGGAAGTGTCAATGATAGATGTGGTAACCTAACAAAAAAAAAAAGAATTCCAATCGGGTGACTGACAGCGCCACACGGTGGCCGGTCCTAAAACTTTTTGATCAAGGTAGTACTTTGTATCAAAAAAAAATTTGTTTTGCATAGTATGTATGATATTTTTTGACACACATTAGCAATACTATGAATGAATGTATGATAGATTTTATTTTTAATAATGAATTTTAGATTTCATATTCTTTTTAATACTGTCAATTTATTTTAGATAAACACAATAAATAATGTACCAAATGAGAAATGTTTTAACTAATTTGAAAGCAAACTAACATAATTGAATAGATAATGGGTAGTATGACGTAAATTATGTCATAATAATATGATACTTAATTATAATATGAAATTGTAAAAAAAATCCACTTAATTCTAAACATATTTTGAATTTTTTTCAAAATTATGTATAAATATAATTTTATGAAAAATATACTGTTGGATCTTACTTTAAATGGAGGTGATCCTTTTCCACCTGCTATACTGAAGCCAAGACCTTGTCCATCTCGTATGAGGGTGGTGTGCACCAAAATTTTTTGCATGTACACTAAAAAAAAAAATTACTTCAATATTGCAATAAACACTGGATAATATTATAAAATGATAATTACTGATTAAAGGGGTCTTCTAGTCCGAACATTACAAAATAATAATTACTGATTAAAGGGGTCTTCTAGTCCGAACATTATAAAATAATAATTACTGATTAAAGGGGTCTTCTAGTCCGAACATTATAAAATAATAATTACTGATTAAAGGGGTCTTCCAGTCCGAACATTATAAAATAATAATTACTGATTAAAAGGGTCTTCTAGTCCGAACAATACAAAATATCATTTTTGTTTGCTTCAAAGTCAAGAAATTTATCTAATCAACATTTTTTTAAAACTGGTGGTCATGATAACCAAATAATGAATACGCTTATCGACTTAAAACTTGACAAACATACTAAGAAAGCATGTTTATTTAGCCAAAATCAAGGTTTCGTGGTTGCATCAATATTTAATACAAGACTAACAAAACAAATACATGGCACAAATGTGAGTGGAAGATGCGGTAGAGAAAGACCAAGGAAAGTATTACACTTTCGTTGTATACAGTACAACCTGGTGGGTTTATTGTCATATGGCGATCTCTTTCAACCAACCAGAAATATGTTAAAAAAAAGGCTTTAAGTGAAAATCAAAATGCAATCCTTTTTTAAAAAATCTGGGTACCAACAGGAATCAAACCCGTAACTCACTGGGCTGTAAGACAAGCGTCTTACCAACTTGGAGGTCATCGAAAGTACAGTATCCGGCGTTAAGTAATACACATCGGGCTTAAGAAAGAAACTGTCCGCCATAATCGGCTAACTTCGGCTTTGTAGAGCGTCGCCTCTGTCATTCATACACGAGTTCCGTTGCGATTTGTCAGTCATTGTCAAGCATTCTAGGGACAGAGACGAAGCTCTACAAAGCCGAAGCTAGCCGATTATGGCCGACAGTCTCTTTCTTAAGCCCGATGTATATTACTTACCGCCGGGTACTGTATGGTTGAATCAAGTATTTTGAAAGAAGAAAATGTAAAAAGTCAGAAATCGTAGGAGCTATATGAGACGATACATGAATGTAGAAAAGGCGAAGATGTGTCACGATAGGAAAGTCTGGCGCTCTCTCTTACTGTCTACCCCGACAGGGAGACAGCATGATGTCATGTATCAGTATTTAATAATATTTCTTTGGGGCTTGAAAATTTATAATTGGTGTTCAATTAGATTTTTTTCTAGGATGCCAATTTTGAGAGAATGTTTATTATACATTAATAATTTTTATTAATCATT
The DNA here is from genome assembly GCA_949825065.1 of Odontocerum albicorne. Lineage (NCBI taxonomy): Eukaryota > Metazoa > Arthropoda > Insecta > Trichoptera > Odontoceridae > Odontocerum > Odontocerum albicorne. The sequence goes on from OX463850.1 coordinate 35,913,667, forward strand.
AAAAAATCAGAATCATCAATCTAAGTTCTATAAATTTGATTTACTTATAAGGATGACTGTTTCAGTTGATTAAGCCACAAGGACTATTAATGACTGACTGATATTGGTATTTTTTATTTCTTCATGATTTATAATAACTGAGCTCTAAGGTGCAGTTACATTCAATATGATTTAAAAAAATCTTTTGCTGTGATTTAAACAATTTCCATTTATTCTTTGATTTTACACTATCTGTTCAGATGCAATCATGGTTCATGGGAATGTCTTACACTATCTGTTCAGATGCAATCATGGTTCATGGGAATGTCTTACACTATCTGTTCAGATGCAATCATGGTTCATGGGAATGTCTTACACTATCTGTTCATATGCAATCATGGTTCATGAGAATGTCTTACACTATCTGTTCAGATGCAATCATGGTTCATGGGAATGTCTTACACTATCTGTTCATATGCAATCATGGTTCATGGGAATGTCTTACGTGAAGGCTAATGAAAAACACAATATAACTTACATGATTACTTGAATTACTAAAAACATGAAAATAACCCTGTACATTGTACAGTTGTTATTTTAGTATCTAAATATTTCCAAAAAAATCTTTACAAAATAGCATTCTAGACTGAAAACCAACCCTTACCAGAAAGGTTTCTAAAGTATGACTACATGTTTTACATGCGTATTTTTAAGATAAATTGCACAGATTTTTGGTATTCTTAGAGTAAGATAGTCACAAATGTATTATGAACTTGAAAACCACACAAAAGGAGCAATCAGTTACGACCCAGAAGTGTATAAGGGAATACTGAGGAGATACAACAGTGAAATAATACATATTGTGGGCTGAATAAATTGGTTTCTATTTTCTCTGTTCCACCAATCTTTTTAATAATAGAAGACCAATTCAACTAAAATGAAAATGAAAGTTACCTTGTGGTGCGGGTGACTGTTGGGGGCTGGGGGTTGATTTCTTCTCCACTTGCTGGGCATATTGGTTGGCGATCACTAGTGGACTTAACTTCTTACCCGTCATTACCTAAATAAAAACATATCCATAATATGATGAATGCACGTCAAAATAAAGGTAACATTTGTAAGTTATTCCACAATAAATATAAAATAAAAAGTATACTTGGCCATTCTCCAGGGCAGCAGGGGGTGTTTCTACCATAGTAAGTGACTGATGACTGGCACCACTTGCCGCTCTACTGTGGGATCTGCAGTTAAAAATAATAAATGCACCCATTTAGTTATATTATGAAACATACTCATACTTAAAGTTCTAGTCTAAAATGTAACTAAATATTATTGCCTAATCCTTCTTCTCGGGCATTCTCACCAACTTGCTCAAAAGCATGCAAAGAAAATACACGCTCATGGTTTTTCAGAAGGTTTGATTCAGTGGTTTGAGAGCTACCTCAAAGATTGTAAGCATTGTGTCAGGATCAAGTCACACAAATTGTATGAATTTGGGGCCAGTATTATTTTTATTATTCATTAACCCTTCAGGCACGTATGACGTGCACCGCACGCGCATCAAAACCAAAACTCCCCACAGGGACGTATGACGTGCACCGCACGCGCACCAAACATCCCGCACAAGGATGGACGAAAACAGTGCCCTGTTTTATCATCTATTTATATGAGCAATAGTTTAACGATTTCGTTAAAAACAATCTCCATAAAAAAAAAATTAAACGTCCCTGGGACTGAAAAAATGTTTTAGGCATACGGGCCTGAAGGTTTAATGACAAAACAGATATTTGATAATGTTGAAATTTGAATATATGCTGATGACACAAAATCTATAAACATATATCTAACATGAATGATTGGTTGTCTGATTACTCAACGGAATCGGTTTCTAAGTGTCAAAACTAACATGACTATGCTTTAAATAAAATAGTACTGGAAACTGTTTCGCAGGTGATCTTGGAGTTATATTTGATGAGAAGCTGAGGTTTGTTCCACATATAGATAAAAGAAGATCTGCAGCCATTGTCCAGATTGGGCATTGTACTGAGATTTGGTAGTGATTCTTCTAAGTAAGAAAATTTTGTATACTTCTCTGGTAAGAACAATTTTGGATTACAATTGGGTAATATTGTCACACTGCCATATTACCGAGGTTTTTACGATTTGTAAACTTTAAACTGCAGATTCCAATAACTGAGTTGGTAAAAGTGACGAAGCTTACAGTCTTGTCAGAAGATAGATGTTTGACCTTACATTATTTAAGATTGTCAGAAGTAAAGAGAAGAAGCAGTGAGCAATAAAATAATAAAACACTTAAACATAAGAAATAAAAAATGTACAAGTAGCATACCTCGTAGAGGCAGGTGTGTCCCTGGTAACAACGAGGATGAGAGTAGGTCCACTGGCTTTGAGCACTTCGACAGCGAAATAATGGTCCACATCCACAACTGAAGTTCCATTCACAGTCACCACTTTATCTCCCACCTACAAAAAAAAAATGACAAAACTTGAATACTCTTCATTAGTTTTTTGGTGACTGCCCTTTTTATATGTCTCTCCATCCAGTTTTATCTTATAAATCTTTATCAGCCACCTAAAAAGCTGCATATCTTGGTTCACAACTTACCGGAGAATGACTATTGATTGCTGCCCTCCACTTCCAATTCCAGGATGTTTCAGTGCGTGAAACTGTATTTTCCACATACTCCAGAAGCCTGTGTAGAATGTATCCATACAATGTAAGTCTGTTGTTATATATAATATTTTATCATGGATACAGCAAATTTACAGTATTATTCCTTGCATGATATATTTTGAAATAATTAATATTCTTGTATGTATATTTACCCTGAGCCCAGCATTATGTGCTGGTCCATTAGGGGTGACTCTGGATATGAAGATACCCTCATCATCCCCTCTGAAGGGTGTTGACCCTCGGCCCCCAGCGATGGACAATCCCAAGCCGCCAGCCGCACGGGAGATGCGGATTTCATGCTGTTGCAGCTGGCTCTGGGCCTGCTCCAGTAGGGAGCGGCTTTCCAAGCCATCGTGAGCTGGAAAAGATGAGAACTTTATTAGAGGATAGTACATTTTTCAAACTATGTATATTTTATAGGAATAAATGTAAATTTTGTGTATAATAATAATAATAAAGAGGAATGAATATAACCATGATTGTTATATATTGCACATTTACAATACATTTCTCTTTATTATTATTTTTTCTCTTATGTTAAAATTAGTAAAACCCACATCAGATGTTTCATAACAATATCCATACAATTACGAGTATGTTGTTTGGATACAGTATAGAAGTTAATGACAACCTCCATGACCTAAATGGTTAACTGCCTGTCTTCTGACCCAGAGGTTGTGGGTTTGATTCTCATTGGAAACCAATTTTATCAAAAGGATTCCAGCATGGTTTTAACTTCAGATCTCTTTATGGTTGATTGGAAGATTGTCACATGTCAAATAGCCCGCCAGGTTGTGCTGTATACAACGAAAGGGTAATACAATACAATAATACAGATAATTATGAAAGAATTTCATTAATTTGTTCCCAAAGAAACGGGTGAGGAACTTCGAGAGTATGACAAGTGGAAACACAAACCATTCTAGTTTTAGTCATCATTCGTAATGCATCAATTATCAGATTTTGAAAAATATGTTATACTCTTTCGTAACAAATTCAAAAGTTTTTACTTTGTTACGATAGAGTATAACATATTTCTTACTTATTCTTCCTCACTTTCATTTAACTCTTGTTGCTCAATTAAGTACTCATTTGACAGAGGTACTGAGAGAGATTCAATCAACTCATTAACATGTTCGTTGTTGACGTCCAAGTTTAATACATTCATGAGACTAATTATTTCACCTGTGATAGTTTCTGGATTTCCTTCAGAATTTATAAAATCACTCATCATTTATGGGCATAATTGTTTCCAGGAACCTTTCATTATTGACTCTTTTATTTCAGCCCACGAGTCTACAATATTGTTAATTGCGTTCCACATATTATAGTTCTTCAAAAAAAGTGGGAGAGACTGCATGGAAGCGAACAATTTTTAGATTATCGACAAAAATCTTAAAAAAATTGAATTTAAAAAAATGTACGAAATAGCGAATAGTGTGAAAGTAGAATGTGTGAAAGTCGAGGGCCGCCTGTATAAGGAGATAAATTATAATTGTTTAAATAACAAAGAAAAATTGAGTACATAAATTTCACAATGTTGTTCCACAAAGTCAAAGTAAAAAAAAATGATCGAAATACTCGTACTTGATAATATTAAAAAATAACTTGCAAACTCATAAATTTACATAAAAAAATCATCTGCTCTCCTTAAAATATTTATTTATCATAAATTAGCATAAACACTGGAAGTTTCAGTAATAAGCTACTTGACATAGAGTAAACATGAGCCTTTCCAGAACCACTGCCGCCACAGACAGAATTATGTTTATACGATCATTTCATCATCTCACGATTAGACACGGTGAAAGATTTTTTCACCGAGTAAAATGAATCATTGAAAAATAATGTACTGTAACAGGTATAAATACTGTTCAAAAAGTTAGTGTCTCCTCATTTATATTATATATTTATTTATTTATTGACAATATAGTCAAAAGTGTCCTTTACAATTATAACAATTATATGGTATACACAAAAAAATATGTGCCATAAGAATAATTATAAACAGACCAGGGATCATTATAGAAAAATATGAAAAATAACAGTATGAGGCTGAGATCGCACCAACATCTGTTTTCATAACAGCAGCTTTAAAAAAATATGTATATATCAATATCTTTCAAAAAAGAAGACAGTACAATTATTTACGTCATCATGAATTAAGATTATTTTCGGTACTATTTAAGAACTTAGCTCTCAAGAGCATCACCACTCGCACACGGAATGACCTTGTTGAATGAATTCTTTCATATTCCTGACCTCGATGGATAAATTGAGGTTTTTTTTTTTTTATCCACTTTGCACGGATTTCTCCTGTTACACAAAGAGGGTTTGCTTCTAGCGTTAGCTTATTCGTTAGGAATAATATCAGCCAGGATTCTTCTCATACTGCTAGACGGTACCGAGAATATATCAACCGTGTCATTCAGTTGGTTCAATATCTCTATACCACGCGTGACTGAGTGTTTAGCCATGATATTCGTCATGTAAGTCGGTATGTAGAACAGAGGGTGATTCCTTGCACGGATATATTTATTGGGTACATATAAACTTAGTGCTTCTAGAATCGCGGGACAGTTAAAGGAACCTTGGAAAACCTTTATTAGAAATATCGCAATGGATTCTTGCCTTCTTGTTTCAAGGCTTCTATAGTTACACACCGTGAGAACTTCGGCATGGTGAGCATATTTTGGGTAATCGCCCTTTGTTCTGTACCATAGATATCTGAGGAATTTTTTTTGTATTTGTTCTATATTGTTTTTATATTTGAGCTGGTGAGGAGCTCAAACCGTAGATGCATATTCTAATTTGGTTCTAATTAGATAATTATATAAGTTTCGGAGGATATCGGTGCTGTTAAATTCTCTTGATATTCTCATAACAAAACCGAGTAGTTTGTAACAGTCCGATATCAAACGTGAGACATGGTTAACAAACGTGAGTCCGACATCGAAGGTTACGCCCAAATCCTTGAATTCAGAAACTCTGTTTAGTGCCACTCCCTGTATAGTATACTGATGGTGGATTGGTGAAAACGATCGACTATAAGATACACAGACACATTTATTAATGTTGAACAGAAGATGATTTTGCTCACTCCAGGAGACTAGGGAGTCTAGGTCCTGTTGTAACTGCACAGTCGTGAGGTGAATTGATCTTTTTGAATATTTTCAAGTCGTCAGCGAACAATAAACATGTCGAGTGACTTATGGAATTTTGAATGTCGTCTATTAATATGAGGAATAGTAGGGGACCTAAATTGGATCCTTGTGGTATACCAGATCTTGCTTCCACAGAAGAATTGTTACGGATTGTTACGTATTAGTAATCTTTCTTTTAGGTAAGATGCAAATAATCCAATTAGATTATCGCTGATTAAACTCTTTAGTAAACTTTGTGTGTATAACTGAGTCAATTCACAGGGAAGCATGATTAACATTGTTCCTGTTGTCATTACCAGCTATATATTATAATTGGGTTAAACCTGTATCAAATTTATTGTAAAATAAATAAATATTAATTGTCCTTTTATAATTATTTGTTACTTATTTTTGAGTGCATGAAGTTGGAAGTGCATGCCTTGAATAAATATTGGATTGCATAGTGCATGTCCAAGTGCATGAAGATGGTAGTGCAAGAACACAACATTAGATGCATATATCTTTCAAAATATAATGTATCACGATACATATATTTTTCATAATACGAGGCGTATCCACAAAGTAAGTGTACTGAGGCTCTCACGACCTGATGGATTTTATTTTAGACATGTTGGCTACACTTCCGTGTAGCCTGACCCTTCCCCTCCGCAACGAGACCGGTTCGAGGTCAGTACGTTGAGAAGTGTCGACGCGACAACACGTTTAGTGAAAAATGTCAACCCAATCTCCCGCCAAGTGCGAAATTTCGTAAAAAGGCAAGAGTTTTTGAGGCGCTGCAAACTCCATGGAGATGAATTTCTCCGCTCCATCGTTACCGGAGATGAAACTTGGGTTGCACACTACACGCCTGAAACCAAAAGGCAGTCTTAACAGTGACGTCACACCTCTTCACCCTCCGCCAAAAACTTCAAAACCACAATTTCAGCCAAGAAAATCATGGCACCCGTGTTTTGGGACTGTCAAGGCATCATTTTAATTGAATATATGCCTCAAGGGGAGACCATCAACTCTGCAAGATACTGTGAGACCCTAAAAAAATTGCGGAGGGCGATTCAGAACAAGAGGAGAGGCATGCTGACAAAGGGAGTCTGCCTGTTGCATGACAATGCCAGACCACACACGGCCAACGCCACGAAGGAACTGCTCGCCTCGTTTAAATGGGATGTCCTGAACCGTCCCGCGCATTCCCCTGACCTAGCACCTTCAGATTACTATCTCTTTACCTCCCTGAAGCTGTACATGGGTGGAAAAAGGTTTTTAACCGACGAGGAGCTAAAGGAGAAGGTGGAGAAGTGGACGGAGGGGTTGGCGGGAAACTACTTCGAGGAAGGCATCAAAAAGTTGATACCCCGCTTCACCACCTGCATTGAGAGGAATGGCGACTATGTCGAAAAATAGCTTACATATGTACTACGGCAACCACGTAATTTTTTTGTTTAAATAAAAAAAAATGTAGCCTACAAAAATTCAGTACACTTACTTTATGGATATGCCTCGTATAATGCATGGAAATACTACATGAAAAGTAAAAACAAGAAAGCATAATATAATTGATGCAATAATTAGGTCTTTACTTTAGGCTAGCCAGGATATGACGACCTCCGTAGCCTAGTTGGAAAGACGCTTGTCTCCCAACCCGAATATTGCGGGTTCGATTCCCGTTGGAACCAAGATTAAAAAAAAAGGATTCTAGTCTGGTTTTCACTTAAGGCCTCTTTAAAATCTTTTTGGTTGCATAGAATATATTGCCATATGGCAATAAGCTTGAAAGGTTGTAACTGTATACAACGAAAGTGTAATACAATACAATATTACTTACAATTTTTAATTTGGAATTCGGCAAACATTGAAAGAAGGGTAGCGACAGGAAACAAGAAAACCGCGCAATATCGATAAAGTATTGGTGCCCACCTTGATGCATGGAAGTGAAACTTGGACTTAATAGAAGGATAAAAGTAAGATTAATGCTGTTGGGATGCGTGTATTAAGGAAAATTTGTGGAGTGTCGATGTATGAAAGAAGGCGGAACTAAGACATCAGAAATGAATGTATGGAAAAATGGATGTTATAAGATAAAGAAAGGAATTTTAAGATGGTTTGGGACGTGTGGAGAGAATGAATGATGAAAGAATGACTAAGCGAGTATACGCAGTAATATATAAAGTCAGAAAACACAAGGTGTACATGGAAGAAATAGATCGAGGAAAACGTGACTTGATCAAATGGACCAGATCTCGAAAGGTAAAGTATGAAAAACAGAAGATTGTGCATGAAGAGATGTATGTTTGGAGATCTGTTCTCTCTGTTTACCCCGCAAGAGACAAGGTGTGATTATATGTATGTATATTTACATATAAACAGTGAAATTGGAATAAAAACATCGCGATACAAAAGCGACGGCAAAAAATCGATAACCACTGCATTATATAATAATAATAAAATGTTTCGTGTCTGTCTGTCGACGCCGACGGCAGTTTCGTGTGTCTGTATGTCGACACCGACGGAAATTTCTGGACACAAAATAGCATAGAAAACGACTAATTTATTTAACGATAAAAATATCTGTATACAATTCTATACGATATTCATTTCAATATTTGCATGATGAGTGTATTGTATTCAAGTATTGAACCATTTGCCAATCAATGTAAACAGTCGTAAACCGTGATGCCAAAATGCAATTCCATGCACATATAAATGTAAAATGAAACGCACGAGGTGTAATTACACATCGGATATTATTCGGACACGCCAGTACATGATTGTAATATGGAAAAAAAAATGACATAATTAGTATTTTCTTGTAACAATCAAAGAAGTGTGGTATATTCGAGGTTTGTAAGAGTACAAAGCCGATCGTCGGAGACCGAGGTCTAACGGTTAGCATTCACGCTAAGCAAGCGAACACCCCAGGTTCGATTCCTAACGGATTCACTTGGACAATATAGGAAATATTGGCGGTCTGGTTTCTCTTCCTCGCCCGGCAAGTAAATGGCGCGATGGTATGTATGTATGTAAGTACATAATACTGTCACGAGTGTAGCCTGTTGTTGCCAAGAACGCCCAGTAATTAGCACCTCGAGTGACTTGTTATTTCAGTACAAGGGGTTTTAATTACGTCAGTGAAATAATCGCAATCCAAAGGGATAAATGTTTTGACGTAATTAAGCAAAAAAGATTCAACCAATATTTTACCTGATCTAAGATCATTAAGGAAATGCCTCGCCCCTTTTTATGAGTTTGTATAGAACAAATAACTCAAAGATGTTATTAGCCTTAAAATTTCCATTTAACGGGTTTGATATTTTTGAAGACAAGACTTTTTCGATATTTCAAACATATTCGTACTACGTGTTTTATGGATAAGCTATTTTTGTTAACAGTTCAATTTAACATCTTAATAAGTCGAAACTGTTTAGATCATTTATTTAAAATTCTGTCTTAAAATAAAATGTGTCCTGTGTTAAAATTTGAAAACAGGTTGAAAACTATTTTTTTACATCTGGGCTCCAGCGGGAATCGAAAAACATCTAAGCGTCTTAAAAAACTATTGCACGGAGGTCGTCAATTCCACATGGACACAGAAAATAAAATAACATATTTACTAATATAACGAAAAGCTCTAGAATTCCTTACATTGTGGTACATGGACAGCCCTCTGGCAAATGTCCACCGGGGATACCTCCACAGATGTAAGAATCACTAGAAATCAACTATTCAAACAAAAAAGTCAAGAAGAAAATAATACAATATAAAACACTAAACTCGTCCAGTTCTGAAATCCGATTCAGGTTCTGGAACTGATTTTCAGAATATATACGGTATCTCATTCCATTTTACAATATTCTCGGTGAAATAACAATAAATTCGTTCCAGAAGTCTCGCCACATTTCATCGAGATGTTTCTCATTACAGGTGAAAGTACGACATACAATATTGTGAACAGTGGCGAAAAAAGAGGTGGTTTTTTCTTTATTTCCTCTAGAGAAATTAAACAGCAGTGTTGCAGCTTTGATCTGCGCTCATAATGACAAATGTGCTAATTGTTCGGAGTAAATATTCACAGAGAATAGTTCACACGGAATCTCGTAGTTCATTGTCGACTATCATATTATTTTTCATGAACGAAATTATCTCAAATATACACTTTCGATCATGGAGAAATTCTTTTAACAATAAATAATTAAAATGTAATAAAATCAATTAATTTATTAGGTGTTACCATAAGTTGTGTCCGTTTTTTTTTTTCAAATTAAAAATGAGCACCAAAAATAGAACAAAATGGTAAAGGTATATGTATACGTCATTCGAAAGAAAATTTTCTGCTCTACAAGATATTGTGTTTGCTTTTAATTATTGTACATATATTATTTTATTTGATTACAAGCTTTCAAAATGAAATGTCAAGTAGACGAAAGTGAGCATTTTCGACACCTCCTTCTGTTCGCGTTCAATCGAGGGAATAAAGCTGCCAAAGCTGCTCGCCATATTTGCGAAGTGTACGGTGAAGATGCTATGAATGAAAGGATAGCTCGTTGATGATTTTTGCGTTTCAAAGACGGTAAATTCGACCTGAAAGACATGGAGCGTTCCGGACGACCAGTGGACTTCGATGAGGACCGCTTAAACCATATTATTCATGAAGATCCCCTTCAAACCACCGTAGAATAGACTGAGCAGATGAATTGTAGTCACATGACTGTATACCGCCATCTTAAATCAATGGGAAAAGTCCAGAAGTTCGGCGCTTGGGTTCCACATGTTTTTGAGTGTAAACAACAAAAATCAACGTTCGACAATTGAAACGAAAATGCTCACTTTCGTCTACTTGACATTCCATTTTGAAGGCTTGTAATCAAATAAAATAATATATGTAACGTAAAAACAAACACAATATCTTGTAGAGCAGAAAATTTTCTTTCGAATGAAGTATAAACCTTTACCATTTTGTTTTACTTTTGGTGCTCATTTTTAATTTGAAAAAAAAAACGAACACAACTTATGTTAACACCCAATACATTCCAAAAGAAACTGCCTACCAATTTTAAAAAGTATTTAGGCATACATTATTTGCGAATTCAACAAACTTGACTTGACATGCATGACTGAGGTGCATGGCCGCGCGGTAACGCACTGAACTTCCGTGCTGAAGGTCGCTGGTTCAGTCCCGAATCCCTTCGAATGAAACAGGCATTTTTTTCACCTAATATTCGGGGGTACAAAGATACTTATGATTTCGATCATATCTATTTTTTTCAAAAAAAGTAAAAACATGCTAATTTGCTCCGATCGACTCGCTTCGAAGTGTCATCGGATCCAGTATAGCAGTGTTGCCGGTGAGATTGCTGTTATGCAACGGCTTACGCGCTTAAAACAAACTCAACGGCACAACTTCGCTTTCCAACTGAATTAAGTAACGACAACGATGGCTGAAGTGCAACAGTATGAACATAATAAACCAATAAACGCACAGGTATCCACCATTCGCAGGATGGTTGACAATCATAATCACGAGGGATAGCCTATCGATCGATAAAACTATTGTTTGTTTTTTTTATGAGCAATGAAAATGAACCGTGGAAACTTCAATGCAGGTATGCTCCGATCGTCCCACTTCGGTGTGCCACCGAATCCAGTGCAGCGGTGTAGCCGGTGAGTTTGTTGATGTACAACGGCTTACTCATTTAAAGATGAGAAAAAATTAAAGAAAACTCCATGACACAGTTTAACTTTCCAACTGATTGACGTTGGAATGACGAAGGGATTCTCAACTACGGAGTCCAGCAGAGACAAGATAGACCAGACATCCACATCGAAGCCCGGTGGGGGCGCAGAACTCACTCATGGTGGAGAAAGTACAAAAAAATATCTATGATATATCTATATGAGTAAGTTCGGTGTCTATCCATGGCTTTATCCTACTCAGTTTCTGCTGGGTATGCTCGGGTATAACTCCTTGAGCGTAAGAAGAAATCTGCATCTCCTGGTATACGTTGTCAAAATCGTTCGATGAGTTGTGAGCTGTCCAGCATTATTACAAAGATTAGCGTTAAATATTCCGAACAATTACACTAGACTGTGCCGGCAAGAACTGTTCTCAATAACATACGCAAGAACGGGTCTTCCAGCCGCTGTGCCTGTTGGAAGGGCCTTAACTCTTTTGAACGGGACTGCTTCGGATATTGACATATTTCATATCACATTACCAAAAGCAAAAGTAAATTTTCTTCTAAGATTGAGCGCGTTAGAAAGCACTCATCAACGTACTTAAGTGACTTTGAACATATGTGTATGTTTGTGTGTATATATGATATGTATGCATATACATTATTTTTAATTTTATATAATTTTTTTTATTCTGTATAATTTTTCTTTATTTTTAATATTAACACATCTTGTATTTTTCAAAGTAATTGGGCTAAGCCTGTTTTGAGAAAATAAATAAATTGACTATTTGATGATGATAAACAAAAAAATCCATATTTTTAAAATGTTGCATTTACAATTTGTGTCAGAACCCCGACGATATACTGAAGGTTATATAATATGCATATGAACGAATGCTAATGTATAAATGCAAAATTGACGTTGAATTAACGGAGATAAATCAAGCCTTCGTGATTGCGATACCCGAACCCTATTACGTCGTAAAGCATAAATCCCCAAAGACTGGGCCGTAACAGTCAGGCTAGGCGGCGGCTAGGTGTGCCGAAAGGATAGAAATAGCCTTTCTTGAAATGGCATTTACAAAACAAAGGCGCGAAATACCGAGAGAAAGTCAGGTCAGATGATCAATATGGCGTTATTCGGAACCGTTGCGCAAAACGGTCGTAAGTTATCGACTTCGATACTGTGCCAGGAAACAGGAATTAACGCATTCGCTCTTGAGAAACGGCGTCGTAAAACAATGCTTGCAATTATAATCCGAAACGTTTACGACGCAGTACACCAGTGGGCTCTCGACTTTATTTCTCTGAGTACCTCCTGGCGTATTTGCTATTTCTCAGGTACCCTTTTACCTTTTGCATTATCAGAGTCTTCACAACATAAATTTATATAAAATGGATATAAAAATAATAAGGTAAGAAGGAAGGTGATTGACTACCTGCGTAGCTTAGTTGATAAGTCGTGTATATTCCATTACAGGAGATGCGGTTTTGATTTCCGTTTGTATCCACATTTTATAAAAAGGATTCTAGTACGGTTTTCACTTATAGCTTGTTTAACACCTTTCTGATTGATTGGAAGATATTTTCATGTGACAATAAACCCACCAGGTTGCATTGTATATAACGAAAGTGTTATACAATATTTTAATACAGTTAAAAAAAACAATAAAATACAATCACATAATGATGGATTAAAAGGTTTCAACGATTCATTCATTCGAATGTCACTTCTCAATATATTTTCGCTGATGATCGGGCATGTTGAAGAGCATGGCCGGGAGACGGAATTCTAAGCCCCGTTAATTGAGTAATCGGATTTAAAATCACTAGAATAGGTACGTAACTCTGTCTCAGTAATAAATACCACTGGTCTAGCGCTAATACAATTGCAGGATTCAAACTCTAAACCTCCGGGTGAAAGACAAACGTTTTACACACTAGACCAACAGGATCGTAATAAAAAATGAGCAATTTGTTTTTCGAAACATGATAGTCATGTAATTAATTGTTCAACCCGAATGATGCACGGATGTGACAACACATCTAAAGCAGGAGAATATGAAAAGTGAAGGCATGTGACAGGTTTAAAAGTATACAGTGTAAAAAGAAATATTATAACTATGTATTTCATAATAATCTCTTGCTATTTGTCAATTTAAAAACTATGTAATAAAAATGATAAAGTTAAGTCCATATTTTAGATATAAAGTCAGGAGTACCCTCGGTAGAACTTTAGACGAACCACAGATTGAGAGCCACAAATAATTATTCTAATTCAACTTACGTAATGTTACAAAATTACGTTGAAACTTTTTAAGCCTGTATTACTAACTATAAACTTTTTAAAAACTTTCTAAACTTTTTAAGCCTGTATTACTAACTGTATAACAAACTACAAGAACGTTAAATATATGTGTAAAATCCAGACATGAAACATTTTTTTGGTTACCATCGGGAAAAAAACTCGAAACCCCAAGTTGAAAAGAACTATTCTACCACTAGATAATGGAGATCTTTTTGTGTTGTATATTTAATATTTGAGGGTAAAAGTCTTCTTTGATTTGACTTCTTGCATTTGATTATCTAGTCCACACGATAATCAAATGAAAGACGAGTTTAATGCAGAATGAATTATAAATATTTTCGTTTCTATTCCTCGGAATTAGCACTATCGTGTTAATCGAACACAAAAGAAAATCTCTTAAATATAATTTATTTTCGACTTATGAAAATGCTTTTGCCCTTTACTAAATCGGTTACAAACTATTGTATATTATTTCAACATACTCGTACTTTACATAACTTAATACTGGAGTAAAAGACTCAAAAACAAAACAAAAAAACAATATTTACTAGGAGATGATAATGATAACCTATACTAAGGTGTTGTATCTATATTTTTATAATCGAATTGATTTATATTTCTATTATACATATAATGACGGAAATTTAAATTTACAGAAAATTAAAAAAAAAGCTCTTTTTGTAAGTCGTTAAACTGAGATATGTTGTAGTCAGTGCTTTGCACGACTATATAATCGAGTTTCGTTACTAAAACGTTCAAACAGATAACAATCAAATTTTTTGTACTAACATTTGACTAAAACTTTGTTCACCATTCGTATCCAGCCTTCTCGGTACTGGGCCATATTGAAACCAATGTTTAAAAAGGATTATGTTAACACATCTATTTGGTCCGTTCATCTTGTAGGAGACATTCCTCTTGCACGTTTTCCCTTAACTGTCACCATGATCATCAGTTTCTTAAATTTTGCGTTGTCCTGTAAAGCAATACGCCGTTTTCTCGCATGTTGTCGCGATTCTTTCAATAATCGCTAATTTTTTAATTATATATTATTTATAATTAAGGCGTTAAAACTGTGGAGGTTTCAAGACATTTTAATTCGTTTAGTAAAACACTGTGTTAAACACTACTTAAGATACCGGTTTCAAAGTTTTCCCCTCATCATCAGGAGAGCACAAACAATACTCGTTTGTCCTCTTCTGACGATGAAGTAAAAACCTCGAAATCGGCAGGGTTATACCGGTATGTTAAGTGGAAAAAACATTGTTTTACTGAAAAAATTACAATTTCTTGAATGAAAGTATAAACGTGTGTGTGGCATGCGGTCCACGGGATCCACGGGTTCCACCACAACACCACATCTCGAAGAAATATATGATACATATATTTCCTTTTTTTTCATCGTCCATGTGTCTATTCCATACAGCACTATGGACAATACTAAATAATTCACTAGATGAAATCAGGTTATTCTTAGTACAAATACATTAACACTTGCCTTACTGTGCTAAAAAAATTCCGCCAGCCACGGTGCTGGACGCTAAGCGTCCAGTGAAAAACGTATATTTTAAATTAAAATTATGCAAAATCTGCTAGGTTATTTTTTGTAATTAGCTATAAAAATCCTTTTGTCATGTATTAAAACGTCGAATAATCAAATAAAATATTAGTCTTGGCCACTCGCTAACCATCACAGGGTGGCAAGTGTTAGCCCATATTTGTGTTCTTTCGTTTTAACATCCTTATATAAAAATTTGTTTTATAAATTGACTATTAAATATGTACAATTAATTTAGAAAACATAGAATTAATACGGAAAGTATTTTCTTCATTTATTTACATCTTTCGATTCGATCTCGATAAGTCACGTTTGCGCGAAATTTATATACACATTTTGTGTAAAGAAAATCCATACACGACAAAATAAATCTCATTACTATCAAACACGACTGAATGGATATCAATTTCGTACTTTATTGATTCGCTGACAAAGTACGAACGGTACACATGAAATATTGTTAAATCTTGCACAAAGGTCTTAAGTCTTGAGGATATATAGAAATATGAGCTTGGGATATCTTGAGCGATAAAGATATTCAGACCCTAATTCATAGTCCGACCTTATTAGCTTATTTTACTGAAGAAATTAGTATTTGAAGTTGGATTTCATACACATTTGTCGTAGCTTACTTAAATAAGCGTCATTTGATATCATTAATCAGTTGGAAGTTTGCATCGAATGTACAAATACAAATCACGAAATTTTATGGTTAGTAATTAGCGTTTTGTTAAAACGACTTAAGCCCGAATTCATAGGCCTGACTATGCATTCGGGTTTTAGCAATTCTAAAAAAATGAGACAAGCTAATAATATACTTAAATAAATAACCTTAACCCTACAATGCGCGATTTTTTTGAATTTCAAAAATAAAAATATATTTACGCATTAAATATGTACTGGAACATGAAAAAAAATTAAAATATTTTTTTTTTGTTTTTATATATTTATATTTAAAAAAAAAGAGTATGGTTCATATATGAATCAATGCGCATTTGTAAGTTAATTATATGATATAAATGAAATTATATATTTAATTTAACTTATTTTACACATATGTACTAAAGAATAAAAGAAAAAAATAAGCTTTCCTTGATCACCAATAATAAAGTAATTAGATTTCAATCTGGAACAAATAACAAAAGTCATCTACGCGCAACAAGTCAAACTTCAACTGCCCAATTGACCGGTAAAACAGTTTTCTATTAAACCTATGTGGTTTTATAACATGGAGATTATTGTATCACATTTTTATCAGCGCATGAGTCGTTGTTTATACTTATCCACTCAACACAAAAATATTTAGAAAAACTTTGGTTGATTCACATGTGCATAATTGCGCCCTGTGGAGTTAAGAGATATTTCTTATTAGAGTGTATCGACCAAGTTCAACATTATAGATTACAACGATATAGATTACAAATATCACTTAAATATTTAAGATATGAATAGATTAGTAATATAATCTTTTCGCACTTTTCGACTTAACTGCGTATTTCGATCAAATGTATATTTCACTTGCATAACTGATTTTGATAAAAAAAAAACAATAGTAAACAATAAAAATCAACCAAAAATAGTAAACATGGTTTAGAAAATTGAATAGATTAATAATTTGTGTCCAAGTAGCACAAAGTTAATCACACAGTCGGAGGGTTTTTATTACGATTTTCGAACATGATAAAAAATCAGTTTTCTATCTAATTTTTTATTGATTGGGTTGTAATAGGTCTGCGAATTTGTACAGTGTATTAAAAGTGTAAAAATACACACAATGAAAAATGGAAACGTAATAACCAAAACTTAGTTCGTTATAGTATAAAAAACACGTTAAAATCAGCCGAATTAGAAATTAATATAATTTAACCCCTCTAACCTAAAATTATTTCGTAAAAGTTTTATTAAACGTTACAAAACTCATTTCTTTTCAAATGAAAAGAAAAATAGTCTCGCGTGGAAATCGCCTTATTTATCATATGTAGCAAGCATCTTAATTCAGAAGCAATCTTCAATGCTTCTGATTGCCTATTAAAAAACTTGCTCAAAAGACGGCTACCTTTTATTTGCTCGTATTTGAAAGAGTGCTTTTTTGTTAACGAATCGATATTAAAACACAAATCACTTCGGTACTATGCAATAAAAATGAAACTTGAAATAATGCTTCACAGCACCTATGCATAAAGGTAATTAATACATACGAGATATTGATAGGAATCTCGCCAAGCAACACCACAGTGCCCTGATGGTGTCAATACATGATATGGCATTGAAAATATTTAACACTCGAGTCATTTTTACACTGTTCTAATTGAATTAGTTCACATTAACAATCAACCAATAGTGCGGGTGAGCATTACATACATATTACACACGCTAGCAAAGCGAGACTAAAGGTATTTCAACACGTGAGATGTTCAATCTAGTTTATAAAAAAGTCTCTCATTTTGCTACTCGTAGATAGCCGGTTTTTCTCTGACCAAAACGGCTCATTCCTTCCACAATGATTACTGCCTAAGGTGCCGGATCCTTGATTTTGTGCATGGCTTTACGTCGAGTATTCCGTGTTGCCATAATCACCTGGTCACTCGACAGACGAAAGGCCTTTTTCTATCTTTAACACTTGAACTTCACATCCATCTCGACGAAATTGTTCCCTTCCTTTCGTGCAATATTGGAAGTATTTTATAATAATTTGATAAATCGCATAGAAATGCGACCCAATCCGTAGATCATATATTATGATCACTGTATATTTCTCATTACTATGATTACAAATACATTATGAATTTTTCACATATATTTTTAATAAAATAAATAAAACACTTATTTTTTATTTTGTATTCACCAATGTTTTGAGTTCTCAACCGGTTTCAAAGACCTCCGTCTTCCTCGTCAGGTGAAGATTAACTAAATTATGTCTAAAATATTTTTTTTCTAATTGTAGTTCGATCAGGAGGGGGAGGGGAGTAGTGACTAATAAGGGCAGGGGTGTAGGCAGGCGGCAAAAGGATCAAAACGATGACTGTCCTGTGAGTGTCAAAAGGCTTTTGAATGGGAAACGTATTTAGCAGAGGATTATTATTGAAATTAATTTACAGTAGAGCATCGATTATCCGAAACAATTCGGGACTGGAATGTTCGGATAACTGATTTTTCGGATAACCAATTAAACACAAAACTATATACATTTTGTATCACACGTTTTACAAATACATACCTTATATAAAGTAGTACATTAACGTATGTCTACAGTTTAAGAAAAGAAGTCTAAAATTGTATTTTGCTTCAGAGCTGAGACTCTTTTTTTGCCGCTAAATCATGCACACGTTTTAAAGACAGCAATTGGACCGAATATGCCGACTGGAATGCTTTCGGTTAACCGATGTTTCGGTTGATCTGTGTTCGGATAATCGATGATCTACTATAGTTATTTAAAATGTCAAGACTTAATTTTACGTTTTTTCTTGCCTCGAGAAGTTATCCAGCTGCAATAGCCCTTGGCTCGTGTGCAGTTTCCGCAAACCACGATCGATATCAAACGAATGGTTTTACCACAAAGTAAAACAAACGACTTTTAAGATTCAAGAAATATCCATCATTTTTGTCTGGAGTGAAATGGGTCTTAGAAAAAACGAGAATCTGTCAATAAAATATAGAATCAGAATTCTTCAGAAATTGACTGTAACTTGTGGAGCGTGTCCACTACGTGAATGGTAATGGTAATGGCACAGTGCACCATTCTCAGAACAAACTAAGTTCAAGGTCGCTTTACGAGTAAATGTATACTTTTAACGAGAACCGAACCCATATTTTTACAAAAGAAAATTAATTCATAAAATAAAATGGGGTTAAAATGAATTTATAGAATAACGATGAGAAAGCAGAGACAGCGGTCATTAGGTTAGGTACTTCCCCGTTTCCTTCATCATCTGGATATGTAAAAAAACATACAATATTTAGCAAGAAATCCGCAAAAAACGTATCAAAGAATGACGACAATGCAAATAAATCAAATGTAGTTTATTTAAAATGGTGATAGTTTGTGAATTATTCAAATGTGTGAATTATTTAAAATGTTGATAGTGTGCGAATTATTCAAAAGTGTGAATTATTTAAAATGTTGATAGTGTGTGAATTATTCAAATGTGTGAATTATTTAAAATGTTGATAGTGTGCGAATTATTCAAATGTGTGAATTATTTAAAATGTTGATAGTGTGTGAATTATTTAAAATGTTGATAGTGTGCGAATTATTCAAATGTGTGAATTATTTAAAATGTTGATAGTGCGTGAATTATTCAAATGTGTGAATTATTTAAAATGTTGATAGTGCGTGAATTATTCAAATGTGTGAATTATTTAAAATGTTGATAGTGTGTGAATTATTCAAATGTGTGAATTATTTAAAATGTTGATAGTGTGCGAATTATTCAAATGTGTGAATTATTTAAAATGTTGATAGTGTGTGAATTATTTAAAATGTTGATAGTGTGCGAATTATTCAAATGTGTGAATTATTTAAAATGTTGATAGTGCGTGAATTATTCAAATGTGTGAATTATTTAAAATGTTGATAGTGCGTGAATTATTCAAATGTGTGAATTATTTAAAATGTTGATAGTGTGTGAATTATTCAAATGTGTGAATTATTTAAAATGTTGATAGTGAGAGTTTACTACGAGTATATTTGTGCTACTAGAATATATTCTATATTCTCAATTCACGTATTCAACTCGACTTCCTCATTATTGCTCGGAACTCTCAATGAGGGGAAAAAAGAAATTCTGTATTTGTATAATTTATTATGAAGCTGACATGAAATGGATTGTTAACGATAGCTATCCTGTGGGTGTTATTTTTTAACAAAAATATATGTGTATTAACACATTCGGCTGTCGGTTCAATGAAATGTAAGTGTAATGTTCAGTATTTCTTAAAAAGTTCTCAAAAAGAGTGGTCTTCAAATGCTTCCCGGAACTGTACACGCTGCCATTTCTCTGATTATCTGCACAAGTCCATTATAATGATTGTTTAAACTTTGCAAAGTAGTCGACATTGAAGAAATTAGGTAACAATTCAAATTTACTCAGAGATGTTAATATATTATGACATCACCACTACTCAACCGGTTCCGAGTTATTTTTGAATGGATATATACTCGTACAATTTAACCCCAATAGGTACCTGTACAACTTAATTCGCACAAATTGGAGTAATGCATTAAAATTTAAAACTTATCGTTTTAACTTATGTATTGTGAAACGTTTGATAATTGGGAAAATATGTATAAGATATTAGAGCAGTGTAACTTCGAAAGCACAAATAAAACCGAAAATAATATTCGCAGCAATAGTTTTACCATAAATAAGCGCATTGAGAGTACGAAAACTTTGCACACACGCAAGGAAATCAACTCGGCAAAAGTTAGATTGAGATACGCGAGTCTATAACAAGAAAATTATTTGGTATGATAATAATTCCGATTCAATAATAATATGGAAAATGTATGTTCGTGAAGGCTCGGCGGTGATATTTATGTTTGTCTGGTTTGCATTTTAACCACGACCCCCGTACATTTTCGACCAGTTCTCTATACAGGTGTGAGACATGGACACTATAACCTTAAATCACAAAAATATTTTAAACCACTAAAAGAAGTACGGATAGATGCATCCTGAGATGCACAGAAAGAAATTGCAAACGCAATGGATTAATTCGTTCTAAAACAGATGTCAAATACATCTTTGAGACTGTAAAACAAGTAAAAAGTTGGGCAAGATATCTAATAAAAACAACAGATAAGTACCATATATGTATCTGGTGCCACTCTAGATTAACTCAAAGGTCTAGAAAACGACCTAAGGCACCCTGGGTGGATAGAAAACATTAAGTGGGAGGTATAACACGGAAGCAAACGGCCAGAATAGACGGTTTTATAGAAGTCGCGAAGAGGGTTTTTATTCAGCAATTAACATATAAAAAAAAACTGAAAATTATGGTGATGTTCACGGAAGGTAGTCGTTATATAATTAAAACACTAATCATTTAAACCACTCGATCAATCTCCAGTCAGTTTGGCACAATGAAATTGCAAAGCACCTTCGGATTTGACTGCTAAAATAGCCGATTATACAGAGATAAGAACGTGCAAACCACTTGATCATATACTCGTAAGTACGAATATATGTACCGAAAGGATCGTGTGTAAGTTTGGTGAAAGGTTTGGACACTGAAGGACACCCGTAATGTAAAGTTAGCGGAAGTACTTGGTAGAGCACGATGGCGAGATAATTCATGATTAATGATACAGATATGCTTGCATGCTTAATGTACTTTTTAATGCCGGTTAATTTGATAGACAGCGGATCTGATGGGTACTAAATAAGTTATTGCAACATTAAGTTACAAAACATGTGACCATGAATGACTATTGGATATTCTTCTAAGAACGTTAGACATTATTCAATTCAGTCGAGTGTCAGGTTCTCTTGACATTTATCTGTTTCATTTTAACATATCTACAGATCACTTAAAGTGCATGTTGCACAAAGTTGAAAATTATACCCAAGTTAGAACGTGAAATACGTGAAAATTAGACCCGTGATATTTATTTTGAGTATGTATTTAATCGACTTAGTTACCCGCTGTAATTTACCAATCTCTGTGTTTTAAGTATACGAATAAAAACTGAGACAATTAAAATTTCATCAGTGTTCAATTTTATTAAGTTAACTAAAAAACGAGATGTGAAATACAGAAAAAGTTAGGAAATCGCGGTTGCAAGTGAATCGGATTGTAGAAGAAAGCATGTCTAAACTTGACAAAAAGAAGTCATAACATAAAACGTGTATGGAAGTAATCGTAGAAGTCAGATATTTTTATAGAAAAATTAAGATGTTTTACATATTTTATTTAAAATGTATTAGCCTCATCAAGAAAATGGTGTTATGATTTCATTATAAATAATTACTAATACAAAAGAAACGTTAAAATTGCTAATTAAGTTATCAACTCAGGTTTATGAATGTTTTATATTATAGTATTGATATACTCCTATATTTTTTGTTAATCTTACGGATGAAGTCTGATTTTTATTATTTATCATCACTTCGACGAATGACAATTATTTTTGCTATTTTACAGGACATAAATGACAGATCATCAGTTCTTGTACTCCACGGTGTATTGTATTGCATTTGACAATATCGATGCTTTATATATTTTACACATTACATATGTATGACACCAATATCATTTAAAAAATTTGGTGATATGGACGTTTTGACTCATTAACGTTGAAATGAAGAAAATATTGGGTGAATAGTCGGTGTTTGGTGTACAGCATTCTGGGGCCTGGAAACTAGAAATTCTCTGCATCAGAAGCTGTCTAATGTTAATTCTAAGAATATCTACTTTTGAAGTGACATTTGCTTTTAAGTTATTAGGTTATATTTTACGTTGGACATATGGTACATTTGATAATATTTCTTTGGGAATTTTACTTTCGATTACTAAGTGTTTGACAGGTTGCATCATTTTATTATACTATACTTTCGTTGTATGTAGTACAACCTGGCGGGATTTTTGCCGTATGACAATTTCATCCAACTAACCAGAAATTTGTTGAAAAAGCCTTACGTGAGAACCAGACTGGAACCATTTAAAAAAAATCTGAGTACCAACGGGAATCGAAACCGCAACCCCCAGATTGGAAGACAGACTTCTGATCAGCTAAGCCACCAAGGTAGTCAGTTTATATTATTAATTGGAATAGGTTCAAGTCCATTTTATAATACAGAAGAAAGTAATAACCATTAAATGTTAATCAACTGGGTAAGGATACAAGACACGGGCGGATATCTTAAATTAGACGATGTACCAATTATATTCTCATATGACATACCGCATCTCACGTTCACAACCATGGTTCTGCGTTACAGAATTCTTCTCCTGCAGCCAGACTGCCCGTGCAGTCACCGCATGGAGATCGATAGTGTAAGGAATGCAGACGGCGCAGGATATTTTGACAAATCTTGGAGAAAATCCAAATGTAACTTGGCCGCCTGTTACTGTGGCCAATGCAGTCACCGAATTCAAACAGCACCGTGACAAATCACCATATTAAAATGTACACACAACAGAGTGTACGAGTACTCTGGAACGGATAACGAATTCACTGCCTACTAACTTCTCCTGAACTCCTAAAGAACATTTATAACTGACTGATTGTTATCAGTTCTTGTGTATTACGGTTTGTTGTGCTGCAGTTGATGATATCGCTGTTGGTTTTGTTTTATATATTTTATAAATACAAGTTGAATTAATAATAAGGTTGTGGAGATATGCGACAGAATCAAAATCTGTTAAATGACAGTCACAACAGTGGTTTAGTGTCAACTTTGATGTATGTAAGTGGAAAAGGAGTGAAAGGTGCCAAATAAATGCATGCACTGATAAGAAAACATGGAGATATGGAATATGACAGAATACGGAATGGAGCGATTAAGTATGAATGTGAACTGAAGGCTAAGGTATAAAGTAAGATGAAGAAGAGTAAGATGGTTTGGGCATGCAGGACGAATTAATGAAAAAATACTAACACTACAAATAAACAGTGCAAATGTGAGAGAGGAAGGCGTGATACAGAAAGATCAAGTAAAATATAGTTAGACCAAAATAATAATTAGAAAGGAGATGTAAAATGTATGGAAGTGAAACTTGGATTTGGTAGAAGAAGGATAAGAGTAAGATTAATGCTGTGGAGATGTGTGCACTAAAGAAAAGTTGTGGAGTGTCAATGTTTGAAAGAAGGCAGAATGAAGACGTCAAAAATGAATGCTAGTATAAAATAGATGTTTTAAGTACAATGAAGAAAGAAGCTTTAATATGGTTTGACATGTGGAGAAAATGAATGACGAAAGAATAATTAAGCGAGTATAAAAGACAGAAGTGAGCGTGGAAAAGGTAAACCGAGGAAAATGTGGCTGGACTAAATGGACCAAATTTTGAGAGGGTCAAGTGAGAAGCATGAAGAATAGATTATTGTGCATGGCGAGATATAAGAATGTGGAGGAGGCTAAAGTATGCTTGAATAAAAAAGGTTTGAAGATCTGTTCTCTCTGTCTACCCCGCAAGACACACGGCATGATGATATGTATGTAAATTGATTTAATTGAAAATATAAATATGTATAAAAATAATACTAAAACGTATTACTTTAAGTTGTTATAACATAGTATTTAAAAAGGTAAGAATTAAATAATTTAAAAAAATTATTAATTCTTATTTTTTTTTATCAAAGTTTATATGTACTAGAAATATTTTTTATCGACATTATGTAACAAATTTCTCATTAGGTCATATGAAAAAAAAAACGAATCAACTGGCTGGTAATAAGTGTTTCAGAGAAAAATAAATCGTAGTATTCACAATTTTATATCGAACAATTTTCTATACTATCAAATTAGTTTTCGAATCATCGCGTGATTTTTTTTTAAGTTACCGCTAAATTAAATATATAAGTTTTGTTGACAAAACAAACCAACGAACGTTTTCATAATCAAAAAAGCCTCTTGCTTACGAAACCCAAACCCAACCTCAATATCATCAACCGAAAACTTGTTTACAAATAAAATTCACACTCCACAATGAAAGAGAAAAAAACACTTCATCAAAAGTGAACACAGCGAACTGGAGAAAAACAACACGACTATTACGTATCGCGATATTGCAAAAGTTTAAACGATATGATTGTTTACATTAACATTCGGCAGTGGCGCAAGAACACGGCGAGCGAAGGACACGACTTAACCCGACCGCTCTTAAGAGGCGAGTGAGCGGTTAACAGCAATGAACACCGTGAGCAGTTAGCGAGAAGCCAATTTACATGGCTGGTTGGTTGATGATGGTTTACAAGGTGCATGCTTCATTAATCCACTCCTCGCAGTGCGGAGTGACGCCTATCGACTGTCGACATCCGCCGCTGTCGTCCTTTTCCAGCTTCAATTTGACACAATGATTTACTCTTGCTCCTAACATGGTATAACTGTTACTCTCGTGTTGTTTGCTCTCTGGAATTAGTCCAAGTGATCTGTTAATTAACACCTTTACTAAGCTTCGAAGGAACTACTCGACTACTTCCGTCGAAACTGTTTTTAACTAGCGGTGAACTGGCAATTAGAATAGGTCAAGACTGGTGTTATACGAGTATAATATCAATTACACTTTTTTTTACTTTAGTCAGTTATTTATTAACATGTTTTTTTATGCTAAAAAGTTTGTTGCATTATCATTACTTATATATACATTTTTTCGTTAAAAATCAACATGAACGGTTTAAAATACGGTTGAGTTAAGGCATTACGTAATCGGTTCGGGATATGTGTTATCTCGGAAGTCGGGAGTAGATGGTCAAGATGGAAAAAAAACTCACTTTCTTCAACATTTTATTCAGGTGACCTGTACAATGAATTACGATGCAGTATTTCACGAAGATATGTTTACGTGACGGAACATCAGTGACCTCATTTCTTCCAAGTGCAAATGTACCTAAGGAATTTGGGCCTTATGGACCCTTAATATACTCATTTTGGTTAAAGATGTAGGAACAAATGGGACATGTGGTCAGATAACATATATTTCGGATAAACATACTTAAACTACTCTTCTTGCGCTTCACCTATCTTCCAATAATAAATATAAAGACAACTATAATTTTTTTAATTTTAGAAATCTCTAATGACTGAATGTACAATGTTTTATATTTAATCATGTAGTTTATAGAACCTGGTGATACAAGTGGCTCTCGGGTTCACTTTATGGACAAAAAATAAAATACGCGTCCATCACATAATATATATTTTAACACGGAAAATGATCTCTCGCAGGAAACCTGTGCTGACGAAAGAGTTAACACATATCTATAAGCTATTAAACGTGCTTATATTATAGGGCAGGCCAACGAATGAAAGCAAAACTTTTGAAGAGCATAAAATCAACAACAATGCAGTATTTTACATGATTCTAACCCAGTATCCTCGCATTCGTAGTTACTTGCAATGTTAGTACTAATTTGGTTGTCAAGTGTGGAGCGAATACTTCTGAATTTCTATACGCGTGATATTTTTGCACGTGGAGGGTCGATCAAATGAAGTGTATTTTATTTAAGTTTTTTTATATTTGAAACTTAACGCCGAATCTTTCTGCCAATTTGCACATCAGCCCACCGGGAAAGTAGTAACGCCGGGCCACTACGCCGGTAGTACGCCGGGCCAGTCCACCGCTGTTTTTAACCTTTGTATATTATGTTTAACATGAACTGTATTAATTGCTTGCGTGTCCTCACCCGACGTATCCTTTCACAAGTAAAGCCAAATATTTTGTTATTTTATTCTTTCAATAATTGAAGAATATTTGAAATAACTTAATCCATTAAAAAACCATGTCCCCCGAGTCCAAGAACGACTATTTTTGCCATTACCGTTGGTCCTCAAATGGCCGAAGAGACCAAATCTTGAGCCGTATCTCCTAGAGAATATTCTGCAAGGAAAAGGAGTAACAATCGGATTTTACGTGGCTCCAGTTTATTCCCTTTTCCTTCTTTCTACAGCATATTCTCTAAGATTCGTTTCGAACTGCTTTGTTACAATGTGAACTGCTTTGTTAGTTGGAAAGATCATTGGGACTAATTTTAACCGATATCTTATTTGATACAGAAAAAAATATATCTAGCCACAGACAAGCAGTAAAAATTACCAATATTAAAATTTAAAACGCAAATAACTAATATTCTCGCAAAAAAAAACAACATTCTCAACACATTGATAAGTTCGGCCACTGTAAAATCTCAAGCTATGAAAACATGACAAATGGATGTAATAATAATGTACAAATATGGCTACAACTGACGTGTTCGGTCTAATTTATTTTAATGACAAAGCAAAAAATCATATTGGAAACAATCTAACGCTATGACCATTCATTGGTCATTATTCTCTCGAAATTATTTCGTCAAACAAAATAAGTACATTTTTGATAATTGAACACCTTGCGAAAGCATTGCGATTGTGTAGAAAACAAATGGAAATAAAAATGAGAACGCCCGACAAAAACTTGTCTCCCTTCGTTATCTAAATATTAATAAAGTTTATAGTTTCTAATAAATTATTCTTTACTCTTTTATCATATCCATTTGGGGTCACCTACTTGGACCTTCTTCCTCCATCTCTCTCGGTCTCGCCAATCACTCGGGGACAGTCCGAGTCTCATCATGTCCTCCTCCACTTTCCTATATAGTATCTTATTGGGTCTCCTTCTGCGCATATTTGAGAGTTCCCAATTCGTGACTGTCTTCTTCACCGTAGACCCTTTATTCTGCCGGTGCACACACCCATATAAGCGTAGCCGTACGTCCCGGGCTTAATCTACTATTGGCACCACTTTGATTTTCCCGCGAATTTATTCGTTCGGATCTTATAAAATCGAGTGACGCCCAGTGACTACCGTAGCATGCACATCTCCACGAGACGAAGCAGTTGTTTCTCTTTACTTTATTTACACTAAATGCAACATAATGTCGTATAAGTTTAGATAGATGGCGCTCAAAACGTTCAAACACAATATCCTACATTTCATTTGTCATCATTGTGAACAGAAATATACCACAAAGTTGTCTACAAAGTGCATATAAACTATGTGTCCATTATAATGGACGCCATGTCTGAAGAGGTTACATTGAATAAAATCGTAAATAATTCAATTTAGAAAATGTTTCTTTACTTCTTTATCAATTTGGTCAGACGATCTCACATGCGCGGATTTTAACGACTTCCGAATAATTTAATCCAAACAAACGATATATCACAAACAGCCACTGTGGAAACGGTTTTGTCTCCATTCAGTATAAAATAATAACCGGCCGAATTGGCATTTTGCTCGGATGGGCAAATGTCCGCATCGTTGTGACAACCGATCCATGAAAATTGCTAAAATCCCGATCCGCGAGCCCGGGTTACCGCGTTATCCGCTCTGCCCGTTGCTTGCTCCCCGTGTAGGCGCTCCAAAATAAATCTGCCTCGCGGTTCGCTGTCAGCCCCCGTTCCGGCATTAATATGCCCCGCAAATTCTAAGTACGGTAAACTCTATCCACGTAGAGACGGGTCACGTTTATAAATAGAAAGTAAGCGGCGCAAACATTAAGATGACGATAGACGGAGGCTGGGAAAAGACAAGAAGCTCTTTATAAAAGTTTTGGCTTTTGACCCTTTTGGTCACATTAGACAACTGAAAAACATCACTTCTAAGATACACGTACTTAAGATTTTTACAATAGGTAGGTATAAGACATAATTGGGATGAACATTTTTCAAAATCGATAGATTCGATATACCATATTTATGATTTATCCTTTATTTATTTTAATTCATTTTTAATAGCTACAATCTTTACAAAATATTAAAATGTAATAACAATTATTAAAAAAAAAACAAAATTAAAAAATCAGTAATTAAACCAACTTAAAAATATATCATAGATGAATTGCAGAGTTTGATAAGTAAATTGTATGAGATTTGTAAACAGAAAGATCAGAGGATGAATGTTGCGAAATATAAAGAAATTGTGATAGAAAAACGTGACAGGGAAATGAAATGCTATATATAGTACGTGTACAGTTGAATAAAGAAATATTGGAGAATGTTGAGGAATTTTGTTATTTGGGTAGTGTTTTCTCATATGATGAAAGAGTTAAGAGAGGTATATCGAACGGCGTGTGGTGATAGAAAACAAGTCAATGGGGCACTAGAACACATACTATATAATATACTTGAACCAGAAAACCTCAAAATTTACTAAGATATAGTCCACCAAATTTTTTTAGTGCCAACTTTGATCTATGCGAGTGAAGCGTGGACATGAAAAAAGACTGGCAGGAGCCGAATAAATGCTGTAGAAATGGGTGCATTGAAAAACTACATCAGGTGATAATGTATGATAGAAAACGTAATAAAGTGATTAGGGATGAACGTAAACTTAATGCTAATGTGTTGAGTAAGATGAAGAAAATCACGTTGAGATGGTTTGGATATGTGAAAGGAATGAAAGAAGAAAAACTAACATAACAAATATATAGTACAAA
This sequence comes from Odontocerum albicorne, assembly GCA_949825065.1. Taxonomy (NCBI): domain Eukaryota; kingdom Metazoa; phylum Arthropoda; class Insecta; order Trichoptera; family Odontoceridae; genus Odontocerum; species Odontocerum albicorne. Next base: position 35,943,171 of record OX463850.1, read on the forward strand.
TGTTGAGTGGAAGGCGTGTGAGAGGAAGACCAAGGAATCAAGTGAATATTTAGAAAGAATGAAACAGAAAGTCAGAGAAATTGGAGAAGTTATGAGACGGTATATGGATGTAGAAGAGGCTAAGGATGTGTGTCGAGATAGGAAAGTTTGGCACTCTGTCTTATCTGCCTACCCCGAAGGTCAATGGCATGATGGTATGTAAAATATGTACATAACAAAAGCAACACAAAAAATTAACACATAAAACGATTTTTTTTATCCACTTTGCACGGATTTCTCCTGTTACACAAAGAGGATCTGCTTCTAGAGTTAGCTTATTCGTTAGGAAGAATATCATCCAGGATTCTTATCGTACTGTTAGGCGGTGCCGAGAATATATCAACAGTGTCAGTTGGTTCAATATCTTATGTACAAAACTAGGGTTACGCTTTCAATTAAAAACTGCTTTAAATTTGTTATGATTTATTACGAATAAACAATTTAATTTTGTTAGAAAACAAAAATAAATGTGCCATAAAACATACGATGCTCGTATTTCCAATAAACTAGAAACAAATGTTAGTGAACACGGATTTTTTGCGTCAATTAGTTAAAAGACAAAAATACGAAGTTTATCCATAAGAGAAGTGACGCTAGGTATATATTTTATAATTTGTGCAATGTCACCTTTACATTTCAAATACTCGTACGTACGAGAGGGTAACTCTGCGCATGGCGCTCCAAGCTCGATGCAGTAATTCCATAAACGGGCGAGAGCACTCCACTGAGAGCGTTGATCTCCACATTTTTGTCCCATGACTGCCGAGTTTATTCTGCTAACTGGATTATGCACGGCCGCCGTGATAAGTAAAGAGAATCATATTGTTAATGCCGGATACTTTTACCCACAAAACAGCCGCTCTTAACACGATTTTATAGGTCACAATTCAATTTGTCTACTCGATTGGTCGCGAAGCGCGAGATTTTCACGTATATCTGCAGAAACCGCAACGACTTAAAACACATAATATAGCTTCAACGATGTAATATGGTTTCTCAATTTTTTTATTTTCAGACAATATTGTATTATATATCACTTTCGTTGTATACAGTAGAACCTGGCGGGATTATTTTCACGTAACAATATCTTCCAACTAACAAGAAAGTTGCTAAATAGACAAAATGAAATCAAGATTAGAAAATTTAAAAAATCTGAGTATTAACGGGAATCGAACCCGCAATCCGCGTGTTTGAAGACTGGCGTCTTAACAACTAGACCAGGGAGGGCGTCATGTCCCATTTGGATTTATTTATTGGCGGTTATAAGGCGTCTTAAATAAATTAAAACATACATAATATATATTATATTTAATTGCGAAATAGCGCTAAACAATTAATCTATTTAGTAATTTTATTATTATGATTGATGACATTAAATATAAAGATATTGTAAGTACAGAGCAAAGCACACCGGACGGCAATCAATTCATTTTGCATTCAGCCGGGCAGGGAATTTCCTGTGAATCCTGCAATTCCACTTATCGACAGGAAATAAAACACTATTCCAATCCCAAATGAGATATTTTGCGATTGGCATTCGAAAAAATGTCACATTCCTGTATCATCCATATGTGTTGAACATTTCAATTTACTTAATGATAACTTTTTACAATCTTCCGTTTCTTAATGACCACATGTTTTATTTATGAATAAGACTTCGGTTCAACATCCTCCGATAATACACATATGAACCGTTGATTATATCCTTTACAAGTCACGGAATCGGCTCATCTCTACCTAATGGATTTCGATATCATATAACATTTAGAAATAAGCTAGAAAAATATAATATTATCACAATTCATACATACATATATGCCATTTCCCTGTTGGGGTAGGCAGATAAGACTAAGCGTCAAACTTGACTATCCCAACATACTTTGTTCACATCCATATACATACCTATATATGTATACTTAAACAGTTTTTTTTCTGTTTCTCTTACTCCTTATTTTTCCTTTTTTTTTAATCACATTAACTTGATACAATCATACTTTTCTTGGTCGTCTTCTAACACGATTTCCACTCATATTTGCATAGTAAACTTGTTTAGTCTGTGATTTGTCACGTTACGCCGCTAAAGGTACTTAAGATAAAGATAGGAGCGTTGAGATAGTTCGGACACGTAGAAAGAATGAATTGTGAAAAAAATAAAAAAATACGTGAAGTTTGAAAACAACAACAAAAACGTCTCACGATCAAATTAAACGAATTCAGAAAAAGAGGGAAGAGTGAAAATTCTTTATAATAGGATAATAAACATGACGATATGTATGGACGTGGCAGAAACGAAAGATCTATGCCAGGATAGAAATAAGTGGAGATCTGTTCTCGTAGTGATGAAATATAACTGTCGATTATCTATTTAATTAATTTTTAAGGTGCCGTTTTCTCACGTCGTCTATGCAAACCAGGTATCCAACTCGACAATGATGAGTATAGATCAAATTAGAAATGTTGTAAAGTGTAAGATTTCAAGTGACGTGTCAGAAATAGTGTCACAATAGAGTATATATAATAATTGATTTTGTACCAAAACTGGGGCCACTTATATTTTTAAGTGAAGAAATACGTTAAGTAAAATCTCCAATAAAAACGCCGCGTTTGTCTAAAAGCTACTCGTATTTTCTAACGAAATATTTTTTTTATTCTGAAGTATTTTTCTTTATTATTTTAATAGAATCATGTAAGTTTTCTATTTTCGTACGGTAAAATACTTTTTTTCTGCCAATATTAAAAAAAAACGAAGATTTTCACGACTGTTTTCCATTAGTTAATATTTTTCAAAGTTGTTACCGTGTTGAGTTGGCTGCTGAAACGAATCACGTTACAGTCGCGAGTGCGGGAAGTTGCTAAGTGGGTGCTACTAGCGTGCTAACTGTATTCGGTAATGTTTTTTTACATTGTCCGAGGATGAAGACTGCAAGCCTTCGAAATGTCATTTAAGTCAACTTAACACGACAATAACTCAAAAAAAAACATTTTAAAATTATCATAATTAACATATGGTTTATTAGAAATATCTAAAAAAATATATATTAATCCTTCATGTGTCTGCAAAAATATCAAGTCAGTTTAATGTATTTTTCGTAGTTAAATGTCGTTTTGACAAATTATTGTTTCTTACAAGCATTTACAAAGCAATTTGATGTTTCCTCGATTATCTCGGACAAGTAAAAATGCGAGTTGGTTCCTTTTTAGATGAATACGTCTAAACTATTTAACTGTGTTATCAGCCACAAGCCATCAGCGTTAATATAGAATTGTTTGTCTTGGAATAATACGAGTAGGATTCTTCTAATGCGAAATTGTCGTGTGGGAGAGCTAATTCACATATGAAAGGATAGTTTGTAAGTGTCCGAGAATGAAAAAATACTTCTACACTGCTCAACAAGATCGGCAAGTGGGCGAAATATGTTTTGTAACAAGGAAATGGATTTTATCGAATCAAGAAAAGCTCTACTCCAGTCAGAATGCTTGAAATACAATTTGGAAGAATAACGTATCGATACTTCTCAGGCAACGCATATGAATTAGAACTGAGAACTCATTAATTGAAGTTATTGTAATCCAACAATTTATGTTACGCCACTGGCTAATGTTGTCGTCGACTAGTTGAATGTTTATATTGTCACAGGAAATGAATAAAGGTTTTTCTTTCCCTTTGTTTTAACTAACTTTTTTTTATTATCAGAAATATTTTTTTATTAATATTTACTTATGTGGACATTTTTATTTTTATATAGCTTGTTTTACATTACACGTTCTTGTACACTTACTGGAATAAATATATTTAATAGTAATAATACGAGGAAATGTTATCAATAATAAAAAAAACATGTATTCAAACGTTTCACAGCGTAGTTGATAAGAACGATGATTTAACAGTGATATTTACAGTTGCATCATACTTTTTGTTGCATACCATACATTACAGCCTGGTTGGTTTTGTACCATATACCAATCTCGACAAACCAACTAGAATAATGTTAAAGAGGTCTTAAGTGAAAACCAAACCTTTTTCTTAAATTTCTTTTTCTTATTTAAGCAAAAACGAACAAACCCAAAAAACACTTATTTAATTTTAAATATCATATAAGCTTACTTCAATCCTGCATATGCAAAATCCTCCAGTTGCAAAGCAGCCGTGATACCCATTAGACCACGGAGGTCCTCTTAGATTCGTAGGTTTTGAAATTTACTGGAGATAGATCACGCAGAAAAAAACTAAATATTATATGTATTCAAATTTTATATTTTTTTACTATTATTATAAATATTATAATTAACTATAATATATTCAAGCACTAGCTTTTTTATCAGAATATGGCGAGAGATCAGGTGGGCAATTTTTTTGGGCCTACCAGCCGCCCTAATCTCGTGACCAACCGACCGTTTCGATCTTCGAGACGGATATTCGCCCATCTCAAAACATATTACCACTGCCTAATCAGAGTGCCACTCATAAAACTCACAAAGTTCCATTAAAATTGAGCGGCACTATTTTTCCACATAAAATAAATATACAATGCAAATGTGAATGGAAGGTGTGGTAGAGGAAACCAAGGAAAATGTTGTTGGATCATCGAATTCTATAGGAAATCGTTGAGTTCTATGGGGTGTGTAAATGTAGAACAGGCGAAAAATCTGTCGCAATAGGAAAATCTGGCGCTATCTCCCCGCTGCCTACCACCAACATGAAATTGGCATAATGTGTGTATTGTTTTTTTGCAAATAAAAACTAGAGCACAGCATGAGACTCATAGTAAAGCACTCACAAGCGACATCAATCATGAATCCGACTGTGACAAAATGGCCGACGGCAAACACTTGGTGTATGCAAACACTTGGTGTACGGCAAAACATATGGTGCCTCTAATAACAAATCCATACCATTCTCAATAAGTACCAATCTTTAGAAGTTACGTGTTAAACTTTTATGACATTCCGACATTGTGTCAATTAGTTAGTGGTTTTAGTGACGCTATTTTTGCTATTTTCAAAACAATGGAAAAAACCGAATTTCGTGTGTTGATAAAACATTGCTTTTTAATGGGGAAAAATACCGTTCAAACTCAGCGATGGCTTGAAAAGTGTTATCCGGGCTCTACTCCGTCGAAAACAACAATTTGTCGGTGGTATGCTGATTTCAAACGCGGTCGTACAGACACAAATGATGCTGAACGCTCTGGTCATCCAAATGAGGCTGTTACACCAGAAAACAAAAACACCAGGAGAGCCGCCGGTGAAAGTCGTCCGAAGCGACCAAAAACTCAACAGTCGGCCGGGAAGGTTATGGCCTCCGTATTTTGGGATGCGCATGGTATAATATTCATCGATCACCTTGAAAAGGGAAAAACCATCAATAGCGAATATTACATGGCCCCATGTGAAGAAGAAAAAAGTTCTCTTTCATCAGGACAATGTACCGTGTCACAAGTCGATGGTAACGATGGCCAAATTGCATGAGTTGAACTTCGAATTGCTTCCGCACCGACCGTATTCTCCAGATTTGGCTCCCAGCGACTATTGGCTGATCGCAGACCTCAAAAAGATGCTCCAGGGAAAGAGATTTGGCTCCAATGAAGAAGTGATTGCCGAAACTAATGCCTATTTTGAAACCAAAGATACATCGTTGTACACGGCTGGCATAGAAAAGTTAGGAAAGCGTTGGAATGAATTTATCGCTCTTGAAGGAGACTATGTTGATGAATAAATAATAATTTTGGCAAACAAATGTTGTTTTAGTAGTTAGTCCCGGGTCTTATTGATCGATGTGTTACTGCGAAATTTCTTCTTAAAAAAAACTGGCAAATGCAGGCCATATATTTCACCACAGAATTTTGAAATAGTATCGATCACATATACAAATAAAACACATTTAACTACAATACATGGAAGACCTATTGAGATAAACACGACTATACAAAATTACGACGCTGGAGGCAGCATAAAGCCACGAAGATACAACACTGCCTTTCTTTGCGATTGGTGCTGTCGGTAGCCGATGCTGTGGAAGGTCTCCGGAAACGAAGTCGCCTACGGGTATCTACTTCTTTGGATTATATATTTCAATGTTTGATTTATTTTTAACATCCTTCATAAAGAGGAAGTCAGCAATATATTCACTGCTTGTAAACAGAAACAAATTAATTGATTTAATTGTAAATTATATACTAAATAATATTTAACTTTAATTAGCTTCATAAAAAAAAGAAAGCCCATTTTTTTATAATAATAAATGAGGATTACAAACAATTTTTCGTGGCCTTCTAAGTCTAACGAGAATTTTCGGTTGGCCACTTGCAATTATTGATCCCAGTAAAAAATTAATAAAGGTAAGATTGAACAACCTCGATATCAATTTATAACGTCTTCATCAGAAAGCCGAACGAGAAGGTAGAATATTTGATCAATTCGTTCCAAAGAATTAATTTTTCAATATTTGTTTCATAAAAAAAAGCTTTCGTTTTTCTTTCACGTTTTGCGATACGCAGTTAATTTTAAATATCGTATAATTTATGCCAATAAATAAATATTAAAAACCCTATTACGGAGTTAAATGATTAGAGATGAAAGTGAACGTAAAGTTGATGTGTTGAGTAAGATGAAGAGCACGCTAAGAAGATTTGGGCACGTGGAACGAATGAAAGACAAAATATTAATAAAACAAATATACAGTGCAAATGTGAGTGGAAAGCGTTTGAGAGGAAAACCAAGGAAAGTATGGTTGGATCAATCAAATTATATTTTGAAAGAATGAAATGTAGAAAGTCAGAGAAATCGTAGAAATTTTATGGATGTGGAAGAGGCTAAGGATGTGTGTGTGTGTGTGTGTGTGTGTGTATGTGTGTGTGTGTGTGTGGGTGTCGTGATAGGAAATTCTGACGCTCTCTTTTTTCTGTCTACCCTGATGGTGTATGATATATGTAAAAACAAGTTTTCAAATACGTACGTACATCCGTTTATTGCAAGTTGTTAAACTTTGAAAAATCACAGGTTATCGCGACAAATGCTCATAAGGAACAATATAAAATATTCAAATAAATTCATTGCCCTATGGAAACAATCACACCCATTTTAAAACAAAGAAAATCGAATAAGAAAAAATCAAGTTAAAAAATCTAACCAACGTATCCGCTTTGAACTCAAGAGTTCACACATCGTCGAGACATTATGTCGCGTCACAAGCGAATAATCCAAAAAAACTCTTATTCCCAGAATAACAATCGATCCTGCGCAGTGCAGCATTTGCAACAAATAACGGTTTTGCTGAGATCAAAAACGCGACTTGCCTGCTGAATTTGGATTACGAATGAGTGCAACGGTTTTTTTTTGCCGTATCTGTTTCGACATCGTATCTAAGCTGTGTCTCTTTATGGCGGCATTAGTCGACAGAATTGGCGATTATCTCATCCGGCTCGCCCACCTGCCGGACGAAATCTATTGTCGTGTGGACCCACTGCAGTTTAGTACCAAGCCCCGTATCTCCCAGACGAAATTCATTTATAAACTAATTAATGGTTGATAAAAAATAAACTAAATCCAAAAATAACGTTTTACTTTTGTTTTATTTAAAAGAACACTTACATGAAAAATTTTAACACAAAATATATAATTTATCAATTACACCACGGATTAAAATCTCAATTGCAATTTCGTCATGTCACCACACAACCATACCATCACGCCATCTTCCTTTTGGGTCCAATTGTAGGACAAAAAGGAACGTAAATAAAAAAAGCGATATGTATTCCAAATACGGTGTGTTACTTAGTAATTATAAAATTGAGACCAAGCAATATTGCCTAATTTTGAAATTGATACTAAGCAGTATTACCACATTTTAAAATTGAGACCAAGCAATACTACCACATTTCAAGATTGAGACCGGGGAATATTGCCTCATTTTGAAATTGACACCAAGCAATATTACCTCATTTTAAAATTGAGACCAACCGATACTGTCTCGTTTCAAAACTGATATCAGGCAATACTGCCTCATTTCAAAATTGAGACCAAGCAATATTGCCTCATTTTAAAATTGAGACCAAGCAATATTGCCTCATTTTAAAATTGAGACCAAGCAATATTACCTCATTTTAATATTGAGACCAAGCAATATTGCCTCGTTATGAAATTGAGACCAAGCAATACTGGCTCATTCCAAAATTGAGACCAAGCAATATTGCCTCATTTTAAAATTGAGACCAAGCAATATTACCTGATTTTAAAATTGAGACCAAGCAATACTGGCTCATCACAAAAAAAATTGATCAAGCAATATTGCCTCATTTTAAAATTGAGACCAAGCAATATTACCTGATTTTAAAATTGAGACCAAGCAATACTGGCTCATTGTGAAATTGAGATCAAGCAATAATGCCTCACTTTGAAATTGATACCAAGCAATATCACCTTATTTTAAAATTGAGACCAAGCAATACTGCCTCATTTCAAAATTGAGACCAAGCAATATTGTCTCATTTCCAAATTGAGACTAAGCAAAGCAATATTGCCTCATTGTGAAATTGAGACCAAATAATAATGCCTCATTTTGAAATTGCTACCAAGCAATATTACCTCATTTTAAAATGGAGACCAAACAATATTGCCTCATTTTAAAATTGAGACCAAGCAATATTGCCTCATTTTAAAATTAAACCAAGCAATATTGCCTCATTATAAAATTGAGACCAAACAACATTGCCTCATTTTACAATTGAGAACCAAGCAATATGAGAAAAAGACCACTTAAGTAGACCAAGAGAGGACAAAGGACCTCAAAAGATTCAGCGCAGATGACTGGAGGAACGAAGCGCATGATCGGACTGGAAGACGTCGTCCAAGAAGCTAAGGATCTACAAGAGCTGTACGGGCAACGGGAGTAAGTTAAAGATCAACAGTCTAATAAATAATATAGGTATACAAAGTTTTCTTTCTAATTCTGCAAACTTGCAAATGAACAGATTTTGAAATTTCGCAAATTTCCAAATGAACAGACAGTATCAAAATCTACAACGATGATAGTACGCAACAGTATTCTGGCGTCAACTTTGATGTATGGAAGTAAGAAAACAGTGAAAGCTGCTGAATGCTTACACTGAGAATAATACAGGGAATGGCAATGTAGGGTAGAAAGCAGCGATTAAGGATGCAAGGCTGAAGTATTAAGTAAGATAAAGAAGAGAACTCTGAGATGGTTGAAGCATGTAGAACTAATGAATAAAAAAAAGACGAAGAAAACAACTAAACAGTACAAACGTGAGAGGAAGGCGTGGTAGAAGAATACCAAGTAAAGTGTCCTAAGATCAAAAGAATAATATTAAGAAAGAATATGTAAAAGGGAAGAAGTTGTATGAATCTAAAAGAGGCGAAATATGTGTGTCGGAATAGGAAAGTCTGGAGATCTCTATTTGCTTACCCAGAAGAAGGGAAACTGAGTGATGTACTCGTATGTATTTACAAAAGAACTTATAACTTAATACTTGAAAAATATATCTCCAAGAAGTGCAGTTTTTGCTATGAACCATTCAATACTTTCGCGATGTTGTTTTAAAAGATCAAACTAAATCACTATTCGTACAAAGAAACCATTCATTAAACACGAAATAGACATTGGTCAATCGAAACACCCGGACAGAACTTTTATTAACTAGAAACAATAACAGTTACGTGAAATGCTTTGTTGTGAAACATTGTTTTAAGACATTGGTTGTGATCATTGTTAAGAAATAGACAATGTATAGCGTTACGTTGGTTATAAACTGTACAGCCTGGAGGGTTTAATGCCACGGGGAAATATCTTCCAACCAACCAGAAAGATGGCAAAAAGGGCCAAAGCAAAAGGAAGTGAAAACCAAACAAGAATTCTTTTAAAAAATCTGAGTTTCAACGTGAAACAGTTCGAAGACTGGTATATAACCAACAAGACTATGGAGGTAGAAGTGTACAAAAATGGGAAATTTTCTTAAAACTTCTAGGTTTCACGAGATATATATTTGTTTTGTTAATGTTTCTTCATACATTTGTTTTACATGCCCAAACCATCTCAGAGTGCACTTCTTCATCTTATTCAACACATAACCCTTAAGTTTACATTCATCTACAATATAATTACTTAATTGCGTATTATGTCATACATTGCCCTCCATGTATTTAATTTAGTACGCGAATTTATTCAGCTCCTTTAAAAAAAAATTCCAAGTCCACGTTTCACTCCCATGCTTCAAAATTAGAACTAAAATACTATTGTGGACTATCATCTTAGCAAATATTGATACTGGCAAATATATAAACAGTGTATATTCTAAAAAATGAGCGAGAACTCTTCTCACTGAGCCATGGTAACACTATGTCAAAATTGAGAGCGTTATATTAAAATAGTTAGAACACTATACAGGCGCCAAATAGTCTACCTTTCGGCTTTCGACTCAACACTGCGAGTCCTGTATGGCTTTCATAATGTTAGACATTTTAAAACTTAGATAACGATATTTTTACATAGTATTCGATCAAAAGGTCAAATATTAAAATTAAAATTGCGGAGGCGTATTCATAGAAAATGCTAAATAAGAAAAGAGCAACGTCCGCAGCTACGAGTAGATATAAGAGAATAAGCCTTGTTCATCAAATAGCCCTTGGCAATTCCGGGGCGAATATTTTAACAATAACACCCACCTGGACGCCTGGCCACCTGCTGGATGAAAAGTTAACAATGAGAGCGATTTCCAATATATTCCAGTTATTTTAAGACAGGCAACTTCGGATTATAATAGATACGTATTAGTACGAGAATAACTATTAAAATAACTTGAGAGGTACATGACCGCGCTGGACATCCGTGCGAAAGGTCGACGGTTCAACTCCGCGCTATGCTACTCCTCTAGAATGACAGATGTTTTTGTCACTCAGTATTCGGGGGTATATGGATACATATGTATTCAGTCATAAAAGATGAAAATAAAAATTATGACGACGTGCTTCCGAACGTCTCATTTCGGTGTGCCATCGGATCCAATACAAAGGTGTAACCGGTGAGTTTGCTGGTGTACAACGACTCACTCACTTAAAGAGAGAAAAATATAACAAAATGCCACGGCACAATTTCACTTTCCAATCGAATTAACGTAGGAATGTTGAGTGGATACTCGACTTCTGGGCCCAGCAACCGCATTTACAAAATATAAACATGGACCAAGATTTATTTAATATAACGTTTTTTTATATCTAAAAACTGGTTACATATTTCAATTTGGAGTTTAAAAAACTCTAAATTGAAATATATGTGTCTCAATTATTTTAGCACCATTAAGATACCAGATCTACTCGAAGAGTGCCTACGCTATAATGTAACAAATTTCAAAAAGTGCTAACTTAAGAGACCTCTTATTGAATGTGCGCCATCGACCGACATACACTCCAGAAGTATATTCTAAAGGCCAACGGCAATAAAAGACCAATAGACGAAGCCCGGTCTATTAGCCTGATCTACCTCAAATAGACGGTTAATACGATATCCGTGTAGCAAACATTCCAGATAGCACATTTATAACACAAAATTCCAACAAGTAGGTACTGCGCGCTAGATCATCAGGATTTTGAACACTATGTTAAAAGACAGTTTAAACTACACCATAAGTCATTGAAATCACGTCAAGGCTACTGAATATTCGTTGTATATCTCAAAAAGAAACTTTTGTAAGCTTTATTAACCTGCTACACACAATATTATCGAATTCCTTTTATTTCAGTAAATTTAATAATGTTTAGGTACTGCTTCCTGTATCGAATTATTCAGGAAAACATTTGAGTTATGCGAAGAAGACCTCGAAGGCAAACATCATGGAAAACCACATTTTACAATGTTGTTTATAGTTAAGGCATTAACGTTGTGGAGGTTTAAAGACACTAATTTATTTTTATCAAACACTGTTTATTCCAGTTTTTTGTGACGGTATAACCCTACCGGTTTCAAGGCTTTCACCTCATCTTCAGGGGAGCGCAAACAAGACTAAATGCTGTTCGAACTGGTACCGAGTAACGGAAATAAATTAGACAGATTAGAGGCCCTAGAGATTTCTAAGTCAGTACACCGATCCGAACATCTGTTGAACAGTTATTTCCCAAAAATCTCTCCGCTCTTGGCCGAAATTGTCCCATGCCTCCCTCACCTCTCAGCCTCCAACCGTTGAAGCGTGAATATCGGTACCAGTTCGAACAGCATTTAGTCTTGTCTGCGCTCCCCTGAAGATGAGGTGAAAGCCTTGAAACCGGTAGGGTTATACCGTCACAAAAAACTGGAATAAACAGTGTTTGATAAAAATAAATTACAACATTTTACAATGGTTTAGGCAGAGAACTGTGGGTACTAACAATATCATGATTCCCAACCTTCGATAGACAGACAAGATACTCTAAGAAATGAATTGCGTAGCAGATCCAACAAATAGTTGTAAATCATTCTCCGAAGGGTGAAAACTTTGTCATTCTTAAAATAACATGAGTAAAAATATGATACGACAGAACGATCAATAATAATTGATTTAAAAAAATACAGGAAATAAAGTAGTGCAACACGAGTTTCGTTGTTATATAAACAAATAACTGGTTCTTTTGGCCACACTCCACGGGGAAAAGTATCAATTGATATTATATTATACTATATATAACCCACAAGTTCAATTAAAACTAAGAATGCCCCCTGGCAAAACAATTTATTTGTCTAGCAGCCAGACTCCAGATAAATCTGTATCATAAAATTGAGTTTATTTGAAAATTGAAATATTTCTCGGAAACAATGAATGTGTTTGCATAATATCGGATATTTTTTAATGATTCATGAAAACTGTGAAACGAATTTACTTGCGCATTCTTCTTTTATTTTCCCTTGCCTTATCCCATCCATTTAGGATTGGCTGTTTGTACCTTTTCCTCCATCTCTCTCGATCTTACCAATCACTTAGGGACAGTCCGAGTCTCATCATGTCCTCCTCATCTTTCTTACATGGGCTTTTTATGGGTCTCCATTTTCGTCTATTTGGGAGTTCCCAATTCGTGGTTGTCTTTAGCGTAGACCCTTCATCCCGCCGTTGCACGTACCCATACCAGCGTAGTTGTACTTCCCATTAAAAGGTTAGGATTGGATCATAGAAAATAATGTTGTGAACGAATGTAGAATTATTAAGTCTAAACTTCTGAACACCAAAATTCGTCTGATTAAAACTTTGGTTTTCTCCATAGCACTTTATGGAGTAGAAACATGGACTTTGAGAGAGAAGAAATGAGATACGCATGTTTTAGAGATATGGTGTTGATTTTTTCGATTGTCAATTCCCCCTATTCTATGTATTTATGCGCTAGTCTGCACTAAAAGTATCAAGGATTTATTTTATTGTTTATCACTTTCGTTATGTACAGTATAAACTGGAATGTTAATTGCCACTTAGTAAACCTTAAGGTGTTAAACAAGTCAAAAGTGAAAACAAGACTAGAACCTTTTTTTATAAAATTTCAGCACCAATAGCGAATCGAAGCCGCTACCCCCGAGTGAGAAGTCAGGCGTCTGACTAACTATGTCGCGGAGGGCGTAAATGACCTATCTACATAAAAATAAATTCATTGGATTTGTCATATTTGAATAATACTTAAAGTAATCGGCTACAAAAAATACGCCTGTTTTTTTTTTTTGCAAAATGAGTCTGGCAGATGCGATATAACCAACAAAGATATACTTAATCGATCAATCTCTCCGAAGACGATGATGTCCGGAGTGCCGATGATCTCGTCGATATCAGTCAACATGTTGCAATATAGATAAACATTTTTTTGTATTAAACCTCTATCGATAATAAAAGGGTCCACTCTCAGATCTTAAAGTTAATTTATGAAGTTATGGGAGTTCATTTATATTGTAAACATTGAAAATAGAACAGGAGAAACAGGTCAAAAAATCAAATAAACATTTGTAAAATGTCCGTTGAATTGCGTCAAATAAAAATATTTATTCAAAAATTCATAGTATTACAACACTTGTATAATAATAACATGGACTGAATTAGATTTTTTATTGATGTATAGTAAACTAATATACATGCGTGTATATCCATCGATTTACACGATTTTACATTAACGCGGTCGAGAAAAATGCTTTATAAAATACTTGAATTTTGTCTAGTAAATTATACATGTAGACGTATGTTTACTCGCCTCAACCAGCAAGCTCGGCATTGAATGTCAAGTCAGCGGAGAGGTAGACTAGCAACACAATTAATAGTTTATTACACGTGCAATAATTACCAGTCACTATTTTTTTTATCTATACTTTATTCGCACATTAAGAAGTTAGTAGCTAATGTATCGAAAAAATAATATATGCGTAAGAATCAGTTATTTCCAAAAATCAAGAGAATTCGTTTTGGTAATGTTGAGAAACTGACATGTACAGCGATATATTTCATAACTTATAGTTGGTGGATAATGCATATAAGTTTAAAAGATAGTTAAACCTGATGGTCACTTAATGGACAAATATCAAGATATGGGCTCATCACATAGCAGTTTACGCTCAAGTATCTTCGCGGGATAACAAGAAAAGGAGGAAAGAGTAGTCAATTGCGAATTGGAGGACGATCACAGAGGAGAGATATTCAAGAGCTATATGAATTGTAGCGCAATTACATAAAAAAACCGATAAATAAATGCTACCACAATTAGACGAATTTGAATAATTTGATTGTTAATACGAATTGAACAACAAATTAAAATGCGCAACATGACAAAAATATACATATTTCAAAAAGTAGCTGACATGTTAATATTGAATAATAGCGCTATTATTCACATTAAATATTACGAGAAATGACATAACGAAAGAACCGGTACTTTACAATTTGCGCATCATTCGAAACTTTTTAATGATATTCCTAGGGTATTTCATCAGTAAAAATAGACAACAAAAAAAACAGCGTAAAAGTTAAACGTCCAAACGAGAATCTCCCGTGTGTTAAATCTGGTTTACCTTGACCATTTAAAGCTGTCAACAGCGAACCGGGCACACACACACACAGTATATGAAAGACCTAACAACCAAAACAAACTGTTATATGATAATAATGTAACGACACCATTTTAACGCGTGAAGGATACAAATACTCGTAGTAATAATTTGCGTAAAATGATAATTTATTGTACGACAAATGAGGAAACATTTGTATTTTTTTTACGGTAATAATTATTTTTTAAAAAGAATAATATTTTACATAAGAAATTAAAATCAAATCCTTCATATCGTAATCACTTTGAACTTAGTGGTAAAAAGTGATATTCGGATATTTATCGCAACAACGAAATATAATGAATGCATCGATAACAATAATTCGATATCGTTAATGAGTTTGTTATCTTGATTATATCTACAATAGTTGATAAGGGTGGCTGTGAAACTGAAATAAGAAGAGAAGTATGACGAAAAGGGTAATGATTGGTCTGAAGAAAGAAACATCTCTTCAGGAGTAAGAATACGTGTAGCTAAACTCTGTTGTTCTCAATATTCGATTCCTGGGTTTTGTTACAACGATTAACAAATGCCTCCATATAAGGAGAACTAACATTACACTTCCAGATATATGTTATGTATTTATAGTTCAACTTATTAATTAAGATTTAAGATCTAAACTTTATTTATTTATGGATTCTATCCACACTATAACACTACCAAATAAAATACATAGTCATAAAAAGCCTTTTCATAGAAATTTTATACTCGGAGTCAAAACTGCGAGCTTGCTGCACACAATAGACTAATACACACTCGAATACTGCTATCAAAAGTTACACATATATCACAAACAATTTCCCTGTTGGAGTAGGCGGAGAGGGCAGATCACAAAACTTTGTAACCGCGACAAACTCTTCACTTCTCACTTTTCCTTCTATCAAAATTTCAATCACTCGGTCATCGTCTGCCTCAGCTCCCACTTATGCTTGCGATATCTCTTTTTAGTCAACTTTTCGTCACCCATCCATTCAACATATTGAAACCACATCAACGTACTTTTTTCATCCTACTCATAACATCTATATTTATTCTGACATAACATCGACACACCACATATTCTCGGCTTCTTTTATTAATTTTAGACGTCCATGTTTAACTCCCATACATTAATGTAGGCACTATAATGCCTTAACTATAAATAATATACTAATAAGCTGTTTTGAACCATAATGTTAGACAAAAATGTGACCGCACTTCAAAGAATTTTTTTCATATCGAAATTTAAACATCATGAAAAAAATATATAAATAATTAACCATGCACGGAAAAGGTTATACGCGATTGTAGGGTAAAAGGTTATAAACGATTTTTTCCCATCAATCCTTAATATATACATAGATTCAGTTTTTTTTATAAATCACATTTGGAAGGGGTTAGATAAGTTGATAAAACCTTGAAACAAGGGAAGGTATGTAGCTAAATAAAGTTGATGTCTACCCTTCACCGACTAATTTAGGATCGACGAACCGTTTATTTAATGAACCGTAAAAATCAGAGCATATACGACCCTTCTAGATGGAAGGTAAAATGACCTGTTGGTTAAGTATTTAAATGGCACGTATTGTAAATAATTGAAGAGGGTTCAAATCTCAAAATAGATGATTCAAAGAAAATAAATATGAACTCGTTAAGAGTACCAATAGAGAGATTCATCTAAAATATAAATAACTTATGAGAATGGGCATACGCATCTTTCCTCAAGAACGGATCTCGGTGCCTAGAAGGCATGACTAGTTTTCCTCAAGAACGGATCTCGGTGCCTAGAAGGTATGACTAGTGTTCTAGCCCAGTGTTGCGGTCTTGATTCCCGGTGATATCTTGTCGTTCTCATTATGAGACTAATTGACAACTACTTTCATTAGATCTCTACATATGAAAAATATGAATTTAAGAATAAACATGAATAAGGAAACATGTAATCGTGTATACAAATAAACTACTTCAGTACATTTTTAATGGATATGTTACGTTTGAATATTACTCCTTAAACGTTATAAGATATCTACACACCTGTTTATACATATACAAATTGTTAACAGAAAAATGTCAAACCTTTTTTGTTGATTGGCAATTTTTTGTTTAATGTACCGGACAGTAATAAACGCCACCGTGAATTAAGGAGCATCACGACTCGCACACGGAATGACCTTGTTGAATGAGGTTTTTTTTAACATCGATATCTTATACATCTCGGTAGATACATTTGAAGATAAGCCCCGTTAATAAATCTTTGTAGGTATACCTAAATCACTTATCAGGAAAGCATGAGTAACATTGTTTCTGTTGTCATTGTGCTATATTTAAACATTTAATTTTTTTTTTCTTTTTCATTTCGTGTAATTGAGTTAAATGTCAATCATAAAATATGAAATGATAAATAAATAAAAATTGTATTATAAAAACATTTAAAGACTTCATTTACGATGCATTCCAATTAAAATACTAGTCTAGTTCATTTAACGATGCATTCCAATTAAAATACTAGTCAAGTTCATTTACGATGCATTCCAATTAAAATACTAGTCTAGTTCATTTGCGATGCATTCCAATTAAAATACTAGTCTAGTTCATTTACGATGCATTCCGATTAAAATACTAGTCTAGTTCATTAAATCTGCGGAAGATCCGCGCGTAAAGTTGATTCAAACCCCGCGCTGTGCTACTCCCCTCGAATGACACAGGCATTTTTTCCGCCTAATATTCAGGTGCACAAGAATACCCATGCCTTTGGTCATGCCCATTCTTTCAAAAACAAACATAACTCTCGGCGAAATATCATACTAGCCGAACTGCAATACAGCGCCTTTACCTGTAAACATGGTGATGTCAAAGATGGTCTGCACCGCACTCTGGACCGCTGCTCCCACTGCCATGGCTTCGGCTCCACGCTTCTCTTATCCCGAGATATTATATAATTCCAGCACTTAACTTCGATCACTCGAACCGCTAGCACCGAGAGCAATTGTAATAATCGGCGCGATACAAGTACAAGATGAAATACAAAATAACGAATTATTGCTTGTAGCACTTACAACGTAAAAACTCCAATAATCCTTTAAACCACAAGAATCAAAATCGTGTTTAGTTCGCCATAAAGAGAGTATGTACTCGTATAAGCAACCTATCCTACACCACCGACTACTTTAGTATAAATAATAATAATAAAATAAAAATTTATATAGTGCCATTTAGAAAGCAGACCCTCAAGGGGGCTCTGGCTCGGGATTCAAACCACTACTTTTGACAAAACAAGCATCAAAAAATAAAAATAAAAATGAAAGCAGGAAAAGCCGGAAGTAAGCGAAATCGAATGAGCTCTACGATATGTATGGATAAGGAAGAGTTGAAATATGCGTGTCGAGATAGTCAAGTTTAGCGCTGTCTTCTATGCCTACCCCAGCTGGGAAACGGCGTGACGGTATGTAAGTGAGATAAACAATGTTAAATCTCACATTTCCTTCGCGAAATTCAAATTAATATTATTAATTCGTGCGTAACATTCTGATAACTATGTAAGGAGATTGACATAAGACATGTAAGACTAATATGCATTTTGTCATCTCTTATTTTTAATTCTAAATCTGAATTAAACCCTTGCTGCCTGGTGATGTCCACTGAGGGCATTTAACTATTTTACCAGATTAAACCCATTTTATTAACGTCCTTTTAGGATACACTCGAGAGTGAAACCCGAAAACCTCGGACGAAAATCAAACACCTAACCAACAAAGTCTAACAAAAGCTTTGATAAATAAAAAAAATAAACATTGTTTCTCGGCGGAACTTTAATTCCAAAATGACTGACAATCACAAAAATAGAATGTGCCCTTTCTAATCTCTCCACAACACGAATTGAGTGCGGCCATGAAAGTTTTAATAAGGAAAGAGGAAATGGGACCGCAGCTGCCGCCTTTCGTCGGCATAATATTAGCGGCAATATCTCACGATATTCCGATTTGCGGTTCCGATAGCCCAGCCCCCAGCGCTAATAATGCCCGGAGAGGCACGCGAGATTCACGGGAATTGATTGCATTATATCGAACGGATCCTATTTCTATTCATTGCAATGCACAATGCTCTTCAATGTTTGAACAACCTCGATCTTATTCAAATGTCGTCTCCGTGGATCTTGAGATTCCTTTCTCTCAACAATTGAGATACCTTGATAGATTTAAACCCAGAAAATGTCGTCTCCGTGGATCTTGAGATTCCTTTCTCTCAACAATTGAGATACCCTGATAGATTTAAACCCAGAAAATGTCGTCTCCGTGGATCTTGAGATTCCTTTCTCTCAACAATTGAGATACCCTGATAGATTTAAACCCAGAAAATGTCGTCTCCGTGGATCTTGAGATTCCTTTCTCTCAACAATTGAGATACCCTGATAGATTTAAACCCAGAATTTGCAATTCAAATTTCTTACTGATTTCTCCAAGAAATAGTTTTCTACCACCGTGGCATAGTTGATACTCGTAGGCCTCTATTTATCCGGTGAAAAGAGAAAAGAAAGGGTTCGAGTCTGGTTTTTCACTGAAGGACTGTAACATTTTTCAGTTTGGTTAAAAGATATTGCAACATGGCCATAAATCCGCCAAATACTACTGTATACAATAAAAGTGTAATACAATACAGTTTGACTTAACTTTTGTGCCATTGTGGAAACCCTTTTTATTTTTTATATTATATTTGATCCATCAATTGTGCCCTGACTGTGCTTAGCTAGTGGAATGACGGATTCACTTTCAGTTCGACTATATTTTTAGATCATATTGCATTTGAATTTGTTCTTAAGTAAGAATTCAAGCTAAGTTGCTGAAACTACTTGTCATTAGTTCTTATAACACTACTTAGCTCCACAAACATCACCGCTATACAAACACTCTGCCTAGTGAAAAACCGGAGCAAATTTAAACTGCCGATCGTCTTTCAAATATGTTGATTGCTCAAGTTGGTTTTCCAAGTATATTGATTGCTCAAATACAATACAATAAACGCACAGGTGTCTTCCATCCAAAGGATTGCTAACTCGTATTCTTCCTTTATCATGTCCTTGTTTCACTCCCATCCGTCAATGTGAGCGGCCAACGTCACATAATTATCTATTTTTATATTTATATACAATATATTATTAAGGCGTTACACTGTGGAGGTTTAAAGATAATTTGTTTAGTAAAACACTATTTATTCCACTTTATATAACGGTATAACCCTACCGGTTTCAAGGTTTTCACCTCACCATCAGAGGAGCACAAAAAAGAATTATAATTATATTTGCTAAATTCAACAAGTGATTACTTAATCCACGTTTATTGCAAGTGATTACCATAAAATAAACTATAAACACACTTGCAATTCATAGTTAAAACATAACTTCAAAATGGATCAAATATTTATAATCCTGAAAGATATAAACGGATGTTAAATTATAATATATTCAAAATCAATGGAAAGATGACGGGACTTGAACATTTCCTACAGGAAACGTCACTAATCAGAAAACTAAATGAGTATCAACTCTTACACGACTAACGATCAAGGCGATAGAGTAAGAACAGAAAGATAGGCTGAAACTGTAAATAGTTGATGGAATTGCCCGATAGCGTTAGATTGTGTATTGTATTTAACATAACATTGTTACAGGAAAAGACTGGCCACGACAGCCCAGCCCAGTTGTGGGAGATAAGACAGTTGAACGGGTTTGGAGAAAACCACAGGAAGTTTCCGTTGAGCGTACTCAAATCATTAATACGAATTTGCAAGAAAACAGCAAATAGGTATGTCAGTCAAACAAATTCTATTTGCTACACGTCGTGAGATGGGCCGAAATCGTGTATTAAGTGACTCTCACCCCCGCACTGACAGCCCGTGAGAGGAGGGTCGGGAATGTATTGATTAACGAAAATACGTTAATTGCAAATTCAAGGAAAAGTAAAGCAACACGAACAACATAAAAATACATACATACCATCAAGCCATTTCTCTGTCGTAATAGGCAGAGTGGGCATAGCTCCAAACTTTCCTATCTCTACACACATCCCCAACCTCTTCAAAA
The DNA here is from genome assembly GCA_949825065.1 of Odontocerum albicorne. Lineage (NCBI taxonomy): Eukaryota > Metazoa > Arthropoda > Insecta > Trichoptera > Odontoceridae > Odontocerum > Odontocerum albicorne. Next base: position 35,964,320 of record OX463850.1, read on the forward strand.
TCTATACACCTACTCATAAAACTCCTACAAATTCTCTGACCATATACGTTTCATTCTTCCAGAATATCATTCACTTGATCCAACCATACTTTCTTTGGTCTTCCTCTCACGCGCATTCTACGCACATCTGCACTATATATCTGTTTTGTTAGTCTTTCTTCATTCATTCGTTCTACATGCACAAACCATTTCAATTTTCAAACCAGCGTTTTCCACTAAAATTTGCACTGTATATCTGTTTTGTCAATCTTACTTTATTCATTCGTTACACATGCCCAAACTATCTCAGCATGCTTTTCTCTATGTTACTTAATACATGAGTATTAAATTCGCATTCATCCCTAATCACTTCATTCCGTATTCTGTCATACATTGTCACTCCATGTATAAAACTCAAAGCATACATTTATACATGCTGCAAACATCCAAGATTGAAAATTACACCTTTGCTATCATAAATTATGAATGTTATTTCTTCCACTTTCGTTGTATACAGAATAAATAACCTGTCAGGTTAATTGGAATGTGGCAATCTCTTCCAACCAAACAGAAAGTTGTTAAATAATCCTTAAAATGAACACCTGATCGGAGTTAATTTAGAAAAAAATCTGGGAGCCGATGGAAATCGAGCCAACAATCTCTGGGTTGTAAAACAAGTGTCTTACCAACCACGCCACAGAGATCGTGAAATCATTCTGAAATATCTTTGAAAAAAAATTGATGATAATAAAATTTTAAATATGTAATTGAGTTGGTTCGGAGATTAAATAAATGTGAAGAGAAATTCATTTTTATAAAAAAAATCTGTATGATTTACTGATTTGCGATGTAATAAAGCAAGAAAAGCTCAAGTTTCAAGGAAATATCCAAAAAGAACCCCATTATGATGATACTCGCGCGCAGTCGTGCGGGAGTATTGTTACCTCTTCAAATGTGGCAGTATTGCTAAAACGTGCGATCACGAACAATGAGTAACGTGCCTACTACAATGGTTCTTATGGGGCCAAGGATAATGTTGTCTCTCGGTCACACTCTTTCCTATGTATACGAAAGAATTAATCAATTAAAAAGAAGAAAGAAAAAAATAAACATATATAAATACCGTATTCAAATTAAATATATTAAAAAAAAAACATTTTGCCTACCACGACAGGGAAATAGCGTGATGGCATGCAAAAAAAAACTATTTGCGATAAGTGAAAAACAGGATTCTGGCGCAATTTTCATACTCGACCGAATAAATAAAAAGAAAAAAACACCGAGTAAAATTATTTTAATTTGCTCGACTCGAAAATAAAACACTTATTGTCCGAGGAGACATTTAAAAATAAAACAGTCGACCGGCTAAACAAGTTACCGAGTTACAAAATTAATTTAATTTGCTGACAATAAAAAGTTGATCACAAACTTTCAATCATTTTTAAGAGAAATTATCAATTTCCTTGTTGAAAACTGAAATGCGATATTGGAGATAGCGTTAAAAATACGAATTGCCCATCAATCCAATTTTCCAGCAGATTAGAACCGAGTGTCATGCTCGGGTAATCAAACCGTTAATGACTATTTTCGGCAAACACTGTCATTCCATAGAGAAACAAATCGCACTCGAACCTGTTGAAACAACGAGAAGTTGTATGAAATTGAAATTACCATCACGCCATTTCCCTGTTGAAATTGAGAGAGGAGAGAGCACTATATTTTCCTATCTCGACACACTTTCTTCGCCTCCACCACTTCTTAACTTTCATTATTTCAATAACTTTGTCCAATCATCCTTTCTTCGGTGGTCCTCAACCCACTTATGCTTGCATTATACGTTTATATAGTCACTATTTTGCCACCCATCAGATGAACATGTTTAAACTACTTCAACATGCACTTTTTCACCCTACTTAATACATCAGTTTTTGGCTCACATTCATTCCTATAACATATGTAAGATACGTGTCATCACAATATAAACCTGTATATATCGGGGTAGATAGAGAGAACAGAGTGGTAGACGATCATTCGTCTCTTTCACATTCATGCATTTCTAACAACTCACTCGATTTCTCTGACTTTTTATGTCAACCCTAAAAATGACATCTCCGTGGACCAGTTGGTAAGACACTTGTCTCACAATCCGTGGGTTAGGGTTTCGATTTTCGTTGATATCCTGACTTTTCTGACTCTTTAATATATTTTTAGTCGTTTGGAAGAGATTACTACATGGCAACAAGCCCGACAAGTTGTACAGTATACAACAAACGGGTTGTAGAGTACAATATAAGTTTACAAATATATGAAATAAATTATTTATTCTTTCATACATCGACACATTCCATAGTGGACACATTTTCTCGATTCCTTTCATTTTAAACATCTATGTTCAGATATCGCTTTGAATTATGCACATTTTTGTCAATTTTATTCAGTGCAGAAATTTCAAGTGTGAAAATCGATAAAACCTATCGCACAAATAAGTTCAGAAATAAACAAATAAAAACAATGGTAATTTAAATAACACACTCAAATAATACATATTTACTTATTGTTTTGAAACAATATATTTCAACCACATATACTCGTTAAATAAAACTTATTCTAAGCGATCCAAATTGTTCTTATAGTAACATAAATATTGGACGATAGATACAAATGTTTCATTGTATTATTGTATTACACTTTCGTTGTACACAGAGAAATCTAGCGGGCTTATTGTCATGTGTCAATTAATCTTTCAAACCAATTAGAAAGACGTTAAAATACCTTAACTGAAAACCTGACTTTTTTTAAAATAATCTGGACTCCAATGGGAATCCACAACCCCTTGTTTAAAAGTTTGGTATCTTAACAGCAAAGCCACGAAGGTCGTCATATTAACAACAAAACAAAAGAATTAGGAATAAGTTTACAGAACTTTGTCAATAATCTCAATTAAAATATATTCAAATCATGGGATAAAGTACCAATATTTATGGTAACTGTTTCTATAGTACATAATATCTAATGTGGATTGCGCTCATTTTTGCTGGCAGAGAAATGTAAATATATTTATTTTTTATACGAGACTGAAAGAATTGGTCTTGAAATCAAATAGTTGATAAGTATTAATTAAACTGATTATATTAAATTGAACAAAAAAACTGAGAATAATCAAATTTTTTTTTGTTTCTACTGTTAACATTTTAAGTCAATTAATTGCACAAAGCAGTTTTATAAACAGTGACAATATTTTTTTTTACGTATTGAATTTAAACTGTTAGATAAAATTTAAATAGTCTGGGTTGCGTCCAAGATAAAGTTAATTGATTAAATTAAGAGTTTGATATACGAACAATAAAATTATTTTTTAATCGAAATGAACCGAAACAGCGAGTCGCGTCCCGCGTCCCAGACGAGCGGTCTCCGCCAGACCTGCCGCCCATACTGACTATGGGCGGGTTCGCCGCCTATTTTTACCGCCGTCGCGAGGATAAGGTCTGAACACCATGGAATTATTCAATGTTGCCATGATCGATTATGGCATACGGAAAAATAAGAATGATTGGAAAATACGCGGATGCAAAATTTAGACTTTTCTTCGCGGAAAAAATCTGTTAATACAGGTTACTTATTAGGGTTCAAATGACAAGACTTAATATTTTAATAGAACTGTAAAAAAAGAAAACCATCATCGGCACCATCACGCCATGTCCCCGTTGAGATTGAAAGAAAGAACATATCTCCAATTCATTCTATTCCGGAACATTTACGAGTATTCCGCTTCCGTCACGTCCACAGACTTAGTATGGACGTGGCAGAAGCGTAAGACGTGTTGAAGGGTCGGTTAAAAGAAATTGCTTCAAAGCAATAAAATCACCAGACGTATTTACATGGAAGTATTGAAATGAAATAAAATACACCTCATCATGTATACTCGCCTCTTTCAAGGGTTTTCGCTCTTCAATCTTTCAGAATTTCATTGATTGGGACGGGTCCCTTTTTTCTGCATCTTTTCAAACTTCTCATACCTTATTTAGTACTCGTAAAGCTTTTTTTTTGTAATTCGTTCATCATTCATTCATTTTACGTGGCAGAACCATCTCAAAGCTTCGTTCTTCATCTTAAGAACTGCATCGTTTTTTAACCCGTATTATTTCCTAATGAACTCATTCCTTAATCTGTCACATTATATTTCCACACATTATACGCGACATTCTCAGTTCACTATCTAGATTTCGCTTGCATATCCTAATGTCGGGACCATGATTACATTATGAACAGTCAGCTTTGGTTCCATTTAAATGTTCAGGTCGGTAAACGCATTGCACGCCTTCCACTCACACTTGCACTATATACTATATGTTAGTTTTTCTTTATTCATTCGCTCTACTCGCCTAAACGATATCAGAGTGTTCTTCATCATCTTATTCAACACATCAGCTTTAAGTTCACATTCATCTCTTAAAACTTAATTCCGTATTCTGTCGTACATTGTCACCTAAATACTATGTTACAGGAAAGAATTTTGAAAAGTCTGAAAAGCAACGTCGGTTTATTAATTCAGGACATTGTAATTTATTTTATCAAACACTGTTTATTTCACTTTTTTGTAACGGTATAACCCTACCGGTTTCAAGGCTTTCCCCTCATCTTCAAGGTCTTGTTTGTGCTCCCCTGAAGATGGTGTGAAAGCCTTGAAACCGGTAGGGTTATACCGTTACAAAAAAGTGGAATAACCAGTGTTTGATAAAATAAATTACAATGTCTTTAAACCTCCACAACGTTAATGTCTTAAATATAAACAATATAATTCAGGACAGTAAAATACATTTTCAGTCAAAAAGGCTCCAATAGAAAGGAAGAAGAAAAAATAAAACTTTTTCAGAAAACTACATAACTTACGTTCTTAGAAATCCGATCTACCCTTCCGTTATAAGCACAGGCTCCCGAAGCATTATCTATTGCCTGACTAGTCCACCTACGGTATTAGCTGGGACGACCAAGGTCTGAGTGAATGTGATGGAATACAAGTAGCCTGAACGAGTGGACTAGTTCTTGCTAAATAATTAGTTGTAAGAATTGTTATCTAGTTATAAGAAGTATGTAGATGTTAATTATTTCTAAGAAATCATATATTAAGATTATAAAAAAATAAAAATAAAATGACATGTAGGAAAAAAAGTTTAAGTAAGTTCATAAATTATAATATATAAATAAGATTAGTTAAGTAATAAATGTGTGTATAGGTATAGCCTTGACAAATATTTGAAATATATATTACTTTGTTTAATAAAAAAAATTTAAAAACAATAAAAAGTAGATTATATTCGTATTCTTACGTACTATCGAGGAAAATTCCATCGTTGCGTGTTAACGACAAGATGCATTTTTTCTATCGACTGAACACATCTATCTGGCATATAGTCAAAACCAAGTTTCTTTGTTCTCATCTGATCTCCTCAATATCCGGTCCATGACGCATCCTTTGTCGATTTATTTCGGTGATCCCATCACAGAACTGATTTAAATCAACTCGTCCGATCAACAATAGTCCAGAATTCGGTGCAAACAAACGATCAAATACGCTATGCGGGTTCCTTGAATCATTTTATTAACTTGTTGAACACGATTCAAACAGTTTTCCAACATACACGTATAACTTTATCAAAAATATCTAAAGACTTCCTGATTCGATTTACCGAAATTTGGTCCGAAATAATTTTACACCAATATACACCAAACAATTATATAATTAAGAAGAATAATATGAAATCAAGATGATAATAAATAGGTAAATTGTATGCCCACTTTTATAAATGCAATCAATATAACCTAAAGATTGCTCTATTTTTTTATATAAAATAAGAACGTGAGAATATCTATCAATGAATTCCAAAGTCTGAGAATCGAAGACGACATATTTGACCTAGTTGGTAACACAACTGCATACAACGAACCCGGAGATTGCGAGTTCGGTTCCCGTTGATACCCTTTTTTAAAAAAAAGTTATCAATCTAGTTTTCAATTCAGCCATCTTTATAGTTGATTGTGAGAAATTTGCAGATGGGACTAAATACGCCACGTTGTTCTGTATAAAAAAAACCTGCATATAATAAATAAGGATTCACCTAAGGTAGAAGACGTTATAAAGGTGTGCAAGAAAATGAAGTGGCAATGGGCAGGATACGTAGCCAGAATGTCAGACTCCCGATAGACATCCGAAATAATACAATGGTACCCAAGAGGCATAAAGAGGCTCAGAAGAAGACCGAAGGTACGCTGGATAGATGAAATCAGAAAGCATGGCAGCATCACATGGCATCAACGAGCAAAAAACCGAACAATTTGGAGTAAACTTGAGGAGACCTTCACCCAGCAGTGGATCGACACAGGAATGATGTAATTGCTCGATTTGGTATAGTGAAATGAGTAACCAAATAAATTAGCTTTTCTTTTATTTCACTTTCGTTGTATACGTGCACAGTACAACCTCTGAAATCGAAACCGAAACCCTCGGATCGAAAGACACGCGTCTTACCAAATTGGACATCGTAGGCTGTCATTGAAGAAATTTTTTTATTTCACAAATACAATAAAACTTTGAGGTCTAAACTTGTACCATTCGATAAAGAATAAAAATATTTTACATCAAACAAAATGCTTTAACTATTCACATCAAACAAAATATTTTTAAATACATTTTTGGAGGTTTTAAGAATATAATCTGTCTCAAACAAAAAAGTATTTGTAAATGGCCAAGTCAGCGTTGCAAATCAATAACAGTAGCTTTGTGCATACACAGGGATGTATAAAAAGTATTCCGAGGAATTTTAAAAATAGATTTTACTAAGAGACTGTCATTCTCGGGGTATTGAGCGAATCTAAAATCTTAAATTTCCATCTTATTGAAAAGTTCTTTTTCCTTAGATAATAGCGGAGATAAAAGCGTCCTTTTAAAATTCTTGATATTTAAATATCTAACCGAGAAAATGTCAAAGGTCGCAATTTTTTAATGATACCACATGAACGAAAAAGACATTCCTCGTTCAAGTGGTACCATTCGAAAATTGCGAATTAACGTTGCTAACATGTTGAAGAGCGTGACTGGGAGATAACATTAGCACATATCCCATTAATAATATTTAGAACTACTGGAGTAAGCGCAGAATTCGAAGATAGACGACCTGCGTAAGTCAGCGGGAACCGAAGACCCAATCCGGAGGTTGCGGGTTCGATTACCGCTGAAACCCATATTTAAAAAAAATAAACAATTTTTTAGCTTAAAGCCTAATAAACATCTTTCTGGTTGATTGCAGGAGGTTGCCCACAAGGTTGTATTGTTAAAAAAAGAGTGTTGTACATGATTCGCTCAGGTGCTGATATAGTTGCCAGACGTGATTTGTCTAGTAATTGTGAGTTCAAGACTCGCTGTTGAGGAGAGTTCGTTTTCTAAACGGCGCTATACAAAATTGTCCTTTGAATTGAATAGTCATCACACATGTTGACAATACTAACCCGCAGGCGAAGATGCAATAACCTCGCACTTATATAGTAGGCAACCATCAGATGAAAAAAAGAATATTTAATGAAGAACGCTGTTTAATAATGAAATATGTCTCTTTATTTTGAAAGCTACACTGAATAAATTCAGCTGAAAGCACATTTAAACCACGATACGAATACTGAAAGAAAAGTCTGAATTTCACCCGATTCTTGGCAACGGAAACTTTTCCACTGATGTTTGGACAGATAACCAGATTAGAAATAAAATGACATGTTGATTAAAAAATAAATATTGCACATGCACATGCTTTAACATATCATAATTAAAAAATAGTTTAATCAAAACGTATTTTTTGCCCTTTCGGCAATTCACCCTGCTGAGATTGCTTTATGAATTAGTAGAAGATAGAAAACAAAAAGAAAATACATTTTAAATTAATTAATGAACAATGAATGACCCACGTAGCTGAGTGACAGATTGCATGGCTTCCACATGGGGATGTCAGGTTTGATTCTTGACACTGACCCAAAAAAATTGTTTTTTATAAAATTTTAATTGTGTGGTTTGAAGAACTAACTATTGGGTGTTAACATAAGTTGTGTCCGGTTTTTTCAAATTAAAAAATGAGCACCACAAGTAAAACAAAATGGTAAAGGTTATACGTCATTCGAAAGAAAATTTTCTGCTCTACAAGATATTGTGCTTGCTTTTACGTTACAAAAATCAATTGTCGAACGTTGATTTTTACTGTTTTCACTCAAAACATGTGGAACCCAAGCGCTGAACTTCTGGACTTTTCCCATTGCTTTAAGATGGCGGTATACATTCATGTGACTACAAGTCATCTGCTCAGCCAATTCTACGGTCGTTTGAAGGGGATCTTCATGAATAATATGGTTTAAGCGGTCGTCATCGAAGTCCACTGGTCGTCCGGAACGCTCCATGTCTTTCAGGTCGAAATTACCGTCTTTGAAACGCAAAAACCATCGACGAGCTGTTCTTTCATTCATAGCATCTTCACCGTACACTTCGCAAATATTTCGAGCAGCTTTGACAGCTTTATTCTTTCGATTGAACGCGAACAGAAGGAGGTGTCGAAAATGCTCCCTTTCGTCTATTTGACATTCTATTTTGAAGGTTTGTAATCAAACAAAACAATATCTGTAACGTAAAAGCAAACACAATATCTTGTAGAGCAGAAAATTTACTTTCGAATGACGTATAACCTTTACCATTTTGTTTTACTTTTGGTGCTCTTTTTTAAATTTGAAAAAAAAACGGACACAACTTATGTTAACACCTAATATATAACAATAAAATCGCCAAATTATATAATAATAATAAAAGGAAAATTTCTGTAGCGAAGTTTACAGAGCAGCTAAAGCTAAACAGCGCTTTAATTTGGGATTCAAACCCCCTCTTATTGACATTGAAATTATGTTGTTTTAGTAGTTAGTCCCGGGACTCATTGATCGATGTGTTATATGTTAAAAAAACATATTTGATAAAAAAAAACTGTGGAAAACTTACCAAAGGAATACGAACTACAAAGAAACTTGTGTAGACCTTACGATATACGAGTATAACAGTACCACATTTGGCTGTAGTGTATGTGGGCAATGTTCGTATATGTGAACAACCTCAATTTTGATGATTTCCAAATTGCTCCTTGCCTCAATATGCGCGATTTCATTTACGTGAATTTTCTAGGAGCGTATCTACCGCATGAATCGAGGGATGGATGTTATTAATAAGGGGCACCGTAACTAGTATGCACACCTAGGATTATGAACAAAGAAAGTGCAATACAATGCGATATGTCCTTCATTTTGTTAAACGCTACAGGTGTTATTGTACAAATTAATAAATTATCAATTATTATCAACCCTGTTTTCCTCTTGTACATTTGGCATTTAGACTTATTAATATATTGTATAATATATGGTGTGCTGAGATATGTCGGATGGTCGAATATCAAATAAAAATCTTGAGACTTGTATCGCTTTAATACGACAGTCTCGGGAGTACTGTTCATACTCGTATTCAATGCCGTGAAGAAATTTGAGCCCTGTCAGAACTTCAAAGAAACGTCATTACTTATAGCACAACACAAGAGACCTCATCATCACAATACGGCAATTCTCCGCATTGTTCTTCAACTCAATCCCGAACGTAAGTGAATCTATAAATCTATGTCAAAATAAGATGTAATACTTAGAAATGGATTATGGTGTGATAAGGTGTTCAAATTAATGTACGGTTATGTTTATGGTATATCAATCATTAGAATAATTATGTGTATCGCTTGAAAATAATAAAAAAGGTGAGTTTTGGTGTTAATTATCTGTTTTATATTCATTCATTCGTATGGTAGAATGCCATTCAACTTTTCTTAATTGGTGATTCATACATCAATAATCGGGATAAAGCATTGTACAAACATACCATCACGCCATTTCCCTGTCGGGGTAGGCAGAGAGGATAGGGCACCATACTTTCCTATCTCGACACACATCCTTAGCCTCTTCTACATCCATATACCTTCTCATACAACTTCTATGACTTCTCCGACTTTCTACATTTCCTTCTTTCAGAATATCATCCACTTCATTCAATCTTGCTTTTCTTGGTCTTTCTCTCACACGCCTCCCACTCACATTTGCACTAAAATATATATATTTTCTTAGTCTGTCTTTATTCATTCGTTTCACATGCTTAAACCATCTCAGCGTGCTCTTCTTCATCTTACTTTACCCATTAGCCTTAATTCACATACATCCCTAATCACTTCATTCCGTATTCTGTTATATATTGCCACTCCATGTATTATTTTCAATGCAGGCATTTCTACAGCAATTATTCATTGTCTGTGTACTATACTCTATTATACTTTCGTGCATACAATACAACCTGGGGGAGTTATTGCCATGTGACAATTCTTCCAACCAAAAATAGTATTATTTAATGTATCTATTAAAACTATCTTACACTAGAGATTTTATGACTTTCTGCGACAATACCACCTTGGTGATAAAGACGGATGCTGTGTACTCCATGGATATCCGCGAAAAAGGAAAACGATCCAAAAATACTTTGGTGTATTGCCAAAAAGAACAACGAAAGTTTGATAAGTTAATGATCACGGGGACAGTTGAGGGAAAACGGAAGGTGTCCTAAAAGATGGCCGATTACATAAAGGAGTTCCCTGACTAGTCCACCTACAGTATTATCTGAGACGACCAAGGTCTGAGTGAATGTGATGGAATACAAGTAGCCTGAACGAGTGGACTTGTTTTTGCTAAATAATTAGTGTAAGAATTGTTATCTAGTTATAAGTAGTATATAGGTGTTAATTATTTCTAAGATCTCATATATTGAGATTGAAAAAATAAAATAAAATGATATGTAGGAAAATAAGATTAAGTAAGTGCATAAATTATAACATATAATTAAGATTAGTTAAGTAATAAATTTGTATATAGGTATAGCCTTGACAAATGTTTGTACAATAATTTACTTTGTTTAATAAAAAAAAATTAAAAAAATGTCGACATAAAGGAGTTAAATTAATAATTTCAAGACCTTATTCAACATAGCTCATGGCCGAGAAGGATGGAGACAAGAGGTACACCAAGTTACAGACATAACAGAGGACTACGATGCTCAGTATTAAACACGCGATGAAGAAGAAGATAAATACAATCACGCCATGTCCCTTTTGGAGCGGACAGAGAAAGAATCTGTACACTCATACACACATATCACGTCATAAATACTCTTCTATTTCTCATAAAAACCTTCCCCTTTGTTATTTTGAGATTATACAAAAATCTAAACTAGGAAAACATACGATGGAATAAACTACTTTCGAGAAATAGTAAATAATAAACATTGTACGTAAGGTGACCTTATTCTCAAAATATTCGTTAAATCATAAGATGTTGATATGAAAAAAATATGAAGTCTATATAATAAGTATTGTATAATCTTCGAGAACTGAATAATAATCCGATTCACTGTTTGAAAATGGTTTCGCATCGAAGAAAGTGTTTAAACATGGTTTGCAATAACACCGGATTACACCAGACATGAAAAGAAGCTATTCAGGAAAGCCAAAAGCGTTTGGATAAATAACTGCCACATCATAAATGTTACCCGCTGTATATTTTCTGAGGTTTACGAGAACCGTCGAAACCAGATATATCAGTCAAAATATTGAGAAAATACGCCAGAAAGCCAGCCATACGCGATAACATACTCGTATCTATGGAAATCTACCAACGATAGATAGCTGAGGAAGTTATCAATTTTATATATTATACTGAAAAATGCAGATAAAAATGACATATGTAATTTTGATACATCTGAAACATATCGATTGCGATAAAAGTGACTGATTATAGACTCATGAGTGTTCATAATTTCCAGCACTTTTATTAGTCTACTGCTGATTTTTCCAAAATCATCTGTCCATTGCCGTTTGTTTCCCTTCTGTTTTACGTACATGAGCATAGGGTCTTATAATTATTTTCTAATATACCGGATGATTCTAAACGTCCAATGATTCGACATTGTTCTGGATATATGTATGCCCTGCCTAACTTAATATAAATTGTTTGAAATCTGACCGTTTTTTGTTGATTTATTTGGAAATTTCATATCCCTTGTTGTTTTTCTTCCCATCCTTATCTTGAGCTATATTCTGTTGGGGTTGTTTGTTCTTTTCCACAAGCTGTTATTTCTTGTGTTTAATATCGGTCTTGGGAAGTTCGTTTACTTGTAGCATCCTTTACCATTGTGGTTATTAACGTATTTTTATGTTAACCCCATTAATTGGTGAAGGTGTTACGTCAGAATAGGGAGAAGATGGTGATGACGAAACATAAACACAATGAATTGCATGAAGTAAATGACGAAGATAATTTACAGGAGAAAACGTCATAATGACCTCGTTTCTCCCTTGTACAAATATATATGAGTAGTTTTAGAACCTTAATATAACCATTTCTGGTGAAAGAGATATCTTCACCCCTTCTTAATTGATAGTGGGGGATGATAAATATATATAGAGAACAATATTTTAGTTCAAGAAAATAAAATCGACTTTATTGCGACTGAGTTATATCTAAGATTAAATATTTAGTTTTAATAATATGTGAAACGTTGCATCACTAAACTTACAGTTTTAGGATTCGATTGATAAGAAAGTTAATATTTGAGTATATTTTATTGATAAAAAAAAACAAGGTGACGATCGCCGTGGCCTAGTTGGTACGACGCCTGTCTCCCGACCCGGAGGTTGCGGGTTCAATTCCCGTTGGTACACAGATAAAAAAAAAATAGAAAAAAGGGTTCCAATCTGGTTATCACTTAAGGCCTCTTAAACATACTCGTATTTCTGTTTTTTTTTTTGAAGAGATCGCTACATGGCAATAAGCCCGCCAGGTCGATCTGTATACAACGAATGTATGCGCCCATCACATAACAGAGGTCAGGTCCATGGCTTGCCTGACAATGTGATTTTTAGGTCTTCTCATCCCATATCACCGAAGCTACCTTTTCTATATTTTTTTTCTCTGTGGTAGTAATACCTGGGCTTTCTCAAATATGTAAACTTCTAATTCTATCTCAGAACGTGTCTCCCACAGGCCATCGAATATAAAAATACCTCATACAAGTGTGTGAAAAGTTCGCAACATGCGAATTTACTAGTAAATTGCAATCTGAAGCAAATGCCAGTTCATATTAACCTTTACGAGTACTTCCAGGTGTTACGTACTCGTACCTAGATAAATCGCAAAATAGGAAAATGTGACTAAATTATTTACTATACATGTTAAAACGTCACTGAACTATTTGAAGCTTTACGATCGTGTGCAAAATTAATTGGCTCAGCGGGATGCTCACATCGTAACTACATAACATACAATGGCTTTGATGTTTTAGAAAATCCGCTTTTGCACCTCAGCAATCGGATTAATCTTAAATCAACATAAAACACTAAAATAACATACACAATAATTTTACAAAAGCAATAAGTAACGCATGTATGAATGCTGCTAACACATAGCAGCTTCATTTCTCGGATTTCATTTTAGAATGCTTTGATTATGTATATTTACATTGTTTTTTTATGTAACAAAAGCATTCAGGGTACAATTTAGAGAGAAAAAAAATTGTATTTAAGATGAAGTTAATTAATTATATGTGGAAAAAATCAAGGCAAACAGTTATTTTTTATTTATTTATTTATTATTACACATGACAATAAATATACATAATTTGTGAAAAAAACAACAGGTAATTTAATTTGGACATACAATTTTAATGGATCTGGGTTTGTTGCCTTTCATTTGTCGTATCCCCAGTAAACTAGGTTTTTGCCTGTATCTCACTGAGGATATTTAGCATGAAAAAATAAATCGATACTTCTTTCCGATTTTTGATTACACAAAAACAAAACCCTGTTGCACGTTTTCATCAACCTGACAAACAGTGACACTCAATTACAACTGGAAACATCATGCGAAATTATACTCCTCACACATCATCACTCCAGAAATACCAAAAATATTCATTCCACAATATACCGCACACAATCATAAGAATAAAAATAAAAACATACAGAAACACAAAAACAACAAAATTTAAAACAACAAGAAGAAACCCACAATCACGAGCCCACACAAATGTTTTCCACACGTCATTCATCCTGAAAGTCCAAGTACTCAAAATCCTGTCGCAATAACAACCACGCTCCGATCGACTGTTTAAATGGTTTTCCTACCTTTACCTTTATAGAATTCGGCACGCCATTGTATGTCATGGGAGCCAAATAAGCATATTGCTTTCTAGTTTATAAAAATGCGAAAGAGCCTTCAACATCAAAACACGAATAAAAAATTTGCCATGGATCAATATTCAATTTAAAACAAATTTCTATGTAAATATAATCCAGTAAAAATATCAGCAATTAAGGTCCGGATTTATAATCAAACGTTTCAGGTCCGTCACAACAACAGCTCCATTATTAAACTATTACACGATAATTGAACTATAAAAAGTTATACGTAATTTAGCAAAATAATCGATACTAGTCCATTTCGCGTGGCTCGATTATTTACATACCCGTGATATTTCGGTCAAACAACCGGGTCTGAGTTGAGATTTCAACTTAATAAAAATTTTAAGATATTCAATAGTTATGTTGTTTATAGTTAAGGCATTAACGTTGTGGAGGTTTAAAGACATTGTAATTTATTTTTAACAAACACTGTTTATTCCACTTTTTTATGACGGTATAACCCTACCGGTTTCAAGGCTTTCACCTCATCTTCAGGGGAGCGTAAACAAGACTAAATGCTGTTCGGACTGGCACCGATATAGACATTTCAACGGATGGAGGCGGGAGGGGTGAGAGGAAGGCTAGGTATAATTTCGGCCAAGAGCGGGGAGATTTTGGGGAGATAACTATTCAACAGATGCTCTGATCGGTATACTGACTTAGAAATTTCTAGGGCCTCCAATCTGTCCAATCTATTTCCGTTGCCGCTAATATGTAAGAATTTGGCATCATCGATAGAAAAAGTATGATTCTCACGGTGACAATGATTAGCCATTTCAGAATAAATTAGAGGATTTGTTAAAGCAGATTGGTGTTCACGAAATCTCTTTTCAAAAGATCTTCCTGTCTTTCCTATATAGAAATTATCACAGTCAGCACATAAAAGTTTATACACACCGCTGTTGTTAAGTATTCCATTTTTGCCTTTCCCATTAAATAAGAGTTTCCGGAGATTAAAGTTAGTGTAAAAAGCTGGCTTTTTGTGACTTGGAATATTTTTGAACAGTTTTATAATCTAACCCAATTTAAAGCTGAATACTCAATCAAAAACTCATTGGAATTAATTGATAAATTAAAAAACATAGAAATGCCTCATAATGCAAAACTGGTATCCTTTGATGTCACTAACCTATATCCAAGTATACCAGGTTGGAGATCCTTAGAGCTCGCAAAAAATATCATAAATGACAAAAGTAAGGACCTTGTTAAAAATTCGGAATTGATTTCACTGATGGACTTATGCATCAAACAAAATTATTTTAACTTCAACAATAAAATATATAAACAAACGAATGGTTTAGCTATTGGCTCACCGTTGTCTCCCCTTCTCAGTGAAATATTTATGAACTATTTTGAAAAATGTATTTTTAGGAGTAAGTTTAAGCTAACCAAAAATGTTTTGCGCTGGTTTAGGTATGCAGATGACATTCTTTGTGTTTGGACGGGTACCGATAGACAATTACACCATTTTCTTAAATATTTAAATTCTATAGAAAGTTTTATAAAATTTACATTAGAAACAGAACAGGACGGAAAATTAAATTTCTTGGACCTAACATTATCTCGGAAAAAAGGCACATTTGACTTTGATATATATAGGAAAAATACTTATTCAGACTCTATAATTCCAGCAACTTCTAACCATCCTAATAATCATAAATTCGCCGCCTTTAACTGTATGCTTCATAGATTGCTCAGTGTCCCATTAACCGACGACAAATTTAAAAAGGAATTAATAACCATAAAAAAAAATTGCTACAAATAATGGCTATCCTGGAAGCCTCATTGATTCACTTTTAAAAAACAAAACAAAAAAGAAACTTATAAAAGATTATATATTTAACGACACCTATAAGCATACCTATAAATGGAGCAAAGTCCTATTTATAAAAAATATATCAAATGAAATAACCAAAAATATTCCAAGTCACATAAAGCCAGCTTTTTACACTAACTTTAATCTCCGGAAACTCTTATTTAATGGGAAAGGCAAAAATGGAATACTTAACAACAGCGGTGTGTATAAACTTTTATGTGCTGACTGTGATAATTTCTATATAGGAAAGACAGGAAGATCTTTTGAAAAGAGATTTCGTGAACACCAATCTGCTTTAACAAATCCTCTAATTTATTCTGAAATGGCTAATCATTGTCACCGTGAGAATCATACTTTTTCTATCGATGATGCCAAATTCTTACATATTAGCGGCAACGGAAATAGATTGGACAGATTGGAGGCCCTAGAAATTTCTAAGTCAGTACACCGATCCGAACATCTGTTGAACAGTTATTTCCCAAAAATCTCTCCGCTCTTGGCCGAAATTATACCTAGCCTTCCTCTCACCCCTCCCGCCTCCATCCGTTGAAATGTCTATATCGGTGCCAGTCCGAACAGCATTTAGTCTTGTTTACGCTCCCCTGAAGATGAGGTGAAAGCCTTGAAACCGGTAGGGTTATACCGTCATAAAAAAGTGGAATAAACAGTGTTTGTTAAAAATAAATTACAATTCAATAGTTATAACAAGAGAAAAGGTGTTATTTTTATGTCATTAAAACCGTTACGCTATTTCCCTGGCGGATTATGCAAATATACTCGAGACTAGACTACAAAATCTCGGCACACGTCTCCTCTTCCACGTCGATACACATTCCCTTCTGACTTACACTTCCTTCTATCACAATATCTTTGATTTGGCTAACTTGGACACACAATGTAACCCTGTGAATTCTTCTTCTCATTGCAAGCATTTCAACACCATTAAGTAGGGTTCATTCAGTCTTCTAATATCTTAATAAGACAAAAATGTGAACGTGAAATGTGTACATAACTTTCTTACCTTATTAAGAGATACGGTCGTTAATTTATACGATAGAATTAACAATGTGAATATAGCAAAAAAGAAAAACAAATATAATTTACAAGTAATAAAATTAACATTTTAAATTCCCCCGATACGATGTTATTTCCGCTTCAAACATTACTTTACTGAGTTCTTCGTCAGAAACTCGAAAAAATAATTTTAATATGTAATCTATTCGTATTAAGCGTCGTGTTAAAGAGTGTGTAAAAGAAGCGCAGAGAATGTACAACTACGAGGGTCATCCAGAAAGTAAGGTTACAACATTTATGTAGGATCGAAAAATGCTTGTATTTAATTGAAATTCACAGGATACTTCACAAATACTCGTATATTAAACTATTTTTCAACGTAATCGCCGTCGAGATCGAGACATTTATGTAGTCGGGGCAACAGCTTTTGTATGCCAGTGTCATAGACCTCCGCCGTCAGCTCTTTCAGCCACTTCTTCACAGCTTCCTCGACCTCCTGATCGCTGGAAAATAAAATTGTTGGGGTGTAGTGACACACCCACGTCTCATCTCCCGTCACAATAGAGTCCAGAAAAGTTTATCCCTCCTGTGCAAAACGATCCAAAAATTCACGCGCGGCGGTCACGCGATTTTGACGGTGCTCCGGTGTGAGCATTCTGAGCACCCATCTCGCACACAACCTTTTGTAACCAAGTTTTTTCGACACAATATTACCAAGGAGACTTCGAGAAATGTCAGGAAATTCTTCGTGAAGGTCGTCAAGCGTCACACGGCGGTCATTTCGCACTTGTTCTTCAATTTTTTGCACAAATTCGTCAGAAATCACTGCCTTGCTTCGTCGTATCAGTACGGCCTTCTCTGAACAACCTAACCCACTTCGTGACATGTTGTCGACTCATCACATCACTACCATAAACTTCCACGAGTTTCCGACGGATATTCGCGGCGGTATTGTTCTGCAAAGTAAAAAAAACGGATGACCGCGCGGGTCTCGGACGGACGAGAGGTGGCGGGAGCCGGCGACGACCTCTCCATCGGAAGAATTTACTGTGACTGAACAAAATGGCCGACAAACACGCGGGACCAAACAAACTGACCGTTAGGATTCCCCCTACACGCCAGGTGCACCAACTTTGAAACAAAAAAATCCCCCGAGCCCTTGTAACCTTAGTTTCTGGATGACCCTCGTATATCATATATAGTTTTCTTTAAATTAGACTTGACGAATTAAAAAAAAATCCACAAGGCCTGGTTTAACTTTTTCTTTAACAAATACTAAGTTTTTTTTTTACAATTTGTCCTTTTGAAACTATGATATAGAAACGAGAAAGTACTCCGCGAATTCAGAATAATAATTATAATAAATTACATTTTTTATTAAGTGTCACACTGGAGTTCTAACAAAGTAAAACTTAAAACATTTTTGAAAAATCAAAATTAAAAATTGTAAAAAACAGTTGACAAAAAAATTGTCCACGTGTTTATTAACGCAATAAGAAATTGGAAATTCGCTGATAATTTATTAAAAATAAAAGGTCAGTTTGTATGGCGCCGATGAACAGTAGACTCCCCTCAAGGGCGCTCAACTTGAATTTTCGAACCCACTATTGACATATTTGACAGATTAAAACATACAAAAAAAAATGATTGTAAGGATAGGAAGGTGGTAGCGGCGGCCATAAGATTAGGAGCTTCCCCAAATCCGCATATCTTCAAAAAAACACATTTGATAAATAAAAAACGCAGAGAAACTTACCAAGAAAATACGAACTACAAAAAAACCTTTATCGATCTTCCGATATGTGATAGTAACATATTCAGCTTTAGTTTGAATGTAGTGTACGAGTATGTTATGTATGAAGTGTTCATATACAACCATAAATTTTGATAAGACCTCCCAAAAAGAGTCGTCTTCAAAAGTATCCTCAAGCTGCACACGCCATCCACATCTCGAAGAATTAAGAGGCAGACGGCACAGGACTAGAAAAGTGGAGGAAACCGGAACCCTGTCGTAATAATACCCCACCTAATTGGATCGATTCAGAAAAATCGATTTATTCGATGAAGACGAAATCGACTTCAAAGTTATACTCATCTTTGAAGAAACAAACATCCTTCAGACACAGATTCTAAAGATAGAATGGAAACATCCCATTAAGGGACTTGAATACAAAGATACAATGTTTGAAATCAATCAATTCGACACTTAAGCTAATGTAGACCTTTTCCTTCCGTGGTTGCAGTCCTAAGACTGGTTTGCAGCAATTTGAACTCTTCTCCTCCATTCCCCCCTGTCCTGTGCGGCTCTTTTTAAGTCTGTATATGTTGAGCAGCGCACGTCCACCAACAGGTCCTCCAGGTACTCTCGGCGTGGGCGTCCCCTAGAGTTTGTCCCCTCGGTCATACCCTCCATTATGGCATGCAAGAGGCCCTCTTGTCGTATTATATGACCGATCCATCTTGCACGCCTTTCGGACAGGATCCTGAGCAGGTGCCTTCCTCCTTCGATTCGTTGGAGAACCTCTTCATTTGTGATGCGGTCTCTCCAGGAAATTCCTAATAGTCTTCTATAGGACCACATCTCAAAAGCCTCTAGTCTTCGTCTATCTCTTTCGGATAGGCACCATGTCTCGCAGCCGTACATCAAGATACTCCATACATAGGTCTTGATGAGGAGTATTCTCAGTTTTAGGTCTATATTATTTGATTCTATTATTTTCGACCTTCATTTATCGACAGATAAATAAAGACAAAACAAAGCTGCTGACTGTAGGCCGAGCGCAACACCAGATGAGAATAGTGATGTCGGGTAAACCACTAAAGAACACCAAGGAGTTTGTCGACCTCGGGATCAAAATAACATGGGACGGTCGGTCCAAGAGCGAGGTCGACAGCCGTATACATCAGGCTAGACTTGCATTTAATAAAAGGTCGAAAATAATAGACCTTTTAGAAGAGGATTAATATGACAATATTTTATGACTAACGATATATCCAAATATAAAATATGCCATTGATAACCTCGTATTGAATTTAATTATTATTCTGAATATAATTGTTTTCAAAAAGCTATTAAGGGACATTCGTCTCGTTGAGCTAACCGCAATCCAGGTGCGGGCAATTCTATAACTGCGCCATAATAGCGTCACGTGACCTCTTTCCATTATGCTCAACATCAAACTCGATTATACTCATTTGAATTCCTGCCCATTGTTTTTGTTGGCAACCTTTCAATTACTCCTGTATTTATGAAAAGCCCCCGTCAGATCTCTAAACGTCTTTGTATAAAAGTATATCGTCAATGTTACATTATTCAATACAATTTCGTTTACATTAAAAACGCTTCAATATTTTCCGGTTGAATTGATAATAAGTTATGTGTATAACATCTCTGTTATCATCAACCTCCTTTGTATTGTAAATTAGAGTAAATTTTATAAGAAAAAAAAACGGACTAGACTGGAGTGCGGGTTGTTGTTGAACAGAGCAGTCTGGTGATGGCCGATGACGAGGAGAATAAGTTGTAAAAGTAAAAAATCAGGAGTCTGTTACATGATGGACGCATATCCTTATTTTAATCTACAAAACAAACACTGGTATTATTAGTATCTTATCAACAGGATCCAAAACTATCAGTTTAGAAATATAACTCTGTACACGTCAGTTATTTGGATAACTAAAACTAAATATTTCATATTTGAATATTTAACAATAAATTACTATATTTCTTCCACTAAATAACATACTCGTATACCAGTGATTTATTGTAAAATATTTTTGTATGAAATTGCACAAAGTCAAAGCCGAAACCTTTAATAAATATTTCTTAATTATCTTAATATATGTGTATTTTTGAAAAATACTCTTGATTGGAGCGAGCATGAGAATGTCGATTTTAAATTTTCAATTAACTGAAACATGATATTTTTTCTTGACACAAAGTCGTTTATTTCTCTTCGTAGTGTTATGTTAATAAAATAAATAAACCACTTATTTTTTATTCACCACCGTTCACCACTTCACTGACGGTTTCAAACACCTCCGTCTTCTTCATCAGGTGAAGATGAGATAAATTATATCTACATTTTTTTTTCTAATATTAAATCATTATTAACTAACAGTCCCCTCTTAATATGTTTCCGGTTCAAATACCATCGTTTTGGCGCCTAATATCAAGAATTAAAATTCAATTACCTGTGTTCATCTTATACACAGTTTGTCGTGGAAATATTACTTATTATATAAAATATATTCCTCAGTTGATTCAGCCACTACCATGCTAAACTTTGACAGTGTTGAACTAAATATGTTCACCTCCAAGTCAGCTACCGCGTTGCACTCTGGGCAGATTCTTACTACTGGGTTATAGAAGCCGATGTTACTTCTAAATGTAGCTACACTGAACAAAGCAGACCTTCTAAGAGAGCAAGAGGGAATACTTAAATCAATACGTTTTTCTAAGAAAGTGAGAGAGAAACTTCAAAGAGATTTCCTGTACATGAACTGCTTTATAGTATGAGTATCATGTCCATTAGATACGGCACTATATTCCATACAAATTATAATTTTAACTACTTCAATGAAATTCATTTGTAACATACAATATTGTAAAATATTATTTAAAAGTAAGCATCGACCGTGGATACACAAAAAGGTACTGCATAAAAATAAATTATTTGGATAATTGAAAGCGGTTTATTGATCTTGTCTTCAAGACACAACATTGATGATCTCCGTGGTCTAGTTGGCACGATGCTTGCCTTCTGATTCGGTAGATGCAAGTTCGAATCCAGTTGGTACTCGATTTATTTTAAAAAGGATTCAATCTGATTTTCACTTAAGACCTCTAAGATTTTCCCGTTCGTTGGGAAGAAATTTTCAAGCTGCAATAAACGCACCAGGTTGTATTGTATGCAACGAAAGCGTAATATCAAAAGTAAAGTGCAGCATCAAAGTTTCAAAAAATATATATAACACATCGATCAATAAGTCCCGGGACTAACTACTAAAAAAAAATTGTTTGCCAAAATTCTTCTTTATTCATCAACATATTCTCCTTCAAGAGCGATACATTCATTCCAACGCTTTCCTAACTTTTCTATGCCAACCGTGTAGAGCGATTTATCTTTGGTTTAAAAATAGGCGTTAGTTTCTGCAATCACTTCTTCATTGAAGCTAAATCTCTTTCTCTGGAGCATCTTTTTGAGGTCTGCGAACAGCCAATAGTTCGCTGGGGGCCAAATCTGGAGAATACGATGGGTGCGGAAGCAATTCGAAGTTCAACTCATGCAATTTGGCCATCGTTACCATCGACTTGTGACACGGCGCATTGTCCTGATGAAAGAGAACTTTTTTCTTCTTCATATGGGGCCGTTTTTTTTTGCAATTTCAACCTTCGAACGATCCAATAACGCCATGTAATATTCGCTCTTGATGGTTTTTCCCTTTTCAAGGTGATCGATGAATATTATACCATGCGCATCCCAAAATACGGAGGCCATAACCTTCCCGGCCGACTGTTGAGTTTTTGGTCGCTTCGGACGACTTTCACCGGCTGCTCTCCACTCAGCTGACTGCCGATTTGATTCCGGAGTATATGTTAGTGGCGGATCCAAGTTTCATCCATTGTCACATACCGACGCAAAAACTCTTGTTTATTTCGCGTAAACAGTGCCAAACAGCGCTCTGAAATATCGATGCGTTGTTATTTATGTTCCATTGTGAGCAAACGCGGCACCCATTACGAAAAAAACTTTTTCATGACCAAATGTTCATGCAAAATAGTGTAAACACTACCAAATGATATCTTCAGGATGTCAGCTATTTCACGCAACTTTACTTTGCGATTTTCCATCACGATTTTGATTTTTTTTTATAATTTCTATTTCTATAGATTTTTTATTAGAGGCGCCATCTGTTGGTTAGTCCTGGGACGAAAACTGCGGTGCTGGGATAATATTAAGCGACACGACTTTATTTACATCAAAACAGTTCAATGTATGTTTAATTAAAAAGAAATAAACACAAACCCACATAGTTTACGACTCAACGGTCACGATTAAAGAGGACACAAATTTATATGCAATAATCGATATTGGCATAAACCTAAAAACACAGCATCACGTTTATTTTTAAATCTTTGTTATCAAACACCGAACGGACAGTGATCGAGGCGGCTGGGTCATGAAACCGGAATGTGCCAGATGAGGATGACATCATGCCGCGCCAGGCGCTGCGCATTGCTGACCTCGCTGGACTGTTTTCAGGTGGCAGAAGAAATTGCTCATCATTTCGGTAGTCATTTATCGTAAACCTGTCCAGGTGCTTCTTGTCAGGTCTTCCCACACGCGGAATCTTAACTGCACTCTCTTGATCATCACAAAAACATGACATACCATCACGCCATTTCCCTGTCGCCGTAGGCAGAGAGGACATAGAGTCAGACTTCCTAACTCGAAACAAATCCTTTGCCTCTTTTGCATCCATATATTTTCATATACAGCTTTCACGATTTCACCGACTTTTTACGTTTCCTTCTAACTAAATAAAATTCACTTGATCCACCCATACTTTCCTGTGTCTTGATCTCATACGCTGATCACTATATATTTGTTAGTCTTTCTTCATTCATTCGTTTCACATGCCCAAATCACAACGAGAATTAACTCAATGCCAATGCTAGAGACGCGCGATCAACCAATAAAACTGAAGCAGCAAAAAATATAAACTGCATAGAACAAAGCATCTTGTGTAACGGTCTTCCAAGAAATGTATGGAATAATTACGTTCAAATATTCAAAAAACTATGTTATGTATAATATATATGTACAAATTATGTAGAAATTTAAAATCTTGCAAAACTTCAGACATCAACAACAGTGCAACATGACATCAAAAATATAATATAATATATTTAATGAATATTAAATATATTATAATGAATATTAAATATATTATACTTTAGAAAATAGCCAAAATAAATCATTCTCGGAAATATCTTCTAAAATCCATCTACATCCACAATGTCTAAGACTTCAGATTCAAATTCAAAATAATATCCATTATTACATTCGTTATCTGAACGTTTTTCCTGTTTTTTAGTCCACAAAGTGAACCTGAGTGACATCTGTGGTACCACCAGGATACATATTAATGAATAGAGATTTTTAACCTTTCCCTTTCTGTGCTAAAAAAAATCCACACGTTCCGGTGCTGTATATTCAATACACATGTAAAAATGAGCGATTTAAAATCGGAAAAATAAGAATATTTATAGCCAATCGCTTCAATTAATTCAATTTGAAGTCAAAAGTGATAATAATTGAAATTTAATTGCTGAAAACATGAAAAAAAACATCGGCCGACGTTCACAAAACGGGCGAAGAGACCACCTCAAATGGATGCCCCAGAGCTACTGAGAACTGAGACGGGACGGGAGATATACCGAAAAAGAGTGAGAGTGAGAGGTGAATAGCGTCGCTTCCTCACCCATAGCGGTTTTTTAGAATGAATATACATACGTCACACACTGGTACACGTTTGATTGTATTGGTGAATTTATTCACGATTTTTACAAAAAATCTCTGATGTGGCCGATAACTGCTAATTATTATTAATATTATTTTTTTCATTCAATGCGTAAATGTATTACGGAGGAATACCTAAAATGTGAACTCAATATTTATTATATTTATAGAGATATTAAAGTTTTTTAAAAGCAATGTGTACTAGTTACACATCACAGGGAGGGAAGGGTTAAACTAAATATTTTTTCGTTGTTCTAACTTGTTCTTTGATAGCTTCCTAACACCTGCAGATAAGTGAAGCACTAGAAAAGTAGTGTCTAAAACGAAATATACTCGTTTGTTATCTGACCACATTTAACCGTTCCTTCTATACTCTCAGTAAGAAGGAGATGAAGATATCTCTTTAACTAAAATTAGTATATTAAGGGTCCATAAGGTTCAAATTCTCTAGGTACATTTGCACTATAGTTCGGAAATTCTAGGATGAGTCCTGTGACAGCTCACAAATTTGCCCCAATACAACCTTGCAACGATGTTCAGTAATTTTAATTATTTTATCAACTTTAATATAGGCCCCAATTCTAATAAATAGCAAGTTATTTAGGTAAATACATTACATAAGGTTGTATTGGGGCAAATTTGTGAGCTGTCACAGGAGTCATCCTAGAATTTCCGAACCATAGGGATGGACGAGGTCATTATGACATTCAGTCCCGTAAATATATCTCAGTGATATACTGAAATATAACCATTGTAATCGTCAACTAAATACATTTTTGCAAGACAGAGCGTTGCTTCATCATTACTTCTGACAAAACACCTTGACCAATATGTTGCTTATTTCCTAGTAATTCAAAATCCAGTTAAATTTTATGTTTGACTCACGAATTCAACGAAAGAATGCCGACTAACACTTATGGGCCAGATCTAAATTTTGAACCAAATTGAACTTTTATCAAGATGCGCGTTAAAACGCTGAGCTCGTGATCTTTTTATAACTTGAAGAGTTAAAAACAGTAGCATCACTGTAATAGCATCGTGCCTTTAATGGACGTAGCAATTAAACTAAAGCGTCTTTCGCCAACACTTATGGATTTTTTGTGCTCTCATATTCGAGCAAGTTTTAAGTGCAGTGCTACTTGCTAAATGGGATTCTTTTTTATAATTGAACGCCACTTGACACTATTCGAAACATTGGCGCTATTATGAAATAAATGTAAGAATAACACTACAGTCGACTGGAAATAATACCATCTATGTAAATAAATAAAAAATCCTCTATGACCCTCCTAGTACACAGATCATTGTCTGATTTTCATTGAAAATGTGAAACTATTACATTTCAACAAATTTTTATTATAAAACTGTATTCGTTTTACTATACATAACGCTTGTTCTACCGTCTATGAATGTCAAACCTGAACATGAGAAACTGAATATGTAAATAACATATAATATGCTTGATGGCCTCGGTGACCTAATTGATAAGACGCCTACCTCTCAACCCAGGGGTTGAGGGTTCAATTCCCGTTAGAACTCGTTTTAAAAGGGTTTCAGTCCCGTTTACACTTAAGGCCTCCTTAACATCATTTTAATACAATCACGCCGTCTCCCTATCGGGGTAGGCACAAAAGGGAAAGCGCCAGGCTTTCCTATCACGTCAGACATCTTTCACCTCTTATACATCCATAAACTTTCTCATACAATTTCTGCGATTTCCCTGATTTTATATTACCATCTTTCAAAATCGTACAAGTGATCCAACCATACTTTCCTTGATCTTCGTCTACCACGCCTTCCACTCAAATTCGCACTGCATATTTGTTTTGTTAGACTTTCTTCATTCGTTCGTTCCACGTGCCCAAACCATCCCCGAGTGCTCTTCTTTATCTTCCTAAATGACAAACAAATATTTTTTTAGTTTATTAAATGCTTCACCCGAAACACTGAAACAAGTTAAAATATTGTAATTTGTTTAGTCAAACGCTTTTTATTCAAAGTTATATTATGTAACGTTATAACCCTACCGTTGTCAAGGTTTTCCCCTCATAATCAGGGGAGCACAAACAAGAAGTCTTGTTTGTGCTCCCTGATATTGAGGTGAAAAAATTGAAACCGGAAGGGGTTATACCGTTATATAGAGTAGAATAAATAATGTTTGACTAAACAAATTGCAATACTTTTAAACCTCCAAAGTCTTAATGCCTTAACTATACATAACAAATTAAAATTACTTTATTTTAATAATTCGGTTGACAGTTTCGGCTTAGTTGTGTATTTATCCCTTCCCTTATCAAGTGTACAAAATACAGGAAAGAATCAATTTTTTGTTGTATTTAATTTTAGTGGCATATAGAAAAGTTCAAGATGTCGATACGATAGAGTTTTTATACATATTTTTATTTATTTATACTTTTCCTTTTTTACAATCAAATATGCAAAGAACTCTCCAATCTAACTAGGCGTATGCCTGTTCTAAGGCGGGTAAATCGAGGCCCTCTTCAAACATCGTAGTTCGTAAGACGCTTTCTTCCAAATCAGGGGGTTGCGTCCAATTCCCGTCGGTACCCATTTTTATAAAAAAAAAAACAAGAGTTTTGGTCTTGTTCTCACTTAAGCCTTATTAAAAAAACCTGGTTGGTTGGAAGAGATTGCCACATTGCAATAAACCCACCAGATTGTACTTTATACACCGAAAATGTAATACAATACAGACGCGCCCTTGAAATAAAATGAGATAAAAAATCCGTAAACTATACATTCAGATTAATATATTTTAATTTTCTTATACGTACAGATAAGATGGATCATTAAACTAATTAAAGAGAAAAAAAGAAAAGCATTTTAACAAGGGGTGATTAGTGATTAGTGATACACGGCAAAAAGTTGGAAAATGTGGTGATGTGAGACATTATAACACTTGAGATGGTAAAATAAAATGCTAATTGCAGCAATAAGCACAAAGTAGAGCAAAAAGACGCTGAGATCTGCACGCGGCTGCTGCTGCTGGGCACGCTTCTGCATCGCTGCTTATCGGCCCGTCTCGCATTCCTGCTCCTGCGGAGGGGGCTGGGACCTCTTACTATCTGCGATTATCGGCAATTATATGAGTAAGTCTCATTGTCACTCGAGTCGTTTTCTTAGAAAATTAGAAATCAGGTGATAATTGAGCAAGCCTGTCGTTAAATATGTATATGTAACGATAGGGAGATTCAGAGTATCGGCCTAACTTTAAACGACATAAGTGGCGTAATTGGTAAGACGTCTGTCTACCAAAGTGGTAGTTGCGGGTTCTATTCCTGTTTTTTAACAGTTCAGTTCGATCCCACCACCACACACTGTTATGGGGAACGAAAAATCTCCATCCAGCGCTATCTACACTAGAAGATCAAAATCTTATTTATTTTTTTATAAGCGCGATGTTACGTAGTGACGAAGAAGGAACTGCCCAAAGGGACTCCTCTGGTTGCAACACACCTGAGTAAGAAAATAATTATAGCAACAACATAAAATAAGGAAAACGACTCGCTACGCAGCGCAACTGTTTGAAGAGCCTATGCCAAAGGCAGGTCCGTGGCACTCCTTACCTGGTCGCTACAGCGAATAGGTGATCTACCTCTGCTTCCGATACCCTCTACAGTGACCATGAATCTCTCCATGACCATGCGCGAAATGTAGCCAAAGAATGTTACGACTGCATTATCTTGAAAGCCTCTATGAGGTGTTAAGTTCTTCCGAAATTGATACATTTGTTCGTCGTTCCGTCCAATAATTCATAATCCATAAAAAAATAAATGAAAAAAATGAAGTTAATCACATTCAGAAAATATTTTATCTTCTCTGACCATATCCCGTCAGGTTATGGTTGAACGGTTTGCAAGCTAATGTTATATAAATTTCATTACTGTTAACGACAGCAAAATTAATTTCATGTAAACCTTATTGAGCATTACCTGGAACAGAACAACATTGAAAACGTCAAGAATTATTCTCAATTGATAAATAATTTTACAGCATAACGGGAAACGCAAAGTGAAATCCCATAACCTGACGGGCAATGATAAAAATGCACATTTACCATGGTAACGAATGTCGGACAAATATAAAATGCATTAGTTTATTACGGCACGTCCACGTTAATTCCATGTAAGTAGAGAACAGAATCAGCGATTGAAGGCTTGATTTAATCTTTTAACAAGTGACCTACAAAACCTGATATTATTCCGGATTAATTTCCTGGGCACGGCTTAAAGTGAGCACAAGTATCCTATAATAATTTTTCGTTCCAAAAAAGCCCGTAAAGCCCACTAGAATATAAAAATATATGACCCCCGTGGCCCTGTTGGTAAGAAATTTCTTCTCTACACGGAAATTTCGGTTTCCATTCCAGATGATATCCAAAAAAATAATAAATAAAAAAAGGGTACCAGTCTGGGTCAACAGTACGTCTGGTCAAATAATCGCACGCGCTAGACATGTGCGACTGGTGTTGCTTGTCTACGTGGGGTAGTATTTTCAATATATGTGTGTATAAATTCAATCGCACGCGCTAGACATGTGCGACTGGTGTTGCTTGTCTACGTGGGGTAGTATTTTCAATATGTGTGTGTATAAATTCAATCGCACGCGCTAGACATGTACGACTGGTGTTGCTTGTCTACGTGGGGTAGTATTTTCAACATGTGTGTGTATAAATTCAAAGTGGTCAAACGTGAGTTTTAATGAACTTATTTATGTAGAATTGTTTACTATTTTTTAATTGACAAAGCATTGTTTTTTTTTTTGGAAACTGCGCGAAGCGAAATCTGTGGGATAGACAAATTGGTTCCAATGTAGAACAGCCGGTGATCAAGTTTTTCTGACACTAAACACCTTCAGTGCATTCTTCACGGTTAAACCTGTGAGAATAAATAATAGTAACTTCTTGTATGTAGCTGTCAGAGGAGGCGCCAGCGGAATGAATAAACTCAATTAAGATACGGATGGAGTCAGCAACATGTCAGTGAACATTAACCTAAATATTTGTGAAGATTTAAAAAAAATTACGGTGAACATAAAAAGTGCCATCACTAATATTACAATCAAACGTATTGCATATAATACACGTGTATTATAATTAAAATTATCTCTTTTTGCTAAAACTGTTAAAATCCACAGAAAATAAAGATATAACTAAAATAAACTTCAAACATATAAAAATACATTGCATTGTTATCCCGCGGATTGATTTCACCTGAAGAGAGCCTCCGTATAGGAGGTAAAAACACGTGTAGCGATGATTAATGTAATAAGTAGAATAACAAAGTAATTTATTATTAAATATTCTAATATGGATTTCCACAAGTTAACTGAAAGCTTTGATGAAATAAGCTTTAATCAAATCCTAAAATAAGCAGCACCCAAAGTGAAGTATTTACAATGATAGTTTACTCAATTAATTTAACGAACGGAAATGAACGGTCGTTATTTATTTCTCTAGAATACCTGAATAACCCATAAAAAATATTTGTATACATACTCATTTGACTGTAGTTATTTTTGTGACATTTTATGATTATTTTTCTTTCTTGTTCGTTAATCTAAAAAATGTATGATACATCTCATTAATTTCTAGTGTTTGTTTTTTAATGTTCTTTCAATGACGAGAATATATAATGGCATACGTGATTAGCTGATTAACTTAAAACAGGAACTCCTAGTATGATAACTCGGCCAGCAGGTCTACGGTATCTGAGCATAAAAAATAAACATTATGGGGGAAAGAGAATATATGTAGATGATTTATTGTAGGCTTAAAACCGTTTACTCACCAATTGGTCAAATGCCTTGGAGTTGGTCTAGTAGCAATAAGTCTACATATTAAAATACCCACTGAACCTTGGTTCCACAAAATAAACCATTCCAAATGAATTGAGTATGTCATATACAGGATAAGAATAGACCACTGTCTGATAAAAACCCACCTTTATAAAATTCATATAAAAGAAAGCCCTACGTGCACGTGTGGAATAGGTAAGGAGACTCGCCTATATTTTCTTTGAGTACCTTTTGCGCACCGCACCCAATCTTTACTCAATTGTAAATGTCCCCCGTCTGTTCAATATGTCCCACATACTCGCACTCAATTATTCATTCATAATATAGTCCCATACATGAATTTATTGTCCAAAACTCCTTAAATGTTTAGTACTATAATAGCTATTATACATTTTCAAACTGCCTTATTTCCTTTAAATTGTTATTGTCACTAATCATTTTCAAACTGCCTTATTTCCTTTAAATTGTTATTGTCACTTATCATTTTATTTATAGTATGGAATGCCTAAGATTACGTATATGATTAAAGAATGAAGTGTTCATATTTAAATTGTTACTTTTGTTATTTCAAAATATTTCATTACCGTGTAAACGAAGACGGCATAAATAAATAAATTCGCGCTAAATATTAGCATAAACCGTTATAATCAATAGTGCCAACACCGAAAAATACTGCATAACATACTCGTGCGTTCAATATCAATAGCACCATTATGTGGCTGAAATCACTCCAAGGACACGTGGGTTACATTGCATCATGTGGATTATTCCTAAAAAGTGTCCAACTGAGAAAATTATCGAAGAAACAGTTATTTAAAATTATCTTAAATGGAGAACAACGTATTTTTGTAAGAATATGCTTTACAGATGTATCATTAAATAAAAAATAAACGAGTCATTTAAAAACTCAAAAGTACTGTTATAATAGTGTATTTGTTATATAATTTAGTCAATTTCTTTATTGAATATAATTTTTTTAACTAAAGATCGATACTTATTAAATAACTAATTATATCTACATTTAAATTCCAGATTTTCCTTTCTTTTCACCACCCCTTCCTTTTCCCTTTGATTGGTGATATCTCACTTTTATTTTTACTAAGTATATTGTCCATGGTCTAGTTGGTAAGACGCTTGACTCTCAAGCCGGAGGTTTATGGTTCGATACCTGTTGGAACCCCGATATTTTAAAAATGATTAATGTCAGGTTTTCAGTTAAGATCAATAAACATTTTTCTGGTTGATTGGAATAGATTGCCATATAGCAATAAGCCCGCCAGGTTGTATTATATACAACGAAACTGTAATAAAATACAATATAATTTTTCACGAATTTCGTACAGATGAATAATAATTTATTTACTATTGTCAGATTGGTTGGAAGAGATCCCGCCTGGCAATAAGCCCGCCAGATTGTACAATGAAGTGTGTAATAAATATATATAGGAGATAGTAAAAACATCAAGTGGGAAAATCTGTATAAAAACATCTCGACTTAAAATTCCATCGTGATTACTCTAAAGACACACAAAATTCATGTGAGATTATAAAACGATATCTAATCTATTTTGAAAAAAAAATAATAACATATTAGTTGCATCCGTTGCACCGTCAAAGTATTGTTCATCACCGATGAAAACCGCATTTCAATCAGAGTGCACACTGATGCGGGATGTCACGGTGGGAACTACAACTCGGAAGATGCATCGTGCGCCACAAGCCCCGATGCACACGATAATTGCATGATCAAAAGAAAACAGCTGGGTAAACGATCGATACAGAAAGAAATAACACAGTCTGGTGTTTGTCAGGAAATTCCTTCTGAAAGGTGAAACTGGCCAATTACGTGTAATTTATATATTATGCACGTTATCAAAGTCAATATAGAAAAGCTAATTTAAAAAAATGCAAATTCTAAACAATTTATTTGCCAGTTTCAACTGATTAAGCTTTAAAAAAATTGTACGCATTAAAAGCGTTTTATATATTTAAAATGAGCTGGTTTGCCGGAAGGAATTACTGTAAAGCAATAAGCCCGCTAGATGTACCATATTTAAATATATAACATAAACAAAAGAATGAAAATTAAATTTAAAAGAATATTAATCAAAAGATGTTGTGCTTTTCCAGCCCTTACATATTAAAGTGTGAGGGTGTAATAAATCTTAATAATAAATCGCCATCCAACATGCAATCGTAGAGCAAACAAATGATAATATGCAAATGGAAAAAGTTAAATAAATTCTAAAACATCTAAATAAAAAACACCTTTGCCTTGAGTTGTTTCTTCCATTTTTACTTTCACCCTATCGAAATAAGAAATGCGTTTGATAAATGCATAAGAACCACTAAAAAAACTTAAACTTTCAGTTCATCGTATGTCACAATCTTTAAAGAAAGTAACAGCAAATCTAGTTTGAACGATTTCTACAATATATTTCTTGTAAAGAACTTGTAAGAAACAACAATACCTTTTATTGAACAATAATAACTATAACAGTACACAAAGCGTCCGTGAATTTCGAGACAGGCCCATAACACCTATCAAGGTTTAGTTCAATAAGAGTTTACTCGCCCGAGGCGAGCGCGAGGCGCCAACCGAGCGCGTAAGCATAACCGGCCGTGGTAAAGAGAGTGATACTCCGACAATTGCGATCATTGATGTCGAAAGAAAATACCGCAATAAACGAAACCGCGATAAACTTCGAACCTAATTGAAAATGGCATGTCTTTCACGTAGGAATTTCGAGTTCGGACTTGATGATAACAAAAAAGGTGTCCAGTCTGATTTTTACACATGTGTATCATAACACAGTTTTTCTAAACACTTTGTCATAAGGCAATAAACTGATATGAAATAGTGTATATATTTTTTATTATAAATGCAATATATTGTACAATAAAATCTGGAGCCAACCGAGGGCAAAGGAGATGGTTCCAATAATTTATTGTATGCAGATGTCAACCATTTATACAAATTTTGAGTTTAAACAGTGTGTCGATGTACACTAAAATATGACATACAGGTTTAATTTTTGGTAAAATAATAAAAGAAACTTCTTGAATTATTACTAGGCAGCAGAAAATAAGTATTCATTTCATTCAACAGTTTTTTTTTTTAAATAATTTTCACCAACGTTATTATTTGCGTAATGGGAAATGTTTCGAAATTTTAAAATCATTAACTCGAAATCCGTAATAATCGAAACCGTAATGATTGGGGTTTTCCTTTATAAACTTACCGGGTAACAATCTGTATTTAGCAAATGGTACACAAATAGAAATGTTAGCTGGAATCCTGTCGTGAGATAAAATATCAGATTGTTAGGACGGGCGCCGCGGGACGCCTCTGACCCGGCGCGGGAGAAAGCGAGCCACAGCGTGAACATTCAACTAAGGAAAATGCCAGTGGCGTAGGACGTGCATCGACAGATTTATTTCGTGCATAGTCATCGGAATATACACAATACAAACAATATTATATTTACATACCACTATAAGATAAATTCTAGACTTCGTGATTAAATCTTCCATATAAATACTTACAAAATATTATACGTTAACTATTACATCTTACCCAGTGATAAAAATAACTACAGAAATTGAAAAATATTTTGATAAAAAGCGCGTACATTAATGTTTTGGTTTCTTTTATTAAATAATTATTCATTACCAATATTGTAATTTAATGACGGGATAATAATAACGTTTCATTTATCAACTTAAGGATTCAAAAGCAATCGAGATTAATTTAATGTCTCATATTTAGACCAAGTATTTTCAATTACTAAATTAATGTACTCGTATTAACACGCTAAAGGTATATATATAGTTTTGATTCTTTAATATATTCAATGTTTTGATGTTAAAACGCATACAAATAATCACGACAGAATATACTCGTACATATATCATCAAACCTTTAGGCTGGGCAGAGATAACACACTCGTATATCCACATCGTCCTATCCATAAACACAGTTTTTGCCTAATCCACGTCCAAAAATCTATTCATTCATGCTCTTCTACAATATTTTTCATACATCTCACTTGATCCCATTTATTATTTCTTTACGTACTATATCCTTCTTTTCTTTTCTTGGTTTACCACATACCATCACGCCATGTCTACTTTAGGCTGGGCAGAGATGACAAATATATACACCGTCTTATACATACATATATTTTTTGCCGATTCCATATCCAAACATATCGTCATACCTGATCTTATGTGTATCATTCTTCTCACCTGTTTCATTAGTATTTTTTTTAACATCCATTTTTCATCCTTGGTATATCTCTTTCTCATCCTCTTTTTATTTTATACACGTTTTTCTTTCTTTACAATATAAAACTGTGAAAATAATTTTGAACAAATAAAACATGTTTATAATTGAAACGGAATTTTAATGCGCATATAAATCAGAACTACGAAGATGGTGGGCTAAGATACATTTTATAATTTACCATCTCCATTATTCTTCATCTCGGCTTTAGGTCTAACTAAAACAGAACATTCCAACAAAAAAAAAATCGTTATATTTTTAAATGCATTCACGGCAATTCAACAAAACCAAAGTGAACGAACACGGAGTATTTTCAACGATGTCAAAACAAAGTTTGGTTTCAAGATTTATGGTGCGATATTATCGAAACGAGAGCGGAGAATGCAACACAAATAAATCTGTAAAACTATTTCAAGACAGATTCAGAAATAACGGTAAATAAAATTATATTTAAAAAAATTGATCAATCTACTATTAGATTCGTAATAATGCATTTAATCCTTGCACTTACATTTTTTACTAACTAACTCATCAATTTTTTTACCAATATACATACGTAGACATCATTACGCAGTGTCCTTTGCGAGGTAGGCAGAGAGAACGGATCTCCAAACTTTTCTAACAAGCATAGAACTTTCACCTACTCTACACTCAAACATCTCGTCATGCACACACTGTTGATGGTTTGTGCTCGGAGTATCGGTCCGATTAAAGGACACTTACTTACTCCTTCATCGAATATTGTGAAACGGACTTGGGTTATTTCGTTAGATATTTTGGGTGGTGGAGAAAACATACACACATCTCGTCATGCACAATATTATATTATATATACTTCTCACTCTACATTGTTTCAAAATCTGGTCTATTTGATCCAGCCAACCACTATGAACCCCAATAAATGGTTAATTGTACAAAATTATACTGAATATTTGTTAAAAAATATTTTTAAGTAAAACAGGCCTAAAATGCAAAATGAAGCACTTTGTTTCAAAAATTTGTGTCAGTAATTAAAAATAGGAAATAATTACAAAAAGTATTAAGAAGAGAAATGTTATTTAATATTAAATAACAGTCCTCTTCTAAATATGTGTCCCGTTCAAAAAGCATAATTTTGACGCCTACCTACCCCATTTCCCTTATTAGCCACAGCATGCCCTCTCCTTTACCTACTGCGATTAAAAAAATATATTTTAGACATGTTTTTTAGTTCATCTACGACAAGGAAGACGGAGGTCTTTGAAACCGGTTGTGAACTCACATAATTAAAACAGTGGTGAATACAAAAGGAAAAAAATAAGCGTTTCACTTATTTTATCAAAAATTAATAAACATCGACACCACAAAGTGAAACAAACGGCCTTTTTAAGGTTCAAGAAAAAAATAATGGTATTTGTTTAACATCTATAAAGTTTTCTTGTATCTTGTTTATATTTTAAGGTGACTGAAAAACAAGATGTTCCAGCTTTGGTCTTCTGGCCTTGTTTTGTAAATTTCGCGTAATTTGAAACCAGATCTTTCGATGACTAATGCTTATTTTTGTAGATTAGATCTTGTTTGCTTACATTTGAATTCATACAATGTACGCATGTATGTAGTGAAATTTGCAGCGGTCTCTGCTACCTGCTAGCTGCCAGCATGCGGTATGTTTTGTTATGATAATGTTTGGCCTTGGTCGGTTTTAATTCAAACCCGGAGCACTCATGCTGTACAGTTGCACAATAGTCATATTCAAAGAATGAAATAACGTAACGCAAACTGTGCAAATGCATTAAATTATTGCACAATAAAACAAATATAATTGTCGTATCCTTTACCTCACTGTGCTATTCTGATGTGAATTACTGAATTTCTTCACCATGAGATCAGTACTATCCCTCAGATTAAGATACACCACCGGTTTAAATAGTAATACAAAAATAATTGGACAAACCATTTTTATGTAGATAACTAATACAAAACTATTATATTTAATCAAGTGCAATGGAGAGACGTGAACGCTATGATTTATAAGACAATTTCATGTAGATAACTAAAATAAAACTATTATATTTAGTAATGTGCAATGGAGAGACGTGGACGCTTTGATATACAAGACCGTAACAATTTCATGTAGATAACTAATATAAAACTA
Organism: Odontocerum albicorne; assembly: GCA_949825065.1. Classification (NCBI taxonomy): domain Eukaryota; kingdom Metazoa; phylum Arthropoda; class Insecta; order Trichoptera; family Odontoceridae; genus Odontocerum; species Odontocerum albicorne. The sequence goes on from OX463850.1 coordinate 36,001,227, forward strand.
TTATATTTAGTCATGTGCAATGGAGAGACGTGAACGCTATGATTTACAAGACCGTAACAATTTCATGTAGATAACTAATATAAAACTATTATATTTAGTCATGTGCAATGGAGAGACGTGAACGCTATGATTTACAAGACCGTAACAATTTCATGTAGATAACTAATATAAAACTATTATATTTAGTCATGTGCAATGGAGAGACGTGAACGCTATGATTTACAAGACCGTAACAATTTCATGTAGATAACTAATATAAAACTATTATATTTAGTCATGTGCAATGGAGAGACGTGAACGCTATGATTTACAAGACCGTAACAATTTCATGTAGATAACTAATATAAAACTATTATATTTAGTCATGTGCAATGGAGAGACGTGAACGCTATGATTTACAAGACCGTAACAATTTCATGTAGATAACTAATATAAAACTATTATATTTAGTCATGTGCAATGGAGAGACGTGAACGCTATGATTTACAAGACCGTAACAATTTCATGTAGATAACTAATATAAAACTATTATATTTAGTCATGTGCAATGGAGAGACGTGAACGCTATGATTTACAAGACCGTAACAATTTCATGTAGATAACTAATATAAAACTATTATATTTAGTCATGTGCAATGGAGAGACGTGAACGCTATGATTTACAAGACCGTAACAATTTCATGTAGATAACTAATATAAAACTATTATATTTAGTCATGTGCAATGGAGAGACGTGAACGCTATGATTTACAAGACCGTAACAATTTCATGTAGATAACTAATATAAAACTATTATATTTAGTCATGTGCAATGGAGAGACGTGAACGCTATGATTTACAAGACCGTAACAATTTCATGTAGATAACTAATATAAAACTATTATATTTAGTCATGTGCAATGGAGAGACGTGAACGCTATGATTTACAAGACCGTAACAATTTCATGTAGATAACTAATATAACACTATTATATTTAGTCATGTGCAATGGAGAGACGTGAACGCTATGATTTATAAGACCGTCACATTTTCATGTAGATAACTAATATAAAACTATTATATTTAGTCAAGTGCAATGGAGAGATGTGAACGCTATGATTTATAAGACCGTCACATTTTCATGTAGATAACTAATATGAAACTTTTGTATTTATAGTAGTCATGTACAATAGAGAGACATGAACACTATGAATTATCAGACCGTAACATTTACTATAAAAGTTTTAATTTTGTTATTTTTATACATACAATCACGACGACCTCCGTGATCTAGGCGGTACGACGTCTGCCTTCCAGCCCGGAGGTTGCGGAATCAAATCCCGGTGGAACCCATATTTAAAAAAAAAAGGATTCTAGTCTGGGTTTCACTTAAGGTCCTTAAGCATATTTCTAATTGGTTGAAAGGGATTGCCACATGGCAATAAGCCCGCCAGGTTGTACTGTATACAACGAAAGTGTAATACAAAATCATACCCGCAATTTACGTCACGATATGCAGACGACAGAGCGTTCGACTTTCCTATCACGACACAAAATCCTTAGCCTCTTCTACATCCACACATCTTCTCATACAACTTTGACGGTTTCTTTGACTTTCCACGTTTTCTTTTTTCACAATATCATTCACTTGATCTAACTATACTTTGCTTAGTCTTCCTAAGTATAGACCTTTTTTCCTAAGTATTGACTCCGTGTAAGGCTATTTCCTAACTAAACGTACGTTAAAACAAATTACAATGAATAAAACTTCGTCTTCAGCCAATGCTGGAAAAGGCGTCAACAGTTCTCAATGATTGCCTGTCATCGAGTAGTCTCACTTTACTCCTAACGTCATCAATACAGCGATTCTCTGTTACTTCGGTTGTCGCGTTGATGAGCAACACGCCCAGGAAGACTTGACGAGTATGTAGGTCAGTCTTCTCCTGGTGTAGTCTCGTAAGCGACTACATTATAATACGAACACCTGTTACTACTAACTCAAAACACCGGGAAACTAACAATTTTAGACTCTGCATTATAATATGAATATAATAAACCTTGAAGAATAATCATAATAAAGTGAAAATATTTAAAACGTAAATGCAACGTAGCGTTAGCGTAATTGTGAATTATCTTCCATCAATGTATAGGAGCTATGCAGGAAAACACTAATCCATACATTTAAAATTCTTATACACATATGTTGTTTCAAGTTTCCTAGCAATATTTTTTTTACATAAATCCGTTGAAATTCGGTATAACACACATAAATATCACAAAGTCGGTATACATGTATATCACAAACTCAGTATACATGTATGATATACATTTCTATCCAATATTTTTTTTTCTGTAACGCATTTTCCTATTTTTATAGGAATTGATACTATTTATTTGACTTGTACTCGTATATGTTACATACCAAAGTTTTTTTATTAATCGTGTCTTAAGCATAAAATTGTTTCACGTTTTGTTCCGAGTGTATAAATATTTGTTAACAGAAATAATCATAGGAAGTTCATACATACCATTAGGCCATTTCGCTGTCGGGATAGGTAGAGAGGATCGAGCGCCAGACTTTCCTATCTCGACACACATCCTTTGGATTCTTTACATCCGTACAACTTCTACAAATTCTCTTACTTTCTACGTTTCCTTATTTCAGAATATTATTATTCACTTGATCCAACCATACTTTCCAACGACTTTCACTCATATTTACACTATATATGTGTGGTTATTTTTTCTTCGTTCATTCGTTCCACAGGCCCAAACCATCTCAGCGTGCCCTTCTGAATACATCAGCCTTAAGTTCAGATTCATTCCTAATCATTTCATTCCGTATTATGTCATACATATTCACTCCGTGTTTTCGTTTTTCAGCACGCATTTCCCCAGTATAAATACTCGGCTCTTCTCAGTCTTTCTCCAGATCCACGTTTCACTCCCATACGTCAAAAGTTGGCATCAAAACAGAATTTTAGACTATCATCTTAGCAGATTTTGATACTGTCCAGTTCAAAGATACGTGTGTAAAGCTCCATTGGCTTTGTTTCCTATCACTAGACGCCGTTCGATATCTCTTTTAACTCTTCCATTATATGAGAAAATGCTTGCCAGATATCAGAATTCCTCAACTTGATCCAATCTTTCATTATTCACTCATATATAGCATTTACGTTTCCTTTTATACTTATACATATACTTTAAAAATCACATCATAAATCATAGCCATACTGAAAACGTTTGTTGGGAATATGGAAATACAAACAATATCTACGGCAGATATAGGATTGTAAGCGTGTTTTTATCGTACTGACATTTGAACATAACATTGATTTTATTTGCTAACCGTGTCAACATTCTATTGATACTCTACTCACGGCTAGTGAAGGCACCAGTTGGTAGTAATAAAACTAATTTTCCAAACGATAAAGGTAATATGGATAGTAATCATGCGCATAAATTATATGCCTTGTGGTAATATGCCGGTACATGTACAATTAAATGTATGATCTAAAATCATTCAAAAATAAACGTAGAATTGCAAAGGCTCTGTTTCGCTATTCAAAGGGGTGACAAATGATTTACATGGCTGGATGGTGTGATGGAGGTCTACCGTATTGAGAGTGGAACAAACTAGAGGGATGATGCCTCACGGGGGGTACTTCCAAGTGGCAAATTATCAACCCCGTTCTATCCTGGATTATTGTGCTATTTAACACATCGATCAATAAGTCCCGGGACTAACAACTAAAACAACATTTGTTTGCCAAAATTCTTCTTTATTCATCAACATAGTCTCCTTCAAGAGCAAATACGGAGGCCATAACCTTTCCGGCCGACTGTTGAGTTTTTGGTCGCTTCGGACGACTTTCACCGGCTGGTCTCCACTCAGCTGACTGCCGATTTGATTCCGGAGTATAGTGGTAGATCCATGTTTCACCCATTGTCACATAGCGACTCAAAAAACTCCTGTTTATTTCGCGTCAACAGTGCCAAACAGCGCTCTGAATCATCGATGCGTTGTTGTTTCTGTTCCATTGTGAGCAAACGCGGCACCCATTTAAAAAAAAAGCTTTTTCACGACCAAATATTCATGCAAAATAGTGTAAACACTACCAAATGATATCTTCAGGATGTCAGCTATCTCACGCAACTTTACTTTGCGATTTTCCATCACGATTTTGAGGTTTTTTTTTATGTTTTCTGGTGTGACAACCTCATTTGGACGACCAGAGCGTTCAGCATCATTTGCGTATGTACGACCGCGTTTGAAATCAGCATACCACCGACAAATGATTGTTTTCGACGGAGCAGTGCCCGGATAACACTTTTCAAGCCATCACTGAGTTTGAACGGTATTTTTTCCCATTAAAAAGCAATATTTTATCAACACACGAAATTCGTTTTTTTTTCATTGTTTTGAAAATAGCAAAAGTAGTGCCACTAAAACCACTGTAACACAATGACACAATGTCGGAATGTCATGAAAATTTGACACGTAACTTCTAAAGGTTGGTACTAATTGAGAATGGTATGGATTTGCTATTAGAGGCACCATCTGTTGGTTAGTGCCGGGACTTATTGATTAATGTGTTATGTATAATTTATTTGATTTATGTACAAACAACAAGTTAAAATTTTAATTTTTGGATTGAACATATGTAAATAATTAGATGTTTCCTATTTCATAATTTATCTATGAAATATGTTGATTAAATATTTTTTAAATAATGATGAACATTCTAGAGGTGAAAAAAGTAAACATATGCTGGTTTTGTGTAAATAAAATTTCAGAAAAACTTAGTGAATTAGTTATGTCTAGGACTATTTATAAACGAAAATAACTAAATATACACTACACTGCGCAATGTAACAGTTGCCAGGTTTATTACTACACTACCAGAAAAATGTTTTACAATGTTTTGAATAAAAGGTGCAGGACTGACATTATCGATGTAGAGAAAAATGGCAATAACGAAAGCAGAAAATTAATAATAAATAAAATAAAAACGAAGACAAATTTAACAACGTCATCGATGGCCAGGAAGAAGGTGGAAAGGGAAATTGCAAAAAGGTTGATGGTATGTAAACCAGGAAAATCTGGATATATGAGTGAAAGGAAATGTAATGTTATTTCATTCGCTCATTCAAGCACGTCAATGATGGTGTGAATCTTAAACTAGCGTTTAGTTAGTTTCAGAGTCTAAAAGGATGGACACTAAAAAGCAGTAAGATTCTAAAACTTAAGAAGATAAATGTACAATATTACACGTATAAATATTAATAGTAGAATACATACGGCATAGAGTCCAGAGCCGACACTGTCAGAACCAAAAATCTTCTTCGAATCAGCGAAATGAAGGTACTCAGGAGTATCGCTGGCAAACCCCTTCGTGATAGAGCACGAAACACAGAAATCCGAAGGATGTGCGAAGTTGAAAATATTGTCAGATGGAACGACAGAGAAGAAGGTTCTGGAACAAACATGTATCCAGAATGGCGGAACCAAGAGCCGTAAGAATGGCCAGGGGCAGCATCCCCCAAGCAAGCAGACCTCCAGGACGACCTCCCAAAAGATGGAAAGACAGGTGACAGTCGACGTCACAAGAGGGAAACGATTATGCAGGACCATAACAGGCCAACAGGCCTAAAAGAAGAGGAACAGGTATGTTCGAATCCGGAGTCAGAGCGCCCTCGCCCTCGAGGAGTCTGCTCTCCAAACAGCGCTATATACAGTATCATATTATTATTATTATAAGTTTTTATGACATCTTTTGATTTTTATAATATGATAAGTTACAATTAAAAACCTCCATATACACGTATTTTGTCAATTGCCTGTACCATAGTGTAAATATCGATCTTCTCTTAGCTATATAGTAACAAAACTACTTTAAGGTCCTTATTACGGAACATTTACCAGAAAGCAAATCTACCTGCGTATCATAAATGATAGCGATTTCATCTACGTCATACTTATGAGCTTAACTGCTAACATAGCGATACGAAATTCTCGTTTTGACATTCGCGTAATTACACGCCAGACATGATGCTATATTCCACACAATTTATATTTTTGATCGACTTAAATTTCATTGATCGACGTGCGAAAAAATTGTAGAATGTTACTTTGAAGTTGGCAGTGACCGTGGATGAAGTAAATAAAGAAATATTAACGTAAGTTCTACAAAAAGTAAATATTATTTTGAAATCATGTACGATTTTTAAGTTCGCGTCAATCAGAAGCCATAAGCCTTTGACGCAATTCAAAGCATGTTCGTATTAAAAAAATGGGTAAAATTATTAATTACAATTTTTTTCCTACTCAAAGCTACAATTCGACGAGTGTTCCAAATAAAATTATTGTTTATTTATTTACACCGAGCGATGTCTTGAAACGTCCGTGGCTTCGTTCAGCTAAAATGCATGTCCCAGTCTGGCAAAACAATTCGTCAGATAACAGTAATTGCACGTGCCGAGTACGAGTGTGAGTGTTGTCTTTTCACGTGATGTTGTGTTACCAACACGTGCCTTGACGAACCGCGAGTTTTTTACATACGAAGGTTCGAGTTCTGGTGTGGAAGACAATGTTGTCCTTCTGGTCACGTTATTCATGAATCACTAATTCGAATATATTAAAGAGTTCCATACGAAACAATATCTTATGGAGTCCAGGTATATTGTACAGTGTTTGCAACATACAAGATAGTTGTCAGTAGTAAAATAAATATAAACTAATCGTTAACTCGTACCACGAACTATTATAACAGCTGCTACGTCTGAGATCTGCGCTCAACAGTAATAAAATGTGATCAGCATAAATCAGTTGTTGGTACTCGGATCATAAATATTTAAGTTGAGTTGAAATGTAAATAAATACAGTTTAGTAATTAGACGAACCTTTATAAGAAATCTTCGTTCAGAGTTTATTTATTTACGGCGTATCTCTCATAAACAAATTATTTCCGAAAGAATTTGTAAATATCTACACGAAACAGAATAAGAAGAAAAATAGTCAAGAAATTAGAAAACAGAAATTTTCAATCACCGTTGAATTAATTGAAAAGGATTGCGCGAATGTGTGTAATTTAATTATGTTTAGATTGAAATGGAGAAAATGAACACTTTTAATTAATGTGCCAGCCAGCTTACCCATTCAATCAACGATAAGACCCCAATAAAGTACAGTAGTCCTCCTTTTTTCGCGGGAAAAACGTTTTGAGAACTCCAGTGAATGCCTGAAACTCGCTATAGAGCAATTTTTCATTGTAAACTAAGTGTCTAAATATCAACAAAATTCCCCTATGCTGGTATATAAAATGCATCTTTTGGGAAATCGATTTGCTGAGATTGCCTATATATTATTGATTTTGAGGTATAAAAGTATGTTGAGGTATAAAATAATAAATAGTATGTTGAGGTATAAAATAATAAATAGTATGTTGAGGTATAAAAGAAAGCTGACAGGACACTTTGTAAAATATTAAATTTGTACTACTTTTCTTTCCACATAAATGTCATGAATGGCGCTCGGTGTTGTAAGATGCGGACACCCTGACTCGAGATGGTCCCGTATCGTATAATAAGTGTATATTGTTACATTTTTATACTTTTTAAATAATATTTTGATTTGTTTATTTAAGTTAAATGAATGACATAGGCATTGTTAACTTAGTGTTGTTAGGGTGCTGTTGACCTGACAGTACGTTGAAGTTTTTCATTTAATATTTTTTAACCGCAATTGACCGCGAGTAACTGAAATCGTAGATAGGGGCAAGGGTTGTATACGGTATCGAGACTGAGTAAAATTTTATGTTTCGTATCGCAAGCAATTGGAAACTAGCTTAGCTTTATGAATTCATGATTTGAGTCAATTTGCAAATTGTAATTATAAACTTGGAGAAAGTTTTGCATCTCAGTCAAATGGTCGTCATAATAGCACAAGTCAACATTGATATAACATTCAAAACCATTTGATTTGACAGTTTCATTAATGAGTTATTAAAAGTAAACTAATAAAAAAAAATTAAGCTTTTCAAGTCCGGAAATCTATTTATTTATTTAACACTTTTATTGCAAATACAATCTGGCGGGTTTATTGTCAGGCGGCAATCTCTTCCAACCAACCACACAAAAGTAAATGAAGCAAGTTACGTGGTCGCATATATCATTCAAATGACTATCCATCCCCACGAAATCCATAAACATATACGTGAGCACATGCCCACGAACCCCACACAGACGGACAATTACCCGAACATTATTTTTCATATAAAGTGAGATATCATCAATCAAAAGGAAAGGAAGGGATGGTGGAGAGGAAAGAAAAAGAAAAATCAGGAATGAAACACGTTATTTTACTGACTAAAAATTAAGAGTTTTTTCAGTCGCTTCTTATTTTTCAGTCGCATGCCAAGGACGGAGAGGGTCTTATATTGGTTTGTACTAATTCCAGAGTCTCACTGCATGGACAGTAAATGACGACGTAAAGAAAGAGGAGCAGTGAACTTGAAAGGCCAATAAACAATCTCTGTTTGAGCGTAGCGCTAATCCATGATTAGAAAGACGCTGAAAATTTTCGGCGAGATAAGACGGTGCGGCGGGACATTAAGGATATTATACAATAGAGACAGTATGTGAATTTGGCGTCTATTTCTAACATTCAACCAGTTCAATGCCTTCTGGTATGAAGTTATATATGATCGTACTTTCGTAGGTTGAAAATGAATCTTAGACACACATTTTGAAGATGCTGTCATTTGTCCAGCTGTTCCTCTGTAACATCCAAGTAACATACGTCCGCATAGTCCACACAAACCTCCCAATTTATCTTTGGGTGCCACCAAGAGTTGTGGGTGATTGGGTCACATATTAAGGATGCCGCCTAATAGCTGGTCAAAAGTCGCGCTGTTTTAGTTGCTACGAGTTGAGCTACGAACTGACCTATGTTAGATGAAAGCGTTTTATACAATGTTTTCCTGATGGAACGATTAAAGACACGATGATAATAAATGTGAGAGTTTTTTTAAAATACATTGATTGAAACGATAAAAAAATCACATTGCACTCGTATTCTAAAACAAAGATCGACTCTTGAATTACAAAATCATATTTTAATAGTAACAATTTCGTAAAAAAAGACAACTGCAAGAGTGTGTGAATAAAAAATATTTTCAAGGAAAGATAGTTAAGTTAGTATAATTAAGGTCAGTAAGTTGAATGCAATTATAAGTACTGCTATAAAATGTAATGAACTGTGTAACAATATATACATTTCAAGATGGAATATGTCTTAAATAAAAATTGTGAAAATTGAAATCCTTTTTAAAATTTATCCTCCATGATGTAGTAGGTAGAACATTAGAATCCCAACCAGGGGATTCTGTGTTCAAATCTAACCTAACCCAACCAAGGGATTCTATGTTCAAATCCCGATGGAACCATAAACAGAATCACAGCCTGGAATAAAACAAATGGCGCATTAAGATCTATGACACAACACCGTGCATACGTGGTTATTACACATAAGCGTAATACACCATAGATATTATCAAGTAGGTACTTATTGTAAGACCACATTATCACAATTAAAACCACAAAGCAATTTATTTTACTTTAAATATTGTATTGTATTAATTACGCTATGGTTTGAAATAGTAAAACTTATTAGACTCATTTGCATTAAAATCTCTTACATTCAACCAAAAACATGATGTTATGCCTATGTTATATGTGAAAGAGTAAACTGCGACATGTATTTATCACCATTGGGAAATAAACATTCTGACCCCATGACACGGAAGTATTTTTCACAAAAATAAAGTTTTGACCGATCCAATGAAACTAGAGCGATTCATGTTTCACATTGGATTGTCAAAAAAAAAAACGAGAAACTTAGCAAATAAAATTTGAATTCCTGCGCGTATGTGTACCGATCATTTTGAATACCAAATTTGACAGGTGTGTACAGTTTGGAAATATTTAGCATATAATTGCTGTCATATTTGAATTTGTCAGTAACGAATGACAGATTTCACACCGGCATGCTACTCGATCTGGGTTAAATGTATTAAATTACTCATGTGGGACAAAAATATTTGCCTAAATCATAGATACATAATGTTAAAGTAAACTAGAACATCTAAGCAAATGATATAAATGATTTAAATTATCTGCCAGTGGACTATAATAACAGGTAAATAGGATTTTTTTAAATATTATATTAAAAAAAAAACAAGATTAATAAATAAGATAGTCAAATGCCTAGATTACTGGGGTTAATATACCGGTCGTATATCTGCCAAATTAAATGTTCTACAAGTTTTAAAATAATTTAATTGCCAGTATTTATATAAACTTTTATTGTATTTATTATCTGGCAATCGAGTCCGAAATCCTCATACGAAAGACAAGCATTATAGGAGTATACCAACTAAGTGACAGAAGTTGCCAAGAAAAACTAGCAAAACAGATATATAGTACAAATTTGAGTAGAAGGCGAGCTAGAGAAAGACCAACGAATGTATGGTTGGACCAGCTGAAAGATATTTTGAAAGAAGGAAATGTAGAAAGTCGTAGACATGTGTGGATACAGAAGAAGCTAAGGATGTGCATCGAGATAGGAACGTCTGACGTTCTATTCTCTCTGCCTACCACGACAGGGAAATGGCGTGATGGTATGTATGTACTGAGGCAGCGGGTATTCGATGTATTATCACGTGGACTCTGAAAATATATTTAAAAAATAGACACAAAAAAAACTATCTTTAAACATACCCTCTTCATAGAGCTCAAAGCTGACTCGACTGCCGGGCCTGGGCGGGCCCTCCAAGGTGCGATACTTCCTCTCCACAAGACTGGAGGTCGAGCCCCTGTCCCGACCCGAAGAGCGCCCCCCGCTGCGCCTGCCCCCGGTGCCGTACTTGCGGGGTGCGCGCGGGGGCTCACCGGACACTTTGAACTTTACTTGAAGCATGATGTACCACTCTTCGCTCCTTTTGTCCTTTACACTGCACTGTTATTTTTTAAGATTTCGATTTACTGTCACATTTGACTTCAGTCTTCCACAATATTCAAAGATATTTAAACAACAAATCCGGTAATAAAAACTTATGCGATAAAGAATTAAAAAATAATAACTTCGGAAATTAATACTAGCGACAATATAAAGCCCCAACTCACAGTCTGGACTAAATACTAATTAATACCAGCAGGAAATTAATACCCGCGACAATCTAAAGCCCAATTCATAGTCTGAACTAAATACTAACTTCTAAACATAAAAAAAACGCAAATGTATTCCAAGTCGGGTATTATACGTTTCAAACTTCAAAGTAAGGTAATGAAACCACGTGACTCCTTTATATTAAGAAGCTATGACAAATTTGTAAGAAATTTAGATACAATTTTTCAGTAAAAAATATTTAACGTTTGGTACTACGTGTTCAAATCGGACTATGAATTCGAGTGTAAGTTTCGTCGACTATATTTTCATCAAATTTCGTATAATTTTAGTACTAATGTAATGTATGAAAAAAATGTACTTTCATGTGGGTCAAAGTTACATGTCATTTTTATGGGAAAATAGTCAAATTTGGTCCAAAGACATCATTTTTTGGGTCTAGATAAGTCACCGGAAATTCCAAATAGTCATATACTTCTAAAGCGAATACGCCTTTGCATAATGCTTCTACGCAATGTGTCGTTTCATCGAAAATTATTTATTCACTATCTGGATGTCTTAGTGCCACGCTGCAATCCTTCCAACCAACCAGTCAGACAAATTTCAACAAAGAAAGTGACATGGTCGCTAAAGTATTGTAGTTCTAATTATGTCATTTATACGAATTTTTTTAACAATAAAACTGAGACATCGTCAATCGATGAAAAAAAGAGAGCTGAAAATTTTCGGTGTCTGAGACGAAATTAACCGTGAAAAAATCAAAATTTCTAAAATAAGCTGTTATGCCACCTAAGAACACTTTATACGAGTATATAATACTAACTATTATGTTCAGTGTTTTCATACTTGAAGTGAAGCCATGAACTGAACGATTTATTTATAATACATACTCGTATTTCTTAAAATGTATAAATAAATAAAGAATTTTAATGAAATTTTATTGTTCGAGAAAGAGAACACATATTATTAGGGTTGCATGATAAAATAAGTGTACTGCTGCTGGGATTGCGTGATAAAATAATTCAGGTGCTACTGAAAAATTTTCGAAGCTATTTTTCTAAAAAAGAAACTAAGCCAAGGTAAACAAGTATAAAATATACGGATTACACGCAAAATAAATTATAGTATAGCAATAAATATTGGAAAAAATCTGAATAAATATGAAATTGAAAAATTGATCTACCATAATTTGGCACATATGATACAAATCGGAAAATAAGGGATGAGATTTTGTTAAAATTAGTTAACTTCAAATATACCTGAAGTATCGCGCACTGAACACAGTTACGTAAATTAATAAAAATTTATAAAAACTTATTACAATATAATGTGATTATATTTCTAAGGGTAAAATTTAAGTAATATTGCTAGAGTATAATATTTTTAAATCGCATCCAAACGAAACTGGGTTTTTGTAATAAAGGGATGATTTGGATTAGTGACAAAAGTTAAGAAAGAAAAATAAAATGCAATAAAAAAAGGACACGAATGGATTGATCGGAGAATTCATTTTATCGTTTTTTTTTAATTCATTAATAAATTAATTATTAATTAAGACAGAGAAAACGAGACCTACTGACAGGAAGAATCGCATTAAGTGAAAAATAAAAAAAAATATGCACTAAGCAAATGGCACTTCGTTAGAACACATTGTAAAGAGATTATTTTCTTATTCCATTCGTGGGTATGTTATCCGCCAGTGTGCTGCACTCTTCAATAAGAAATAGCCATTTTGTTGTTAAAAAAAATACATTTGTTAAAAGTTTATTCTACAGATCACATGGACAGGTCGTGTTACAAATGTGGAAGTGCTTGCTCGGATGTATAAGGACCAAGAACTGCTTAAAACCGTGAAGGTTCGCAAATTACTGTATCTTGGTCACATAATGAGAAGCACATGATACATTCTAATGAGGCAGAGGAAAACGCCGCGTCTCTTCCTTTAAGAACTTGAGGGAATGGTTTTCGTGCAGTTTTATTGAGTTGTTCCAGGCTGCAGAAAACGGAATAACGAACACTCTGATGGTGGCCAATCTCCGACGGGAGACGACACTTCAAGAAAAATAATGACGACACTTCAAGAAAAATAATGACGACACTTCAAGAAAAATAATTTAAAGTTATTAATGAACATCCTACTTTAACACTAATTTAAAAAAAAGAGACGTAAAAGAAATCAAATAAAAAAAATCCACACACTAGAAAAAATCATTTACGAGATTCTTAAATATTAAACAGCTACAAGCATTATTTCATATAACTAGCTTTAATTTCAAAGAACTTTATACAAAATAATAAACATTTGATTAAAACAGAATAGGGATATGTTGACAGTAAAATATGGTGACACTGAGCTGAACGTGACTAATATTTGTTCTGTCAGATCGTTCTACAAACACTTAAGCACGTCTCAAGTAGGCACAGCACAAAGCGAAAACATTTAACTCGATAATCACCTTCCATTATTTGTTGACAAACTAATCACAAACACTGTAAGCGGCTACCGACTTGGAGATAATGCGGATAATGACAGCTGTAGAAACAAGGCAAGAACAGCTCACAGTACAAGTAGAGCTAAATTCTGTAATATGGTGTAATGATGCGTTCTGCCAGCGGTGGCGACAGGACGAGTGACGCAGAGGAAATTGCGGTCTCCGTGATTCAAGCCTTGTTCATTCTCGAATTTAATGACTGAAAAATCATAGTTTTATAGAAAATTGTTATATTCAATGGGTGTGAAAGAACCGTTATCATTGTCGTATGACACGGATATTAAATGAAGAAAAGCACGAATAGTATTGTGTCTGCTTCAATTGACTTTATTTGATTTTTATCAGTCGATAAAAAATATATAATTTTCCGCGTACACATCTTTAAGGACACAGAGACTTGCAATAGACAGTTGGAAAACAGCTATTGAAGCTCGAAATTCGTTAAGGCGACGCCTTTGAAAGTATCAAAATCTACAAAGGTCTTAGCGTCGGAGATTACGGTTTACGAGATTTATATTGCGCTTTCATTGCACATAACACAACATGACGGCTATATTGCTACGTGCCAATATCTTTCAAACAACCAGATGTTTATTTAAGAGGTATTGAGTAAAAAACCAAACAGGATTTTTTAAAAGAAAAAAGTACTAACGGGAATCTAAACCACAACCCCCGGGTTTGAAAACAGAAGTTTTACCAACTTCACCATGAAATCATGAATAATATTAAAAAAAAATTATATTTAAACGTTTTCATATGACTTAGTTCAGAATCAAAAGTATCAGGATACCTACATGACTTGAGGGAAATATTTGCATTTAAAAATATGTTAGTAACCATAAATGTACAATGCACCTATAATCACATACAACTGTCAACACAAAGTTTCCATCTTGTAAAGTTGTAGCAAATTGTATATCAGATTGCGTGTGGGTTATTCTATTCGTACACAAGTCCAATACTAAAAGTGGCAACGGTCGAGGTTTATTACCAAAAACTCGAAAAGGTTTCAGGAATATTCTAATGAAAAAAAGTCATATTTTCGTGAACGATATCGCAAACCAAGATAAAATTAAAAAAATTGATTTAGTATTGAGATAGGTTCTTAGATACACAAGTGGCCAGTATTGAGATAGGTTCTTACATACACAAGTGGTCAGTATTTTAATCAAAAATTATAAAAAAACTATAACAACCTCTGTGAAAATTAAAATATAGTGCAAAAAAAATCATCGCTTGTAAGGGATGAAATAAATATTATGACAGTTAAATAAATGCACTTAACAAGGTATTAAGAAGAAAATAATTAGTTGACGCTATGTTTCAACCCACAGTTCAAGTTAAAAAATAGTTGTTTGAAATATTATTATATAATTTTACTAGTTATCAGACTTTTAAAAACAGCGAGAGACACTAAATCAAAATAATTATACAATGCTTAAAAATATTATTTACAGACACATTATCCAAGTTATTTGCGAACAAGCAAATAGTAATGATCTCCAATTTACAGAAACAGAAGAAGTGTTAAAATTCAAGAACCCTTAACGGTATTGTTCTATTGAGACGTATAAAGGATAAACACAAATAAGATTTCACCCTCATAACGACGATCTCCGCGGCGAAGTTGATAAAACGCTCCGTTTTTTTTAAGGTTTCTAGCCTGATTTTCATTTAAGGTTTATTTAATATATTTTTTGTTGATTGAAAGAGATGGCATGACATACCACATGACAATAAACCCACCAGTTTGTACTGTACACAAAGAAAGTGAATTACAATAAAAAAACTGTGCTAAAAATCTAACCAGTATAATATGTATTTTGTTATTGTGTATTAAAAATCGTGTACGTATTAATTGATGTTCGGTTTCCTTTATTTATATCCATTAATTGTTTACTACATTCGATTCAAAGATACACATACTCGTATATAAAGGTTGAAAAACAAAGAAATCATCATTTTAACGATTGACTTCTAAACACAGAAATGTATGTCACGTTCCCCTTTAATATCCCTATTTATTTATCGTTCACTATATTCGACCCAAAAATACACATAAAGAGTCGACAAACAAAGAAATCATAATTTTAACGATTGACTTCTAAACACAGAAATTTATGTAACGTTCCCCTTTAATATCTACGCCTATTTATCGTTCACTTTATTCGACCCAAAAATACACATAAAGAGTCGACAAAGAAATCAGATTTTTTGCGATTGAATTCTACAAATAAATTGATGTTACACTCCCCTTAATATCTACGCCAATTTATCGTTCACTACATTCGACTCAAAAATACACCTAAAAAAGTGTCAAGAAAGAAATTCGAATTTTAACGAGTGACTTCTATATAGAAATTGTTGTCACATTTCCTTTAACATTTACGTCAATTTACCTTTCACTAGATTCGAATTTTAGCGATAACTTCACACCTCAAGTTAATAAAGAGCACTTATTTTTAATTAATAACAATTGAATTTATCGTTTTCTATATGAAAAACAATCAAGAATAAATAATAATATAAATTAGGCATCTGGAGTATATCGATGGTCAAAGCCAAACTGTTTAAATTTTTTAAACTATAATTTCATCTTCGTTTTTCTTTAGGATATATATGAGTATGTAGGTACATTTATCATTGACTACATTCGACTCAAATGTACAAGAGTCGACAAACATAGAAATCGGAATTTAAGCGATCAACTTCTTACAAAAATAACAAAGTATTCCTAATTATTTTTTCTAAAGAGGGAATCTCAACTCAATAAATAAATAATATAAGTAACACGAATTTTGAACATGATTCAAAGTCATGTGATAATAAAAAAAATAAACGTGTTTCCACAATTATAATAATAAATAAGAACATAAATTGTGCATCAGAACGATCTCGACATTAATTCTAATTATAAAAATAATTTTTCATTTTAGTTCTTTCGAATAGATGCGGCATAAAAAAAAACTTGACACACTTTCGTTTTGAAATGTAACGATTGTTTCCGAGCCAAACTGAATGCACCGTGCATTATCCACAAAGAAGAACGAAAGCTGCACTGGATGATATCACTTCGGTATCTGTATTCGCAGCGAGACTCTCCTATCACGATTGCACACAAATCACTCGGATAGCGAAGCGCACCAATTGGGCAACTGGAGTACGGTCGTGAGCTGAACTGCAATACCGAGGACTGAGGTCCGCAGGTGAGCTGCTCCACTGCGAGAGCGGGCGTGGGAATGCCACGTTCCATACCGACATATACTCGGAAATGCAAAAAACATACATAACACTAAACACATTTTTATAATGTATTAATTATTTTGTTGTATACATTACAACCTGATGGGATTATTAGCATATGGCAATCTCTTCCAGCCAACCAGAAAGACGTTAAAGAAGCCTTGAGTGAAAACAAGCTTGAAAGAAGCCTTAAGTGAAAAAAAACCTAGCAGGCGGGTTAAACCATACCAGAAAGATATTATAGAGAAGTTCAATGATTATCAAACTGGAACCCTTTTTAAAAATAAATTGGTGCCAAACGGGAGGCCAACTCACAATCCTTAGGGAAGACAAGCGTCTCGCCAACTAGGACACTTAAGTGTTACTGGACACATTGATAAAAAAAATTACACCAGATAATGTTTCCAGGAATGAGCAGCGGACTTTAAAAATTACTTCGGGATTATACCATACTTAACAAGTCACTTTGGATTTACTATCCTACCTCATTGCAATTGAATAATTTAGATATTCGACGCAAACACCAGAAGAAACAGTACAGATGCCGCTCTCTAGTGAAAGGTTTATTAATTATCAGTGTCCTAGTTATAAATATGATTTCAGACATGATTCCATTTTAAATTTTAAGAGGCGCTTATAAGTTGCCTTTTATAAATAACCAAACGTTCTTGAGATATTGTTTATACCAAACAGCGATATACTCGTGCAAGTAATTTTTCATATTTTTTTAATTTCTGTAAATATAATAAAAAAATATTTTGTCGAATTACTAAATCAGCGATCCCCAACGGGGACAATATCGCCACCCTGAGTGATGATTTCAAAAGGGGGCGTTGAGATATACAAAATAATTAAGAGTGGCAACAAGGCGTTCAAGGGGGCCATTGTGGTATTTATTTAATATTACTGTAATAAAAATATTTAACAAGACCGTATTGCTCATGTTTATATTTCATTCGCCTCACAATTGTAAAAAAAATGAATATATAAAATAAAAAATATGGAATCTATGGTTTTCACTGTCATTCATTCAATTGTATATGTACGGAACGAAAATTCGTTTATTAAAAACTAGACAAAATCTATGGTTTTGTAACATAAAAAATTAACCAATATTGATGGTTGATGAGAACGTGCAACGGGGTTTCGTTTTTGTGTAATCAAAAATCGGAAAGAAGTATCGATTTATTTTTTCATGCTAAATATCCCCAGTGAGATACAGGCAAAAGCCTAATTTACTGGGGATACGACAAACGAAAGGCAACAAACTTATCCATTAAAATTGTATGTCCAAATTAAATTACCTGTTGTTTTTTCGCAAATTATGTATATTTCTTGTCATGTGTAATAATAAATAATTAAATAAATAGTAAATAAATAAATAAATATTTAAGTATAACTGAGTATGCCTTTTTTACCTATTCTACGTTGCAAAAACAAAAAAAGATCTAATATCATACTAAGGAGGCTTTGAATTGTACTAAGTTGCTTCAAGGGGGTGTTGATCAAAAGATATTTGGGAAATACAAAGTTTAATATTTCCATATATATGATGCTAGCGTATATTTCTTCCAATATTTCGAAACAAGTAAAATATGAGTTAGACCTTTCTCGCGTATATCCGTTGATAATGCTCTCGCCAGAATATTCACCGTCATGACTGGCAATGGTATAAAGGTAACTAATTGCTGGGCCAAATTACAATATATTAAACTTCATCCCTTTTACACACAAACACCTCGTTATAAATCTTTGTCGAGATAAAAGGAACGATACAAGTAAAATGAAACATGCGTAAAATTTAAAAAATGCTCGCACATTCTCGCAAGTAAGTAAAAATAAGGGATAATGAGGTTATTCTTAAAAGGGTAGAACAGCACGTGGTGTATAATTAAATTCATTAGTACACTATAATTAGACATTCTTATTAAGTGTATTTTATTCACAAAACTAAATAAATGTACTCATTCTAAATAAAAAAATTGATTCATAAAAAATTAGGCACTAATTTTTCAAAAGCTCGTAAATTTTTCAAAAGCTTGCAAATTAAACACATTTACAAAAAAAACAGGATCTTTATATAACCAGCAAGCAAAATGTCAACAATATTTATAAACCCTGATACCTTTTTTTAATTAAGTCAATCCATCCTACGAGTATATAAGTATGATTTGTGTCAATGATGCGTATTTTACGCCTGTTGAACCTCGTATGCACGTAAATATGTAAAAAGTATGCGATTTTGAAAGAAGGTAAAATAAAAAGTATGAATAATAGAATATTTTGTTAGACGAGATGTATGAAAATGGGGGAGGTGAAAGTTGTGTGGTTCGATAGAAAAGTTTGGAGATCTGTTCTATTTGCCTAACCCGCAAAGAACACGGCGTGATATATATTTTGTGTCCCGAGATTTAACAAAATATTTCGAGTATTTGTCACATAGAAAAGGTTGAGAAATACGGGTTTAGTTAAATATACATTAAAAATTAAATTCGAGTTATGGCCTTGGTAAATATCATATATATGAGCGCTATCAAACTATAGATTTATGACCTTGGTAAGTATCATATATATGAGCGCTATCAAACTATAGATTTATGACCTTGGTAAGTATCATATATATGAGCGCTATCAAACTATAGATTTATGACCTTGGTAAGTATCATATATATGAGCGCTATCAAACTAAAGATTTATGACCTTGGTAAGTATCATATATATGAGCGCTATCAAACTATAGATTTATGAACTTGGTAAGTATCATATATATGAGCGCTATCAAACTATAGATTTATGACCTTGGTAAGTATCATATATATGAGCGCTATCAAACTATAGATTTATGACCTTGGTAAGTATCATATATATGAGCGCTATCAAACTATAGATTTATGACCTTGGTAAGTATCATATATATGAGCGCTATCAAACTATAGATTTATGGCCTTGGTAAGTATCATATATATGAGCGCTATCAAACTATAGATTTATGATCCTGGGCAATCAAAGATACTTCACTACAAATAATATATCAAATGACAATAGAAACACAATATAGTATTTTAAATATCGCAAGCACTTGCAACACAATACGTTTCCAATGTTATTGTATTGCTCATTTCAAACGAGTCAATCATAAAAATACACAGTAGTTGAAGAAGAAACAATGAAATAATCCGTCCATCCATGACAATACGAGTACGCATGTACTCGTAACATACGACAGCTGTGAGGCGGTTGCAGAGGACGCTCTAGTGAGTGCTGAAGCAACAGCGGATTGAGAAGGTCAAAAGTCACTGAACCGCTTTTCTAAATTTCGGGATACGCCTTGCACAAAATATCATACAAATCATAGAACACTGTGTAAACAGGAGGAACGTTCAGTTACCTCACAACACACAACACGGTGTAACTAACCAATTAGCACAAATATGTACTACAGTTACCTATAAGGTGTTTAAAAACATTATAACTTATACAAAAACGCGTTATTAACACAATTACAAATGGAGTATTCTTATTCAAGGTAAATAATAATAATAATATTTAAAATTGGTTTTATTACAATATATTGACTGAAATAATTGAATAATGACTTTAATTTGGTGGCACAAATAATCCCAGTTTGGGTGGATTAGCTATTTAAAAAAATATAACAATTAAAATACAAAAAATATATTGTATTGTCAAGCAGACTCCTCAAGGGCGCTCTTAATCGAGATTCGACCCTACTATTAATTGACATATTAAAAATACATACATACACAAACACACTAATCATCACGCCATTTTCCTGTCTGGGTAGGATAGAACGACACACTTTCCTATTTCGACACAGACCCTTTGCCTCTTCCACATCCATACAACGTATATAACTTCTCTGTCTTTCGTCTACGTTTCCTTCTTTCAGAATATCATTCACTTGATCCAGCCCCACTTTCCTTGGAGTTCCTATATCACGCCTTCCACTCACGTTTGAACTATATATCTGTTTAGTTTTGTTTTTTTCTTTCTTCATTCAATCGTTCCACATGCCCAAACCATTACAGCATGCTCTTCTTAATCTTACTCAATACATCAGCCTTAAGTTCACATCCATCCTTAATCAGTTTATTCCGTATTCTGTCATACATGGCCAATCCATGTATTCGTCTCAAAGCACGTATTAATTCGTCTCCTCTCAGTCTTTTCCACGGCCACGTTTCACTCCCATATAATAAACTTAACACAAAAATACTATTGTGGACTACCATCTCAGCAAATGTTGACACTGTCCGGTTCATGTACATACTCGTAGATATGTTTAAATGCCCTATAGACTTTGTTCCCTATTTTTACATGCCGTTCGATATCCCCTCTTAACTCTTCCATCATTGAAAAAATACTAACAAAATAGCAGAATTCCTCAATTTGCTCCAATCTTTCATTATTCACCCAAATATCGCATTCACTTTTCCTTTCACTAGTTTCTATCAACACTACTTTGGATTTTGCAATATTCATTCTTAGATCTTTCCATTTCATCTCTCATACAATTTGCTTATCAAACTCTGCAATACATCTTCACCTCTACCCGCATTACCGTGACATCTATCCCGATAGGAAAATAACGTGACGGTATGCATAAATGTTGATAATATAAATACAGTTACAATCAATTAAAAAAACATATAAAGCAAAGCGTACAAATGTAAATTATTTTTAAGAATTTATGAAAAATTCTATACGATATTCTTGAGAGTTTTCTTCTTATTTTATATTCATCATTCTCACACGCCTTTCGGATAAAAACTGGTAAGTCCAAAACAATAATTAAGCGCGGTGTGGGCTTTGTACGGCGATCGGCCCATTTCACAGACGAGACCAACACTGCTCAATTGCGGGAAATAACGTAATATAACAGTAATGACTCGTCTTCAAAATAAATTCACACAGTTGTTATTACATTTATCGTTTTGAAAAAAAAAAGTAATTTAATTACCCATTTAATGTTTATGTTTTTAAAATTATCGTTAGGTTATTACGTTTCATCGTTTTTCCTAACCTTCCTTAAATACCTCGGAAGTATCCTAGTGGAAAACCTCGACCCAGAAACCGAAGTCAAGTGCAGAATTGAATCATCTCGTGCGACTTTTAATAAAATGAGAAGCGTATTATGCGATGATAATCTAAACTTGAAACTTCGACAACGGTTAGTCAAATGCTACGTTTGGTCAGTGTTATTGCATGGAGTGGAATCATGGACCCTCAAAGTTAGTAGTATGAACCGACTGGAAGCATTCGAAATATGGATGCACCGGAGAATGCTACGGATATCCTGGACGTAAATGGTCAGCAACACAAGGGTTCTTCAAAGAGCCAAAGTTGATAAGAGAGTTGCTGACTAATATTAAAATCCGAAAGGTGTCCTACTTGGGTCATGTACTTAGAGGAGAAAAATACTGATCATCCAAGATAAAATAGAGAGTCGAAGGAGGTGGTGGCAAGAGGCAAATCTCCTGTCTCCGCAATATACGTGATTGGACTGGCATAAGGGGCGTTGGAGATTTGTTGTTTCGGGCTGCCGGGGACAAAGATGTCTACTCTCAAGTGATATTCAACGTTGGGGGGGGGTGCTGACATGACACTGGACACTGGGAAGAAGAAGGTAGCCTTTAATATATTCGAACTGGCGATTCGGAAATATTGAAGAGCGTGTCCGAGATACAACATTGTCCTCGACCGCATTATTAACAGTCTTCCGGTTTAGAACCACGGAATAATAATAATAAAAGGACAAAGTATAAAGCGCCGTTTAGAAAGCAAGCTCTTCTCAAGGGCGCTCTAACTCAGGATTCGAGACCACTCATAAATTTTGATAAGACCTCCCAAAAAGGAGTGCTACCTTAAGCTGCATACGCCACTTATAAGTGTAGTGTCAGAGCACTAAGAGGCAGACCATTTTACACCACAGGATCAGCAACGGCCAAAGCTCTATTATAACACCCCGCCCTATTGGATTGATTTGGAAAAGCTAATTTATTAGATGAAAAATAAATTAATCTCAAAGTTCTACTTCTCTCTTAAGGAACATTCCTCGGACACAGATTCAAAAGATACAACTAAGACATACCATTAAATGACTTGAGAATACAAAGAGACAAAGTTTGAAATCAATCCGTTCTCGACACTTGCTAGTGTAGACTTTAGAATCGGGTAAATTTGGCAATATTTACGACTACCATATATCAACCTAGCACCTGCATTGAAAACAGTAAAGCAAGTAAATAAAAAAATATATAATATCCGAGTCGTTAGATTTTAAGAATTTTAATTGAGAAAATTTGTACATAAATAAACGGTTAATTAGGAGAGAATGCGAGACAATAGAAAATTATGAATTATACAAGGGTTACAATTGTAAATACATATGAAAAAAGACCCGACATACCACCCTACAAAACACATTATTTAGGTTTTTTTCAATTTTCAAAAAAGCATACATCAAACCTGTCCGGCTTCTTTCATCATTTTACCAACTCCACGATTCACTCCCATATATTATAATGTATATTAATATACTGATGTAAGCCACATCATCTCTGCAGATTTGTAAGTATTTCAGTTTAAAAATGCATATTTTAGGACTCCATTGGTCATAAATTATATCGCAAGAAGCCATTCAATATTATATTAATTAAAAATATTTCTTTTTAAATATGAACAAAATAATTGGAGACAAATCCATACTAAAAAAACTATAATTTAAGTTTACGAACTCTCCAAGAGAAAATATTTTTAATGGCTACTAGGCACCATCCAAAAATACTATGGAATGTTTAAAAAAAATACATTTCCGTAAGGCACGCGCACTTTTCTTATTTATTTAATGCACAGTCCTACAAAAATATCCTTCATTTTATGCTATAAAGCAGGGGTCTTTAAACTTTTTAGCTTAAGGGTCACACTGTCTTCTCCACTAAGTCCCAAGGGCCAAGACTTTACAATGTAATCAAAATAAACGACGACGGGCCGGATACCGGACATATCCGGCCCGCGGTAGCGGGCCGGTGCTGACTCGCGGAAACCCCTGCTATAAACTAATGCAATTAAAGCTGTCAAAATATGCAAGCATGAAATATGAATTGAAAGCTAATATGTTGAGAGAATCCTGAAAAAGAGTATATAGAAATTGTTTGGATATGTGGAACGAATGAAACAATAAAGACCAAAAAAAAAATATATAGTGCAAATGTGAGTGAAAGGCGTGTGAGAGAAAGACCTAGGAAAGTATTGCTGGATCAAGTTAATGATATTCTGAAAGAAGGAAACGTAGAAATCAGAGAAATCGTAGACGTTGTATGAGAAGGTACGAGGCGTATCCAAAAAGTAAGTGTACTGAGGCTCTCACGACCGGATGGATTTTATTTTCGACATGTTGGCTACACTTCCGTGTAGCCTGACCCTTCCCCTCCGCAACGAGACCGGTTCGAGGTCAGTACGTTGAGAAGTGTCGACGCGACAACACGTTTCGTGCAAAATGTCAACCCAATCTCCCGCCAAGTGCGAAATTTTGTAAAAAGGCAAGAGTTTTTGAGGCGCTGCAAACTCCATGGAGATGAATTTCTCCGCTCCATCGTTACTGGATATGAAACTTGGGTTGCACACTACACGCCTGAAACCAAAAGGCAGTCTCAACAGTGGCGTCACACCTCTTCACCCTCCACCAAAAAGTTCAAAACCACAATTTCAGCCAAGATAATCTTGGCGTCCGTGTTTTGGGACTGTCAAGGCATAATTTTAATTGAATATATGCCTCAAGGGGAGACCATCAACTCTGCAAGATACTGTGAGACCCTAAAAAAATTGCGGAGGGCGATTCAGAACAAGAAGAGAGGCATGCTGACAAAGGGAGTCTGCCTGCTGCATGACAATGCCAGACCACACACGGCCAACGCCACGAAGGAACTGCTCGCCTCGTTTAAATGGGATGTCCTGAACCATCCCGCGCATTCCCCTGACCTAGCACCTTCAGATTACTATCTCTTTACCTCCCTGAAGCTGTACATGGGTGGAAAAAGGTTTCCAACCGACGAGGAGCTAAAGGAGGAGGTGGAGAAGTGGACGGAGGGGTTGGCGGGAAACTACTTCGAGGAAGGCATCAAAAAGTTGATACCCCGCTTCACCACCTGCATTGAGAGGAATGGCGACTATGTCGAAAAATAGCTTACATATGTACTACGGTAACCACGTAATTTTTTTGTTTAAATAAAAAAAATTGTAACCTACATTCTTGTAACCTACGTAACTACGCATATGGATGTGAAGGAGGTTTATGTGTGCCGAGATATGAAAGTCTGGCGTTGTCCTCTCTACCTACCCCGACAGGGAAACTGTGTGATTGTATACATGTATACAATATAGCGATATACATGCCTAGCAGGCACAGGTAACGAATATTCTAAAATAATCAAACGGATGTGACGAAATATTGAATACAGTGGTTTATATTGTTGTGGTTAACAGCTCACAATGAATAGCTCATAAAGAAGTCTCATCGTCTGAACACTCAATACGCACGAAGGAAAAATATCTATTTATTTATACTTTCATGAAAATACATCTGGTGGATTTTTTAAATAAAACAAATTCTTTCAATCAAATCGTTTTTCTTTCACTATTATCACTATCGGTGTCCACGACTCGGCCTTAAACTTAATAAAATAAAAAAATATTTTAGTAACAGTAAGTAACGAAAATTTTAATGAAAGATGAATCTAAAAAAGAGCAGTAGAATGGGAATTTTAAAGAGGTTGAGAAAGAGAAAAAAAATTGTGATAAATAATGCTTCTTCTGCTTTTAAAAAAAAAATTATGAGGACGAAGCAGATTTGTTGAGCCAGGAAGATCTTTGCAAAGTTAACGACCTCAGTGGCCAGGTCAGTCTTCTTACCAGAGTATTACTTTTCTCGATTTTGGTATTTATAATAACGTTTTTTTTTTGCAATTTACAGAAAATATTTAAAATGCTTTTCCTGTTAAGTGACTTGAACTTAGATGTTCTAGATTGCGATTCGCACGACGATGGTTTCAGTTTTCTGGCGGGTTTATTGTCGTGGGGCAATCTCATCAAAAGAATGTTAAAAAGGCCATAAGTGAAAATTAGACTAGAACCTTTTTTAAAATAGATATCAAAGAAAATCGATCCTGCAGCTCCCGGTTAGGAGACATGCGTCAAGCCAACTTCACCACGGAGGTTTTAATTAATTTATTTATAAACGGTATAATGTACCTAATAACAATAATGATGATAAAAAAATCCAATAGTGAGTACTTCATATATTAAAAAGTAAAATTACAACGAAAATAATACCAAAGAAAAAAATTTTCCTAAGCGTATAAAACTACATGTCCCTAACACAATATGGCGTCGTTCATATGCGAACTGCTCGCACTGCACCAAACCAGGTGTCACTCTTGACATTAGTGTGAAAGGGTAATATATAGCTAAATACAAAAAAAGAAAATAAACTAGTCCTGAGAAGTACAAACATTGCTGACAGTATATAGAATTTTACGTTCTTTAAACATGTTGCTAGAAAGAATAATGAAAGTCTGCAGAAGCTTGTGATCATGAGGAGAGTTAAGGGAAGATGAGCAAGAAGGTGTATATGGAAGGATGAAATAAGAGTAAACAGCATATTTAGCGCACCATTCAATATGACCGAGAACCGGGAGGGATGGAGACAGGTGGTGCGCCAAGTTCGAGACATAACAGATGACCACGACGCTAAACATTCAGCACACGATGAAGAAGAATAGGGTTTTAGTAAATTATTTTCTGTCAGAGGAGCTCTTTGTGAAACGTCAACGATATTTGAGTCAAAAAAAAGTTTCTCTAAAACAAAAGCTCATAACGCATACTTTACTTTATTCAAGTATCCCATGTTAGTCCCACTTCAAAAGATTCAACATGATTGTACGCCTACTCTGTAAGCACTATACATGAAATGTCAACTGGGTGAGGGTCACGAGTGTGCCCGTGCCGAGTGTCATCAATAAACCGTATACACACATCATTGCACAATTGCGGTTTGGACAGAGTCGGCAGGATTATCTCGGTAATGGGAATTATCAAGTTTCAAAGAAAATAAGCAGCGCAAGAGGCAACAACGTGCCCATCCAGTTCAGAATACTGTTATAATTCGGACGCAACAATCGAAGAGATGAAGATAGCCTGGAAAAACTGGTAGTAACTGGAAGTGTTGAGAAGCGATGAATAAAAGGACGATCGCCCACACGGTAGATATACCTAATCAAAGAGATGACTGGCTACTCATTGAGTGCACCGCTCATCACTAAGGACAGAGAAGAGTGGACGTGAATCATCAATTTCCAGACCATAAGGGAATCCACAACCATCAACGATAAGAAGAAAAAAGAAAAAAATATATCCACAACTATCTATCTTATTGACGGACAACCGATATTAAACTCAAAAGAAATTCTTACAAGGTCATGAGTTTGAAACCCACTTGCAAAAATATTCTTTAATTTTTACCGTTATTTTAGGCAAGACTAAGTTTTTATTAGATTAAACTCTGCAAATGACGTTGATCAGCTACCAACATTCGATGAGTCAACATTGTTGTTTCTTATCGCGCTATCATCGTGCGTGCGTGGTGAGCCCTTATGAATCATTTCACTAAATTAGCAGGAAACTCCTGAGAAAATTAATGCGCGGGAAATAAACGTTAAGGAGTAAAGGTAAAGTGGAACACTACCACGCCAAGACATGCCAACCTGAAAAGCTGCACGACTAATCAACTTTTCATCCACCGGACGAAAATTAACTTTGACTAAATTTCACCGCAAGGCAACTAACTGGATAACCGGATTTTATATCTGTGTTTCCTTTTTAAACAGCATTCATGTTTTAAGATGTCACTTTTAATGAAACATTGCGTCATAAATTACTACTTGCGTATTTTTAAAATGAAGTGAAATTTTTTTTTGAACCAGAGCAAAATGTTTTCTATTAGATATTTTATATCAATATCATATTATTTTGATTCATTGCGATAAAAGATCTTCAGTAATCTGTTATATAAATGTTGTTAAGATCGACTGTTTCAACACAAAAGTATTAAATTGTATTCATAATAGTTTTTTTTTGTATACAGTACAACCTGGCGGGTTTACTAACACGTGGACCATGTCTTCCAACGAACCCGAAAGATTCGAATCAATTAAAGAGTGAAATACAGACTAGAATTATTTTTTGTATACAGCACAACCTGGCGGGTTTACTACCACGTGGACCATGTCTTCCAACGAACCCGAAATATTCGAATCAATTAAAGAGTGAAATACAGACTACAATTATTTTTGTATACAGCACAACCTGGCGGGTTTACTACCACGTGGACCATGTCTTCTAACGAACCCGAAAGATTCGAATCAATTAAAGAGTGAAAAAAAGACTAGAATTATTTTTTTTAATTTACAAATCACTTCGTTTTTAAAGTTCGCATGGAAACTTTAAACGCATGTAGAGGAATATACGCGGTTTCTACTAAATTGCAGTTCCCCCCATTTATTGTAGCTCCAAAATAATTCATTGTACTCGTATAAGGATACTTATAGCGATGCTTGCTCAAAATATCTAAAATGTTACCAACTTGGAAGAATTAAATAATAATGAAAATTAATGAAATTGAGATGATCTGGCCACACTGAGAGAATAACTTGCGACAAACTTTAACAAAATGTAATTAATTGAGAGCGAGGAAGATGTTGACCGAGGAAAAACAAGAAGAGAGTTGCGAGAAATTTAACCTGAAGGAAATGTGAGTATTATAGGGTCTTTCAAATTCAGCGTTTTTTTTTAATTCTTGGATAAAATACAGATGGCGTCGCGAACTTGCCTGGGTCTTGTGACATTTGAGAAGTGTAATGAATGACATTTATAAAAATGGAGTCGTATACAACACAAAAACGCGTTCAAATTGTTGAATTATTTTATGTATTGTAATCTCCGGAAACGGTGATGTTAATCGGCCACCAAGATCATGTGATCTGACACCGTTGGACTATTTTCTCTGGTGTTACGTCAAAAACCAGGTCTATAAGAATGACCCCCGATCAATTGCTGAGCTGAAGGACGAAATTATTCGTTTTATCGGTGAGTTAGAACCGCAATTACGCCAAAATGTCATCGAAAATTTTGACAAAAGAGTGGACATCAGTAGATCTGCAAGAGGTGGACATTTGGCGGATATCGTTTTTTGTGTTTATATATCATACATTATACTTCAATGACCAATAAAAAAAAATTTGAAATCAAACCAAATTGTGTGTTTTATTCAAGAATTTAAAAAAATTGAATTAAAAAACCGCTCAATTTGAAAGACCCTTTATAAGAAACAGAAGATAATATATAACGAGACGTATGTAGGTTCATCCTGTCTACCAACAGCAAAAGGTGAATAGCGTGCAAGTCGACTTTTGGCAATAGCCCACGAAATATTTTGTCTTGGATATCTTTGAAAATTTTCTAAATAAGAGGCTTTGATATGTTTAACGATTTGATTTTATACTGCAGTTAGGAAGGTAACGTAGCATAAATATGGTGAATTATTTTTTCAAGATAAAGTGAGCTCAAATAGGGTAAGTTATTCGTTGCAGCGTTAACCTGTGGCCGATTAAAAATTAGAATGTAACGCATGTTTCGTAACGAGCTAACTCCCTTTATAGATAAAACAGATTAGCCAACGTTTTATAGCGTGTGTTGTGAAACTGTTTTTCCGACTGAAAATGTTACAAGTGCAGTAATGCTGTTAGGAAACAGCAGTAAAATCGACGCATTCCATTCAACAAATACATATTCACACCTTAACTTCAGCTCCTTACTATGCTGAGATGGAGTAAAAGAGTTTTTAATAAAAAATATATATTTTGAATACTGTTAATAATATTCACATCAAATTAACGACCAATAATGAATTTTTTTGATCTTCGGCAAAACTTTATTATTTAGAAAAAAAATTGCTCCACTTTGTGGAGATTCTGAATTTAACTAACTTACAAGGACTCTAAAACCGGTAGACCCCTTACAAATAAATACTGGCGGAAAACAAAAAATATCAAAATTTCATTTAAAATTACTCATAAAAGAGTTTAAATATTTATTAAAGTTTTCTTTCAGTATCAATGTAGACGACCTCCATGGTCTAGTGAATAAGACGACTGTCTTCCGGCCCGGAGGTTGCGGGTTCGATTCCCATGGGAATCGAGATTTTTTAAAAAGGATTCTACTCTGGTTTTCACTTAAGGCTTCCTTAGCATCTTTCTGGTTAGAAAAGACTGCCACGTGGCAATACTTCCGCCATGTTGTACTGAGTACAACGAAAATGTTTTTTTTTTAAATATGTTCATTTCGCTCGTGTAATTATAATACAATTAAGATATATACAAATAAAGTGCTTTAAAGTATAATAATTGATATCAAGGATTAGTAAAAGGGATAAGCCATTTAAAAATAACGTTATGCCTTTAAACCATTGAGCGCCGCGAAAAAAAAACAATTTTGTAAAAAATCAGTAGAAAGAAATACATCAAAACAAATTAAAATCATAATCTTTGATTTGTTTTTTTTTAATTTTCAATGCTAAAGTATACTATAAATTATCGATATAGACTGTTTATCAACCGATAAGCGAATTTATCGATAAATTCTGAATCACATTAGAACAAAAATAATTAAAATTACACACATTTTATCCACAATCAAAAAAACTACACCAACTCAATTGTACAATAAACACGTAAAATATATTTTCGACACGTTCAATGCGTTAACGGTACGAAAAAATATATTTTATAAAAACTGTGATTTTTCCAATATACGAATGGGTTTGACAGGCTAGTCGCGATACAACTGGATGGAAAGAATTTTCATATCAGCCACAAAGGTGTGCTAATATTGAGGACAGCGTCTCGCGCCCCGCGCTCTCCACTCACATATGTACCAATGCTAAGCAAACACACGTCCTCGTATGATAACAGCGTTATCAGATGGATTTATATTATTCATACCGATACTACTCTATGCAAGCCATTACCAAGTCAAATTTTATATATTTTTTTTATTTCCGTTAGGTTATCTCTCTTATTCCTGAAACCCTGCTATCATAGTTTTTCCATTACATAAAGACAGCTTTTTATACTAATTTCAAACTCCGGAAACTTCTATTTATTTAATTTACGACACAACAGTGCCTTTTATATACAAATGCACAAAATAATTAAAATTGTTGACAGAATTACAAAACTTTATCTTAAACTGACCTGTTGATACAAAAAAGCAGAAGCAATAATTACAAAGCAATTGTTAAATATTATTTTATATTTATATGTACATTTAAATTCAATAAACGTATGTTTATTACAAAATATTACCAAATTTAGCCTAGAATATATACGTAACTGTGGAACACAAATTTTAGTGGTCAAGTACTTAGATTTGTTATTAGTGGAACAACACTTACATAGAACAAGAAGAATTGGATTTATCGAGATTTTTAATGGAAAGACCTTAAAATTTAACAAACACAAGGGCTCACTTGAAGCACGAGATGCGCGAAACGTGATTTAACGGGAATTTAACAGGAAAGTAAAAAAAGCGAGTACTTGGCCAACAGTGGTGTGTATACACTTTATCTGCTGACTGTGATAATGTCGAAAAATACATTAAGTAGTCTTTCAGCCGTATGTATGATTCTGTAGTTAATTCAAATATTCGGAACCATCCGAAGTAAGGCAATAAAAGTAACTGAACAAATATGAAAAGCTTTATTCCCCGATGGGTAGTCAACATAACATAGATGACCCGTAAATCTCATCTCAAAACGCTTTTCCGCTATACACGTATTGATAATTATCGATCTTAAAAGGAAAACATACGAATATATTATACTCGAACAAATCAATGACGGTAGGACACAAAAAGTAAATGGTGACTAATGAAAGATTGGACCAAGTTGAGGAGTTCTGCTATTTGGATAGTATTTTCTCAGATAATGGAAGAGTTATGAGGGGTATCGAAAGCCTTATAGCGATAGGAAACAAATCAATGGACACTAAAATATATATACTCAAATAGGACAGCATCAAAATCTACCAAGATGATAGTCGATAAAAGTGTTGCCAACTTCGATGCATGGGAATGACGCGGACGTGGAAAAAAAACAGAGGAGCCGAATAAATGCATTGAGAAGAATAAATGGAGTGACAATGAGTAATATAATACGGAATGAAGCAAAAAAGGATGAATGTGAACTTAATATCATGAATGATATTCTGAAATGAGGAAAAGTAGAAAGTCAGAGAAATAGTAAAGGTTGTATGAGAAGGTAATGGGATGAGGAAGAGACTAAGGACGTGTGTCGAGTTAGGAAAGTATGAAGCTATGCCTACTCCGACAGGGAAATGGCATGATGGTATGCATGTATGTATCAATCTAATTCAATTTAAATTTATTCTTAATTATTGTCTTACTATACGAGTACATGAAACGAAATGAAATTGATGTCACTTCAAGAAATTTAAATGGTTTCCATAATATTTATTTTGTTACTTATTGTCAATTCACAATAAACGCAGGACATTAATTGAGTTGAGTCGAAACTTCCGTTTTAGTCAGCAATTTTAATTTTCAATAAAAAAAAACAATGATATCTTAATCAATTATATATTTACAAAATTACTTTTTGCCATTTATTTTGCCAATTCCGCTGGTTTTGACGTGAAAAATGTTTGAGAAACTTTCGAAACTGGTTTGAATTAGCAAATAGTTTCCATTTGTAATTCTGTCATACATCGATACACCATATACAACTATTACAGAATATGTCATTTATTTTTATCAAACACTGTTTATTCCATTTTTTTTGTGGCGGTATAACCCTACCGGTTTCAAGGCCTCATCTTCAGGGGAGCACAAAGTCTTGTTTGTGCTCCCCTGAAGATGATGTGAAAGCCTTGAAACCGGTAGGATTATACCGTTACAAAAAAGTGGAATAAACAGTGTTTGATAAAAATAAATTACAATGTCTTTAAACCTCCACAACGTTAATGCCTTAACTATAAACATATTACAGAATAGTCACATAAATAATTTGATCAGTGAATTCTACCATCCCCAATTGCGAATGAATTCGAAGAAATGTTATTTAGTCGTTGATAATTTAACACACTATATCAATATCTGAAGCAGTCGCATTTAGGGAATCAAATCGATGTACGCCTGGATAATACAATATAAGTTAACAAAAAATATTCACTCCAGTTTATACATATTAATAACGTCATCACATTAAATATGGTTATACGTTTTTAAAGAAAAGATCGATTAATCGGTTAGAAATACAAATAGTATAGAAAAGGGACTCACCTTCGGTGTTATCTCCCACGCTCTCCGGGGGTGTGGGGTAACTGTTGGAGGTCCTGCTGGTCGAGTCATCTTCCTTTCTTCTCAAGGCCTATATTTATATTGAAAAAAATATTAGGAAACGTGCCCTCCATCATTTATATTATCAGGTACACTAAAAAATAATACATGAACTTGATTTTTAAATATAAAATAATAACACATCACAAGTAAACAACAAATCTGCTATGATTTCTGCTAGGTGAGATAACCTTAATTGTAATCTGCTACGAAAGAGGAGACAATTATTATAATTATGGCACAGTTAAGCGATCACCACTCGAAGGGCGACTTGTCTGAATAAGGTCTGAAGTGAAAATGACCGACTTGGAAAGCCAATCATTCCATAAACGTTGATTACACGCGCCAAAAAAAAAGTTGAATACAAATACTTTACAAAAAGTTGAATACAAATAATTTACAAAAAGTTGAATACAAATAATTTATAAAAAGTTGAATACAAATAATTTACAAGAAAATGAATCTTATTTCTCCATGAAAAATTAATTTTAACTGAACGTTACTATTCGAGATATAAAATATTGTCGGAATCAAAATAGTCTGAAGATTTCGATGTTGAAAAGTAAGACATTTTATATAAAGAGTAAGGAATTATGATTTTGCATTAATATTTGAAGGCATGAAAGCGATAAAAATATAAAATAAAAAAAAACAATGAATGTCAGCAAACCCGTATATAATATGTGACACGAGTCAACATTGAGAGAATATTTATCGACGCATCTAAGAACTTTATATTCATATTAAACAATGCAACCAACCAGTGGTACTTGGTGCAATGCAATCAAATAATAATGCGCTACATGTTACAAACATCTGACACTAAATATGAAATACGCAAGAGAAAATCTGATAAAAAAAAAGAAGAAAAAAGCAAAAGGTGTTAATTGAAACATATGAATACAAAAATAAAATCATATTTTGACAGCATAAAGATAAATAAAACTGAATGCGTTAACATAGAAAAGAAATTAAACATATTAATACTAAAAAGCGAGTATAAAGCCAAAATTGTGATACGAGATAAATAATAATGGTAGAAAATAAAGAAGAAAGATGTATAAGAACCTCTCATATAGAGCTATTATAATACGAAGTTTTGTGCTTTGAAAAAAAGAATGTACAAACAAGAAAAAATAACAAAATAAACCGAATTTCGTAAAACCAGGACAAAATATTGAAAACGGAAACAATTTATCGTAGTATTGTCGTTTTCCAAAGAATGCATATCTTATTTGTATACCCGAATTCCGGAAGCAAAGGGCATACAAACAGACTGCAAACAACAATAACTCCGAAAAGAAGTTTTCTTTAGTTGACAGAAAACGTGAACATAAAAAAAACGGGTTAAAACAAAGCCATGATCTGAATGGAAACACGTTGAAGGTAAATTCCTGGCGCTGACCTGAGCAAGAAGCGTCTCCACCTTATCCTTGTCCATCAGAGAAGCGTGGACCCTCTTGTTCTTGAGGTGGTGCGGCGTGTCTCTCCTGTGCAGGCGGCTCTTGCCGTTCGGATTGTTCGGATCGATATCGCTTTCGTCTAAGGTCCGTCGCCTGGTTCTTCTCTTGACCACTTGGTCATCGCGAGAGTCCTCATCGTCTCCCGGTCCGGGACCGGATATGAAGCCGACTCTCTTTTGTCCAGGGCAGTCCTGACAAGCCATTATTTATGTTTAAGCTTCATTTATTTGATCTGACCAATGGGAATTTGATTTTTACTCCTTAAAATTTGACTGAAATATTATTTATACTCTACCTTAAAACTTTGATGTTAGATAAAAATATTTGATGTTAGATAAAAGAAAACTATGTTACCCCTTCACCATAAAATTAAATATAGGAATATTAGCTGCTAAGAATAAATATTATGGAGAGAATAATAGTGAAGTATGCATAGCTTAGCTTAGCAAAGTTTTCAAATTGAGTGATTGTTTGCAATAACTAGAGCTCAAATCAAGGAAAATATCAAATTAACGTAATTTAAATTTATAATAAATAAGTATATATACGAGTATACGAGTATACTCGTATATACTTATTTATTATAAAAGTAATTGTACTTTTTAAACTTTTTATCTGATTTTACAAGTTTAGAGAAGGGTTTCAAAACGTGATCGAGTTACAAAATTTTAAGGAAATGTTCATTTACACGTCTAAGTATTTGATCAAGTTTTTAATTGTTTTAAATATAAAAGCACCCTCACACTAGGGTGGATTGCCTAAATGAAAAAAAATACAATATAACATACATCTGAAATAAGGCTTTTAGATATTTTGTTCTAGGAATTGCAGTGTTCGAATGTAATCGATAGTAATGGCGAGTAAATGTTTTTATTTATACACAATACATTGTAACTCGATGATTCGTTCAATTCTAAGAATATTTCTTCGGAGAATTAAATACTAGCATGGAATGGTACGAAAGTGGAAAATAACAAACACCTACTGTTGAGGTTAGCAGAGGAAAGAGTGCCAGGCTTTCCTATCTCGACAAACATATTTCGACTCTTACACACCCATACATCTTCTCATACAACTACGTTTTTTTAAGACTTCTTTTCCTTCCTTCACAATATAATTCACTTGATACAACCATACTGTCTTTGGTCTTCCTCTACCTCGCCTCTACTCACATTAACACTGTATATTTGGTTTATTAGACTTCTTTCATTCACCTTACTTAAAACACACTATTCTTCATCTTACTCAATGTATGTCTTAAGTTCACATTCATCTCTGATCACTCCGTGCATTATTTTCAGTGCACGTATTTCCACATAATTTATTCGGTTCCTTTCAGTATTTTTCTACGTCCACATTTCACTCCCATACATGGTTCGGAAATCATTGAAAAAAATAACGGCAGGGTAGTCACGATGTCGATATAATAACATCAACCTCAAACATCAAGTTATCTTTACTCGGAATTATAATACACAGTTAGTAATAAACCTTCAAAATATATTTATCAATCTTGTCCAACAAAAAATGTGAAAATATCAAATGTTTCATTGACAAAACGTCAAAGAAAATACTGGAAAAGATCACTATACCCGTATTAAAGTAGGCAAACAGATTAGAACTCCTCTTCATTCAATCGTTGCGCTTCAGCCGCGTCCATACACCTCGTCATACTAACGCCATTTTCTCTTTAAATTTGGATTATTTTGTCGTCTTACGATTTTATAGGTTTTCACGTCGCCCTAACTTGTATCATCCCAAACAAATTTGGATTGTTTTTTTATCGAATTTCATATTACAATAAGGTAACAGGAGAAATTCCCACTATTTTTTCTCAATAAAACCACACGAATATACTCAAGAATTTGTGGGTCACGTTCCTCAGGATTGAGGTCACGACAAAGACTATATTACAGTATGAAAATTATACATATATATTTATATCATTACACCGTGCCTCTTGCGGGGTAGGCAGAGAAAAAAGATCTACAAACTTATCTTTCCAAGTACACAACTTGCACCTCCTCCAGATGCATTAATTTCGTCATGCACAATACTATATTCTATTGTTCATACTTCTCACCTTACCTTCGTTCAAAATCTGGTCAATTTGGTCCAGTCATGTTTTCCTCGGTCAAACTCCTCCACGCACACGTTGAACTTCAGACTTCTATACTCAGTTACTCATGTCATCATTCATTCTCTCCACATGTCCAAACCATCTTAAAGCTCCTTTCTTCATCTTACTTAAAACACTAATTTTATCCATGCACTCATTACTGATATCTTCAATCCGCTTTCTTTCAAACATTGACACTGCACAAATTTTCTTTAGTGCACACATCTCCACAGCATTTATCTTACTCTTATCCTTCTTTGCCAAGTCCTAGTTTCTCATCCATACATAAAGGTGGCACCAACAAACTATTACGTATTGTCATTTTTGCAGTTGATACTGCGCGGTTGTTGTATATAACATTAAGTGCTCCGTTTACCTTGTTCCTTGTCACTACCCTTCTTCCGATGTCCCTTTCACCTATACATATATAGCAAAACTATAAATTTATAGCAAAAAAATCCAAGTTGGGTGTAAATATGTTTTTAACTTCTTCCATAAACCAAAATCAGACAAAAAAGATTTGATGCCATATTTGAAAAACTTATCCTTGTGTGTAAAGCATAGTGATGCTCTAGCACTTACCTCTTCGTCTGAATCATCGTTCTGGTTGGTCTCAGCGTCGGAGGTGTCGTTGTCTGCGGCCTGGGCAATGTCCTCAGAGGTCACCGCTGCAGAAGTTGCCTTCTCTGGGGCCTTCTACCAAAAAAACATCATCAAACAATCAAAAAGTTGTGAAGAAGTACAAACATCTTATCGATGCATACCGAACTTAAGAACGTACCCTTTGAAATGAAAATTAATAATACAAATATGTAATTAAAATTTACAAATAATTATTGGAAATAAGATCATTTTGATTTGTTTATAGATGACAAGAAATTTTGTAACAACATTATTTATGAAAAATAACAGGTAATTTAAAGTGGGCAAAAAATACACGGATCTGGGTTTATCGCCTTTCATTTGTCGTGTCCCCAGTAAACTAGGTTTATGCCTGTACCTTACTGAGGACCTATAATGCATGAAAAAACCACGTGTCCTGTCTTGGGTAGTAATCTGCATAATCTTTTGTTTTTTTTACTTATTCATACATCCTTGAAAGGAAAGTCAGATTTCACGAGGGTGGCCTGCTGACAACGAGCGGGGTTAATCGGTGCGACTTGAATTAAGCTTATGTTAGGAAACAAATTCAATGGAGCGCTAAAATATATACTCGAACCGGAAAGTATTAAAATCTGCTAAGATAGTCCACAGTAGAATTGGAATGCCGACTTTGAAGTATGGGAGCGAAACGTGGGCATGGAAAAATACTGAGAGGAGCCGAATAAATTCTGTAGAAATGCGTGCACTGAGAAGAATACATGGAGTGACAATGTATGACATAATACGGAATGTGAACATAAGGTTGATGTGTTAAGTAAGACGAAGAAGAGCACACTGAGATGATTTGGGCATGTGAAACGAAAAAAAGACTAACAAAACAGATTTATAGTGCAAATGGGAGAGGAAGACGTTTGGGAGAAAGACCAATGAAAGTATAGTTGGACCAAGTAAATGATATTTTGAAATAAAGAAACATCTATAATAAATATTGAACAACCAGAATGACATAACGTATCCTCGCATTTTTTTTACTTGGCGAGCTTATTGCCATGTGGCAATCTCTTCTAGCCAACCAGAAAGATTTTGATGCCCTACGTGAAAACCAGACTGGAATCCCATTTTTTAAAATCTGGGTTCCAGCGGGGATCGAACCCGCAACCTCCGGATTGACAGACAAACGTCTTACCACCAGGCTACGAAGGTCGTCTTCACACCTTTCGAAATATTAAACCACTCACTCAAGGCACTGTTCACTATAATATAATCTAATACACTCTTAATAATCGTTAGAAGGAAAAAATACACAGATGATTTGACCATGTACTCGTATAAATAATGACCGAAGGAACAATGATAATACGGATTGTGCGTACTATATGGATACAGAGTAAAATAAGGTGACACATTAAGGTTAAGGCCACACCGGAGTGCTTCGCTTAGTGCTAAGCTATGTGCTACGTGACTAATAGACTAGGTGACTATAATAGTCACGTAGCGTGGCGCGAAGGGTACAGTGTGGGCATTGCGATAGTATGCGGTGCGTTGGTTCGCTAGGAAATGTCACCTAGCTCGCAACGTATCTCTAAGCACCGAGCGAGGCTCACCTACCTGTGTGGCCGAGGCCTTAGTGAAAACGGAAGGTAATCAAAATATTTCTGCTAAAATACGAGTATTTATATATTTATTTACACTTCATTTTCATTTTTTCTAAACATATGTAGATGTGAGGAAGTATCCAATCTAACAGCTTCAGTCACAACCTTCCTATCCTTGCCCTCAACTTATTTTATCTTTCAATAATTATTTTTATTATTATATGATAAGGAACAGTCAACCTAATTCCGGAAACATATAAAAAAGGATACTATTGGTTTTTATGCAATTATATTTTTTAACAAATTATTTCAACGAAATCTACGATAAACTTTTATCAACAGTTGTTTATCGCGTAGATTTTGTCACAATTCACTGAAAATCGTTTATAGTCACAAATATTGTTCCTAACCCAGTGGGAGTGTGGCGGTCGCCCACTCGAAATACTGTGGGCGTTCATACATACGGTCAATGACCGATGAGATGACCTTCACATTCCTCGACGAAATCTAAATAAACAAGTCCCAAGTTCACACGCCGGCCATTCAACCCATAGCCGAGCGGACCGCATTCCACACTAGAGAGAGAACGCACCACGCTTGTCTCGTTAGTTCCGTATTTGAATGATACCTACATACAACAATTAATCGTTTTGCATTCACAGAAACGAGACGTAGGCATATCGCGAGCGCATTCTCGCGCACATTCTAAAAAGATATAAATACCTACGTTACTAATAAAATTGGACAGACTCTCTTTCCGCATTGCGACCTAACGAGTTTTATTTATCAACAAATCATCATCATCTCTTCCCTTAAGGACTAGCTCCTAAAGGAGTAACGGCGCGGATTTCGGACTGGCGAAATTTTGCATTGATATGAATAAATTTTGATTTTATAACCAAAATTTCTGACTTGGTAAGACACCGATCTTCTAATTCGGAAGCTGCGGATTTGGGTATCATTGAAACTCAGATTTTTTTAAATAAGATATCCAGTCTAGTTTTTACTTAAGGTCCCATTACAATATTTCTGGTTGATTGAAAGAGGTTACCACTTGGCAAAAAGTCCGCCAGGTTGTACTGTATAAAAGAAAAGTGATTATCAATGATTGAAAGATGAAAAATGAGGATATCAAAAATGCATGTGTAAAATGGATGTTTTAATATGAATAAAGGAGCTTTAAGATGATTTGGGCATGTGGAGAGAATAAATGATGAAATAATTAATAAATTAATATACAAATCAAAATGCAAGGTGAGCTTGTAGAGGTACACCGAGGAAAACGTGGCTGAACCAAATTGACCAGATTTTGAAGGAAGTTAAAGTGAGAAATATGAATAATAGAAGATTGTGCATAACGAGATGAATAAATGTGGAGGAAGCGAAAGTTGTGTGCTTGGATAGAAAATAATATCAGTTATCTCCGTCTAGCCCGCAAGGGACACGGCGTGATGATATATAATTGTCTGAAAATTAAAATTGTGAAACTATACTATATCATTGAAATAATATAACACATAATGTGTTTAAGTCGTTATTTGAAACATACTCGTACCAATGAAGGCGTGAATCGAATGTAAGTCGCATTTGGTTCCAAAATTAATTTCTTTACATTATAACATACTTTCAAGTTTGCTGAATTGCCGAAACCGACAGAAATAAAAAAAACTTTTCAGCAGACAACGTAGGCTTCCTTTAAAAGTAGTTATTCCGAAAGGTTCACTTACCTTGTCACTAGGGTTTGGTCCCTCCCTGTCCTCCTCGGCCATGTGGTGAGGCGCCGCCTCCGGGGTCGGCTGCTGGGGCTGCGCCTTATCCACCTGCGCTGCCTGCCCCTGAGCCTGGGTCTGGGTCTGGGCCTGGGCCTGAGCCTGGGCCTGAGCCTGCCCTTGCGCCGAGGAC
This sequence comes from Odontocerum albicorne, assembly GCA_949825065.1. NCBI lineage: Eukaryota > Metazoa > Arthropoda > Insecta > Trichoptera > Odontoceridae > Odontocerum > Odontocerum albicorne. Next base: position 36,042,299 of record OX463850.1, read on the forward strand.
GAGAATAGCTTGTGCGCCTTCGCCTTCAGCTCCTTGGGGTGAGGCGTATTCTGTCTCACGAAGGGCGTCTGAACGGAAGATAATCAAAATAAATTAAAATCAAATTATACACTTGATGTAGTAACTACGTAACACATGCACATGTTTAAGGTTCCTTCTTGCATCACATATATTCAATTGCTGAAGAAAGCATTCAAGATAGTCTTAAAAAATACGACTAAGTATTATATAATACATAAGCGATGTAAATATACAGAGTAAAAATTGTTTTGGTAAATAGAAATTGAAAAATAAGAAGTTTCAAACAATCAAGAATGAAAAGCTTTCTTCCAGAGAAACGTTCATTTGGAATTGTTCGTTTCAACACATAGTTTTACACACGACTTCCGTGGCGTAGTTGGTAAGACGCTTGTCTCCCGACCCGGAGGTTGCGGGTTCGATTCCGGTTGAAACCTAGATTTTTTTAAAAAGGATTCTAGTTTGGTTTCACTTAGTCTCTTTAATTTTATTGCCACATGACAATCAGTCCGCCATGTTCTACTGAATACAATGAAAGTTTAGTACAATACAATACAATTTTAAACAGAGACCGAGTAACAGATTTTAATTGATATTATTTATAATGTAGGAGTTAACACTGTGGACTTTTAGAAAGACGTCGTAATTGTTTTACTAAAACAATATTTTTCCATTCAATAAAATGGTATATATGACATTACAGGTTTCAAAATTTTGAACTCATCATCAGAGGAACACAAACAAGAGTCTTGTGTCTTGTTTGTGATCCCCTGGTGAAGAGCTGAAACCCTTGAAACCGGTAGGATCATGCCACTATAAAGTGGAAAAAAACAGTGTTTTATCAAACAAGTATAAATATTTTTTTTTACATCACACATTTCGAAATTATATGAAAAAGTATATATATTAAAAATAAGTCCTAAACTTAACTATGTATCTTTTGAAAATACAACAATATTCAAAAGGAACGGGTGGTGACTCGACCGATTAAAGGATCCCAAACATGTAGGTATATAACATATAAGCTAAAATACGAAATATGCCTAGCATTTTGACAAACACAGTATTTGAACTAGTTTAATTTCTATAAACAATCCTAAGACTGTTTAAACATGTAAAAAATTACAGCATACAAAAAAGTTTTACACATAGGAAATACAATAATAATATTTAAATATATATTTATGAAAACTAAAACTTCTAAATACACACAATCTACAGTAACACGTTACAGACAAAAAAATATTTTGTAAAAATTACATTCTGATGTTTAAAACAGAATCCCAGGTCGAGGCACATACTAGTAATGCATACAAAAAAAAAGTCATGCAAATTAACAATGTTGGCACGAACAAAAAGAAAATATTTTATGCAGAAAAAATAAATGCGTCGAGTGTCCGCAAACGCGTCGTGAAAAATAAAACAAATACATATCGCCACACCACTTTTACCCGCAGAAAATGCGGTAGTTATGTTTAAACAAAAGACATATTCCTCAGCATTCTTCGTGACGGTCAATGTAACCCGTAGTTGGCTGTCATTCTTCTTCATTAAGATAGGATGGAATTTCTCTCGAGCAATTGGTAGCCGAAGAATAGAATGAAAGCGACACTTTCCTATGTGGATACAATGGAACTATTTCCGTACAATTAATATGATTGTGAATCATAAATGATGTTTATCGTAAAACTTTTAAATTTAATAAAAGCACAATGATACCTCGCTTTGCGTTACCTCTGCAAACGATACCTCGCTATAGCGAAATTGACAAAAACACATTTAGATTGAAATATGGAGTCAGCTATTTTTGCCGAATGAGAATCGAAAAAAAAATTACTAAAGAAAATTTGGAAAAAGAACCTGCTGAAATTTTAACAATAAAACTGTTGTCTAAGTATAGTAAAGTGTCTCATCCATTAGACATTTTATCGGAAAATGATCCTAATTTTGCGAGAAGAAAAACGAAACGTATTACTTTTACAGTTTAGCGAATAAATGCATATGTTCGTGAGATGTTACGAGAAAAAAATAAAAAAACGTAAGATATTGTTCGTTTTTTTAAATATTATTGGGTGTACAAATAAGTCACCGCCGTTTGACAAAAGTTGGCGCCACCAGTAAGTTATGGTTAAAATTGTCAGATGTAAAATGTCATTATCGTAAGGTTGGACATCTGTCAACAACATGACCTTGAAATATTTGTGAATTTTTATCAGTATAACATATTTTTTTGTGTTCGAAAATGTCAAGTTTTGGGCCGAATAAGCGTCATTTGCGGGAACTTTTGATTTACTTCTTCAATTTGAAGAAATCTGCAGCTGAGGCGCATCGATTGCTTGTAGAAGCATATGGTGAGGCTGCCTTAAGTGAGAGAAGTTGTCGTGAGTGGTTTCAAAAGTTTAAGAACGGTGAATTTGACATCGAAGACAAAGAACGTAGCGGAAGGCCGAAAGTGTACGAAGACGCGGAATTGGAAGTATTATTGGATCAAGATTCGTGCCAAACGCAAGAAGAACTTGCACTTACATTAGGAGTGACTCAACAAGCAATTTCACATGGGTTGAAATCATTGGGAATGATTCAAAAACAAAGAAATTGGGATTCATATGAACTGACACGGAGAAACTTTGAATGCCAATTTTCCACATGTGAAATGCTGCTTGCCAGGCATAAACGAAAGGGTTTTCTGCACCATATAGTCACTGGTGATGAAAAATCCATCCATTATGATAATCCAAAAAGGAAGAAATCATGGGGATCCCCTGGTCATGCTTCAACATCTACGGCTAAGCCAAATATTCATGGAAAAAAACTCTTGTTGTGTATTTGGTGGGATCAGCTTGGTGTCGTGTATTATGAGTTGCTCAAACCGAATGAAACCATTGCTGGGGCTGTCTACCGAACATAATTGATGAGATTGAGTCGAGCACTCGAGGAAAAGCGCGCCCACTACTACGCCAGACACGACAAAATTATTCTCCTGCATGATAATGCTCGTCCACATGTTGCGGCACCGGTCAAAACCTATTTGGAAACACTCAATTGAGAAGTTTTACCCCACCCGCTGTATTCACCAGACATTGCTCCTTCTGATTACCACTTGTTTTAATCGATGACGCATGGCCTGTCTGAGCAGCACTTCACATCATATGAAGATACCAAAAATTGAGTCGATTCGTGGATAGCCTCAAAAGATGATGATGATGACTGACGCGGTATTCGTATGCTGACAGAAAGATGGGGAAAAGTAGTGGCAAGCGATGGGTACTACTTCGAATAAAACATGAGGTTCCGTTCTTTCACAATAAATGCCCATTTTTTTATAAAAAACGGCGGAAACTTATTTTTACACCTAATAAATAAAACTTTTTTTTAATTGCGATTCGTCAATAAAAATATCTGAATTGAAAAAATATTTAAGGAACCTATCCATATATCTCGCGTTATTTTTACCCCCGTTAACGACACTGTTAACGTAACTATTTTGAGTAACGAATTCCTCTATCGTTAAACAAGGTTTTGCCGTATATCCTTGCAAGGAAAAATACATAAGGTTGCAAATATTTTGAAATGCGAGTATGATTAACGATAATAATTAAAAAAGGTCGTCATGGAAGGTGTAGCAATTTTATTTCATTTTTGGTAAAATCCAAGTGACAATGGGGACTCGAAACCAAAACAGGCAACTAAGCACAACTTAAGTCAACCAATGGTAAGGCAACTCAAGTGCGTCAGTACACTGTCAATGTAAACCTGAACTAACGAGGTCTCATGGAGTAGAGGCAACATAACATTGGCATATACCCCTCGAGATAAAAGAGTACATATATGTAGTATATTGTGTAACAATTTGATTTAATACATTACAACCTGAATAACATGTAACACGAAAAAAAACAGACACTTGAATAACAGTACTATTCGTTTTAGGAAAGGGCACTCGTAACTGCCTATATCAACAAAAAAATATTAAAACATACATACCATCACACCGTTTACTTGTCAAGGTAGGCAGAGATCGCCTCTTCTACATACAAACAACTTATCTCTCTCTCTGACTTTCACATTGCCTTAATTCAAAATATACACTTGATCCTACCACACTTCATTGGTCTTCATCTACTAAGCCTTCCACTCAGATGTGCATTATATATTTGTTTTATTAATATTTCTTCATTAGTTCATTCTACACGTCCAAACTTAATACAAGCCTTAAATTCCTTTTCATCCCTAATCACTTCATAGCATATTGTCATACATTGAGACCCCTTGTATTCTTCTCAGTCTAAGCATTTATTAGGTTTCTTTACCCCCTTTTACACGTCCACGTTTCACTCCCATACATCAAAGTTGGTATTAAAATACTATTGTAGACTATCATCTTAGTAAATTTTGATACTGCCTAGTTCAAGTATATTTATTTTATATCTTAAGTTCACATTCATCCCTTAAACACTTCATTCTGTATTCTGTCACACATTGAGACGCCATGTATTCTTCTCAGTCTACACATTTCAACAGCATTTGTTCGGCTCCTTTCTACTATACTTCCGTACATCAAAGTTGATTGCAAAATACTGTTGTCGATTATTATGTTATATACGAGTATATAGAATAAAAAAATAATCGAAAATCTTTCTCAATTTTTGATCACACATCTCACATACGAGAATTAAATAAATGTTATATAGTCGTATGCAAAATTGAGCAGTCAATTTCAACAAGAAAAAGTTTTCTTTTGAAAATCAACCATCCATACATATCAATCGCAAGCGATAATACAATGACGCTCCGAGGTTAAACCAGGGCGAACTCTCCGCCCCCTGCTGCCTGGCCCGGCCCGACCCTTAACGAACTCACAATGATCTCGTGATAAACTTGAATTGAACTTAATTCGGTACAAAATTCGTGCCGAATTCGCCATTATTGGCAGAACTTTCTTGAACTGAAATACATGACTATTTTTGCAGATAATTTCCTTAAGTCGATATGACTTGGAAAATTAGCAAGCGAAATCAACACTTTGTTGATACATACATGTACTATATACATACATACATATATATAGTAATCAAGCCGTGTCCTTTGCGAGGCATAGATAACATAGATAACCTTTGCGAGGCATAGATAACAGATCTCCAAACTGTTCTATATTCTATGTAATTTCGCCTCCTCCACATTCATACAACTTCTCATGCACAATCTTCTGTATTTACTTTCATTCAAAATCTGGTCCATTTGATCTAGCCACGTTTTCCTTTGTCTACCTCTTCCACGCAAAACTTACACTGCTGACTTGTATACTCGCTTAGTCATGCTTTCGAAATTCATGGAAATACTGATAATAAAGAAATATTGGCTTATTGAAAACCTTTGTAGAAATTCCAATATGTGATAGCAACACATTCGGATTTAAGTGGACTGTAGTGCATGTGTCAAATGTTCATATTCCATCATACATTTTAATAAGACTTCAAAAAAAAAAGTTTAATAAAACACTTATTTTCAATTAAGATAATGTTATGGCCCTACCAGTTTCAAGGTTTTCACCTCATCATCAGAGGAGCACAAATAAGACTGAATTATGCTGGGACTGCACCGATAGATTAGACACATCTAATGGTAAAAATTCAGTGGGGTTGTGGGTGGACGGAGGCAGGAGATGAATTCAGCAAGCAGCGGTGAGACCTTGGAAACATGTGTTTACCAGATGTTCATCTTAATGATGTTCATGGCTTTGATATTTCCAGAAACTCTTGTTTGCACTCCCTGATGATGAGGTGAAAAACCTTCGTCATTGCTGGAGTAGTCGTAGTCGAGGATTCTCTCGCCATTCTAACGTCAATTTATTTGGAAAGCGAAGCTGTGCCGAAGTTTTTTTTTCGTTTCTTACTTTCCTTCTCTCTTTGGGTGAGTCGTTGCGCACCAGCAAACTCCCCGGCCATACCGCTGTACTGGATCCGACGGCACACCGAAGTGAGACGACCGGAGCACACCGGCATGTTTTTTTTTTTAAGAATAGATATGACCGAAGTCATCCTTGTACCCCCGAGTTCTAGGTAGAAAAAAAAGGTCTGTATCATTCAAGGGGAGTAGCACAATACGGGGTTTGAACCTGTGACCTCACCTAAGTCTCTCCGCACCTAAGTCTCGTGCGTTACCGCGCGGCCATACCCCTCCATGAAAACCTTTTCATTATCATTTTCTACCTTAAACGTCAGATTTTTAACCTTAATTTGTTAACAGTTACAAATTTAACAGCATTTCATCTTTCAGGCATAATTCTGCAGTAACATTTATTAATAATGGTCGTGACGAATTTTCAACAAATCGCTTCTTCTAGAGGTAATTGTTTTAAAATTTATAAATTTTTTTGCTAGTTGACATTATTCATTGATTGTCATGATAATCATCGTTGGACATAAAGAAAAAATAAAAAATGCGATGCTTTTAAAATAATATTTAAAGAAAAAATAACCTTTTGCACTATATATTAATAAAGATTGAGAGGAACCGAATATATGCGAGAAAAATACATGGAGTGACAATGTATGATAAAATACATGCACCTCCGTGAAAAACTGATAGGGCCATACCATTATCGTACATAGAAAAAAAAATTATCAAACAAATCACAAAGAAAATTATGTTTTGCCCCGTTTTCATTTAGATTTATAAAAATACTTTGTTTGATTAATTTATTAGCATTAAATTTAACCCAGAAAATATAGTCGATGATAAAAATAATTTCTCTAATATTGTCCCCCTTCTCGTCTTATCTTCTAGTTCCCTCTACTGCTACAAAATACTTCGTCTCATTGGGTTCAATTCTTTGGTTTTTTATGACTTTTGGTTCCAAAGAAAACACCTTCACAGCTATCGTGCAATCACATTATTTTGATATAAATAAAGTTTCATTCAAGATTTTTTATTTTATTTACCATCGGATATATTTTTAAAAGCTTTATATTTATATATTTACAAAGCTTATAGCCAACGACACAGACGACGTTGTCAAGCTTCTTCATAGAGTTGAAATAGAGCCGCCAACTAGGACTAGAAATTAAAAGGAAAACTAAAGTCTTTATCGTGGAGCGATTCAAGACAGTGATAAGAAGTGACTCACTAAGGGATCACGAAGAGGTCAAAGAGTTTGTTCACCAAGGTGATCTTATTTCGAGAAATGGAGGATGTGAAGCGGAGATCCGAAGACGAATTGAAATGGCAATAGCAGCTATGACAAGTCTGACAAAGGTATGAACTAACCGGTATATACTGAGAAGAACCAAAATCAGTCTGGTTAAGTCTCTAGTATTCTCCATAGCACTGTATGGAGTGGAAACATGAACGATGGAAAGGAAACAAACGATAAATTGGTAGTGCTGGAGGCGAATGGACCGCAAGGTGCATTAATGTCTATCATCCAATTGGAGATTACCGAAAGACTTTCGACAACATGCAGAAACAGAATCATAACGTAGTCATAATTTGGGAACGTTGCTGTTATAGAAAGAATTGTGAAAATCTGGAGAAGCTGGTGATCAAGGGGATGGGTAAGGAAATGTGAGCAAGAAGGTGTCTCATAAGATGGACGGATCAAATAAAGGAGTTAACAGGATATTTTTTAAGCGTTGCATTTAACATGCAGATGCAGACAGGTAATGCGCCGAATTCGAAATATAGCAAAAAACCACGACGCGCAGCATTGAACACACGATGGAGAAGAAAATATGTATTTTCAAAATATTACTTACGTTATAAGGAAGAAGTACTCCGAATTCCAAGGAACTTTTCCAATAAAGCTAACGGGAACACTCGTATAACGTAAAAGCACCCGCTCGGGACTGCATTCTGTCTGAACCCAAAAGGTTCAAAACACCTTCGCTTATCATTATCCTCTGATTGACAGTGCGGGTAGTGGGTCAATATTGACAGTTTGTTTTTTGCAGTAATCAAATTTATTTAAAACTAATCTGTTTAATCAAACACGGTTTATTCCACTTTATACAACGGTATAACACTACTAGTTTCAAGGTTTTCACCTCATCATCAGAGAAGCACAAACAAGATGATCTTGTTGGTCCTCCTCTAATGATGGAACCGGTATGGTTTTATCGTTATATAAATTGGAATAAACAGTGTTTAAACCTCCACAATTTTAATGCTTTAACTATTAATAAAATATAAAACGAATTTTCAGGGAATGTGTGAATGGATGGATGAACGATGAAAGATTGGACCAAGTTGATGAATTCTACTTTTTAGGTATAGCATTTTCTCAGATGATGGAAGTTACGAGAGATATCGAACAGCCAACAAAATCAATGGGGCACTAAAACGTATATACTCGAATCGGACATTATCGAAATCTGCTAAAATGACAGCCCACATTTTTTTAGTGTTTTAACTTCGATGTATGAGAATGAAATGTGGTCGTGGAAAAATATTGAAAAAAGCCAAATAAATTCTGTAGAAATGCGTGCGCTGTGAATGAACGAATACGGAATGAAGTTATAAGAGATGAACGTGGATTTAAGGCTCATGTGTTGAGTTAACGAGTGAAGTAGAATTAACGAGTGAAGAAAGACAATATAATAAAAGGTATGGTCGAGGAAAACCAAATAAAATATGGCAGGATCGAGTGAATGATATTTTGAAAGAAAGAAACGTAAAAAATCAGCGAAATTGTAGTTGTATGGATGTACGAGTAAAAGATACAAAGGATTTTGGTCGAGATAGGAAAGTCTGAAGCACTGTACTCTCCGCCTACTCTTACAGGGCAATGACGTTATGGTATGCATGTATGTAAAAGTAATTTTTGTTTGTTGTAAACATTCTTCTGCCTACCATGAGAAACGACTGAGGTTTAAGGTGGATCGATTACCCATACGTTTTTTTAGCCTTTTAATTTTAATATTAACTGGAATATAAAATCTACAAAAAAAATGTAAAACGTCTCTCGCATGATTCCTCTCACAATCGAATTTTAATGCTTATCATTCATCCCGGGAATGAATATATTATATTGCATACTACACGACGTGACCAACAGTCTGGACTATTCTACAAGCGTAAAATGGGGAATCAGTGAACCCATGCAAGGCGTGTGCATTTCAACCGTGGATACACCTAAGACGATTTAAGGCACACCATAAACTTCAGAGGTCAAATCCATGGAGAAGCACGTGAGGCTCACTCACAAAGTAAATATTTCAGACCGATTACCGATTCTGTAGCTGCCGTCAGCTGTCTGGCGAGCTTACATACCTCTGAACGAATCGTTGTCTCTCGATTCAAAGAGGTGCTCGTTATGCTCTAAGGCTAGTCAGAGAAGTGCAGGAAACATCTTCATGCACACTCTAGTACTCCCACATTAAGGCATATCTAAGCCAGGAAGCAAGAAATTGACTTCAGAGCTGTTGACTATCCACATTGCCTCTTTGAGCTGGATATCAATAAGGTTTGTGCGGACGCTTCTAAGCCAAATGGGGGCACAACACTCTGGTATAAAATACAATTAGACCATCACTGTCGTTTACAAAGTTGGATTCGTGTGACGACTTTGCTGTTTCGATATAAGCATATGGGTCATTGTTATTAAATTTTATATTGTTATATCAGAATAAATTCGTAACATAAAAACAAAACCAATTGTCTTATTCAATTATTATATTTTTGCAGCAATCGTTTAATATAAAACAAACAATAATATTCCGAGATTTTTCTTCGTATGATTAAATTGCTCGTTTTGTAAGACTGAAAGAATGAGCTATTTCTATGGATTTTTAATTAGTTATTATGAAGGTTCACAAAAAATTGCTCGTGTTGTAGACTGAAAGAATGAGCCATTTCTATAGATTTTTAATTACTTGTTATGAAGGTTCACAAAAAATTGCTCGTATTGTTGACTGAAAGAATGAGCCATTTCTATGGATTTTTAATTACTTGTTATGAAGGTTCACAAAAAAATGGTCCTTAATAATTGTTATAAAAGGACAGCTTATACATATACATAGCGCCGTTTAGAGAGCGAACTCTCCTCAAGGACGTTCCAGCTCAGGATTCGAACTTATTGTTGAAAGATCTTCAGTCGAATTTAGTGCTGACAGATGTCAGATATTGTTTACAGATCCAAAAATATTACTTAAAATAAATGCACACATATACACACATAAGCTGAGTGTAAAGATAGGAAGGTAGTGGCTGCGGTCTTTCGATTAGATACTTCTCCGTATCTGCATTTGTTCATAAAACATATTTGGTAAGAAAACATTACAAAACTTACCAAAGGAAGGCAAACTACAAAACAATATTTGTAGATCTTCCGGTGAGTGATGATAACCCATTCGGCTATAGATTAAGTATATGGTGCTGTGTAGTGTTCATATAACATAAGTTTTAATAAGGCGACTCAAAAAGCGGTGTATTTATGTGCTTCCTAAAGCTGCACACGATAACTATATCTCTAATATGAAGATGCAGACAATTCTATGCCATAGGACCAGCAACGGCAAAAGCTACAATAATACCTCGTCCTATTGGATCCATTTGGAACAACCAATTTATCAGATGAAGAAGAAATCGACCTCAATGTTTTAGTTCTCTCCGAAGCAACATCCCTCAAACACAGATTCGAAAGATACAATGGAGGTTTAGGGACTGATGTTTCGCATAGAAGGATGTTGGTTGTTTGAATAAAAGTCGTCGAGATCGGAATAAGTAATTGTTGCACGTTCTATAAACATTTCATACTACGGTCTGCAGGAGAGGCAAGAGATATATCGGTGTCTCGCTCTTCGCTACTAGTGAGTTCAATGACCGCGCGGGCGACCTTCGCCCGGCGCCGTCTCGCACTCGCCACTTGCGAGTTCAATGACCGCGCGGGCAAGGGTCCTCTTGGTGGGTTCAGTGACCGCACGCATGGTCGCTACAGAGGCATTTATTAAGGGACTTGAATACAAAGAAACAACGCTTGAAATTAATTCGTTTGCTATACTTAAGCCAGTGGAGTCTTTTTAGAAGCGGGCTAATATAGTATATAAGCTTATTGAAATTTCCGAAAAATGTATTCGAGTTAATGGTGAATATATTGAAAAGGGAAAATGAAAAAAATGTGTTTTCCCCTTTTCCCCTTCATTCCGCGAATTTGTTGACCTCCCCTCGTAAATCGTAGGAGCTGTATGAGATGTATGGATGTAAAAGAGGCGAAAGATATTTATCGCGATAGGAAAGTCTGACTCTCCTTTCTCTACGCTTACCCCGAAGGAAGACGACGGCGTAATGGTATGTATGGAATTTAAAATATGCGCACTAGAAAATATTGATCTCTACTGCTTGATGAATATCACATATCAAGCTAACATACCACTCTAGGGCCTTCATTGTCTGTTTGCTATCTGGGAACCTGATACTATGACCCACCCAATTCAATTTTTATTGGTACACCTATCAGTGACACTCATCCACTATTATTTCACAGTAATACATCTAGCCCTATTCTTTCCGCGGATCTCTGTGTCGCATTCACTTTATGAACAATACGTTTGGTGAGTGTTGCAGTTTCTAGGCTAATTACAGCTCTAGTAAGCTTCAGACCAAAACAAATTTAATCAGTTAAGAAAGACTAGCAAAACAGATATACACGTATGGTGCAAATGTGAGTGGAAGGTGTGCGAGAAAAAGTATGGTTAAAAAGTGAATGATATTCCGAAAGAAGAAAACGTAGAAAGTTAGAGAAATTGTAGAAGTCGTATGGGTGCAAAAAGGCTAAGGATATAAGTAGAGATATGAAAGTCTGGTGCTGTCGTCTCTGCCTACCCCGACAGACAAATCTTTAAGTCAACCGGAATCAGAATTAAAATAAAATAAAATAAACAAGTACCGCAAACTTGAACCGCCCTCTTTATTTTCAGGCATTTAAATGAATGTGATCAAGTGGGGCAATTGAGAGGAGCAGAGAGCTGGTATGATTCACGCAGGAGCGGGAGGGGGCATGATCAACAGACAGGCCAGTGCTGCCGCCCTGGGCAAGAAACGCAAGCAGGATTTACTACTACGAAAGTCTAATTTCAGGTGAAAAAGATCTGAAAACAAAACAAGGCTGGAGAGTCTAAAATGGAGTCAAAATGCTAAGTATGGTGACCATTAAACAATGGTGCTGATTGAAATCTCATACAGCTAAATTGACAGTGATATAATCCAATTGACATATATTTACATATATATATACATCATGTCATCACGCCATTTCTCTGTCGAAGTAGGCAGTGAGGACAGAGCACCAGACTTTCCTATCTCCTTAGCCTCCTCCACATCCAAAAAACTTCTACGATATCTACATTTCCTTCTATCAAAATATCTTACATACATTTAATTCCACCATACTTTTCTTGGTCTTAGTCTTTCTTCATTTATTCGTTCTACATGCCCAAACCATCACATAGTGATTTCCTCCATCTTAGAAAACACATATGCCTTAAATTCACATTCATTCCTAGCCACTTGATTCCGTATACATATATAGATTTCTGTATTGCTATTTCCTTAAAAAAGTAGATCCATGCACTTGATATCACTGAAAGTCAAAGAGTCATCAACCTAACGACTTGATCAATTTTAAACCGTAGCATAATAGTATCATATTGCAACAACCAGTTTCAAGAGATCAAAGTAAGACTGGAGACGATATAAAGTTGATTCTTCAAAATGCAGGATCTCAATCTTATGGATACAAATTTAGTATTGCTTCATATGAACCATACCTCTCTATAGCGTTGATGCATGGACACTCACTCAGGCCACCCCAATATAACTAGAAGTTTTTGATATCTGATGCTATTGATGAATGTATGATGACCTCTGTGGCCTTGTTGATAAAAAGCCCATCTCCCAGCTTAAGAAATGTGGATTCGATTCTACGGAAGGTTTGTTTTACCTTATTAACACCTTTATGGTTAGATTAAAGACTCTGCTTTCTCACTTCTCAAGTCCATAGGTATTTCCAGTGATTTGACAGAATTACTACTAACACACTGCTCTCATAGAGAACAGATTTCATGCTAACCACATTTATGCCTGACGCATCACAAATTATATAAATCTTCTCCTTACTGTGTATAGAAATACATTTACCAGATTTCCTAAGGTTTGAAAATTGACAAGTGGCAGACTATCACTCTAATATAGCAAACAGAAATTTTTTTGTTATTTATTATTCCATAGAAAATTATTGTAGAAACTTGTCTCTCCAAATTTGATTCCTTTACCTTAATGTATAACAGATTTTATCTCTCTCCATTTCAAGAATAGGCCATACTTATAATGTCTTGTATTAAAATTGTGTTGGTAGCATTAACACATACATCCAAGACCTTTTAGATATTAATTATATAAAAAAAATACATCACTCAGATTGTCCTTTCATCCAAATATTCCTTTTATTCCTTTTCTTATCCATAAACCAATTATTTTCCTCTAGTTTTACCTTTATAGACAAGTCATTTATTTGATTTTTTTACTTAAATTTCAACAAATATATATTTTTTTACAAAATCTATAACCAAATTAACAGTTCGATATATCCAAGATAGAGCTAGTTAGTTGGGAGAAATTGCTGTATAGCAATAATTCCGCCATATGTGCCATGTTTAACCATGTACACAAAAGAATTAAAGTGAAAAATAATTTAGATTTACCGCATGCAGCACACACCCTATTGGAGAACTCTCTCTGTCAAGGCATACGTATATAAATGCTGAATAAATGGACCTGATGTGTCGTGACCTGAGCCCCGATAAGGAGATAAGGACACACCGTGTTTATAAATGACATTTTATGAAATCCCTGTGTTCCTGACGAAGCGTATCATATACAGTGAGAAAATAATATGATGAAAATATTAAAACTTATGATGATGAAAATATTAAAACACCAATAATCACAAACAAACAAAACGGATAAACAAAACTAGGATCCTCGGAATTGATCCTGAAATCCTCTTGTGGAAGACAAACAACTAACCAAATGAGCCAAACTCGTAAATTACCACTTCATAAGTCATTTTCATAGTTTATTATGGATTCATAATATGACGGTGGATCAAATACAAAATGAGACTTGTTTTAGAGCGCGTTATTTTAAAGAGCGGCCACCTCGAGGAGTGTTAGGAGGAGTAACAAGAGTGGGGAGAACGGTCGGCCAGCCTCGGCAGATTCCGTCATTAGTATCGCACACGATGTCTGAGAAAGAGGTGCACCTGTCAATTGCGCAACGTATAATTATCAAGTTTCTTGCTCGTGAGGACGTAAAACCGGCCGAAATTCTGCAGAGACTGACAGCACAGTTCGGGGATCAAACACTGTCAAAGCCCCGTTTGTTTACCTGGCATAAGGAGTTCATGAAAGGCTGTGAAGGGGTCGACAACGAGAGCCATGATCGTCGCCCACGGACGAACATTACCGAACAGAACATTAATGCCATTCGTAATCTTCTAGAAGGCGACTGATGTTTGACAGTTTCCGTTCCAAATTTGTTCTGAAATAGGAATAAGTTATGGGAGCTCTCAATCCATAATCATAAAGGACCTAGGATTCCGTACTGTCTGCTCGATGGGCCCCATGTCTTTTGACTGCAGAACAAAAGTTGGCACGTTTGCACGTCTGTCAGCGGCACTTGGCCCGGTTTGCACAAGAAGGGAACGCATTTTTGAGTCGCATCGTTACCTGCGATGAAACTTGGGTACACCACTACACGCCCGAGTCGAAATAAGCCAGCATGGAGTGGAGAAAGAAAGATGAGGCAGCCCCTATGAAAGTCAAGACTCGGCTGTCAACTGGCAAACTGCTAGTGACCGTTTTTTGGTACCGGCGCGGCATTTTGCACATCGAATTTTTGCACGATCGGCGCACCATCAATACGGTGTACTACTGCGAGCTTTTGAGATAGGTTAAACTTGCTTGTCGATGTAAAAGATGTGACAAACCGATAGGAGAAGTGATTCTTTTAAATGACAATGCGAAGCCCCATACTGCAGCTGTTACATGCGAACAATTGGAGGAAATTCGTTAACACGACAGAAACACCCTCCCTATAGCCCTGATCTATCCCCCTGTGACTTTCATCTCTTTGGGCCACTGAAAGAAGCTCTGGAAGGCCAACGATTCAACAACGATGATGGAGTAGAGTTGTGCGCAATTGTCTGCTGACACAACCCACTTCTTTTTACGATGACGGGATAAAAAAACTACTGATCTGCTGGGAAAAATGCATTTCTAAAGCAGGAGATTATGTAATAATGTGTACTTGGTATTTTTCTTTCACAAATAAAAAAATTAAAACAAAAATGTCTCGTTTATATTTGATCCACCCTCATAGGTCATTAAAAGATGGAAAAGAAAACAAAAACTATATTGAGTCCTTCCAGGTCAAGCGACAAGCATTGGGTAATTTTAAATGTGAGCAAAACATAACTGATTTCACAAAATGCTTTTATTAAAATAAAACAATGCTGATCAAAAAACCTGAGTTATAATAGATTTTTTGACAAAACTTTTAGAATAGTACTTCGTGAAATAAGTTATTCGACTCACCTGTGAAATAACCCAATGCACAATGTTTTCTTGTTTGTAGTCTGAATTAATAACATTATTTTTTAAAATTGTTATCTAAACATTGTGTCTTCCCAAATTTCCATACACTATGTCCAAGTGATAATAAAATATCCTTACTTTACACTGTATAACAGAGATGACATATGGATTCATTGATAAAAACCCATTTTAATTAAAGCTTTGGATTTCACCTTGAATACAAAGCTTTGAGTAAAATATAAATGTTATAGAAACACTAATTAAGAATATGTAACTACAAAGTTATGGTACGCACCAGTAATTTAGGCCTTTAAATTAAGTGAAGATGAAAGAAATATGTTTCCAAATATCATTGAAGTAAAGCATACAAAATTTATCATACAAAGGTATGTACTCGTATGTCCTTTTTTAGAAAACTTTTATCTTAAGGATAATTAAATGAATATTTAGACCCAAAATAATAACCTCATGAAGCAAATATAAGACTGGTTATGTTATATTATACCAGTCAACAACTACGAGTACCACTATGTGGAACATGCAAAGGCCACAAATTCTCTCCACCTAACCCGGCAGCTGCAAACCGTTTTGCCTCCTTCTCTTCCCTTCCTACCCTTGACCATCTGCACGATGAGGGGTTGCAGAGTTAATTTCCTTTTCACTTAATTTCTCACAAAGTCATTGCCCAGGATCCGACAAGTGTCAGGATTTACAACCAAGAGGATGATGTCTATATTGAAGACAGCATTTGGTCTTGGGAGAGCAAATCTGCGAGTTTTAATATAGCATCAGCATACCAATTCGAACAGCTCGTTCTTCTGTCTTCCGTTAGGTACATACCCAAGTATTTAAGATTCTCCACCCTTTATAATACTTTGCCTTCAAGTTTTAGCATTTTTCAAAATTAATCATATATTACCTACAGTACCCGGCGGTAAGTAATACACATCGGGCTTAAGAAAGAGGCTATCGGCCATAATCGGCTAACCTCGGTTTTTCAGTGTCGTCTCTGTCTTACGATGCGCTAACAAATCGCGACAGAACACGTGTATGAATGACAGAGACGACGCTCTACAAAGCCGAAGTTAGCGGATTATGGCCGACAGTATCTTTCTTAAGCCCGATATGTATTACTTACCGCCGGATACTGTACATTGATTTTAAGACACAAGGAACTTTCATGCACTTTGTAAAGAACCAGTTGAAAGTTTTGAAGAGAGCTCTAAAACAGGATAGTCAGCATATTCTTGGTCACATATGTCAATATAAGGTCACAGAAATATCTCTATATAAACTACAGAAGTAAATAATATACTTTATGGATCTTTTTACGCATTTTGTTATTCATGTGGAGGATAATAAATAACTTCACTCATCCTGAAGATAATTGAATTCTATGTGAATTAGTTTGATCTAAATGAAAAACAAAGTTATAAGTGTACTGAAAAGATTTTTTTTCATGAGAACTTAATACAATGTTATAATTCCGATACGACTTAACATATAAAAAGATTCCAAAATAACTTAGAAAAAAGTATATTTCACCTTTTATTAGTTGATTCATGAAAACCCTAAAATACTTATTTATTTGTCTTCATACATCCTCTAATTTTCTCTGATTAACATGATAGATTTCGTTTAATTCATAACAAATATTTTCACAGCAGTCATTTAAGTTTGAGCTTGGAGCTTAGAAAGCTTTTATTTGAGATAGAGGTATTTATCTATTGAAGAAATACAGAGTTATTTAAGAAATACAGAGATGAAAAGAGTAAAGAAGTACTTATTATTCAATCTGAATAATTAGGATCCTCAGCTTGATAGTTTGAATCTGTGAGGTTCAGAGATGGTTTACCTTCATTTTACAAATAAAAAAAAAATAGATTGCCTTTTGGGCTGCCTACAGCTAAGGCGCTAATCAAAAAATATACTAATAGTCAAATCACTTATTCGATTTATAATCAATTCCTGTTCTCTAGTGACGAAAGACCTTCTCTCTGTATCATGGTCATCTTATTATCTCGTATCTCGTATGGGTAGCATCCTATTCGTAATCAATTCCTGTTCTCTAGTGACGAAAGACCATCTCTCTGTATCATGGTCATCTTATTATCTTGTATCTCGTATGGGTAGCATCCTATTCGTAATCAATTCCTGTTCTCTAGTGAGGAAAGACCTTCTCTCTGTATCATGGTCATCTTATTATCTCGTATCTCGTATGGGTAGCATCCTATTCGTAATCAATTCCTGTTCTCTAGTGACGAAAGACCTTCTCTCTGTATCATGGTCATCTTATTATCTCGTATCTCGTATGGGTAGCATCCTATTCGTAATCAATTCCTGTTCTCTAGTGACGAAAGACCTTCTCTCTGTATCATGGTCATCTTATTATCTCGTATCTCGTATGGGTAGCATCCTATTCGTAATCAATTCCTGTTCTCTAGTGACAAAAGACCATCTCTCTGTATCATGGTCATCTTATTATCTTGTATCTCGTATGGGTAGCATCCTATTCGTAATCAATTCCTGTTCTCTAGTGACGAAAGACCTTCTCTCTGTATCATGGTCATCTTATTATCTTGTATCTCGTATAGGTAGCATCCTATTCGTAATCAATTCCTGTTCTCTAGTGACGAAAGACCTTCTCTCTGTATCATGTTCATCTTATTATCTCGTATCTCGTATGGGTAGCATCCTATTCGTAATCAATTCCTGTTCTCTAGTGACGAAAGACCTCTCTGTATCATGGTCATCTTATTATCTTGTATCTCGTATAGGTAGCATCCTATTCCTAATCAATTCCTGTTCTCTAGTGACGTTCTCTCTGTATCATGTTCATCTTATTATCTCGTATCTCGTATGGGTAGCATCCTATTCGTAATCAATTCCTGTTCTCTAGTGACGAAAGACCTTCTCTCTGTATCATGTTCATCTTATTATCTCGTATCTCGTATGGGTAGCATCCTATTCGTAATCAATTCCTGTTCTCTAGTGACAAAAGACCTTCTCTCTGTATCATGTTCATCTTATTATATCGTATCTCGTATGGGTAGCATCCTATTCGTAATCAATTCCTGTTCTCTAGTGACGAAAGACCTTATCTCTGTATCATGTTCATCTTATTATCTTGTATCTCGTATGGGTAGCATCCTATTCCTAATCAATTCCTGTTCTCTAGTGACGAAAGACCTTCTGTCTATATCATGGTCATCTTATTATCTCGTATGGATAGCATCAGCAGAGGAGTTCTTTATGTGTCATAAAAGACACGTCTTTAAAAATATATATTTGAGTGTAGATTCACTGAATGGGAACTAGATTAGTTTCTTATGTCACTGTGAGTCGATGGTGGGGAACTCTTAAATTGAATTATCAAAAAGAATAATGCAATTTCACCTGATTATTTTGAAGTATTGTAAAGTTGAAAGGAAATGTTAAGCATAAAAATACAAATTTAAAATAATATAAATAATTTAGATATAGATAAACAAATAATAAAGACTTGGGAATACAATGCGATTCACAAATAAGGTGTATCAACAGTTCTATAAATTGGAAAAGAGAATCAAAAATAAGTTCTAAGCATACGGGCTGAAATTACGTAAATACAATATTATACTAAAGTATCGAAAGATATTTTTTTTAATAACAACCCTGTTGACTCAGTATTCTTTGATAATAAATGTGATCGGTGTTTTTTCAAATATTTCTTAAAATAATTTGACGAGGGTAAGAGCATCACTTTCATAATAGAGGCTATGTGTAAAAAAACAAAGAAAGAAACAATTAAATGACACAATCGAAGAAGCATATACAGTTTACACAAGATATGTTATATGAAAGAGGAATACTTATAGTTGTAGAATTAAATCAAACTACAACTAAACAAAGACTTTTTTCAAGCGTCTAAAAATCTATATTTCAAGCAATGACCATTATGAACAAAGAATGAGACCGCAAATAAAAATAAATTGAAGTTTTAAATGATAAAGGACATTGCATTTAGGCTGTTCCATGCTCAAGTTCTATTAATGTAACTCTGGTTCAAGTAACACGTAAATAGACTAACAATTTTTTTTTAAATTTCATTTAAAAAACAATGATAAACCAATTGTTTCTATAATGAGCCAAATAAAATATTATCCACTAAAATATGAAACATTAAAATGTCTAAAACAAATTAATATTAAAGCATTCCAATGAAATTGAAAAACTTAAATTAAATCGAATTTAAGAAAGAGAAAAATAACAAGTCACATAATAAGGAAATAAATCAAGGAACAATTTGTATAGCGATCTAAAACTGCATCCGAATAATTATAACGTAATTTTTTTTTAGTTATTATAAAAAAAAATTGTAATTTAATCAAAATGATAAATCTTAATTATCAAATACGATAACAGAATAAAAATTTTAGAGAGACAAATATTTCGAATGAATGTTATTTCAGAAATAAAAGAATGTGGCATTCAAATGACGCAAAAACAATGAATGTTACAAGCATTGAACATTGAAACAGAATAAAGAAACTGCTGAAAGCGAAATAACACAAGAAGCAAAGATAAAAAAAAAATAGAAAAGAAAAACATAGCCGTGTACACATGAATAATCATGACGCTGATCGCCCAATCAAGATCATTGTACCTCCGATAGATTAGTGACTGGAGGGTGCCTTTGGAGGGAAACTTTGGCCTGCGGGGGGGCAAACAGTTTTCTCACCGCAGAGATGGGCCGGCCCAGCTCCAGCGAAGACAGGAGCCCCCTGGGCTCGCCGTCTGCCACCTTAAAGCAGGTACACCGTCACACACAAACCACACCCCATACCGCACAAGCCACACACTTCTTATTAGTTCAGCTCACACAACACCAAAAGAATTAAGACATAAATCAACAAATCGATGTACGAGCCTTCAACATCGACCAACCACCATATCCAACAACAATTTAGCATAGAAGGTAATTCCATAGCTTTTTGCTTTTATTGTGTTCCTCATCTTGTACAAGAACTCCAATTGCCAAAAAGATTATGATTGGTATATGATCTTGCAATAAAATCAATTACACATTCGAAAGATTCTTATAAATATTAAAAACCAGATATTTGGTAGCAGGAATCAAACCAGAAACCATCACATGGATAACAAAATGTCAACCACTAAATGCTTTAAGCAGAGTAAATTAACCAATCACCGATGTATATTAAATTTTTGAGAGTAAACCCCAAATTGTCGCAGCTGTATTTTACTCTTACGAATAAGTTGATACATAATATAATAGAGGTGTCTCTCTATAGTAAAAACATAATAAATAACCTTACTTGAATTTCACATTATTAAACTCATTGCTGTGGAAAAATGACATTGTATGCACAAGTTAAACCAGACCTATCAGTAATCTTCGACTGAGGATCCATCTTTTTTTTTTTTAACCTGGCGATTAATTTTTTAAATTTTTGTAGTGACAGCGAGAATGTATTATACATTTTATACATATATAGAATCCATATTGGAGGATTCCCCTCTTAATCTATATTTTAAACTATTCATTTATTTCAACTACTTAAATTTCTATTATGTAACCGTTATAATATTTGATTAAGAAAATCTATAAAAACCCCAGGTAGAAAAACTTAACCACTCAACTCTCGTAACATTTTCAATGTTTCGGAGCTAATTTGAAATTATCCTGAAATTATTACACCAATGATGTGTTATATTCTTTCAGAAAGACAAACAATTACTTCCTTGACACCATTTTGGTTATGGAGCAAATAAATGCAATAAAAACTTCAACGTATTTCTTAGTAAACAAGTGCTCAATTTTTTACTTGTGATCGAGTATTAGTTGTATTATTAAATTATGAATTCTGTTACAATTCGTTTTGAGGACACTTCAACACACTTGGGATTAATGAATTATAAAAGTCTTCAAAAGGTTTCGAAAATCCTGTCTCTTCTTCACCATCACCATCACGAATTGTTATTTACATTTCGATCAACCAGATGACATTCACAAATATTATTCAATTTCAAGGTTTATTACACACTAAAGATGTATTTCTTAAAAATTATGCACTTAAAGCAACTAAATAATTTTAGAATAAAGTTTGTAAGAAAAGTGATATTTAAAAAGATGATATATTTTATAGGAAACATATTTCAAATATATAATAAAAAGACATGTAAGATAGTGTGAAACATTTAAAGAAGTTAACGCTTCGAAGTATTAAATGTTTTATTCTGAAAGTCAAAGAAAATTTTATGTATAAATTGAATTATTTTTGTGATGTGGAATGTGTTCATCAAAAAATATTGAGTCGTATGTGATAAATGTACACAATATTGGCATGCTTTTCTACCATGCAAAATAAAAAACCATTTCTACTGAACATTGAAAAAATTTATTAAAAAATGTAATAAAAAAATTACAAAATATTGACAATTCTAAAACATATTCTATCACAATATTGTGCACAACAATTATTAATTATACAGTGCGTTAAAAATAACAATAAATACCCAACAACATAAATAAGCATTCCCAAAACAATACAAATTGACATAAATAAATAAATAAATTATATTGAAAAACATAATAAAGCATTTTTAATAAAAAGATGTTCAATATAAAAAAAAATTAACTAATTGATTTGAGTACCTTATAAAGAAATTGTTTTTTTTTTGTTTAATTAAAAATTAAGAATTGAACAATAATAAATCTAAAAAATGTACATCTAATTCATAAATGTATAATAAAAAAAGATAAAAACACGTATTTCCTTTGAGATTTATAAAATCTATTATAATGTTGTTCTTAATTTTGGTATGTTTAAAAATCACATTTATAAAATTATCACAAATCATTGAAATTATTTGGTTGCTTTGCAATGCACATTGAAATAAAATATACGTTTCATATTTTCTTACGTATTAAATACTATTTATTGTATATACCTAAATACAAAATAATGGATGAATGACTATAAAAAATATAAAATATGAACAAAAATTATGCTTAACTACAAAAAAAATGTATTCTCAACAAAAGAAAAAACAAATTTTAAGTACTTAATCGAATGTTTCTAAAACTCGACTGAAAGCCAAAAAAGCTTCATCGTTATTAAACTGTCGAAAAACTTTTTTAAATGTTTTTTGATACAGCCAATTCGAGGCACCTTTAATATTTTCAAAGTGTTTTCTAAAACCGCAGCATCGGCAGTGGCAACCCAAGTCGCCTTCAGAATCTGAATTCATGCAGAACATTGACTTTAAGCACTGCCCACACTGAGTCTGACATTCGTCAAAAGTGTTACCTGAACACGGATCGTGTTCTATTTGGTTCGAAGGACAATAGTTTTGAGATTTGTAAAACAAGGAAGACGTCTTTTGCCTGCATGTATGACATATGTTAAGTAAAGAATTAAAACAATTATTTCCCACCACCGATAGCACAAAAAATCCTCTGGGTGTTCTCACCTCTTTTCCTTCGGGCATATCGTCGGTGAATTTGACCGAATGTGTCCGGGAAGCCTCTCTCTCTTCCCAAGCGTCTGAATCTGACTCTCCTGTATCCAAACCTGATCTTCTCTTTTCTGTTGTATTTGGAAAAAAAAAGACAGTTGAAATTAACAAGAAAAAATACAGTTTTGATTGAGATATCTAAATAAAATCATATAATTATGAAAAAACTAAATCTTCACGATAAAACCTTTAATATTTACAATTAAAAATTGAAAGTTCAAATTTTAGAAAAATTAATAATACCTTAAATTTACAAGTGCATAGTGATTGAATATTGCATAAGAAAGTATAAACATACAAATGATACACTAGTCATCATTCATAATGATGCATTGTACTTAACAAGAGGGATAGAACAAGATACACCACACCTACAGCTAAAGCTAAAAGTCATTATGCTTTTTGTAATCTAAATTAAAAATGAAGTGCATATTGACATTAATACATTACATATTTATGATTTTTTTTAAAATTAATATGGCTTTTATGAGAATACTTGAACTAATTTTGTATAAAATCCTTATTTAAAAAAAGAGTGGACTAAAATGATTCAACAATATTTAACTCAGCAGTGAAATACGAAATACTGTTGATATCAATAGTAATGAATGTAAGAATGATTGCATCATTTTAACTATGTATTTCAAAAGCAATTAAAGGAATAAACACAAAACAAATAGTGGAAGAATACCTAAATCTTAAAGAAATATCCAAGTCAAACAAAATAATCAAGAAAATATATTTCAAATATTCGATATCTACAAGTGTTTTAGAAATTGATGAAAATTAAATAAGAGCAGAAAGAAATATAAAACAATGTCGAAAAATACATTTCAGTGACAAATACACATGATCAGGCCGACAATACAAGTGCAGAGCTTTTGACAGTGCAGGCAAATAATAAAAATATAAAGTGCGGGGTACAGTGTGGCACATGGAAGCACTTACCTTCGATCTTGTCCAAATCCTGAGAACTAAACTTCTGGTCCGCCCTGTACAGCCGTCCGCTACCACCGTGCGAAGCATGATCCAACTCTGTAGTGGATTAAAGTTGTGACGTGCAGCATGTGTTTCAGTGTCAATATATATTATGCCATCAATTCCATCAGATACACCACTCTATTCTTGTCTTTAATAACTATGAGAACTTAAGTTTTTACCTCAGTTAAAAAGACTAACTAGCAAACTACCGATCCGTAGAATAGATAATGCGAGGAAAAACTAAAATTATTTCATTCAGAGAGAAAGAATTAATCTCACAGCAATATTACACTAAAAGTGACTAGGAGTATATACATTTTTTCATCTAAGAAATGTTGTATATCAAAAGATAACTTAATTATTTTTTTAAATGGCACAAGATTATATTGCGTGTATTTATTTTTAATGGAAATTTACAAGGGAAACATTATGTATTACAAAAACGGAGACACCTGAATGTGCATAATTTATAAATATAGGGTCTTTCAAATTGAGCGTCTTTTTTTGTAAATTTTTTTTTAATTCTTGAATAAAACACACAATTTGCTTTGATTTCAATAAAGTTTTTATTGGCCAATGAAGTATAATGTATGACATTTAAACACAAAAAACAATATGCGCCAAATGTCCACCTCTTGCAGTTCCACAAATGTCCATTCTTTTGTCAAAAATTTCGATGACATTTTGGCATAATTGCGGTTCTAACTCATCAATAACGTGAATAATTTCGTCCTTGAGCTCAGGAATTGATCGGGGGTCATTATTATAGACCTGGATTTTCACGTAACCCCAGAGAACTTAGTTCAACGGTGTCAGATCACATGATCTCGGTGGTCAATTAACATCACCTTTTCCGGGGATTACAATACATAAAACAAATCAACAATTTGAACACGTATTGTATACGACTCTATTTTTATAAATGCCATACATTACAGTACTCAAATGTCACAAGACCCAGGCAAGTTTGTGACGCCATCTGTGTTTTATCCAAGAATTAAAAAAACCGCTCAATTTGAAAGACCCTTTATATGATAATTAATTATAATAAAACTGAAGAACTTTTAAATATAAATTAACATATTTTACGTTTCCAGTCAAATAGGCGAAATGTGCTGGATCATTTTTCCCTTACAGGTTTCAATTGTATGTTTAAAAGACAATTCGTTATACATAACACATCGATCAATAAGTCCCGGGACTAACTACTAAAACAACATTTGTTTGCCAAAATTCTTCTTTATTCATCAACATAGTCTCCTTCAAGAGCGATACATTCATTCCAACGCTTTCCTAACTTTTCTATGCCAGCCGTGTAGAACGATTTATCTTTGGTTTCAAAATAGGCGTTAGTTTCGGGAATCACTTCTTCATTGGAGCCAAATCTCTTTGCCTGGAGCATCTTTTTGAGGTCTGCGAACAGCCAATAGTCGCTGGGGGCCAAATCTGGAGAATATGGTGGGTGCGGAAGCAATTCAAAGTTCAACTCATGCAATTTAGCCATCTTTACCATCGACTTGTGATACGGTGCATTGTCCTGATGAAAGAGAACTTTTTTCTTCTTGATATGGGGCAGTTTTTTTGCAATTTCTGCATTCAAACGCTCCAATAACAAACGCTATGTAATATTCGCTATTGATGGTTTTTCCCTTTTCAAGGTGATCAATGAATTTTATACCATGCGCATCCCAAAATACGGAGGCCATAACCTTCCCGGCCGACTGTTGAGTTTTTGGTCGCTTCGGACGACTTTTAGCGGCTGCTCTCCACTCAGCTGACTGCCGATTTGATTCCGGAGTATAATGGTGGATCCAAGTTTCATCCATTGTCACATACCGACGCAAAAACTCCTGTCTATTTTGCGTAAACAGTGCCAAAGAGCGCTCTGAATCATCGATGCGATGTTGTTTCTGTTGCATTGTGAGCAAACGCGGCACCCATTTCGAAAAAAGCTTTTTCATGACCAAATGTTCATGCAAAATAGTGTAAACACTACCAAATGATATCTTCAGGATGTCAGCTATCTCACGCAACTTTACTTTGCGATTTTCCATCACGATTTTGTTTTTTTTTTTTATGTTTTCTGGTATAACAGCCTCATTTGGACGACCAGAGCGTTCAGCATCATTAGTGTCTGTACGATCGCGTTTGAAATCAGCATACCACCGACAAATGATTGTTTTCGACGGAGCAGAGCCCGGATAACACTTTTCAAGCCATCGCTGAGTTTGAACGGTATTTTTTCCCATTAAAAAGCAATGTTTTATCAACACACGAAATTCGGTTTTTTCCATTGTTTTGAAAATAGCACTAAAACCACTGTAACACAATGTCGAAATGTCATCAAAATTTGACACGTAACTTCTAAAGGCTGGTACTAACTGAGAATGGTATGGATTTGTTATTAGAGGCGCCATCTGTTGATTAGCCCGGGACTTATTGATTGATGTGTTATAAAAATATAAAAATCTTATAGTTTCATAGTTTTTTATTATTCATAAATAGTTTTACACAGACGAAGTTAAGAAATCACACCCTTACCCATGGATTGTTGGAAATGACCCATGGAAAGTGTTTGAATTTCTATTCTGTATAAAACTATTTGTGAATAAAAAAAATTTTAAAATTATAAAATTATTAAATCCCTAAGTGACTTTTGGGACATCTGTATAAAGTAAACAATTTTTGTAATACACCCCCCCGTTATTGTAAGATTTATAATGTTTCTTTTAGTACACTTTTATCAAGCCATAGTTTATTGAGTTTTTTTTTAAATAAACAAATACACAATGTTAGGCATTTTAGATAATCAAAAATATGGTAAGAATGATATTGGAACCAATTATCTTGCTTCATTTATAAACAATATTTTGCATAAATGCAAATTTAATAAATGTTAAAACCGTAATACCAGCTTATCTTTTGATTTCAAATGATATATGAAATAGTGCCTAGTGCCGATCAAACCACATTTTATATGATTCAATTCAAGAGTTTGTTATCTTCATAGCAAAATTTCAAACTACCTTTCTAGAGTAATTCAATAAAAATAATATAAGTATATTTGCAATTTTGACCACAAAGTGTTCAAAACTTGCTCAGTTCTGCAATAAGATCCTCAAAAACTAAACGAAAGTCATTTTAAACTAAACCAACTAAACAAACAAGAATGTTAAACTAATAGTGCATGGTGTACTGATAAAATTGCAGCAAAGAAAAAAGGCAAAAATAAAAGTGCACATTGAAAATATCTAAGCCAGCCCATTCAAAGACTTAACATCACTTGACACACGATTGCATTTACAAAAATAAATACAGTTTGATTGAAATGCTCTCCATGCATAGTCAAATATGCACAAGCGACTAATACGTATGCATGTTAAGAGATTATGATTCGAAACAATGCTTTTAACAAGAGACTTTGTAAAGCTAGGGTTTCCTAAGAAAGCGGTTCCGTTATGTAGCGGCCGTAACAAAACATTTTCTATGCAAACCAATGGTGATGGTTTCCTAGTGAGCGTTGGTTGTGAGCGTAACGTCAAATAGCGATGCTGCCATTTGCATGACGGTCGTCATAGCGGAGCAAACAGTCGTGGAACGTTTTTTTTTTAAATAAAAAATGAGTGCAAACGTAATTTGGACCAACAAAATATTGATTGATTTTGAAAAAAAATAATGAAACTTTATATAATGTGGAGAGCAAAGACTATAGAAAAGCCCAGTTGAAACAAAGTATGTGGAATAAGATCGGGACTACACTTAAAAAATCAGGAATGTATGTACATTGTAAATTGATAAGGTTGTATTCCTGCCTTGCTGGGGGTTTATATGATTGATTATTCTAAACAAATTTAAAAAAACCTAATGTTAATTCTTCCTTAAAAAAAAAAAAAAAAAGCCAAACTAATACCTCATAAATTTGTTCACGGAACTGTCAGATTTGACATTTCCAAATGACAGTTTTGGGTTCTCATTTCTGCCGTCTGACGGCGCGCAGAGAGGAAGCGACGCAAACTACATGTGCACATGTCCATTTTCCACCGCAATACAGTCACTGACCGTTTCTGTCTATTTTTAAGTTTACATCTCTGGTTACCGTTCTTACATACGTTTTCTTACGTCTGCAGTCATGTTACGGCCGCTACATAATGGAACCGCTTTCTTAGGAAACCCTAGCTTAATACACAAAAAAAAAACAATATTTTGTGACTAAGGCTTTATTCACATCTGATTGCAGTCAATCTTTTATCAAATAGAATGTTTTCTCAATCTTGATAAAGAAAACATTTTTCTCGCCACCTTCATTAATGTCAAATGGCTATGTTTACATATGAAGAAAAACACTGAAATTTTTTTTAAATATTAGATTTTTTAAATATTACATTTTTTAAATATTAGATTTTTGACTACTGCTCATGCCCTTGCAGACATAACTTTATAGCAAGGAAAAAAACCTTCATAGCTAAAAATGAATCTTTTTTGATGCTCTAAGAAAATAGAGTTTAATTAGATTAACGTTGTTTTGCTATGATATAAAAAATCAAAATGCTGGTTATAACGTTTAGTCAGAAAAGATTGAACACCTCACATGTGAATCAAGCTTTATTAATCCAATTGAGATATATAACTAGGGTTGTCACAAACACTGTATGAATATTTTGGTTTTATATTTTTTTAATAAAACTAATAGTTACTAATTCATTAGAACTTAATTTAGAAAGTATTAGAATAAATGTTTTCCAAATATCAAACTGTAGAATGAATTTATAAAGAAATCTCTTTCACTAATTAAAGGTTTCCTAGGTTCCCCCGTAAAGAATGGAACTCAATTTATTACAGTATTTTTCAGAAATAAACAAAATGTGATTTGAAATATATAAATAAAGTGAAAATAACTAAATTACCAAAAAAAAGACCTTGTACGAGATATGTATGTACAAATATATATATTTTTTTTATAGTTAACATAACACTAATGTCAAACATATGTAGGAGAAACTGGAAGATGACATGAATGAAACTAATCTTTTTTATGAAAGTACTATATATATATATAGTGCGTATATGATAAAAGTTTGAAAAGTTCAGTTAGAAATATATTCAGCATTTATTGGTTTCAATCAATAAAAGGAAAACTATGAATATTTTCTCAAAAAATTGGAAGAAATCAATTTATTATATTATAACACTTTCGTTATTTACTTGGCCATATGGCAATCTCTTTAAAAACCAATCATAAATAAATATATTAAAGAAGCCTTAAGTGAAAACCAGACTTGAATAAACAAAATTTAATCTGAGTTCCGACGGGAATCGAACCCGCAACCCCCAGATTGGAAGAATCTTGCTAACTAGGATGCAGAAATTGTCTAAAAAAATTAATGAGAAGACATAAAAACTTCTCAACCATCTGGAGAAAAGCTCTGATATCTCAAAATATATCCTTGATATAAAGATATTTCTACTAGTAATAAATAACCCCAAAAGCAATGTATTAATTTAACAGACTCTAAGTAAGCTAACTACAAAGAAAGTTAACCAAGGTGTCACTTATTTTTATATTGCATAAACTTGTCACTCTTTGCGCAAGAGCATTATAAGATGGCCACAAATTTCCATTTGTTTTATATTAGGGCAGATTTTGTATATTCAAGAAATAAAAGAATAATTAAACACTCCACATTTTTACTATTCTTATGGTGTCTTTACTCACTTAGTAATTATTTGATAATTCAATTTAACTATTAATCAAACAATAGAGAAGTAACTTAAAAAAAGGAGTTATTCATTCTAATAAAACTTTCGACTTAATATCTAAGCCAACTGTGTATGAAATTAAGAGTGATTTTTAATTTTACAATTTATTAATAAATTTACTAAATAAATAACAGTGTCATTTATAGTCTATATATTATATTAATGTAGAAGGCTGTATTTCGGCGAAAACCTTCAATTTACCACATTGCTTCGGAGATACATGATCGTGTGGTCTAAACATTTACAATTATCAATTAATTGGTAAAATCTCAAAATCATCACCATCCAATCATATCCTTATTGGTATAGGCACGCATTTTTTTAATAACTTTTAAATGAAACGCAATTTTATAATTTATATTTGTACTTGGCAATAACAAACGTCATTGTTCCTATTATTGAACCTGGTCAATCAAAAACACTTATTTATTGTTTAAAGTTGATATATATACCGTTTAATTTATATATAAATATACAATATGTGCATTTTGTACACTGTGTAAAAGAATTTCAATCGGTGATAATATTAATTATTTTATTTGCAAACTAGAAGCATATCTAAAACAGCACAACACATTCAGAATAATATTTTTGCCCATTAACAAAGTCTGACTAAGCAAAAAATAGAGCATTGATTTAAAGCAGGAAGAAGAAACTACAGTGAATAAAAATAAACTTGTGAATAAAACAAATAATCTCTAGAGCTGTCTCCCCATAAATAATATCTTAATACACTATAGATTTACTTGTTAAAACAGACAAAAACCTATAACTATATTATGGCTTAGTATAAAATATGCACCTTTAACGAAATTTCATATATTGGCACAAATTCACACCTTATTTAAGGTTGATTAATTACCGGAAGTTATTGCAAAGATTTTCTAAATAATAATGATTAAAATTAAAATCGTGTTATTAATTTTTACAATTCAAAAACACTGTTATTAGTCTTTATCACAACCTTTTTAGCATATAAGGAACATGTCTCTGAGTTTGTAAATATTAATGGAAATTCTTCCCTGTATTTTGTACAGTTGTACAAGGAATAATAAACCTAATAAAGAATACATATAATTTGATAGTGAAATGTTCGGCTTGCACACCAACAGGAGACAAACAAAACTCATATTCACTAACCATTCTAACATGTCAACAAGAAATAATGAGCTACAAGATTTGGAACACATACATGAGTTTCTTTACCTGGGCTCCTAAATCACTGATAATAGTTTCTCCAGCGAGATAATGTGACAGATGAGAGAGTGATCAATCACCTAGACGTTAAATGGAGTAATTTTAAGAAAAATCAAGACTCGATTAGTCCAAACCCTCGGACTTCCAGAAGAATCAATCGATCGATTATTGAAAAACTCAGGGTTGAGAAGTGTCTCTCTGTGTTGTGGGCAAGAAGAAGCTTCTTCTTCTTCTTGATGTGCCCTGTCAGGTCCCCCCGACGTTGGCAATCACTCTGGCGAAGGCTTCTCTGTCTTGCGCGACCCGGAACAGCTCCTCCACACGTCCCATTCCGGTCCAGTCTCTTATATTTCGCAGCCAAGACGTTTGCCTTCTTCTCCAAGAAGAAGCTTATGATGCTTTTTTAACAGATTACACAGAGGGAGGATGACAGTCAATTCTGGTGGGGAAGTGTGAATGACAAAAGGCAGAGAGGTCGAGCACCAATCCGATAGAGTGACCAGGTGAAGAAAGCTGCAGGATTCTCATTTCAGGACGAGCTATATGGAGCAATTCGACATCAGGTGATCATTTCTGAATATCCTTTAACTGGAGAAGGATAATTGATGACTATGGCTATGAAAATCCTCAAAATTGAGGGAGCAACCAAGAAGAAGAAAGCCTTATAAGGTGAATAAAAGTAAATAGAGCTTAGATCAGTGTTTTTGATTTGATATAAATTAATAATTATGAAGCTATATATAGTCTTAATGCCATTGAATTAAATTAAATTAAATGTTATCAAAATCAAAATAAAATAAAATGTTAATCATCATACTTGATGATAATTAAGACATTGATAAAAAATATATTTATAGCCATTGGCACTAGAATCAGTTTGAGACAAAAAAAATATCAGATATAAACTATACTCGGGTGTTTTAAATTAAATGTTTAGGAAAAAAAATAAGACAAATGCTTTTTTCTTGTAAATGTAAAAATTTCTTAGAACTAGTATATTCCATTCGGAGAGATTTTTTAATTAAACTTAAGCAAAAAAAAAAACTAAAGTTTGATGAGACATATATTTTATTCACAAGTTAGACTAGAAAGACACATGAGAAGAGAGTGAGAATCATACCTGGCTGTTTAGTGTACTCCAGTTGAGGTAATAGAAAACATGTGAGGACATTCTCGCCGGTGGTGAGATCCCTGTCCGTCTGGAATGTGATCATGGGCTGCGCCTGGTTCTCCGACAGCCACACGGCCTTCAGGTTCAAGTTCACCAGGGAGTAGGGCAGATATTCCAGTCTGGGAAAAAATCATCACATTAATCTCCGTTCCCTTTGTCATCATTATGATCTATGATCTACATATAAATTAATGCATATCTGAAAGCTGCAACCTTCAGTGATATATACTTTACAAAGAGGGAGGAAGTTGTTTGTGGTAAAAGAATTTTTTGAACTTTATACATACATGTAACAGAAGAAATACAACACTTTGACGGTTAATATTTGTCAAGTTTACTAATTGGATAGAAATTAGAACATTCTCGATTATCCAGGATCAAATTAACTGCCTTGTTGATTATCTGGGACAGTTAAAAATTATGATTTTTTTTTTTTAATTTAGTAATGTTATTTAAAATGAAAAATTATTCTTCATTCAACTACATAATATGTATGTAACATCAAATTAAACTGGCGAAATTGATAACATGTTGACAAAATAAAGTACATAATATGTATCATAAAATTAAACTGGTGAAATTGATAAAATGTATAGTGAAAATGTAAGACCCGAAATCCCAGTCGATGGCGTGTTCCCATTTTTTTAGACGTGATTATATTCAATTACATTGATGTAAGCTGGCAAACGCATCATGTAAAATTGTAAATTTATAATACAAGTGCATAGCGTTAATTTATTGATCTTTTTAATTGTTAATACACATAATTTAAATCATCAATTTTGTATTTTTATATCACATAGCTGTGTGTTCTAGTTTTATGTGTATCGTAGAAAAGTATAGTAATGTTGGAACTAACTTTGAAAGTCTACTCAATTATTTGGAACGACAGGAAGATAGTAAGTGCACAATTTGACGAAAAGTGAATAGAGGGAAAAGACAAAATTCTTTGCTGTCATATTTTAAATAAAAGGGTAAGTGGGATAATTTTTAGCTTTTGTTTTACTTTTTTCCGAGATCTTTTATCCATTTTTTTTTTGGTGGAGATTACAGTTTTTTTTCACTGGGTCAATTTTTTTCTCTAATATGCAAAAATAACACAATTGAGAAAAATTTATTTGAAATATCAAAAAGCATAAATCAATCCTGCGTGCGCAAAAATATCAAGCCAATTAATTGGCTATTTCATAGACAAAAAAATATTTTATTTTATTTTGTTCCATACAAGTCAAAACCAAAAGGCATGATGTTTCCTTTATTATTTCAGAACAGGTAACATGTGAATACTGATGAACTGTAATAATACAAGTACACACTAACCATTTTGTGAATAGTGAGAACTAACCACTTTTCCCTAAGCGAGGATTCATTGATTCAAAGTTATTAGTGCTTAGTAATCATCAGATTGTAGAGAATATAAAATATGATACATCCATAAAATCTCCTATGAATAAGTGATGAAATGCTCATCTAGCATTCGAAGATTTCAACTTTGATTCCTGATAGGGGTCAGTCAAACTTACGAGGGTGGTCCCAGAAGTACCCGACCTGACGTATAGATGGCGGTTGTTGCTTTAAAAAATTACTATGGTAGAAAGTACTTAACTTATAAAGCTTAAGTTTCAAGTTTTAAGACGCTACATTGTTTAGTATTTGTTGGGCAGCCATCAATAGTGAACGCTCTCAGTGAATTTGTAAACATGGAAAAATTTGGTCGTCGTTATGTGATACAATACTTTCATTTGAAAGGCCTAAGTCCAACCAATATCAAAACCGAGCTAGATTCTACTCTGGGGGAGTCTGCTCCTTCGTTTACAACAGTAAAATATTGGGTGGCAGAGTTTAAACGAGGTTGTACGAGCTGCCAAGACGAACATCGCAGTGGTCGACCAAATGAGGTGACCATGCCAGAAATGGTAAAGAAAATCCACAAAATGGTATTGGATGACCTTTGATTGAAAGTGCGCGAGCTAGCAGACATGGTAGGCATTTCAAAAAGTGCTGTAAATCGCATATTAACTGAAAATTTGGACATGAGAAAGCTGTGCGCAAGATGGGTGCCGCGTTTGCTCACAATGGAACAAATACACCGTCGTGAGGATGTTTCAATCAAGTGTTTGGCGATGTCTCACAGCAATAAAGCCGAGTTTTTGCGTCGATTCATAACCATGGATGAAACATGGGTCCATCACTTCACACTTGAGACGAAGGAACAGTCAAAACAATGGACTGAAAGGGGAGAATCGGTTCCAAAAAAGGCGAAGACAGTTCCATCTGCAGGCAAGGTCATGGCGTCAGTTTTTTGGGATGCGCGTGGGATAATTTTCATAGATTATCTTCAAAAAGGAAAAACAATCAACGGCGAGTATTATGCGAACTTATTGCAGCATTTGAGTGATGAAATCAAGAAAAAAACGGTCGCATTTGGCGAAAAAGAAAGTGTTGTTTCATCAAGACAATGCACCAGTTCACATATCCGTGTAAAAGATTTGCCAACTATGAAGAGGTGGAATCTGCGGTCGATGGCTATTTTGAGGCACTCGACGGTTCTCACTATAAACAGGGTATCGAAGCTATTGAACATCGCTGGGAAAAGTGTGTCGAGCTGAAAGCAGACTATGTTGAGAAATAAAAATATTTTTTCCCAAATTTTTTGTGTTTTCTTTGTTTGGTCGGGTACTTTTAGGACTACCTTCGTAAGTGTCACAATATTATTGTTTATTCCGAGACATTTAAAATTTAATAGAAAAGAAAGGAAAGAAACAAGTCTAATTCCTCCGAGTAGGTGGCTTGGGTAAAGACTGGTGAATGACTTAAAGTACAACATAGTGAAACAGTGGAGATGGAGATGGAACGTATTAGAGGTAATGGAGGTTAAAAGTGCTAAAAAGAAATTTCAGTGTTTGTAAGAAATAACATAAATAAAAAAAAAACAAACCTGTTTCCACTGACATCTAAAACATGGAGTGAAGCGCAATTCCCTAAATCCTTGGGCAGAACTGTCAATTTGTTGTCTCTCAAGCTGAGAACTCCGAGTACACCGAGATTCCCTATTTCTGCTGGTATTTCGCTTAAAGAATTTCTATCTACATTTAAATTTGTCAATTTACTCATGTTTCCTATACTCGCTGGTAGCTCCATTAAAAAGTTCTCCGTTAAAATCAGTTCTTGCATATTTTCGCACCTGCAAAAGAAATTAACACGGTTTAACATTTAAAAGTAGTGAAGATGATTCATTTGAAGGATAACTGAGTTATTTTTTTTTAATTTTGTCTAATTTGCTGCAAGCAGAGCTCAACTAAAATAAATGGAAATTATATTTAGGAAACGTCATATTGAACTGTAAGTTATTTAATATGTTTCAAAGTTATTGAATTCATTCACCAGAATAGTTTGTTTTTTCAACATCCTGAGACCTAACAACAAATAAAATGTTAATTCGAAAATTTATGATGAATCATAGACAATCCCTCTCATTCGATCATGTTTATCAGTCATACAATAGATGGATAACACCTATGTTTTATAATTTATTGTGTACTAGCTGTTGCACTTTAGCAAGCACTCAATATTGATAACCAAAGTTCAAAGACTATGGGCAGGCTAAATCTGCTTTATATCATTATTCTATCCTTTTATATCATTATCCTAACAAAAAATCTCTTTTTACAGGATGTTGATGAACATCATTTGGTAAATGTTGGAAAATTTTCACTAACGTTTTGCACTAGTTTTTTAAATTTTTTTTTTAGTTCTTGCCATATTATGTTGGCTTAAATGATGGCCAATGTTTCGAAGGTGTTGCAGCATTCGTCCTTAGGATAATGTGATATTCGGTAATGTCTTTTTACATTGCCCTGAGGATGAAAGTTGTAACACCTTCGAAACGTCGGCTAATAGTTTAGAGAGCAGACTCTCCTCAAGAACCCAACATGGCAACAACTCTGAAAAAACATTTTGTGTATCATTTTCAAGATTGTTAAATTAAAGTACTTATTATCTACTGCAGTGTTCCCCAACCGGTGGTCCACGGCCCGGTACCGGGCCGCAGAGACTTTCCGCCGGGCCGCAAACAGTATGCCAAATTTCAAGAAATTCGCCATGCAAAAATATTAAATATAGGATTTTCATCCATGTCCTCAATAAAATTGAAACAAAGGAATAGACTGGACGTGAATGCAGCACTTCGTCTGTCAGAGACAGCACTGCAGCCAAGAATATCCAATATATTAGCAAAGATGCAACAGCAGGTTTCGCATTAGTTTGTTGCAAAAACCCCATTGTTTTTGTTTAATTTTAATTGTATCAGACAATGTTACAATTAAAATGGTTTAACTGTTATATGTATATTTGTCAATTATAGTTACATATGTCCATCTGTCACAATATAAGATTTAAAAAATATTAAATAAAAAAAAACATTTTTATTTCAGTATTAGTGGTCCGCGAATTTTCTTTCCTTTTTTTACCGGTCCACAGGTCTAAAAAGGTTGGGGAACACTGATCTACTGTATTTCAGCTTCTGCAAACGAGAAAACCTCTGCAGCTCGATTAATAATAATGCAAAAATTATATAGTAAACATGACTTACATTCCAATGTTAGCATTAAGGGTATGTAGCCTATTTTGGTCCAACTTGACTATGGTCAAGTTCGTAAGATCACACATCCCGTCAGGAAGGGTCTCCAACAAGTTCTGAGACAGGTGCAAATCGGTGAGCGATGTAAGACCACCGATCTCCTCGGGGAGTCTTTCAAGTCTGAAATTTTAATAACCCAAAAATGCATGTTAATTTTAAAAGATGATCGATAATTCCAAATTGTCTTAAAAGGTTCTTAAAGAAAAGGGAGATAATTCTTCCTAGAATATGTAGTAAATTACAATGATATCCATCTGAAGAACCGCATAAAAATGTTACAACAGAATAAAATTATGCACCAAAATGCAACTTTGCCATTTATTTGGATCACAGAATATGTGACGGATAAGTGGTTTCTCAGACGCCCATGGTTTTACCAAACCAAATAAATAAATTTAAAAAACATAATAGGAGGTAAATTTATCGATTCATTTAATTTAACCTGCCATTTTCATAATGATAGCACTTTAAGTAAACTCTTAACTAAAAATGCTATTTCCTCAAAAATAGGCTGGACACAGGGAGAATTTCAGCTAATATGGGTTAGGGCTCAAAATATTATCTTTTTTGTAACCTATGCCTTCAATAAAATACTAAAATAAATAATTTTGTGAGACACAGATGTTTTATTTCAAAATTATGCCCATAGTGTTAATAGGCACCTCTGCAATGTCCATCTTGTAATCAATGAACAACTTTGTACAATATAGGATATCAGACACATAGATAGGGACTGATACATTCTTCCCTTTGCATTTACGAATGACAACCTTACAATCCAGCTGACTGAAAGAACGAGGAAATTGCATCTCTTGCGCCTAACAGCACAGATATGAGGACCTAAACCAAAGCAACAGAAAGATAAAACAAAAATTAATACCTATTTTCCGATACATCCAAGCAGACAAGGGAGCTGAGCTGGCCTATCTCGGGCGGCAGGGACTGCAGCTGGTTGTGGTCCAGCCACAGCTCCTGCAGCGCCGGCAGGGAGCCAATGTGACCTGGCTGAAAACATGACAAACATATTAAAGAATAATTCAAAAGAACTTATTTCCGAAAAATACATAATAAAGTTTATTGACAACTCAAGAATGTTTTGATCACAAATAATTTTCTTACTTTCAAAAACAACGTTGTAAGCTTTCAAAATATGATTTTTAATACTACCAACTTTCTGCTATCCACATTATGTCCTAATGTCCTCATCAAGTCAACTTTTGTTGAATGTTGGAAAATTGGTTTTGGTTGCAGACAAACTACAAGCATTTTTAAGTAACAATTGAAATTTACTATCTGCGCTCTGCAATGGCTTATTAGGGATAGTATTTCTTCTGATGCCATCCTGTCATCTCAAGGTATCCATAAATACTATTTCATCAGTGCTGTTAAATAATGTTGTAAAACTAGATGTGTTGTTACACCTTCAAAGTGCTTTAACAACACTGCATGTTATCAATATGTACCATTTTAATAATAATAAAAAGGAAAATTTATATAGTGCCGTTTAAAAAGCAGTATCTTCTCAAGAGCACTCTAACTTAAGATGTGAATCCGCTATTATTGACAGAATAAAAATATTTAAAAATTAAAAAAAAAAACAATTTGGGAGGAAGGATAGGAAGGTGGTGGCTGCAGTCATTACTTGGATACTTCCCAGCATCTGCATATGTTTAGAAAAACATATTTAGTAAGAAAACTGCTAAAAAAATTACTAAGGGAAGACTGACTACAAAGATATCTTTATAGATCTTCCGATATGTGATAGTAAAACATTTGGCTTTAGGTGGAGTGTAGTGTATGTGTGTAATGTTCATGTATAATCATAAAATTTGATAAAACCTTACTACAAAAAGGGTTGTCTTCTAGTGTAAATGCAAACTAATGGATGGGTAACAAATGATACAGAACCAAAAAGTTTGTGGAATCATCAGAATTAAATTTACCTTAATTTTACATTTTATCTAAATGCATAACATTTTATATATGACTCCAAGTTTTATCTAAATGCATAACATTTTATATATGACTCCAAGTTTTATGTATCTGTAGATTCAATCATTATTTTCTAATCAAACAATATTCACCATATCATTAAAATATGTGAACAGTAAAAATATTGCACTTACCAATTCTTCGATTTCGTTGTCCCCCAAATCCAGTCGTTCGAGTTTAGTTAAGTTCTTCAAGGATTCGGGTAAAGACTTGATGAGATTTTCTCTCAGCTCAAGTGACTGCAGAGACACCAAGCTGGAAACGAAAATAAATTCATTTATATTATTATTTTAAACAAAAATGAGTAGGTGCACGTATACTGGTCAACACATAATCTTGAATCTAAACTTTATAATTTTTTTATTTTTTTTTTACCTGGCGAATTTATTGCCATGTGGTAATCTCTTCCAACTAACCAGAAATATGTTTTATAGGCCCTAAGTGTTGAGCAGACTGGAATCCTATTTTTAAAAATCTGGGTTCCAGCGGGGATCGAACCCACAACCTCCGGATCGGCAGACAAGTGTCTTACCACCAGGCCACGGAGGTCGTCTTGTAGATAATCTTGTATATAATCTTGTATATAATCTTGTAGATAATCTTGTATATAATCTTGTAGAAGAAAGATTTTGACGCAATAACAATGAAATAATCTTAAAATTATTTTACAGACTAATTATACAATTGAAAACATTATTCTTGCGAGGATGAAATTATTTGATTGTAAAGGTTTGCTTATCAAGTAATAGTTTTTTTTTTATATATAAAACTGCTTACATATCAATGTTGAATTTTATTTGTCTTTTTTATATGTTGTATGAAAAAGGTTTTAGGAACGGCTGTTCCTTAATGGAGAAATGATGAGGATGATTGTTGGTTTAATAAAACTCGTTGAAATCGGAATATGCAAAGAGGTATTTTATTGATAAACGTCGGTATTTATAATATTTGGAATGTGCGCGAGACGGCGCAAGAGATATGTCGCCGTCTCGTCTCTGCCACACAATATATTTATTGTCATCACGTAGGGTATTTATTGTTTTGTAGGACAGCGCGGA
Source organism: Odontocerum albicorne (assembly GCA_949825065.1). Classification (NCBI taxonomy): domain Eukaryota; kingdom Metazoa; phylum Arthropoda; class Insecta; order Trichoptera; family Odontoceridae; genus Odontocerum; species Odontocerum albicorne. Next base: position 36,082,220 of record OX463850.1, read on the forward strand.
AGATATGTCGCTGTCTCGTTCTCCGCTAATAGTGAGTTGAATGACCGAGCGGGCGAAGGTCGCCCGGTGCTTGTCTCGCATTCCTTACAATGCGAGTTCGATGACCGAGCGGCCAAGGGTCGCTTCAATGGGTTCAGTGAGCGCACGCATGGTCGCTACAAGGTCATTTGATCTTTAATATAAAATAAATAAATATAATGTGCCCACTATGAACCGTACTATACCCGACTTCACGCCGAACAGCGAGAAGAAACCCTACAACACCACATCCTCGCTTGGACCGTGAAGTTCTATAAAAGTCAACAACATCACAGCAATCCCTTAGTCGCTGCCCTGGGGGCTTACGAGAGTAAATCCGACCTACCCTTCCGTTATAAGCACAAGCTCCCGAAGCATTATCTGTTGCATGACGAGTCCACCTACAGTATTAGCAGGGAGGACCGAGGTCTGAGTGAATGTGATGGAATACAAGTAGCCTGAACGAGTGGACTTGTTTTTGCTAAATAATTAGTTGTAAGAATTGTTATCTAGTTATAAGTAGTATGTAGTATGTAGGTGTAAATTATTTCTAAGAATCCATATATTAAGATTATAAAAAATAAAAATTAAATGACATGTAGGAAAATAAGATTAAGTAAGTTCATAAATTATAATTTATGGTATAATTAAGATTAGTTAAGTAATAAATTTGTATTGCCTTGACAAATATTTGTACCATATATTACTTTGTTTAATAAAAATATGGCTTGTATCATGCAAATCGGATGATTTGGATACGAAAAAAATTGAACCGTACTATGTCATCTTGGACCATATTGTGACCAGATGGTCACGATACACCATATTAATTTATCTCGGACCATAATGTAGAGTGGGTTTTACGAGAGTTTGCACTGCTGGTCTAGGATGACCATATTTTGATTTATTTTGTATATTATTATATATTTTTAAATATTGTCTATCTAATACTTTATATTCCAATAAAATACTTACTTACCATAATAATAATACAATATCAGATTATGGTATGTACCTAATGACAATTATGAAATCAATGGTCAATATAAAATCTAATTATTTATTCAATAGGCAAAGAAAACACAATTACCACTAATAAAGTCTAAGACCAATTAAAAATTACTTATAACTAGGTATGTATGTATTGTAAAAATAAATAAATGACCATAACACCGATTCAAAAAAAAAATTATTACTTTATTTTTCCTCACTAAGTGTTAACAAGGATATGCAATGCAAAAGTGGATAGCTTACCACTTCTTTAGTTTGTCCACACAATGCTCTTCCTTTTATTAACTTCGTAACTTCAGACATTACCGTCACCGTATTTATATTCAAATAAACGTATCACATCAACCAATCACGGCAAAGTTGAATACTAACGGATCACATCAACCAATCACGGCAAAGATACTTACTAATACATTGATACATTTTGTATATTACACACTAAGCTTTTCAATGTATTAAAAAGTGCAAACTCTCAACCCACTCTACCCACAATGAACCCTACTATGAAAACACGTGTCACCGAAAATTGTCCACGTGTTACTACGTGACACGCGTATCATAGGTTTGCCATTCCTGGGATAGAATGTAAGTAAATATAACAATCAACAACTATTTTTCAATTGGATAAACTTTTCAGATAGAAAATAATAAAAACACAAGCATTTCACTTGAATTGAAAAGAAAAAAAATCACGAAAATAGCCAAAACCCTCAAAAGTAAATATTACGAGTAAATCACACCCCGGCTTTGTTGATGTGCGGAAGTTATTAATACAAATAAATAAACAAATTTCGGAAATTGTAATTCAAACGAAATGATAAACATTCAAACACGGTCGACATGATTTGATTCCGTCTAATAAAACGATAACAAAAGGAAATTATTTGAAAGGATATCCTACGTAAACCAGGTTCGAGTCAGTTTCCCTTGGATGTTAATAAGATATTCATAAACCGAAAAGCGGGAAGAGAAGCTGAATACATTTTATATTCCCGGTTGAGGGCCGGGATCGGTGGAGAAATATTCATAACTTTAAACGGACTTACTAAGCTTTCACTTCTAACTGTAGAAAAATACTGCGTAAATACGTAAAAAAGGATTTTATACAACGGGTGTCCCAACAACAGCGAAGAATTTAATTTTTTTATAAAACGCATAATTTATTCGAAAAGTGCTGATATTTTTTTTTTTCAGTATAAAATACACACATTGCGATTAAACGTGAAACACAATCAGGGGCAAAACTAGGTGTTTTAGCGCCCGGGGTAGTTAAAAAAATGCGCCCCTTACGTAATACAAAATATTATATTGATAGTGTTTTTTTTTTTCATTGAATAGGCGTCGCCCTGATAATAATAAAAAGAAAATGTGTACAGCTCCGTTTAGAGAGCAGACTCTCCTCAAGAATGCTATATATCACCTTGGGATTCGAACCCAATTTTTTTTAAACTTGCGAGTTTATTGCCGTGTGGCAATCTCTTCCAACCAACCAGAAATATTGTTTTTATAGGCCCTAAGTGTTAACCAGACTAGAATCCTATTTTTAAAACCTCCGGATCGGCAGACAAGTGTCTTACCACCAGGCCACGGAGGTCGTCTATATTATTGACAGATAAAAAAAATAAACAAGTTGAATGTAAGGATATGAAGGTTGTGGCTGCGGTCATTAGATTATAAACTTCCCCGCATGTGCGTATAATTAGAAAAACATATTTGGTAAAAAAATCGCAGAAAACTTACCAAGGGAAGACGAGCTACTAAGAAATCTTTGTAGTTCTTTCGATATATGGTAGTAACACATTCGGCTTTAGGTGGAGTGTAGTGTTCATATTCAAACATAAATTCGCAAAGGGGTTCATAAAAAAAGTTCGTTCATAAAAAAAATCGATCTTCTAGTATAGATCGCGCTAGATGGGGACTTATTTTGTCCTCCGTAACAGCGTGGGTGGTGGGATCGAACTGAACTGATGTTGATGCAACACCATCGATATTATCGATCGATTAAATTGACCGATTAAATTGACCGATTAAATTGACATGAATTTAACAATAAAATTCCCTCCATTTCTACGTTTTTTAAATAAAAATACGCTTTAAGAATAAACAGTGTTCATCTACCGAGCATCTGTACCTAAATCAATAAATTTCAATTAAAGAAAGAATGAAAATAAAACAATGTTAAAATCTGGCAGAATGCTAGAATAGCATGCTATCCATTATGGTATAACTCAGACGTGCTCCGTCTTTGGCATGCTTTAAGAAGCGACTGAAAAATCTCTTAATTTCATGTCAGTGATACTCGTATAAAGTGTTTAATTTCTCTCCTCCATCCCTTCCTATTCCTTTAATTGATACCTCATTTTTACTATTGTATAATACTGTGTGACACTTTTGTTGTATACAGTACAACCTGGCGGGATTATTTTCGTGTGGCAATCTCTTCCAACTAACCAGAAAGATATTAAAGCGGCCTTAAGAGAAAACCAGACTAGAACCCTTATTAAAAAAAATTGATTTCCAGCGGGATTTGAACCCGCGACCTCCGGGCTGGGAGACAGGCGTCTAACTAACTAGACGACGGAAGTCGTACTATGTATATTGTTCATAAATTTTGTAATGATGAATAATCGTTTGAATATTTTTTGCGACCATTTAACTTCCTCCATTTACTTTTGTCTGGTTGATTGGAAGAGATTGCCAACTGGCAATAAGCACGTCAGATATTTTTTATAAAGTGTTAAATAAAATAAAAAATGAATATAACGTGCGCCGTCGCATTGTAAAAATATATTTTATTTAGGTCAATAGACCACACACACTGCTAATGAAACATGACATCAATTGGAACTATCCATTGCCCTTGTAACAAATCGAGAACATTCCTCTTGAAGAGAGCCTCGAGATATGAGGTAGAAACACGTGTCGGAAGATTATCGTTTTTAATGGAAAAACTAAACAATTTATTTTTAAATATTACAATATAGAGTCCACAAAATAAAAACCGAAACATTTGATGAAAAAATTAAAAATATACTTAAACTCGGATTTGTCCTGATATGAAATGATACAAGGATATATTCGAAAGAATGTTAAAATAATTATCGTTAGTCGATTGGCGGATGGAGGGGTTGCAAGATTGTAAGCGCATCTTTCTGGCCATAAGACGGTTTTGTATCGTACAACACACCTAGAAAAAAATGCTTCAATTATTCGTCTTTTCGAGGCGATCGATTGGCTTGTCTCGTTTTCTATTTAAAAAAAGGAATGCGATCTGAGCAGGAAAAAAACACGATTCTTAACAATGTTACCTTTTATCTTATACCGCCCCTTGCAAAGTGGAACATTGCCAAAAAAGGCTCGGGCAAATATCCAAAAAAAAACATTTAAGTACCACTCGAACTCTTTGACCTTTTAATCCCTCTGAATATTTATTTACTCGCAAACCGTATTCAACCCTATAAATATTTAAGATGTCATTATCCGTTGACGAAATTCTTCCGTTTTGTTCGTTATTTAGCGAACAGAAAGTGTGTCCTCGTGAACAATAAAAACACCTCACAATTGTTTGCGATCAAAGGAAATCTCAAGAGTCGCCTCAACGTTCCACTTAATAAGTTCAATTTATGATGAAGAATAGTCAAGAAATAAAATCGCTAGACATTTTCTTATACTTTGAAGTTTATCTCCCTTTGGAGGTTGACGATCACCATGGTCTTTGAGACAGTATCTCTGAACAACGATATGGTACCAAGATGAAACCATTCCCGTAAGTTCTTCAATCAACACTTCTTCTACCCTAAAATTTTCTCGTGCTATATCAATTAAAGGATTTCATATTTTTCTCCTCGCATTATGTGTCCAAAGTCATTGAAATTTCTTTATTTGATGGTGATAAATATAATATTACATTTCTCTATCTTTATTAATAAATATAATATTACATTTCTCTATCTTTATTAATAAATATAATATTACATTTCTCTATCTTTATTAATAAATATAATATTACATTTCTCTATCTTTATTAATCTGTTTCAAGATTTCATCATTACGGACTTTGCCGACCCATGAGACTCTTGACAGTCTGCGATAGTACCATATTTGAAAAAGTTTTAGTTTCTTTTTAAGTGTTCATGCTTCAAAGATATAAAAAAGTATAGAGAATATGTAGCAACGCAAAATTCGTATATGTAAGTTGAGATTCAACACTTTAATGAATGATATGTTTTTCTCAAATTAAGTTAGTAGTATGAACCGACTGAAAGCATTCGAAATGTGGATGCACCGGAGAATGCTACGGATACGGTCAGCAAAACGATATGGTCAGCAACACAAGGTTTCTTCAAAGAGCCAAAGTTGATAGAGAGTTGCTGACTAATATAAAAATCCGAAAGGTGTCCTATTTGGGTCATGTACTTAGAGGAGCAAAGTACAAATTACTGCACCTGATCATCCAAGGCAAAATAGAAGGCCGAAGAGGTGTTGGCAGGAGACAAATCTCCTGGCTCCGCAATATACGTGATTGTACTGGCATAAGGGGCGTTGGAGATCTTTTCGGGCTGCCGGGGACAAAGATGTCTACTCTCAAGTGATAGTCAACGTTGGGGGGACCTGACATGACACTGGGAAAAAGAAGAATCTTCACAGTTTTAAGCAATTCTCACTCATTATGTATACGAGTAAGCACTTTCACATTTGTAAGACGACCGGTCCAGGGAATCTTGAGGATACGAGTATAGATCCACATTTCAAAAGCCTCGATCCTAAGTAAAGTATCCTGGTTAAAAGTTTCAACGCTTTCACTCCATACCATAGAGGAGAGTTGAGAAGATGTAGCAGTAAACTATTATATATGCATTTTCAATCCAAGCTCAGGTCTCGATAAACAGAACCTCAATTTTAAAGAAATCTGATCTTGCTTTCTCCATCCTCGCCAGTGTGTCCTGAGTGAGCTACAAATTTTTCCACATTTGTATCGATTCATACGTCGTACAGTTCGCTGCTAATTATCGTGTTTAAACACGGTGTATGGTTTAATATAGTATAAATAATTTAGTCGAGTGAAAATGTACCCGGATCGCTTTATGCTGAAGACTTGGTATAGTTCGGAAATTGTAGGATGAGTCATGTGACAGCTCACAAATTTGCCCCAATACAACCTTATGTAATGTATTTACCTAAATAACTTGCTATTTATTAGAATTGAGGCTTATATTAAAGTTGATAAAATAATTAAAATGACTGAACATCGTTACAAGGTTGTATTGGGGCAAATTTGTGAGCTGTCACAGGACTCATTCTAGAATTTCTGAACTATAGTGTTAGCAAAGAACGAGTAAACACTTTGACAATTGTAACACAATATGTCCTAGATTATTGAGGATACATATCTCGATAGCCTCGATCCTTCGTGATGTTTCCTGGTCCAATGCCCACGCCACCATCCCAAAGAAGAGAGGTGAGAAGATGTAGGATAATGTCTAACAGACGTTAAAAATACGAATAAGTTATTGTACGGCCAAACAGAAAATGACACATTGTACAATGGGAAATTTAATGCATTACGTGCGCCTTGTGGGTATTAAAAAAAGGAAGAACAAAACATCCCTCTCTAATGCACACTGTGGATACTTATAGTTTATAATCCGAAGCGCCAGGCGCTACAGTCAAAGCAAATGGGGGGGCACAATATCACCTGTTGCACCCACCACCTTTGTTGGCAAATATTTCTAACGTATGTTGAAACGCTTTAGTGAGCTCTATAAATGAGTACACCAATACCTTTATATATGATGCTTCTAACGGAATAAAAAAAAAGATTCACAAAAGCCTACGCAATGTACGTAAAAAAAATTATTTACGAAATATTTTTAAGGATTAGAATTTTCAAATAAGCTAACGCGACAACTTACACAGAGCAGAAAAAGCAGAGGAATAAGAAATGGAAAGTAATCGACAACGCAAGTCCCTTAAACAAAATTCTGAAAAAAAAATAGCAATGATATATAATTTGATGACATACCATATATGGATGTGATTGAAGCAGAGTCCCGCAAAAAATGAACTATACTGTATTGAATCATTATACTGTATAACGCTTTCGTTATATAAAGTAGAACCTGGCGGGTGTATCGTCAAACGCTTCCAACCAACCAGAAAGATGTTTAACAAATCAGACTGAAACTTAATTTTAAATCTGGGTACCAACGGGACTCAAACCTCCAACCCCAGAGCAGGGAAACAGGCGTCTGGTCAACCTGGACACGGAGGTCGTCGGAGAATAGTCTTCGGTTTTTTAATTGTCATTTCAATTACAATTTGGCGGATATATTCTATTCAATTTTTTCCAGCAACCAGAATATTGTACGGATACTTCAAAAGGTTGTAAGTTCCGAAAGTATGTTTCACAATTCTGGCGGTTTCAAAATTTGAAAGGATTTTTTTCTTTTTTTTTTTCTAATTTTTACTACATTTTTTTCGAACGAAACCACTTTTAACCTGGGAATTAAAACTAATTTAAGATTTTGCACTGATAATTAATTTAAAAAATGCGATTTTATTGAAAACACTGAAGTGCGTCAAACATACTCGTATATACTATATATGCTTGAAAATTTTACCAATTAAATATAATTGCATACTCATAGAAATGTAACTTCTAATTGCGTAACTAAAATGTAGACTTAAAAACTTGAACAGTAACCCCACGATATTCAATAACTTTCGACCCTGGACCATCAATTGTCATTTATGCCCCTTGTTTCCAGTAAGATGCAACACGAGATCGCCCTGTCGTTCGCATCAATCAGGTCTTGCCCCGAGTATGTGGTCTAATCGCACAATCATATTCAATGTCACTTTCGTTCAAGAAACCCCATAGCTCTCCTAAAGTTGCATGTCCACCTTACATCTAGACTCCACGCGGCATGAAAATTATCTTTATAATTTTCGTACACATTGATAGGTGTATGCATAATTTTCAACCCATGTAAGATATCTCAATTCTGATTTCTTTATGTTTTTTTTACATGTACATGATTTATTGTTTGTTTCCATTCATGGAGCGTACTATGAAAAATAAATTCAATATACAGAAAGTTTCCAATAGAGTATGTCTTCCATAAAGCGGGGTTTTGGTGTAGACTACTCCATGAGTGTGTTCATGCATCTAAAGCTATTATTATCTCGCCAAACAAACAAGACTCGTGTTGCACGTGTCAAGTATTCACAATAGTTACTATTGTTGCATATAACCAGTCACGTCAACTCAACTAGAAACTTTATGACAGTTTTTATTATTATTTTCTTGACATAAATGGTTAACAATCGAAAAATTGCCATTTACCAATGTTTAAATAAAGAAGAATAAGTTCCACGTCTAAACAGACAAACATGGTTTATTTGACTCTTTCGGAGATAAGAGAAATATAAGATAAAAATTAAAAAACATTAAAAATGAATATATGAAATCTTGCTTTGTAAAGAATACATGGAGTGATAGAAAACGGAATGAAGTGATAAGGGATGAATGTGAACTTAAGGGTGATGTATTGAGTAAGATGAAAAAGAGGACTCTGAGATGGTATGGGAATGTAGAACGAATGAATAAAGAAAGAGTAAAAAAATAGATAGTGCAAATATGAGTGGAAGGCATGTGAGAGAAAGACCAAGGAAAATATAAATGTATTAAGCGAATGATATTCTGAAAGAAGGAAACGTAAAAAAATCGAGAAATCGTAGAAGTTATGAAATAGGCAAGTCTGTCCTCTCTGCCTACCCAACAGGGAAATGGCGGGACGGTATGTATGTATAGATAAATACATAAATACAGGTTTATTATAGCCTCATATGTGGCATGTTGTGTGATTGTATGTGTAGTAGGGTGTACTTATTTCTGATAGCAATTTTTATGAATCGTTATTTATTTAGATTTTGTAACGTGTTAAATTTCTTTACTCATATTCACTATTCTAAATTATATTCTGTAAATATGTATTGTTAATGGTCGAAATAAACCGTACATTGTATAAATACAATAAATCGGAATGAAGACATCAAATATTCATAATGACAACAATCAATGAATACACATGAAAAAATGCTGGCTGTTAAAATATTTGAATGACGAATCGGGCACCTGTTGTCAGGTTATGCAATCTTCCAATATATGTCGAACACCTGTCTATTTGTCAAAACAGCAAGTATGTAAAAATCCACGAATCACGCGTAACCAGCTGATGACATATTAAAATAAGAATCGTTCAAAATGTTTTTATAGCGCTAAAATAATAATAATAAAAGGACAATTTATAAAACTCCATTTAGCGGCAGACTAAATAAATAAACATAGGTTTCTTGATAGCAACATAGTATGTGCTCATGCATATGTTATATATATATACGAGTACATTCCGAGATCGCACATATTCTCGAGATAAATAGCAGAAAATACATAAAAGAGAAGCTCATAACGATCCCCCCGGCCGGGATACACCCCACTAATATAGGGCGAGCCAGGCCGCGAGGACATCAGATGTTTTTTCAGCCCACATCCTGACTATCCTCAAGGGTGCTCTAGATCGGTAATCGAACCCACTCTTATGAACACATTAAAAATATTACAAAAAATAAAATAAATTGAGTGAATGTAAAAAAACAAAAGAAATAAAATAAGTGTTTTATTGATTTAATTTATTTCTTTTATACACCGTCATTATACTCGAAATCATATTTTTTTATAAGATCTCCCAAAAAAGTTTGTCTTCGAGAGATTCCTAAAGCTGCACACGCCACCAAATCAATCAAAGTTTTTCAATTATTCGGCCAAACTTAATGAATATTGGCTTTTTTATTAATCAAACAATTCTTCATAAAATAGTTGACGTCCAAGCGATGAGAAGTCACTTCTGTACTTCTCTAAAGACAAATACGAAACGAGCTGTGTGACTCAACATCTAATTAATCGCTAATACCTCGATGATATTATTAATCCTTTAGTTTATTAGTATTCACCAGACAAGAGATGCTGGCGCACACAAAATGGAAGCGAAGGATAAGGAGGCCATTGCGTGGGCTACATTTTTACAACCTGGAATAACAATGAAAGATTCAGAAATGGCTGCCGGGGCAAATTAAACAAGTCACGTACAAAAAAAGTATTCCCAACCAAGAAATGTAATAACATTCTTCTCAATGATATTACGGACGGTTATTAGTATGTACTCGTATAGCTGTCTTTATGCTTAGAAAATAGCAACAAGAGAAAGTAGGGAAAAAATTGTTTTAATCATAGCCCCTATACATTACATAAAGCAATAGTTTTAATGTACGAGTAGATAAAATAACTTATTTAAATGACAAAAACTAAAAAAAAACTCGTAGGTCTAATGCTGATTCGTAAATGTTTATCAAAATAAAAGTTGTAGAAATGCTTGTAAAAGCTGTAGATTTTTTTTTTTCAACCACAGTTTATATACGAGTACTATCATCCGACCTGATGCGTCACTGTTTTTATTGTCAATGATAAGTATATACCTAAACGTATTCAGACCTGACGTCCATTATAATGGACACATAGTTCATATGCACTTTGTATACAACTCTGTGGTATATTTATGTTTTCTAATAACAAATGACGTGTAGGATATTGTACGAATATTATCGACTTAAAACGTTTTGGGCGCTATCTATCTAACTTAAAACGACATAACGTTGGATTTTGTGTAAATAATACACTCACGAGATATTTTTTTTAAACCTTAAAAATAATTCAGGTCTGCAGAGATTAAAAAAACCCTTAATGCAAGAATTAAAATAATCACTTCTCATTTATATAAGCTACCCTTTGTATCTTCTGCAACCGCCAATGTCGCGGTAATAAATTAATTTGTGACCATTATAAATTTCCTTGATAATGAGAGCAATCCGGAAATCGGTCAGGGGATAATATAAATCATAAGTAGAGAAATCACAGTGATTTTTTACGTTAAAGTTATTAACATTATTTTCTAAAATATCTAAGATATAAAAATATTAAGTAGACATGCCGTTTCGAAATCATTTGTGTGATTACTCATCGCTTTAGTTCGAACAAAGAATGAGTGAAAACAGCGCCTTAGAATAGTTAAACAAGTCAAGTTGATCTTCAGTCTAAGAGGCCGATCAGTCATTTTTCGTATCGCTATATTAGAAAGATTTTCGAATCCAACAACATAGACCTAAAGCTCCGCAAGCAATTGGTCAAAACATATGTGTGGAGTATTTTGATGTATGGTTGCGAGACATGGTGCATAGGCGAAAGGGATCGAAAAATATTGGAGGCCTTCAACATGTGGACCTATAGACGAAGCCTAAATAATTTCCTGGAGAGACCACATTACAAATGACGAAGTTCTCATCAGGATCAAATAAATTAGGCGCCTGTCAAATTTCATATCGGAAAGGCGTGCAGAATGGATGGGTAATATGCTGCGACACGAAAATCTCCTGCACAATATACTGGAGGGAATGATTGAGGGATCGATTGGCAGAGGATGTCCTCGCCGGGAGTATCTAGAGCAGATATGCCACGATATGCAGATATGCCACGGACTGCACCTCCTATACAGAGCTCAAGAGGATCGCTGAAGACCGAGCGGAGTGGAAGAGGAGATGCAGAGCTTTGCTGCTAACCAATCCCCAGGATTGAAACTGAAGAAGATATTAGCAAAAAATATTAAATATATATTAACTATAGTTCAAATACTTTTTATACGGACTCAATGTAATACCACTGTGCCTCTCTGATGAAAAAATGCAGTCAAGAGATTTAATCATCGATCGTGTTCAGTCATGAGGATTGCGCATCGCAACAACGTAATACACCATTAGAAGTATCTTAGCCCAATGAGCAGCTGCCAATCCACTTCTGTCGGCATTGCTGTAATAATTGTCTGCAAGCTGAATGAGGAGAGATTCCGCCCGCGGCAAGGTTACGCGCGCATTCTTGTCCACATATCTTGCGCATGCCTCGCGCGCCGCGCTTACTTTCACACCACGACTCAATTGAGGAACGCCTATTTACTTACGAAGTGTCATAATTACTTACAGCGGTGTTTCTCAAGGCTTCCGGCTAGGACCAAATATGCGCTTAAGCTTATTTAGGAAGTCATCTAATCATCACGCCTTATGAAATAAATAAGACGAATAACTCTGAATAAATACCCGAGAAATAGAATAATTAGAAAAATCATAAAACGACACTGAATACATATTTTTAATTCGTTGTTTGAAACACCATAGTCGGCTATTAGTTGGTTACAGATTCCAAAGCTTCAAAACATGAATAATAGCAGAAGTTATTCATAGGTAATTTCATGAAATAAATGTTATGTTCTTGTACAAGTGTGAAGAAAAAAATATATGCAGGAATGAAATACAAAAATGAACTTATGAAGATCTCACTACTGCAAGTTTGAATAAATAATGTTGCCTGAAAAGCAGTTAAGCATTTCTCAGACGGACGTCGTTACAACAAAACGTTAGTTCCTAACTTAATTCCATACATGCTGAATGTATATTATTAAGAAAGGTGATAGTTCTATGCATTCTGTCGTTCATTGTGTACCCAAAAAATGACATAATTTTGAAGATGAAAAATAAATTACTTGTTTTTTTCGGTGCTTGATGCATATTTACTACTGCAAAGTGTAAAAAAAAGCGACACAAACCAAAACATATACATGCACAGTGTATGGCGAGGATGATAAGCAATCATTTATGTTATGTCAAATGTGGTTTAAACGATCCGTAATTGTCATACGACATTCGAAGATACTGTCCGGTCTGCAAGGCCGATCACCACTAATGACGACCAAATCAAGGCTTTGATCAAGAATAAACCGCTTTCGAGAGATTGCTGAGACATTGGATATTTTGAAAATCACCGTCCACGAGCATTTAGTGTAATGTTGCTTTTGAATTTTATTGTAATTTATTTTTAACAAACACTGTTTATTCCACTTTTTTGTGACCCTACCGGTTTCAAGGCTTTCACCTCATCTTAAGGGGAGCGCAAACAAGACTATTTTGAATTTGACCTAAAAATACGAAATTGCTTTCCGGACAACCCAATAATATTTTGCTTTTTCTCTTATCAAATTCTGACTTTGAATTTGATGAGAAAAAAGCAAAATATTATTGGGTGAAGTGAAGAAATGAGTTAAGTATAACAAAATGAAAGGTCAACAAATAAAATAAATTGACCAACGAAATCAAGGTGGCAACAGAGGAGGGCTGAGACAAATGTTGGTGATGGATGCGACACTTGCGAGTGCAGTGCACGTACGACTTACACTAATTAGATTCCGACTACCGGATAAGGCGAATCTAAAAACGGACTGACGATAAGTAGACAAAGGCTGGTGCACGTTCCCGGAGCTTTGTGTGTGCCGCATCGGCAATGAGAATGCTGTAATCGTAACGTCTTCTACGTATGAACGTAATTGTCACGGTCCAGAGGCGCACCAAGTGGTAGGTAGAATGAAAATTCGGTAAAAGTATGCAATGGAAGAGTTAAAACAAGAAAATATAAGAACTAAATCGTAGTTTATTGTCTTGAACAAGTGGTTTCCATTGAAGTAGATAAAAGATCAATGGTTTTCTTTCTATATTGAATTGTTATTATTCCTCATTTCAGCATCTTTGTAACAGTGTCTGAATAGCATAAAAGTATAGATCTTGTAATTTATTTTATCAAACACTGTTTATTCCACTTTTTGTAACGGTATACATAACCCTACCGGTTTCAAGGCTTTCACCTTCATCTTCAGGGGAGCACAAACAAGACTAAATTATGTTCGAACTAGTACCGATATACACGCTTCAACGGTTGGGGACATTCGGGTTGGGGACTGAGGGCTGAGGGAGGTACGATCTCGGCCAGCAGCGGAGAGATTTTTGGGATATATGTGTTAACCAGATGTTCGCCTCGATGCACTGACTTAGAAATTTCTAGGGCCTCTAATCTGTTCAATTTATTCCCTTTACTACTGATATGTAAGAATTTGGCATCATCGATAGAAAAAGTATGATTTTCACGGTGACAATGATAAGCCATTTCAGAATAAATTAAGAGGATTTGTTAAGGCGGATTTGTGTTCACGAAACCTCTTTTCAAAAAGTATAGATCAGTGACTATAAGGAAATGTAAATAACTCGCGTTCTATTTAGATTCCCTCTCCAAGCAGTGCCAACCACCACCTACATGGCCTAGGTGATAGGACTCAAACTTTCCAGCCCAGGGATTTCGGGCTGGAAAATATTAGTCCAAACCGTTAGAACCCTATGTTTTTTTTTTTTTTTTTAAAAGTTCAACCTGGCTCCACTTAAGGCTTGTTTAATATCTTTCTGGTTGGTTGGAACATATTAAAAATATGTCAGCCACGTTGTTTCGCATACAAAAAAATGTAAAACAATACAATACAAAGAAGCAAAGGTTCACTTTACTAGAGATTAATTGAGGAAGTAGTGGATCATGAAGTTCACATCCCTCGAAACAGAGGTAACGACTGATAAAAAGGGAAAGACATGTATTCTTATATGTTAATGGTTGAAAGTTCATGACTGAAGACAACTCTGGTGGCTATACGAGTAGATCAGCTTCGTAAGCATTAATATAGTTTGAGTCGAGTAATTTAAGTGTCGGATATAGTGTGTGTGTAACAAGTAGAACCGTGACAAATTGCCTAGTATTTCACACCTACGGACATTTCCGTAATCTGGACTTGGTGGGGGGGAAGTAATAAGTGGGAATCACATCACGTGGTCTTGACTTTTCTTAGTGAAATGTCACAGTGATTGGGAATATCGTGCCACGATAATTGGGAAGAAATTTTATTTCAAAATATCTGACTAAGCCTCTCAAACTAATTTTGGTTTGGTTTAAAGTTTAAATCATTAATACAGCAAGTATAAATTAATTATTTATTAGACGGAAAGTCCTTCCAAAGGCGTGCGATAACAGTAACTAAATACATGTTAATTAATATATAATACGAGTACGTATAGATAACAATCTGAAATAAACATAATTACTATAAATGCACAATATTAAAATTTCTTTGTACACAATATTTTTGGTAAAAATCGAATTGAATTATTCGAATAATTACCTCTAATTGGGTCAAGTTACAATTTCAATGTTTACGTCAACTCGTCTTCGAACTCTTGAGAAATGAATATATACGAGGCGTATCCAGAAAGTAAGTGTACTGAGGCTCTCACGACCGGATGGATTTTATTTTCGACATGTTGGCTACACTTCCGTGTAGCCTGACCCTTCCCCTCCGCAACGAGACCGGTTCGAGGTCAGTACGTTGAGAAGTGTCGACGCGACAACACGTTTCGTGAAAAATGTCAATCCAATCTCCCGCCAAGTGCGAAATACGCGGCGTCATCCGTTATCTCGTTTGGAAGGGAAAACCTCCGGTTGAGGTTTATAATGAGGTGAAAACTGCATATGGTGATAAAGCTATGAATCGTACGAGTGTGTACAAGTGGTGTCGCGAGTTTAAAAACGGTCGTATGTCTGTGCATGATGATCAGAGGAGCGGAAGACCTTCAATTGTGACTGACGAAATTGACGAAATTGTTTTGGGACTGTCAAGGCATAATTTTAATTGAATATCGAAGGCATCAAAAAGTTGATACCCCGCTTCACCACCTGCATTGAGAGGAATGACGACTATGTCGAAAAATAGCTTACACACTAGTATGTACTACGGTAACCACGTAATTTTTTTGTTTAAATAAAAAAAATTGTAACCTACAAAAATTCAGTACACTTACTTTCTGGTCTTACCTAGTACTTTATATTAATACGAGTATAGCTTAATAATATTTTAACTCGTTAAAGTTTAACTGATTTTTTAGTGGGTGTGTACTCTGAATGCGAATGACAACAAATCAATTTTCATTTGTTTTGTATCTGTCTGGGGAAAAAATCTTGGAATAATAATCTTGGAGTTTTTACTTTGACAGCATTATGATTTTAAATATGAAAACATCTGCGCTGTAGATCAGATTACGTTGACTTTATTTCGGTATTATTACCAAATTATATATTTATTTATTTATTCAACACTTTTATTGCAATACAATCTGGCGGGCTTATTGCCAGGCGACAATCTCTAGCCAACCAGACAAAAGTAAATGAAGCAAGTTAGTTACGTGGCCGCATAAATCATTCAAATGACTATCCATTCCCAGGAAATCCATAAACATATACGTGAGATGCCCACGAATCCCACAAAGACGGACAATCACCCGAACATTATTTTTCATATAAAGTGAGATATTATCAATCAAAAGGAAAGGAAGGGATGGTGGAGAGGAAAGGAAAAGAATAATCAGGAATGAAACACGTTATTTTACGGACTAGAAATTAAGCGTTTTTTCAGTCGCTTCTTAAAGGACGCCAAGGACGGGGCGAGTTTTATATTGATTTGTAACTGATTCCAGAAGCTCACTGCATGGACAGTAAAGGACGACGTAAAGAAAGAGGAACGGTGAACTGTAAAGGCAAATAAACTATCTCTGTTTGAGCGTAGCGCTAATCCATGATTGAAAAGACGCTGAAAATTTTCGGCGATATAAGAGGGTGCGGCGGTATATCGTATAAATAAGGATAAAAAGTATTACTAACAACAAACGCAAAATATTTTCGACGATTACACATGACCAAAATACAGTCCTAAGTATTAATTCTTACCTTATTTATATGTTGATTGTTTAAGATTCGCGGTAGTAAAATAAAAAAAACACGGTGACATATGACAAATGTATGTAACATAATTTGCGTAATTTGCATAAAAAAACGTTTGACACGGGAACATCTCAATTTACATAAAGCTGAAATAAAAAGAATTATTCTATCACCTCTTAATTTAACACTCAATTTCGGACACACATTCCGCGACCCCTAATGTTAATAGGTACATATGATTATTTATAATTTTGAGAAAATATATCGTCGACAATTTTTTTTTATTTTCTGGGCGAATGCTGATTTTTTTTTTAAATTATTAAGCATTTCATTCCATAAAGAGGATATGTGTCAATATTAAAAAAAAGGAGGGATGAAAAAATATATGTGGAAAACTACGATATGACTAAACATTTAAGGAGTTTTGTGCAGTAAATTCAGATGCGACTGTAAATTAGAGCATTATTGAGATGGGTGATATAGAACGAATGAATGAAGAAATACTAACAAAACTAATATACAGTGCAAATGTGTGTGGAAGAGGTGGTAGCGAAAGAGCAAGGAAAGTATGGCTGGGTCAAGTACATGTACATTTTGAAAACAAAAGAAACGTAGAAAGGCAGAGAAATCGAAGGAGTTGTATGGATATAAAAGAGGCGAAGAATGTGTGTCGAGATAGGAAAGTATGGCGCTCTGTCTTCTATGCCTACCCCGAAAGGAAAATTGTGTGATGTTGTATATGTAAATTAGTGGATAACATGATCGGGCGGGGCATTTATATTTCAGTAAAGTTCATATTTGATACATACAGGATACACAAAAAAAATATGGTCAAAGGTTTCTTCTCCCATCTCATGCGCGCATGAAGGGATTGCCTTTGTATGGATTTCATAAAAGACAGCTTCCTATCAAACAATGGTCTATTCTCATCCTGTATATGAAAGGCGCTAAAACTATTTCTATAATGAAACAATAAGAAAAAGTAAAAATATTACCCATAATTTAAAAACACCGAAGTGAAAATTAAGTGTACGTAAATCATTCGTGTTAATTGTATAAGAAAATAAGTAGAAAATGGAATATACGTAAATCCAACAATAGCTAAATCACGCCACGTGTGCACATGTGTGCATTTGATAAAATAAGCTAAGTTTACTTTGTCAGTGCAACATAACTCTGCCGGCACGTGTCATGTACTTACTCACTGTACAAAGTACTACCTTGATCAAAAAGTTTCAGGACCGGCCACCGTGTGGCGCTGTCAGTCACCCGATTGGAATTCTTTTTTTTTTTGTTAGGTTACCACATCTATCATTGACACTTCCCTCCAAATTTCAGCGTCATAGCTTGACATTTGTAAAAGTTACGCTGTACTGAGTACATCTACCTTTGTGCGTGTTTTCGATTTTTTACAAGTTTGAAAATGGCATCAACTGTGCATCAACGATTTTGCATTAAATTTTCTATGAAAAACGGATTTAACGGTCCGCAGACCTTGGAAATGTAGGAGAAGTGTTTTTTGGTGGCACGAACGCTTCAGAAGTGGTCGTGAGTCGGTCGAGGATGACGAACGCAGTAGCAGTCAAAAATCGATGAAAACATCGATAAAATCAAAGAAATGTTGGCCGAAAACCGCAAATTGACCCTCAGAGAGCTGGCAGAGGACTTGAACATCGCTTATGGATCCTAAGACATGATTTCCATGAGTTTTTGACCAAAAACAACGCTTCGCGGAACGCGTTACATCACCCGAGAGGATGTCATGAAAAATTCGAAGACGACTCTGATGGACATACCGAAAATTGAGTACCAGCGGTGTTTCGAGGATTGGATCAAGCGCTGGCGTAAGTGCGTTGCAGTCGATGGGGAGTACTTTGAAGGGGACCATATCGATTTTGATCAATACACTTGTATTTTCGATTTTATGAATAAAGTCCTAAAACTTTTTAATCAAGGTAGTATAATGCAACTTTATGGCAGGCCGCTTGGAAAAGTGCTTTGTGAAAAGGACATAAATTTCACACTGTACTTGATTCGCGATTCTATCGCTCCAGTGGCGATTGTAGCAAACTGTAACAATGTTTTAAGGCGTTTATTTACACATACGAGTATATACGTAATATCCCGCCATTTACCCGTCGAGTAGGCAGTAAAGATAAAAGTGCTAGACTTTCCTATCTCGCAAACATCCTCCGCCTCTTCTACATCCATACACCTTATACAACCCCTACGACTTCACTGATTATTCACACATCCTTCTTTCAAAATATCTTTCACTCGATCCAACCATATTTTCCTTGGTCTTCATCTACCGTCACACCGTCCACTCGCATTTGCATTGTATATTTGTTTTGTTAGTCTTTCTTAATTAATTCGTTCTACAAGCCCGAATCATCTCCGACTGTTCGTCTTCATCTCATTCAAAACTTCAGTCTTCAGTTCACATTCATCCAAAATCACTTCATTCCATATTCTATCAAAAATTGATAACTTATTTATTCTTCTGAGAGCACGCATTTCCATAGCATTTATTCGGCTCCTTTCAATATTTTTCCACGTCCACGATTCTCCCCCGTAGATGAAAATTAGAACTATTGATTGGATTTTACTTTAAATCTACGAATGTGTGAATATAAGTTGGTAAAGCGTTTGACTTCCATCAGGGTTTTTTTGGTTCTATTGCCGACAGTACCCGAAATAAAAATGTGTCCCAATATGGTAAAAGAATTCGCCCGCTAACAATAAATATACTCATAAAGGTTGGACGTGTAAATGTCACGTATCATAAGTGTTATATAGTCACGAGCGGCTTAGCATTAGCTCTTATAAAGAATACATATTAATATATTTAGTTTCAATTCTATTACTCAAATATTAATTTTGGATCCTGTATTACGGATAAGCGTGGATGTGAATCAAGAAACGAACAAGAATAGGTAAAACAACATGTCAAAGTCAAAGTTGAACAAGCATTGGAAAAATAGACAGATCCATCATGAACACAAAATTGAGCAAGCATTGGAAAAATAGACAGATCCATCACGAAAACAAAGTCGAGCAAGCATTGGAAAAATAGACAGATCCATCAAAAACAGAACAAAGTTGAGCAAGCATTGGAAAATAGACAGATCCATCACGAACACAACAAAGTCGAGCAAGCATTGGAAAAATAGACAGATCCATCAAAAACACAACAAAGTTGAGCAAGCATTGGAAAATAGACAGATCCATCACGAACATAACAAAACTGTCTCTTGTTAAGTATCTCAATTTTCGAGTATGAAGTTGAAACATTGACATTGAGAGCTGGCGTGTGGGAAATAATATCGTCTTTGGAACCGACCAAGGGAAGTATATTGCTGACCTCCCATTTTTTGCTCTTTTATGAACTGCGGAATCTTTTGATGAGGAAACTCCATGAAGGAAGAGTATCAGAAATGCCTAAATCGACATACGAGTATAATACTGCACAGAAGGTCCTGATTTACGGTTATAAGAAATGTTAGTGGAAAAAAATTAATTCAATATAAATTTGCACGATTTTACTTGAATCCAAATGAAAAAAAAAATACAATATTGAAAAATACTTTACCTCTAAATTGAGTATAAAACTCAACCTGACACAAACTTTGGATTTTGTACTTAACTATTGTAGAAAAAGTGAACTTAAAACAAGAAATAAAATTATTTATGTCATGAATGTTTTGCTAAAGCATTTGTAGGAAAATATTAGATAACCAAAACAGTTCATGCGATTTTCGGTCGAGTTTGCTGCAGCTCCTTGTTCCATCTTCTAGTGATCAGCAAAGCCCAAGTTTTTATTTGTACCATTTAGTATAGATATGCATCAGTCGATTGGTAACCTTTGACTTGGTATGTATTTTGTATTGCGATTTTAACCCCTTTTAAAATATCAGTTAAATCTAGTGTAATTCGAGCATGTTTGCTTTATGAATTTAAGCTTAGTTCAAAAACTCAAAAAGCGTGTAGTAAAATATGTAAGATATTTGGAGGAAATATTGTAAAAGAACGTAACGCACAGAAATGGTTTGAAAAAAATTATTCTGGTGATGAATCACTTGAAGATTCACCCCATTTAAGACGACCTTGCATTATTGATAATGAAGAATTACGTGTCTTTATTGAAAATAATTCAACAGTAACATGTCAAGAACTTTGTGAAATATTTCAAGTCAGTGATGAAACCACTTGTTAATATTTGCATCAAATTGGAAATTCACGGAAGCTAGGAAAATAGGTTACTTGAAAAACAGTCAGGACTTATCGAAAGAAAGTGTTATTTTTTGCAGAATAATGCAAGACCTACTGCAAAATGTACCCGTGAAAAAAATGTGCTTTAGGATGGGAAACACTACCTCATCCCCCATATTCTTCCGACATTTCTCCAAGCGATTATCACATTTTCTTGGCTCTAGATAATCACACGCGAAATAGACAATTCACTTCTTAAGACACAACGTTTAATAAAAGCGGAATTTACAAACTTGTATTTCGGTGGGGAAGGGTCGTAGATTCTGAAGATGATTATTTTAATGAATAAAACGTTTTAAGGACATTTCTCTTTATGTTAATTTATTTTATTCTAATAAACCGCATGAACTTTTTTGGTTACCTGACAATTTTGGAAACATAATAATTATATTAAATTGGAAACGAATTATGAAATCCCAGAAAATACCAAAACCAGTCTAACCCTCCTGCAACTGAGCTATTTGGGATAACAACTGACGTATGCGGAATCTAAAAAGAGTTATACCAAATTCTTATTTATCGTAAAATAACAGACACTATTGAATTTCCCATATAGTCCTGTATTTACCGAACTTAAAAATATTTCTGTGAATTTCTCTAAATATAAGTGGCTAAAATTAGAGTTAGCACCCTTGTATACATAAATTCACACGATTCCGGCTAATTTCATAAAGATTATATAAAAATTGCGCGATTTTTAACATCCCTCTCCTAGATGGGGAACACTTTAACCTCAAATGAGATATGGGCGATGCGCGTGAGTGTTTCGGCAGATAAATGACTCACAGAAATGGTAATAAATTAAACTCCCTTGAAAAAGAAACAATAATTGAAGGTTTTAGTCACACTTTCAGTCTTTACCCAAAATAATTTATCAAGTAGCAAATATTATCAAGCTATTTTTATTTCAGTATATTTAACTAGCTATTTATTATTCAGTGTTAAATAATGTGCTCTTTGTATTTTTGGCCATTAATATATATTAGGTATTATTTTAATATCTAGAAATATTGTAGGTGTCTACCCAAATTTCCTAAAAAATTTATTCAAAAAAATATTCAAATGATTATACATCTTTATGAAATTTATGAACATACACATAATATAAATAAAAGTGATATATCATCAATATAAAAAAAAGGAAGGAACGGTGGAGAGGAAAGAAACAACAGGAATGAAACACGTTATATTACTGACTAGAAAATAAGAGTTTTTTCAGTCGCTTCTTAAAGCATGCCAAGGACGGAGCGATTCTACAATCGGTTTGTAACTGGTTCCAGAGTCTCACTGCATGGACAGTAAACGACGTAAAAAAAAGAAAAGCGGTGAACTGGGTAGGCCAGTAAACAATCTCTGTTTGAAGCCCGTGATCGGAATGACACTGAAAATTTTCGGCGAGATAAAAGGGGGAGACGGGGATAGTTAAGGATATTATACAATAGATACAGTATGTGAACTTGGCGTCTATTTCTCACGTTCAATAAATTCAGCTTCTTTTGGTATGGTTGATGTGACAGTACGTTCTAAGGTTAGGTTAGGTTAGGTTAGGTTTGGTAGATGTGACAGTACGTTCTAAGGTTAGGTTAGGTTAGGTTTGGTATGATTGATGTGACAGAACGTTCTAAGGTTAGGTTAGGTTTGGTATGGTTGATGTGACAGTACGTTCTAAGGTTAGGTTAGGTTAGGTTAGGTTTGGTAGATGTGACAGTACGTTCTAAGGTTAGGTTAGGTTAGGTTTGGTATGATTGATGTGACAGAACGTTCTAAGGTTAGGTTAGGTTAGGTTTGGTATGGTTGATGTGACAGTACGTTCTAAGGTTAGGTTAGGTTAGGTTAGGTTTGGTAGATGTGACAGTACGTTCTAAGGTTAGGTTAGGTTAGGTTTGGTATGATTGATGTGACAGAACGTTCTAAGGTTAGGTTAGGTTAGGTTTGGTATGGTTGATGTGACAGTACGTTCTAAGGTTAGGTTAGGTTAGGTTTGGTAGATGTGACAGTACGTTCTAAGATTAGGTTAGGTTTGGTATGATTGATGTGACAGAACGTTCTAAGGTTAGGTTAGGTTAGGTTTGGTATGGTTGATGTGACAGTACGTTGTAAGGTTAAAAATACATTTCGACAAACATTTTGAAAACGCTGCAATTAGTCCAGCTGTCCCTCTGTAATATCCGAATAACAGACGTCCTCATAGTCCACAATCGGAAAGAGCAGAGATTGCACGATTAAAATTTTGGTTGTTCTCATCCATTTTAATTTATGTAATTTCGGTTGTGAAATGTTAATGTAACAACGTTGCTTCCGCCAAGTTGTTAATCCATCAGATGTGAAGGGTCACGTCAGGATGATTGATATTCCAGGATAATTCAAATTGATGCGACAATCCACTACTAGCAATGGCCTCAATCCATTACTACGTCATTTCTCTTCAGCATTACAGGACTAATTGCTTTATTTTTTTCGCCTCTTAATCTATACTTGTGATGTGTGTTGAGGTACTCGTATAAGTGTTTTTTTTCCGTTATTATTTTATAATACTTCAATGGGCGTTGTTGTTTGCTTGTATGTACAGTATTAACTTATTTCTAATTTTGAATGAATTCTGTTCATATTTTTTTGTCTCAACTTTTTGTAATATCTTAAATTTTATATTAATGGCCACTCTAATTATGAATATTTTGAAAAATGTTTAATGATGTAAAGCGGCCGTACATTTTTTTACTACGCAATCCACTCAAACTAGAATGATATATGCCACCAGATTAAAGACGTTATGAAATTATATGAGTTAATATAGTAAAACTAATTTAAAAAAATGACAATTCTAGATAATTATAAGTTTCAACTGATTAAGCTTCAAACATTTAACAATCGATTTACATATAAGCGATCATACATTGAATCATACAAAAATTAAAATACTATCGTGCTTTATATTGTTTTGTTAGTTTTATCGATGATTTATTTGATATTACCTTATATATGAGGAATATTGAACGGCGAGTAGCAATAGGAAACAAATTCAATGGGGCACTATACTCGAACCGGACAGTATCAAAATCTACCGAGATAATAATAGTCCACAAAAGTAGTTTCTTACCAACATTGTTGATGGGAGTGACACTTGAAAAGATGATCTCTGTGGCATATTTGGCAAGACACTTGTCTCCCACTGGGATTTAAGGGTTCAAATCCCGATTATAAAAAAAATTAAACAAAGGATGTCAGCCTAGTAAAAAAGTTCGTTTGGTAATAATACTCACGAGTCAAGTACTAACTTCGGTGATTCTAAAGACGAAGGCACGATTATCGGGGACGAAGACAGTATTGTCTGCCGGCCACGCCCTTCAATATATCCAATTTATCAATTATGTGAATACAATAACAGAAAGTTTGTACTACGTTAGTCACATTGAACACATGCATACGTAAATACAATTGCGTCGTATGTATTGTGGGGTAGGTAGAAGGATTAGATTTTTCCATTTATATTTCCATTTACACAGACTACTTTCAGACACAGACTTCTTTCAGACAACGTTTTTTTCCATTTATCTATCCACAGACACAGACTACTTACATATATCTATCCACAGACACAGACTACTTTCAATTTCTCCTCATTCATACATCTTGATACGCATAATTTTATACTACTGGTGCTTCTCACATTAGCTTCTTTCAAAATCTAGTCTACTCGGTCCTATCACGTTTTCCTCAATATATATTTTCCACGCACATCAATTAATTATTTCGTTAGTTAAACACTTAATTGTAAAATACACAAAAGTCGAGTTTATTGCCAAATACCTTCCAAGCAAGCAGAAAAGAGTTATGCAGATTAGTGTCTATGGGTGATTGAGACTTTTAAAAAAAAAATTTTTTTTTATCATATTCAAGGTATTAAAAAACATGAAGAAAAAAACGTATAAATAAATATTTGCAAACGTCACCGGGAAAGGGAACCAATCGTATTAATATTATATTGTCAATATTATATCATGTATTTATACCTTATTAATTTTATAATATTATATTACATATTTATATCTTAAAAATCCATATTAATATTATATTATATACTTATAACTTAAAAATCAACAACATTCGATGTATCTTAATATATGTTACTATACTCGAGGGAAAAGCACAGAAAAAGAATCTTCCATAACCAGGAATAAATAATAAAGGGCTCTGTTTCCAAATTAATGGAATTCCCTTGCAGTGAGAACTCTCTTAACGATGACCTAAATCAAGGGGACAGAAGTGGAAAAACAAAGCGAGGCACCATTTCTGCATTAAAAGGTTGCAAAGGTGCAATTTAAATTTCTTACCTTTAATCTTGAGCAACCGACAAATATTAAAAATGTCCATAACAAAGACTTGGCGAAATTGCTTGCTTGATGTTTTCTCGTCCGTGACGCCTAAAATAAACCTCATCACAAACATCCTTACGATCACGCCGTTTCTCTGTCGGGGTAGGCAGAGAGGACAAAGCGTCAGATTTTCATATTGCGACAGTTAATCGAAGCATATTTTTTTCAAGTATCCTACTAAATAAAAATTGAGACAGGGTGTTGGCGGATGGTGAGAATTCCGTGGACCGCCAGAAGAACGAAAGTTTCCATACTCAAAGAGACAAAAGTGGCAGTACAATTGTTTTCAACATGATTGCAGCGTTTTCTGCGGTTTTTCGGGCACTTGCCAGACGTGAGCCAGATAAAATGGAGAAATATATGATCATAGGAAGTGCGCCATGCAGAGGAGGTAGAGGCACAACGCCAGCAAGATGGAGTGATCAGGTGAAGAAATTTAGTGGGTGAAGTATGTACACTGTCATGCAACTAACGACAAGAGACCGATAAGAGTGGAGTCATCGCAACTTATATCACCAACATTCCAAAAACACGACCCTCAGTATTGAGAAACGCAACTTATATCAACCAACATCCCATAGATCACGACCCTCAGTATTGAGAAACACTTGTATCACCAACATCCCATGCATCACGACCCTCAGTATTGAGAAACACTTGTATCACCAACATCCCATGCATCACGAGCCTCAGTATTGAGAAACACTTGTATCACCAACATCCCATGCATCACGAGCCTCAGTATTGAGAAACGCAACTTATATCAACCAACATCCCATGGATCACGACCCTCAGTATTGAGAAACACTTGTATCACCAACATCCCATGCATCACGAGCCTCAGTATTGAGAAACGCAACTTATATCAACCAACATCCCATGAATCACGACCCTCAGTATTGAGAAACACTTGTATCACCAACATCCCATGCATCACGAGCCTCAGTATTGAGAAACACTTGTATCACCAACATCCCATGCATCACGAGCCTCAGTATTGAGAAACGCAACTTATATCAACCAACATCCCATGGATCACGACCCTCAGTATTGAGAAACACTTGTATCACCAACATCCCATGCATCACGAGCCTCAGTATTGAGAAACGCAACTTATATCAACCAACATCCCATGGATCACGACCCTCAGTATTGAGAAACACTTGTATCACCAACATCCCATGCATCACGAGCCTCAGTATTGAGAAACGCAACTTATATCAACCAACATCCCATGGATCACGACCCTCAGTATTGAGAAACACTTGTATCACCAACATCCCATGCATCACGAGCCTCAGTATTGAGAAACGCAACTTATATCAACCAACATCCCATGGATCACGACCCTCAGTATTGAGAAACACTTGTATCACCAACATCCCATGCATCACGAGCCTCAGTATTGAGAAACGCAACTTATATCAACCAACATCCCATGGATCACGACCCTCAGTATTGAGAAACATTTGTATCACCAACATCCCATGGATCACGACCCTCGGTATTAAGAAACGCAACTTGTACTCGTATCCTTGTATCCCATGGAACACGAGCCTCAGCATGTATGTAATATTGTATTAACTAATTTTGGACACAAAAGTAGTTAATACAATATTACATACATATCATACATACCATCACGCTTTTTCCATGCCGGGGTAGACAGAGAAGAAAGATCGCCAGACTTTCTAATCTCGACACACATCCTTAGCTTCTTTCACATACATACACCTTTAAATACAACGTCTACGACTTCTCTGACTTTCTATATTTCCTACTTTCAGAATATCATTCACTTGATCCAATCATACTATCCATGGTTTTGTTTTCCCACGCTTTTAACTCACATTTGCATCATACGAGAGTTGATAAAAAAAAGATATTTTATTTAAATTTCGTCGGCAATTTAATTTTGATTGAGTCCATCTTTTTTCCTAAATTTGGCGATACTATCTGTGACGTACATTTAAAGTTTCAGTCATATTGGATGGGCAGTTTGTATTTGACAGACAAATATTTTCAACGAATTTTGGTACTTTGCCTTAAAAAATTACTGAACAAAGCTATTTTTTGAGGTTTTACACTGTTTGCGTGAAGCAATCCAAGAAAACGTGAAAGGACGTTTCACGACCATGGATGAGATAAAGGCAAAGTCGCTGGGTGACCTAAACGCTATCCCAAAATGTGCGTTCCACAAATGTTTTGCAGATTGGAAAAAACGTTGACTAAAGTGTATTCTCTCCTATAGGGACTAATTTGAAGAGACAGTATTAATATTAATGATTGAATAAATACGTTTTGATAAATCTAGTTATTTTTTATCAAACCTCGTTTATAACGATATAAATATAAGTATAGAAAATTAGTATCGATAGTAATTAAATAAACGTAACACTCGATATACAGGAATAATGCTGTATTACGATATTAATTGAAAAATAATTAAAAAATGCGTGATATGGAAACGGAGCTAATTCAATTATAACACAAATCGACCGTGACTAATTAATAATAAAAAAACTCGCCAAGTTCATTTGCCGCGTGCTAAATTTTAATTAAAACTCATGAAAAAGCTGTTCTGCGTCATCGAGGGGGAGGCTGGAGAAGGAAATATTTTGAAAAAGATTAAAAATCACGCGCAGCGATGGAAAAAAAAGTAATCGGCGGGAACAGCTAAAATGGCGGACTGGGTTTCTGGATGAATCGTGAGATTTTAAAGCAAAAAATCCTCGGGGAAATCGAAAACAAAACTGAAAAATATTGTTTATAGTTAATGAAAGATATTGTTTAATTAAGTAAAATATTTTATATTCAAATACAAAAATAATTAACAAAACATGTTTTTTGTGACACGTGACAAAATTTACTTTGCAAACAAGACTAGTACGATTTAATTATCGCGATTCGAGTTTTGTTTACCGAGTTTTTCATCAGGCAAACTAAACATTCATTTTAATACGTAAACATGTATCTAGTAAGGGTTTTCTCGATTGAAAATACTGAAAAAAGTGCAAACATATTTTAAAATGTATAGTTGTACCATTTTGAATGAGGTTAATCGGTCCAAAAGTTTTCGGACACAAGTTAGGGCATGTATGGACCAATACAACGCCGGCCACGTCCAACACATGGTCAAGCGATGTTACAGGTAAAATTGTATATCTCTTCTATAAGTAGTATGTCAACAAGAACCAATAGAAGACATGATGTTTCATTATGTTGTAAAATATTAAGTGAATATCGTAATTATCACTTTTTTTTTCAAAAGCAGGAATATTTATGACTTTTAGATAGATGTTGACGACATGTAATTTCTGCCGAACTTTTCCCTTATTTTAAAAGAAATTTGACAAACGGGCGATATACCATTTTTTAAATTTCAAAATATAACGAAACAACACGTCTTATGTAGGCTCTAGTTGACATACTATTGAGTTTAGAGGTATCTAACCGTTACGTCGATTGACCTTGCGAGGTTCGTGGCAGGCGTGGTGTCTACCCATACACTTGATCTGACTTGTTTAGGCTGAAAACTTTTAGACCTTTATGATATATTGCGTCAGCTCACAATCAACTTGTAATGTATTAGCGGAATTTATAAAGTTAATTTTATTGAAGTTGTGAAGTTCTACAAAGTGAAGACCAAAACATTTCATTTTTTTGTGATTCATAAACCAATTGATCACTTTATCAAACATTACATGAGATATCTAACACTGAGCTCGACCACATTTCTAACATTCACAGTTTGATTATAGAAGCAGGTCTATAATGGCTCTCTTAACTAAATACAATACTCATATCACTCATATGCATGCTCTTCCAACCCATTTTACGTTCCTATATTAATGAATGATCAAAATTAATTATTAATATAATAATTTAAGTCGAACAAAGAAAGTCAAATCGAAGATTTAAAAATCATATAGATAGTATAATCATACCGATATTAAACTCATACAGATATTAACCGTTTGATTGCCAATCGTCGACTTTCGTCGATTCGTGTTTTAACGAAGATTGCCGATCGTCGATTTCCGTCGATTGCGTCAGTCGTGTTCTGATTCGCGCGTATGTCGGGTGTGGTGCTGCGGCGTTGGTAAATATTATTCCAATATTATCTTAATAGTTGTAAGATCGTAGTAAACCGTTTAAATTTCAGATTCATTTATTATTTTTTTTATTTTAGTTAATTGAAAAAATATAACGTCGAGGGCGTCCTCTGAAATGTCTGACAGCGGGAGCGACGATTTCCACTCCTCTAATTCAAGTTCGAGTAGGAGTAGCTCTGATGAGAGTGATGTCAGTGATGTCATACCTGTGTTTCCCAACCGCAGGATGCGTATTTCCAGTAATTCTTCGGATCGTGACCAAGAAATGGAGAGTAACACCGGAAATTACTCATTTTCAAATGTACCTCCCGGAACCAATTTTTCTACCGAAAATTCTCATTTTTTCGAAACGCCTGGACTTCGGGATCGTCCTCCGCGTGATTCTAAACCAATATCATATTTTGATTTATTTTTTAATGTCAGTCTGTTAACAATGATAAAAAATGAAACCAACAAATATGCCCAACAATTTCTTGAAAACTCTTCTGAATCTTTACGAAACAAATCACGTGCAAAGGCTTGGAAACCGGTGTCTGTATTGGAAATGAAGGCTTTCATAGCGGTCATACTTGAAATGGGTATTACACGACGACCGTCAATTGTTTCCTACTGGAGTACAGATTCAAGGGGCATACCATGGTTCAAACAAATGTTCTCAAGAAATCGATTTCAGATAATTTTGAAATTTTTTCATCTAACTGATAATTCCACCTTGGCTCCATCCAATCATCCAGACTACGACCCCTGTGCAAAATTCAATATGATAGTTGTCCATGCCAATGAAGTTTTCCGACGCCATTATATCCCTAATCGCCAGCTCTCTATTGATGAGTCATCGGTAGGGACTCACTGCCACTCAAAAATCAAACAATATCTCCCCAACAAAAAACACCACAGGTGGGGAATAAAGTTTTGGATGTTATGCGACTCCATAACCCATTATTGCTTGGCATTTTTTTGTTACCGAGGAGCAAAATTAGAGCGAGACAAGGATGATACAAAAAAATTTGGCCTTGGCCATGTTGTAGTAATGAATCTGTTAAAAATTGGTAACTACCTGGACAAAGGTTATCATATTTTTGTTGACAATTTTTTTACAAGCATTCAACTGGCTAAGACTTTATTGGCAAGAATTACGTATATTACAGGAACCATCCGTCGAAACAGGAAATATATACCACGTGAGGCACAAGTGTCTCAAGTTGGAAAACCGAATTATTATAAAAGTGACGACATTCTTCTCTGTTCATATCGAGATAAAAAAACCAAAAAACACCCGGTCATCCTAATTTCTACAAATAGTAATACGAGTGACGTCACAGTGAAAAAATATAGGGGTTCATACGAAACAATAAATACATGGGCGAAATAGATGAGTCTGATAAAATGTTGTATGTATATTTAGATGAAAGAAGAACAATGAAATATTGGAAAAAGGTAACATTTAACATTTTTGGAAGAATGGTTTTAAACGCATATATAATATATTCAATCAATAATGAAGGCAAAAAAATTTCAAGACACGAGTTCACATCAAAAATAATTGAATCGATTGAAAGGGAATGGGTACCTACAAAAAAAAAAGGCTGAAATTTCTTCAACAATTTCATTCCATAAATCCAAACTGCAGAAGCTTCCGGGAAAGAATTTACGTCGCTGTGTGGTCTGTAGTAATAAAGATGGTGCTGGGCTGCGTAGATCAACGACTATTTGTGCGTATTGTAAGAAGGGTGTCCACACGGCGTGTGCAGGAAAGCACAGTTGTTGATTATTTTTTGTTTTTCATTTTTGTCTTTCTTTTTTTCTGAATAAAATACTGTATTCATTTATACAAGCGTTTTATTTCAAATATTTCGATATTCTTTAATAAAACACCGAAAAAATCATCGAAATCCTTGAAAATTCAAAGAATTTATGGGGTTTTAAAAAAATATATAGTTTCATATAAAATAATGTTTTTTTGGTGGCATTTTACAAGCAACTGCATGAATTTTTTGGCACTCAAACGGTTAAACTCATACCGTATTACACTCATAGCGATATTAATAATCATACAGATATTAAAATCATATCGATATGAAAAATCATACAGATATTAAAATCTTACCGATATTAAAATCATACTGATATTAAAATCATACCGATATTTAAATCATACAGAAATCGAAATCTTACCCAGAGATATTAAAATCATACAATACAAATATAAAAAGCTTACAGATATTAAAATAATACCGATATTAAAATCATACCGATATTTAAATCAAACAGATATTAAAATCATTTATTAAGCAATAAAAGCGAACCCCAGGTATTGCAGGAGACATGCAGATACGGTTAAAAAGCAAATGTAAAAATTCATAAAAACCATTAAAAAGAATCGTATATTTTCCTTATCGGGGTAAACAGAGACAACAGAGACGTCAGAGCGCATAGCGGGGATTTCGAAAAATAACATTTTAACCACCACGGCAAACCATCGCTTCTATTTTGAAATTATTAACACAGGCGTTTTACACATCGCTAAATAAATGCACAGTGGTCCCGGAGAGATGATTGCCGGAATGTGATAACGGTGACTTACTGCCGATGTCGCCAGCTGGCGGACACTACACGGAGCCAATTTATGGGACAAGCAAAGCACAAGGGGGCTAATTCATAGGGAAATTATGTGTTTGTAGATATGCCATTGCCTTTATGTCAACGAAAGCGAGATTAGCGAAACATAAAATGTGAGCAATAAAACAAACAAAATGAGGCTTTATGAAAGATAGATCAAAACTGAATTCATTTGTATGAATGGAGATAAATAGTCTAACATACTGAAAATAAAAGAGGAAATCAAGTTACCAAAAACTAGTGGAAAAAATATACAAGACCTTGGGTCCATAATATAATATAAAAACAATGAGGCACATCGTGCCACGGTCTCAAACTCAAAAATATGTACCAAATAAAGCAGTTGGTGTTGAAGGTTGGCATCCTGATAGGCGAGACGTGAAAGGTTCAAATTATTTGCTGGAAATATCCTAATTCAATTGAGGATTGTGGAACTAAGACGATGAAAGACATCACTGTCGTAAATTTGACAGTGGAAATTTAAAAATATTTCAACCAGATCTAGAATGGTTTGGTCAGACATTCCAAGCAGGGTTCCTGAGGAAAAACGGATGGAAACAAAAGTCCAAAGATTGTCCAAGTTGGAAAGGCATAATTCAGGATCATGTAACATCGTTTCAGGTAGCTAAAACTCTGCCGAGGGTTTACAGTCGTCTTAAATATTAGGTTGATGCAAAAGTTATGACCGTTTTTTACATATACAATTAAAAAATTTTTTTTTAGATTTGTATTATTTATTTAATCAATTATATAATTTCCATCCGTTCTTATAACCTTCTCCCATCTTTCTATCAACTTATTAATACCATTAGTGTAAAAATCCGTGGATTTTGATGCGAAAAATGTAGTAAGGGATGTTTTACCTGCTCTATTGTATCAAATTTTTTATCACTTAAAAAAATTTGCAGTGATCGGAATAAATGAAAATCGGAAGGAGCAAGATCTGGAGAATACGGTGGATGCTTGATAACATCCCAATTCAACTCATTTAGCTTGTGTTGGGTCATCATAGCCACATGTGGTCGCGCGTTGTCGTGATGAAACACTACCCCTTTTCTGTTTACCAATTCTGGTCTATCCTTTTGAAGGGGGATGTTCAATTTGGATAATTGCTGACAATATCGTTCTGTTGTAATTGTTTGATTGAGTTCCAAGGATTAGTGAAAAATCAGTGAAAAATCTCCAGATCTTAAGATTAGAATTAGTAAAAATCCCCAGATCGGAATTTTGTAAACCATCTTCGTATCTGTCGAACTTTGATGACATCTGCTCCATACACTTCGCAAATGTTTTTGGTTGCCACACTCGCGGTATTGTCTTTACGGAATTCATAAAGTAAACAATGACGTAAATGCACTTTATCGACCGACATTTTGAACAAATACAAGGGCTCTTCACTGTACTCTGGCCAGGCCAAAACTAAATAGAAAGTAGAGGGAAAGCATCCTTTATACAATGGAATCATTTAAAAGAAGATACTATTCATCATTTCTGAAGAAAAAAAAATTTTACCTAGGATCATAAAGAACGGTCATAACTTTTGCATCAACCCAATAATTAAGTAAATCCTGGATAGTGGGAATAGACAGTTAGAAACTTTGATATATTGTCGAAAAGGGTGTGAGCTGAAACACATCTGACATCCTCGCGGTCGCCTTCTTACTAGTGGAGGTGTATATCGATTATGATGATGTGATGAGATAAGCCTTTTGATAGATTATCTCTATCAAACGTATGTCATATATCTGTGTAATTACAAAATATAAATTTACATGTATACTAAATAAATATCAATAAACTTATTATTTATTTAGATTGATGAAGGATTATAGCGTAAAGCGAACGAAAGTGGTTGACTGTGTTATCGGAAACCGTTGAAAAAATATTTTCGCGATAGAAGGAATATCAAATGAGGTATTTTACAAAATGACATGGATAATGGCCGTGCTCCCATCCTTTAATCCACTTCTCTGTAATTCGTCATTCGGTCTCGAAGCGAATACCCTTTGAAATCTAATACATTTATGTATCTCGATTTCAGTAAAACTTTCTATGAAAAGTTCGCTTTTTATGCCGGCTTTTTTAACAAACATCAAACATGAAAATAGGAAGCGACGCGGCAACTCAAAACAAAATATAAACAGCGCCCAAAGGAATAGTTTTTTTTTAATATTACCAATCGTAAAAAAAATACAAATGAAACAATTTCTGAAGTTCCTATTTATTCAAATAACGAAGAAAGAAAGGATATTAAGTGCTTACGATAAATTAATGAAAACTGACATGGAAATATATGAGGATAAAATATACTGCCAAAAATTCGAAAGATTGAAGGAAATCTAGGTTATTTATGATGTTGATTATGTTATGTGATTTTTTGATACCTTGAAGTAATATAAGTAAACCTGGAATATTGTAACTAAACAATGTTACAATGTTACATGACACTTCGATTATATACAGTACAACATAGCAGGCTATTTCCATGATTTTTTCCAACCAACCAGAAATACGATCTTCATGACCTACTTGACACAACGCCCGTCTTCCAGCTCGAAAGTTGCGGGTTGGATTCCCACCTGGTGCACACTTCATTATAAAAGGGATCTAGTCAAGTTTTCCAATGAAGGTTTATTTAACGCCATTTTTGTGGGTTGGAACAGATTTCTACATGGCAATAATCCCACCAGGTTGTACTGTATACAACAATAGTTTTATATAATACAATTATGAAACTCTTGATTCTTACCAATAAATCAAAGACGTTGTATAAAACAAATATTTATAGTAATAAAAACATGTTGAAACGTGAAAAACTGGATTAGGACATTTTTGGTTCGACATTTTATTGTATTCTATTAAACTTTCGTTGTATAGAGTACAACCTGGCGGACTTATTGAGTGGCAACATCTTCCAACCAACCAGAAAGTATGTTAAAGAGGCATTAAATGAAAACCAGACTGGAATACTTTATAAAAAAATCTGGGTCCCAACGGGAATAGAACGCGCGATCTACGGGTCGGGAGACAAGCGTCTTACCAACTAGGCCACGGATTTTATTATTTGAATATACGATCATATAGAAAACAAAACGTTTTATGCCGTGAGCAAAAGAGTAAATCCAGTATGAGTAGATATGGACAGTGATACATTTTCTTGGGAGACGCTTTGTTCGCAACCAACATGTGTATATATGTTACATACTCGCACACCTCCAAGAGTAAAAACTTTGTGTATGAGTATAAAACCCATCTAAATAACATTAATAATCTACCCAACAAATAATGTTCTTGTTCAGCGACACAAAAGCATTTAGTTTATATATACATAATCAAAACACTCGTTTATTTATTAAGTATCCCTGACACAACAAAGCATTCGAGTAAACGACGAAGGACTTCAGAACGGATTCCAAAACAAAGCTGGATTTTTCCCGATGGTCTTCCGAGAACAAAACGCGAACACCACAAAGTTTGCACGGCTTCCTTGGGCGAGGAGCGATTCGATTACAAAGCGGAATGGGCTTCATTTAATATAGCCCCAGCAACGTCAAGTCCCAACTCCAACTTGTGCGGTGGAGGCGCGCCTCGTTACCTCGCGAGAGACGTAAAGAGTTGACCCAGATTGTAATTATTCAACACTTTGAACAAATAAATAGCCTCTTCTGAATATTATTAAGGTTGGAGATATTCGTGTTTGAATGATTTCGTGAATTGTATATTTAAATTACTTTCTTTCCGTTCGCATGGTGCCCTTCCGT
The DNA here is from genome assembly GCA_949825065.1 of Odontocerum albicorne. NCBI lineage: Eukaryota > Metazoa > Arthropoda > Insecta > Trichoptera > Odontoceridae > Odontocerum > Odontocerum albicorne. Next base: position 36,118,131 of record OX463850.1, read on the forward strand.
GGATGAGAAATAACCTTTTTACATGACTTTTGCGATATCGTTATTAGGGACGACTCGGCGTCGTGTGATCAATTTTGAACATTGATAAAATTTTGTCTCGTGTACTTACTTATGTATTATTTTTAATGTTTTGTTGTGCTTCGGTCTTTTTATTTGGTTTTGTTGAAATGATTTTATCTTTTTTAATTTAGGATTATTTTGTAAATGAAGCACCAACTATTTTTTTAAAATACTTTTATAAGCTACATTGTACCGTTGATGAAAAATTAAAGAAAATAAAAAAAATATCAGTGGAAAAGCTTTGTAGGCATAGCTGACACACTTCACAAAAAAGCACGAGTATCATTATTCGTGTTATTATTATAAATATTTAGACTTTCATTCTTTTTTTTTCTTTTCTTGTAATATCCATTTTAATTTATGTAATTAGGTTAAACCTGTATTAAATATAAAATATAATTAAAATTAACTTCGTGACCAAGTTGATAATACGACTGTCTTCCGACCCGAGTAGCAAGTTTTATTGTCATTGGTACTACATATATCTGTTAGAGAATATTAATTTATTCACCCATACTCGTATTTTACCCACTTCCATATATCTAAATTTATAATCCGGACATGTTGAAGAGCGTGTAACAAGACTAATGTCAATATACAACTTATTATAATGTTTCATCGAATGTGCATATGATCTTTTACAGATATTTAGAGGTGACTTACGTGTAGAAGGTCATCGGTTCGAACCCCGCGCCGTGCTACTCCCCTTGAATGAAACAGGCCTTTTTTCTGCCTAATACTCGGGGGTAAAAGGATACATATGACTTCGAACATATTTATCTCAACTACAAGGCCCAACAACGAGAAAACGACTATGACCCAACTGACAACAATAACTATTGACTCTTTTTTTTAACTATGGGTGATTTTTTGAAATTCTTTGTTATTTATTAGTTTGTATCTAACATAACATATAGGTTAATGTTTATTAGTTTGTATCTAACATAACATATAGGTTAATGTTTATTAGTTTGTATCTAACATAACATATAGGTTAATGTTTATTAGTTTGTATCTTACATAACATATAGGTTAATGTTTAATTCGTTATTTTGTTTAACTTCGTGAAATACGTCAAGTTTGAAATCGACTTAATTTAATTTATGATTTTCCTCTAAAATATGGTTTGCAAATTATGAAAAACACAATGCATGCGTTATTATATTCTAGGCCAATGTTCCTCTGTGTCATTCCAGTATATTCGTTAGAACTTTTACAAGCACGTTATATTTCATATAAGCCGCCGTTGCGCAGTTTATAAAGTATGCTTTATCAATACGCTTAATGATGTGCAGGTTGCCGGGCAGCCATTCCACAGGCGCAACATTAAACATTTTCAACCCCGCATTCAGTATCTGGTCAACAATAACAGTTAGATGAGCTACTATTAGGTCCTTACATATGAAATTGGCGTTTTGCCGTACTGGCAACTTTGATCTCAAATATCTTCTCTTTGGTTAGGAATTCCAAATTCAAATTTATACAGCTATTTACTCAAGTATTTGTGTTTCGAAAATTATAATTCATTTGTTTTTTCCTCAATTGTTTTTTTTCTTTGCGTCACTCAGTTTACAAAATGGAAAACTTGAAATATCGCGTTATTTACGAGTACGAGTTCCACCGTGGCACCAGTGCTGCAGAAACGGCTCGAAGGATTAATGATGTGTATGTCGACGGTGCCGCAAAAGAAAACACAGTGCGTTTTTGGTTCCAACGTTTTCGTTCTGGAAATTTCGACCTGCAGAAAAAGCCCCGTGGACGGCCGGAGACCAAAGTTGATAATGAAGAATTGAAGGCTATTGTGGAAGCGGATCCATCGCAAACCACGTCCGAGTTAGCTGCAGGCTGCGGTGCTAGTGATAAAACTGTTTTAATCCACTTGAAGCAAATTGGGAAGGTGAAAAAGCTTGAAAGGTGGGTACCTCACGAATTGAGTGAAGCAAATCAACAAACGCGCGTTGACTGCTGCGTTGCATTACTCAACCGGCACAATAATGAAGGGGTTTTGAATCGAATCATTACCTGTGATGAAAAGTGGATCCTGTATGATAATCGGAAGCGCTCATCGCAATGGCTGAACCCTGCCGAACCAGCCAAACCATGCCCCAAGCGAAAATTGACTCCAAAAAAGTTACTTGTGAGCGTTTGGTGGACTAGTGCTGGTGTCGTTCACTACAGCTTTCTTAAATCTGGCCAGACGATTACGGCAGATGTCTATTGTCAGCAACTGCAAACCATGATGGAAAAGCTAGCTGCTAAACAACCGAGGCTGGTTAATCGCTCTAGGCCACTGCTGCTTCATGATAACGCTAGACCACACACTGCACAACAGACGGCTACCAAATTAGAAGAGCTTCAATTGGAATGTCTAAGACATCCACCGTACTCTCCGGACCTTGCCCCAACAGATTACTATTTTTTTCGAAATTTGGATAACTTCTTGCAAGGGAAAAAATTCAACTCCGATGGGGCAGTCCAAACCGACTTCAAAGATTTTATTGATTCTCGTCCGAATGGTTTTTTTAGTAAAGGGATCGATGAACTACCTATGAGATGGCAAAAGTGCATAGATAGCAATGGTACATACTTTGATTAAATAAATATATTATATTAAAAAAAAATCAACTTTATGTTCCTCCCAAACAAAACGCCAATTTCATATGTAAGGACCTAATATATATTTCCATTTATTTAATGGATATTGGAGGATTGCATGCTGGCAATTTGGCAAGCGAAATATTCCACAAAACTTAAAGCCTCTTCAGCACTTGACCGCTTTGCATAGATTACTTACACTGGTTCCGTTTTCCCATACTAACTCTATCTCGACTTTTTTTTAAACATTATGAATCATTCTTATGAATTCAACTATATATTTTTCATTCCACATATGACAAAATGTAACTCAAACATGGTATAACACGTAATAAGAAAATATATTTATTACAAAAAAAAAAAACGACTTGCAAAATATCGCAAGAGCGAAAACTAAACATGGTTTGTGCACGTGGAATGAATGAATGAAGAAAACCTATCAAAACAAATATACATTGCAAATGTGAGTGGAAGGCGTTGCGTGGTGGAGGATGTCTAAGGAAAGTATAGATGGCTCAATTGTGTGATATTTTGAAGAAAAAAAAGCGAACTGTAAAAAGTCCGAAAATCGTAAGAGATGCATTAGTTGTATGGATGCAGAAGAGGCAAACGATGTGTGTCGCAATAGGAAAATATAGCGATCTATCCTATTTGCCTACACCGATGGAGAAACGGTGTGATATTACGTATGTATGTTCACTAAAGCTATGAATTTTTTGTGACATTCACACTTCTAATTTTTTTGTACCTACAAGTATCTCCGCAGATTTAATTTTACTTTCATAACTTATGTTATCTACCAAGTTCATGTTTCAATTCCATATATTTACGATCTACCTGAATATCTCTATAAAATGTAGCTTAGTTGATTTTTTCGTAAATGCGTCTATAAAATGACACAACGACGTCATCAGACAAGTAAATACATATAGTACATGTAAGTCAGCCCTGATATCTCAGAGGCACAGATGTGGGTGTCGGGTGGCAAACAACGAATACCGGATCAGACAGGATGGAGCGGATGCCGACGCCAATTCGGGCAGACCACCTCTTGCCTGTCTGGAATCCAGAAAACATCGGTTCTCGGTCCCGGCGCATTGTTCGGCTCGTGCTGTTGGCGTGTAGGCCGGGAAGGGTGATTTATCGAAAAATATGTGAATATTTCTCAGTAACCTATATACTCGTATATGTATTATGGTCGAGGGGAAGATTTGTTTACGTCTGGTTCTTTGATCTTCGGCAGATCAGTGCCCTTTGTAGTACCTACCTCATCTAAAGTTTACATTATGTATAAAATAATTCTTATATTGCAACACCATAAGATCATTTCAAAAACTCAAATTTTTAAAGGTAATAAATATATCATCAATGTGATCCGAAAATGCCAGTAAAGTTAAAAGGAAAAGTATACCAAACGATTGTCAGACCCGCACTCCTCTATGGCTCCGAATGCTGGACGATGTATAACTCTTACTCTAGGCAGCTAGAAACTGCTGAAATGTGCATGCTAAGATGGTCAGCTGGTGTGTCCCCAAGAGACAAAATAAAAAGTTCACGCATTCATGGAAGCCTAGGTGTTAAAGGCATCAACAGTAAAATGGAGGAGAGGCGATTGAGATGGTGTGAGCACGTTGGACGCAGAGCACCCGATCACATTGTGAACCAGGCAATCTCCATGGATCTTCCTCGAATAACAACCAGAGGAAGACCAAAGAATTCGTGGGTGGTGCAAAAAGATAACCTGATGCAGAGGCACGGCCTAGGGGACGTAGTCCGGGATAGAAGAGCATACAACCTGAGGACGAGGAGAGCTGACCCCAACAGTCGTTGCAGACAGTGAGTTGGGATGGAGACAGGGAGAAGAAGGAATATATCATCAATATCATTACTAGATGAAAAGAAAATTATCATCATTATCATCACTAGATGAAAGGAAATATATTATTATTATATTTCTTTTCATCTAGTGATGATAATGCCTATTTGGCTCCCATGGCATACAATGGGGTACCGAATTCAATAAAGGCAAAAGGGGGAAAACAATTTGTTCTGCTCTGTTAAAAGTAAAGTCTGATTTAGAAGATTTTTGGCTATTTGTGTATTCCTGAAGCCTTGCACGATGTTCAATTATATTTATATTTATTACTAGCTGTACCCGGCCACGCGTTGCTGTGGCTCAGTCTGGTTAAATGGAAAATAAAGAAAAGAGAAAGCACACGTTTCTAATATGTTTAATTTCACAATGCTTGTGGGTATACAATATTTTTTATGTCTTTCAGCCACTCTCAGTCTGTCGCGTTTATTGCCGTGCTCGCAAATGATCGCATCACTCCAAGAGGTCAATTCACGATATGATTTGAATTCAAATGAAAGATCGATTGCACTGAAAAAGAAGAAAGAAAGTTATAACAAAACATATAAAATTGCGAAACATTAAAAAAGGAACTGAATAATATTGTTAAGTTCGTAAACGTCTTTGTTCTTGGCGACAACAATAGCTCGTTCACTCAGCCAATCGTGATTCTTATAATTGATTTGAATATTGGTAAATACTTTTTCAACCAATTCTTCTTTTGATGTCACAATCACTGATACAGCAGTATTTTCGCAAACGCGTCATTTTGACATAACGTGAAGAAAGCATTTAACGTTGTAGCCGGTGGATTCAGGGCTATTTGTTGCACATTTGCAGCTCTGAAATAAACGCGTTGTCCATTTTCTAGATGTACTGCTAAGTGAACAACAGCTGGACTTCGTTCATGTATGGGAAATGAAAGATTTCGCCATACAGCTTCATTGCTGCTTATGTATCTTCCAGCCTGATACTGTGCGATTTCATCGATATGTATGACCGCATTCCCATCCCGCATTCTGGTTGCACGCCAAAAACTACCATGTAGCTGGCTTTATTCACGTATTGTACTTACAAATGTATTTGATCGATTTAACGGGGTTACAGTATTCCACGTTTATGTGCGCTTTGTATGTTTTTGATAGCAAAAGCGAATATGCAATAACCCAATGGTTGTCTACTTTGATGTCACCATTTCACATTTGTATGGTTGCTAATTTCCCGCCATCTTCTGTTGATCTTCTTCTTTATAAACAGTTCGTTTAAAATAAATATGACTTTTGTCAAAAATGTACATACCAGCATCACGTTGTCTCTGTGAAGCAAATAATCGCGTCACTCCAAGAGATCAATTCACGATATGATTTGAATTTAAACGAAAATCAATCAACACAATTAAATTTTATCGCTAATTGAACAGAAAAATAAAAAAATAAGTTAAAAAAACTAAGTGAAAAAGATAATCTTAGAGGTAGGTATGTTAACAACGCACATTATGAAATGAAAATGGCGGATAAATTAGCGCAGATATTTATTATTGTTTATTATAAAAAATAAAAAAAAATAGTTTTTTCATCGAATTAAAAGAGACTTTCTTGAATTAAATTCCACAGAACCATTTCCTAATCCTAAAAAAAATCGTTAACAAATCGAAAAAAAGCAATGCATAAAATCAACTTTTCCTAGGAGCTAAGAAGTTTCACTCTACCACGCGAGAGTGTCACGCATCTGTTTTTTTATACATATAAGTTATATTTATTTTAGCGATCCTCGATCTTTTTATACATGTAAGTTATATTTATTTTAGATCTCTTTATACATATAAGCTATATTTGTTTTAGCGATTATATTTATTTTAACGATACTCAAAATATTTCAAAACAAATAAAATTTTAGTTGGATATTTTTTACAAATTTAGTATTAGTTCTGCCAAATATATTTCCTGCGCTTGCGCTATAAAGTCTAGACTCAGCCATATTAAGATTTTCTCAAGCTGCTATGACACAATGGAACTTATCCTTATTAACACAAATTTTATTTTGACGTATCTTGGATTCTAACCTAATTTATCGTAGAATTATTATTCAACAGGAAATATTTATTATCAAATATAAAATTATTTTATATTTTATGTATATAGACTAAATCATTGAATATCAAATATTAATTACTAAACCTCGAAAATGCAATATGCTCAACTGTCATAATATTTTGACAGTTGATATTCAATATTTGATATCTTTGTCCCCGACAGGTTCGCCTAGGTAATGTTGATTCTGATTTAAAAATTTTATTATATACACTGATATATATATATAAATAAAAATCAAAAAACATTTCCGTTGACGAATATTAACTTTACTCAAAATTTCAAAGCGATCGGTAGAGAACTTCCGGAGATTAGCTAGCAATAATTAACGAACATTTACATTTTTATTTATATAGATAAAAAAAAAATGGGTTGTAATCGATAACAGTGTATTTATTATTTGTCATTTTAAGGTTATTTTATTATTGCAACAGTTACATTATTGTTGCGTAATACAATATTTAATGAATTGATCACCTTATTATGAGTTATGTCCTTTTTTTCGAGTAATATTTCAATTACGAGTAAATCTAATTTTATTCTTGTAAAATTTCACATAGAACCTAAATAAGGTGGTTCAATTATTCATAAAAAAAAATTTTGTCTTTTCGGTTTACATTTTGTATGTCTTCTAGTGCCCGAGAAATGGGTAGCGTGTGCAGCTTTAGGAAGCACTAAAACACTTTTTTTGGGAATTCTTATCAAAATTTATGCTTATGTGTGTTATTATCAAATATCGGAATATCTCTAAAGGTTTCTTTGAAGTTCGTATTCGTTTGTGGCTTGAATACATCATCATATCTTGAAAAGTTTTTTTTTTTTCATTTTTTCAAATGAGTTTCTATGAGTACATTAGGATTGAGGATAATCTGCAAAAAATATTCAATCCTATTAATTGGTACATTAGGAAAATCAATTATAAGCAAAAAGGGTCCAATCAGCATTTTTTTGCAATCCGTGATATATAGTACCCTAGTATACCTTAATCCTTTATGTACAAAAATAACAAGCCAGTTTAATGTGAATATCATGGCTGACTCATGGCATTTTTGTAATCCGTGATATACCATAGAATACCTTAATCCTTTATGTACAAAAGTAACAAGCCAGTTTAATGTGAATATAATGGCTGACTCATGGCATTTTTGTAATCCGTGATATACCATAGTATACCTTAATCATTTATGTACAAAAATAACAAGCCAGTTTAATGTGAATATCATGGCTGACTCATGGCATTTTTGTAATCCGTGATATACCATAGTATACCTTAATCATTTATGTACAAAAATAACAAGCCAGTTTAATGTGAATATCATGGCTGACTCATGTCATTTTACAAATGTTTAATTTCATATAAGCTAAAATAACGCGCCATTATGATTATATCTTTCGTTTCTCGAAATTGGACCCATTTTGCCTATATACGTCCGTTTCAACAAATACGAATATTGTACTATAGTTTTGATGTATACTGCAAAACCTGGAGAACATATTGCCATGTAGCAATATCTTTCAACCAACTAGAAAGAGTCCATAAGATAAAACCAGCCTGGAATCAACGAGCATAGAGGCATTACTGTAATTAAATATATTATTTGAATAACATTGAAAATCAATACAAAACTAATTCAAGACGCAATAACAGTACAGAAGAAATATTGACGTATGTATGAAAAGAACCTTGAATTAATTTGACCTGTTTTACGATATTTAGGAAAATATCATTTTACGGGTATGTGGGTATGTATGGAATTATTTAGCAAATTTGAACCATGAAATACAAATATAACTTAAGATATATTTTTTGAACCATTAAATTTAATGGTATGGTTATCCACACGTTTACATATTTCACTCCAAAAGTGCACCCCACGGGAACTTAAGTTTGTATGTAACATCACTCAAATGTGAAATTAAAATTTGTCTAAAATACCTCTATGCCAGTGATGGGTAACCTATGACACGCGTGTCAGAGGTGACACGCCAAGACATTTTGGGTGACACGCATCGTTTACGGACGATCTTCGCCCAAGAACGAGCGATGCGCTTTCTTCGCTCGTATATTTACGACTGCACTAGACGGGATAGTGGGGGTTTGAGCGGTAGCGGCTTGCAACGTTACAACATTGCGGCGGTTATTGTTTATTCAGCAACGAAAAGTCACTAATTTAAATAATTACTTGTTTTTGCTTTTTAATAATAATACATAAATAGTTCAAAAACCAAACTTTCATTTACTAGGGCTGCAAACATTATTAATATTCCTAGATGTGACACGGCGCACGGGTCAAGCCAGGTTTTATCAGCCTGCCATCAGCCTGCCAACCCTCAAATTGAATTAGATTATTTTTGTGCATATAAGTATTTATATACTGTATCATCATCAGCCTACATTCATTCTCTGCCTATGTATGATAAGCCTCTCTAAGTTGTTTGCAAGAAATTATTTCCTTTGCGGATTGTTATTACGTAATCGAGGATTGCTTACGTATTTCGTCCACCGAGCGTGCCTTTCGTCTTCTTACAGGTCTAGTACCGCCCATTGGATTACTTCATACGTCCAACGATGATCCGTTGTTCGGATGACATGCCAGGCCCACTCTTACTTCAGTATTTTATATATACCTATACTGTACATAAATTTACTGTATATACCAGACGTGGGCAAATGCGGCTCTTTGTTGGGTTAAGAGCGGCTCCCAATGTCTCTTATAAAAATATAAATACTTTATTTCCCCATTATACTTGTATTTTCGCAATTTTTCTTTCTAAATGTTGTAAGTGACAAGATGCGCATGTATGAATGTAACTGTCAAAGACGCAAGTATTGGTATATACGTGTGTGCTGTGATTTCAATGTGAAGGGTGCGCGCGCATCTCCTGCCTCTTTATGTGCGCAAACCGTATTATGTGCTATTTTTATATTTCCTCATATGTGTATTTTTTATACTTTATATAGCAATTAAGATTTGTGTAGAATATGTAATAAATTTGAATTTGTGTATTTAATACTAGGTGAGAACGTGACTATGGTGTGGCTCTTTATATATATATATATGAAAATCCAGAATGTGGCTCTCGTTGACCTTATGTATGCCCATCCCTGATATATACCTTCACAAGTCTTTCGATGACTCATACCTAATACCAATACAGTAAATCCTTCCAAAGAGATCACCAAACTGAGTTGATTTCTAATTAATAATTTCCCCTACACAAGAGATCACCGAGTATTTTCCCAGCTAGGCTAAATCTACTTATAAATCCATATCTGGCCATTCCACCGGCATAATAATGCATTATTTATGAAGCTGCGCCAGCGGCAGTGTGTGTCCCCGAGGAGAGTGAGAAGAGTTGCGCCAAGGCAATATTACAGACAGATACCAATATCAACTCGTCTCTCTCTCAGATGAGGTCACCACACGCTGGTAATCAAACCAAAGCGTCGTGCGATGAGATCATCTTATTTTCTTATACCCAACTTGGGAACTCGTTTCAAAGTCGAAACGTAACTTTTACATAAGTAAGCAGAAAGGTTCGATTTTTGAGAAATTTGTAGAATAATGGCAGTATGGTTCAGTTCGATTGTTGAATCAGTTTGAAAAGAATCTAGGTTCCAACAGGAATCGAACTCGCAGCCCCCAGAGTCTTACTTACTAAGACACATTATAGGTATTGGACTGGGAAACTGGATATTCAATTTTTATGTTGTAGTCATCGTTAATTTATTTTTATAATCTAATTAAATAAGTATTTCTTTTGATTGTAATTAAGTATTTAGTTTTCTATTTTTTTTTTGTAGTTGCTTTGTTATTTTGAATTGTAGTCTTTGGGAAAGATTTTAATTAAGTGTAATTAATTGTAAACAGATTGATTTAAAACTTAAATGTGAAAAAAATCTACGAAATATACTTAAATTAAAGTAACATGCCTATTTCGTTTTACAAAAGCTTTACCAAACTATACTCAATACATTTCTTACCAAGCTTATATGACAGCAAAATATTTTACAATCTGAGAATTAAAACTAACATAAAAGCTTAACTGGAGTCGACCACTATGACAGATTTTCTTCGCATTTAAGTGTTAAATAATTCATTCTATTTAAAATGGAATTGTAGAAAATAAATACCAAATCAATGAATAGTAATAAATTGCATTGGAATATTTTTTTAGTTTACGTGTTGAACTATACATTGGTATTTACATGCATCATATTTTAAAACGTATAATAAACGTATTTTGAATTACTAGGTTTTTAAATGGTGTTGATGTTTTCTTTTTTATTTTAAAATTGTTATTGTGATAAGTAAAGGACACTTAAGCGTCGCATATGTTGTCAATAAATGTTAAAAATAAATATTAATCGTTAATAATTCGGCGATATTCTAGCAAACACCTAACAGGATTTGTTTTGTTCTTACAACGACGACTCTCGGCATATTTTTTCCGCAGTTTCTCACCAAGTACGTGTAGCCATAATAAACGTTATAAAAGTATTCCAAAAAGTTTTCTTTCATGCATTATGAACGGTAAATGCACATCTAATTGGTAGTTTGAAATGACCCTTTCCTTTTAATGACGTGTCATTAGTTTGTAGTGACCTGCAAGGCACAATATCGATCTTTTGCAGAAGTGGTAAAGCATATAGTATATCCAGTAAAAGTAAAAAAAAACATTACTATTTTCCCCAATAAACCAAAAAATTGTTATAAATGAATGTAGCGGTATTAACCAACACAAAATGACGAGTCCCTTTTGAAAGTTTATCTCTCTCAAATGTATTTTATTTTCCTTGACTTAATATAAATGAGTAATGACAGACTGGATCTATATTTATATACTACACAGCTATCAATATATTTATTTATTTTCTAACAATGGAGAAGAAATTACGACATCAGATATTATTGAATGGTGGAAGATAAAGTCGTAAGTAAGACAAATAAAGGAACATAGAGCGAAAATAGTATAAATAAAATCCATGATCATTAATAAAAACTAAACCTATGTCGATACGCTAATGTATTATATAAGTCAAATACGAAAACAGTGATAAATCAATTTTAAAATTAAACGTATTGTTCACGATACGAATTTATGAAACCTTGATATCTGAATTTCAACATAACGATGTTGACAGAATGGTAGAAATCGACGAAGGAGAATGCAATTTGGAAACGACGTAAAAACAAGAGGAAATTTTGACGACGTTAAACGTTCATAATTTATTAATTTAAAATGCGAAACGTTCGCGAACACAGGAATAAACGGTAACGTGAACGATTGAAACATCAAAAGTCATTAAATAAAATAATTGATGGTCGAAAACAGGACGTTGACAAAACATACCGATGTTGTATACCGACCTACACAGGATTACAATTTCCAAATGTCTTGGGAATTGTCATCGGGCCGACAGATGTTTCCACTCCCTCCGCCAAGTAATTGCAGTTTCTATTATAATGGAACTTATTTATTCATTTTGTTCCAGAAAGGAAAACTTCCAATACACTGAACAAAAGATATGCGGAAACATGAAGTATTGATTCTTTGAATATAATTGTTTATTTGCATTTTTTGAATTGACCTATTTTAAATTGTGAGTTTTATAAAACACATACACGTGTATTTTACCAAACTGCCTTATAGATTTTATAAAACACATACACGTGTATTTTACCAAACTGCCTTATAGATTTTATAAAACACATACACGTGTATTTTCCCAAACTGTCTTATAGATTTTATAAAACACATACACTTGTATTTTACCAAAAACTGCCTTATAGATTTTTCGGTCTAAAAATATTTTTTTTTTACAAAAATTAAAACAGTAACTACAAATGAATTAACAAAAATTAAAATAGAAAGACGAAATGTAATATCTAAAATCCACATTAAAATTAAAAAAGAGAGAACTTGAAAATTAAGGAAAAGGTATTTATTTATTTCCACAGCATTTATTCGCCTCTTTTCAGTCTGTTTCCACGTCCGTTTCGCAAATCAATAAGAGATTTATTGATATTTTAACTGAAGCATGCATAACCTGACGCGGTATTAAGAAATCCTCAACGAAAATCATTGCTTTTGTATGTTTATCGCTCCTCGATATTTTGTCATACAATAACAAAATGGTTCAAAATAAGGCGAATCGTCTTGAATTCTCAATCCACCAGTTGCAAGTAAATTAGAATACAATCTTGGTAACTTCCCCTCTCCCTGTCGGCCGCGGTTAGCGCTATCTCGGCCGATTTGTTTGCAAACGCTCTGTCCTTACGGGATTGGAACATTTAATCACGTATTGTCAACGTATTAACACTTTCAGTACCTGCTTTTTGAGTACTCAAGACAGTTTTATTATATGTAAAAACCAAATTAACACATCGATCAACAAGTCCCGGGACTAACTAATAAAACAACATTTGTTTGCCAAAATTCTTCTTTATTCATCAACATAGTCTCCTTCAAGAGCGATACAATCATTCCAACGCTTTCCTAACTTTTATATGCCAGCCGTGTAGAACGAATTATCTTTGGTTTCAAAATAGGCGTTAGTTGCGGCAATCACTTCTTCATTGGAGCCAAATCTTTGAGATTTTTTTTGCGACTTTGGCACTTTTCAAGCCATCGCTGAGTTTGAACGGCATTTTTTCCCATTAAAAAGCAATGTTTTATCAACACACGAAATACGGTTTTTTCCATTGTTTTGAAAATAGCAAAAGTAGCGTCACTAAAACCGCTGTAACTCAATGACACAATGTCGGAATGTCATGAAAGTTTGACATGTAACTTCTAAAGGTTAGTACTAACTGAGAATGGTATGGATTTGTTATTAGAGGCGCCATATGTTGGTTAGTCCCGGGACTTATTGATCGATATGTTAAAACACATAAATTCATATAAATAACTAAAACAACGTAAAAATTAGGTAGTCTTCATTACCATTAAGCCATATATATGCCTACTGGGATAGGTAGATCTCCATTTTATTCTAGCCTGGAACACTTAGTGCTCTTCATCATATTTAAAACATCAGTCTCACGTTCACATTCTTCCCCTTTAATCCCAAATGAAGTTACTATTGTACATTTTGAGAGAAAGACACAAAACATTGGTGTAATAGTCCATCGGTACCCGTCAAAACACAAAGAATGTCATATGCACACCTAAACCAGCACAAAACATTTTTAATCAACTTAAACTTACTCCTGAAAATTTCCAAAATCTCACGGCTACTTGCTGAAGTTGTCTACTAACTCCCTCCATCCACAATTCTCAACCCGATTTTTTTTTAGGTAGAAGCGCGTATGTCGGTACCAGTTCGCACATAATTCAGTCTTGTTTGTGCTCCCCTGATGATGAGGTGAAAGCCTTGAAACCGATAGGATTATACCGTTATATAAAGTGGAATAAACAGTGTTTGACTAAACAAATTACAAGATAAGGATTGTTACTATGGTGCCCAGCCTCCAATCTCGAGAAGACATACCAACAGAACATTGCCAAGTACATTATAAATAAAAAGTCCCTATAATTTATTAGAATTAATTTATAATATTCGATCAAAACGTTTGGTGAATGGCATCAGTGAGGCGGTATCTGAATAGCAGTACGAGAGCAATGAGATAATCCTATTCGATAAAGAACAAACCGGATAAAAAAAGACTGGGCACTTCCAGTCAAAAATTATATTAGAAATTTACGTGTACATGTGAAGGCATTCGAACTATCGACATGGGAGCAAATCATTATACATTTCTTCAAACTTTCGAGCTTATACTAGGCGCGTCCAGAAAGTAAAGAACGATTGCACACCACGCCCTGCGCCGATCCACCACCGCGATCGTATGCGCGTCAGTTAGCTCCTTCTCCCGATTCTGTGCGAGCCGAGTTTTGTTGCTGAACGGTCATGCGTCATTGTTCTGTAACCTTTCAAAATGGCTGCGCCCATCGAAAATCCCGCCAAATGTGAAGTGCATAGTGTCATACGTTTTCTGAATGCACAAAATGTTCGGCCTATCGAAATTTATAGGCAACTTTAAGCACTGTACATGAATCTTTCCAACAAATTTCACGATCGCTCCTACATGAAATAGTGACAGAGCACCTTGGCTACAAAAAAAATGTGTGCTCGTAAAAGAACGCGACTACATTGAAAAATAGAGTAAGGTACTGTGACTTTGTAAATAAAGTTTTGCGTTGATATCTTTCGTTTTTATTTAGTTATGCCAAAACGATATTTACTTTCTGGACGACCCACGTACTTTGTACTAGATTTGAAAGTTTATAAAATCTGTTTCAACCGTAATGAAAGAGTTACAAAAAATCAAGTCCGTGTCTATCGCCGAAACGAATTTCACTTTCGGGGTCCGCAGCGCGTCTCTGCATACAGATCAGTGTCCTGAGACCACTCCTCTTCCTCTACGTGCTGACATCCCTGCGGAGGTTCTCAAATGCCTATACTGCGCTCCCGTCAAGTCAATGCTTACCCACGTGGGACGAATATTTTCAAGTACTCAATAATAAATAGCAGACAGCCTAACAGAGAGGTCATGTTTTTATTTTTACGCTAGAACAGTATTTTTTCAACATTAGCCAAATTAACAATATATAATAGTGTGTTGGTGCCCACCTTGATTTGTGAAAGTCAATCTTGGACTTGGCAGAAGAAGGATAAGGGTAAGATTAATGCTGAAAATTTGTGAAGTGTCAATGTTTGAAAGAAGGCGGAATGAATACATCAGAAATGAATGGGTGGATAAAAGTATGGTTTAAGTTTAGATGAAGGAGCTTTAAGATGGTTTGGGCATATGGAGAGAATTAATGAAGAAATAATGACAAAGGGAATACACAGGTCACAAGTGCAAGGTGTATGTGGAAGAGGTAAACCGAAGAAAACGTGGCTGGACTAAATGTACCAGATTTTGAAATGTGAAAAGGGCCGAAACAAAGCCATAGAAATGCGTGCACATGTGCGGAGAATACATGGGGTGACTATGTAAGACAGAATACGGAATGGAGTAATTAAGGATAGCTGTGAACTTAAGGCTGATGTTTTGAGCAAGATAAAGAAGAACACTCTGAGATGGTTCGGGCACGTGAAACGAATGAACGAAGAAAGACTAACAAACAAATGTGAGTAGAAGGTTTGGCAGAGGAACACCAAGGAAAGTATGGTTGAATTAAATGAAATATATTTTGAAAGAAAAAAATGTAAAAATTCAGAGGAATCGCGGGAACTGTATGAGGTGTATGAATGTAGAAGTGGCGAAAGTTGTGTATCGCGATAGGAAAATGTGGAGCTCTCATCATTCAGCCTACTCCGATAGGATGACAGCGTGATGGTTGGTATATTAATATAACAGTCTTTTAGTTCTCTCACAAAAGAAAACCATCATATTTGGTCATTGATCACTTATGCAAGATTATTCTGTTTGATTAATATGATTATTAATTTCATCAACCTTGGTTAACCGGCTATTCAATTTTATCTCGAGAAATTTGTTTTTAATTTGACCTATAATTTTGTATTCTACTTGGATTATTAATTTCCTCGACCTTGGTTGATGACCAGTACAGTGCAGTTCAATTTTATCTCGAGAAATTTGTTTTTAATTTGACCTATACTTTTGCAGTGTGCTTGGATTATTAATTTACTCGATCTTGGTTGATGACTAAAACAATGGCAGTTCAATTTTATCTCGAGAAATTTGTTTTTCATTTGACCTACAATGGCAGTTCAATTTTATCTCGAGAAATTTGTTTTTAATTTGACCTATAATTTTGCATTGTGCTTGGATTATTAATTTCCTCGACCTTGGTTGATGACTAGTACACTGGCTATTCAATTTTATCTCGAGAAATTTGTTTTTAATTTGACCTATAATTTTGCATTGTGCTTGGATTATTAATATCCTCGACCTTGGTTGATGACTAGTACACTGGCTATTCAATTTATCTCGAGAAATTTGTTTTTCATTTGACCTATAATTTTGCATTGTGCTTGGATTATTAATTTCCTCGACCTTGGTTGATGACTAGTACACTGGCTATTCAATTTTATCTCGAGAAATTTGTTTTTCATTTGACCTATAATTTTGCATTGTGCTTGGATTATTAATATCCTCGACCTTGGTTGATGACTAGTACACTGGCTATTCAATTTTATCTCGAGAAATTTGTTTTTCATTTGACCTATAATTTTGCATTGTGCTTGGATTATTAATTTCCTCGACCTTGGTTGATGACTAGTACAATGGCAGTTCAATTTTATCTCGAGAAATTTGTTTTTCATTTGACCTATAATTTTGTATTCTGCTTGCCCATAAAACAATTATATTTATTTCTACTCGGGTCATGTATTGAAAAAGTGTACATTTCAAATGTTGGGGTGGAAAGCGCGGTAGAGGCAGATCAATTAAAGATCAAATGAAGGACAATGTGAAATAAGGAAAAATAAGAAGTAAAAATATCATAGGAGCTGTTTGAGAATGTGTATAGATATTGAACAGACGAAAGATGTGTGCCGAGATAGGAAAGCCAAACGTTCCGTCCTTTCTGCCTACCCCAGCAGGAAACGGCATGACGATGTGTAATTACGTATGCAAGTCATGTATTATCGATACGGTTTGATTTTTTTTACTTTCCATGTTGTACTTATATATTGGTAATTTCATACATCATATTTTGAAAGATAAACAAACGTATTATATACCTTGAATTGTTAGTTTTTTAAGATGTTGATATGCTTCTTTTGCCCTATAATTATTACTGTGTTTATGTAAATGGCATTTATGTGTCCTTTATTTCGTCAATAAATAAATAATTACATTCATTTGTCATATCAACACGCAATTTCCTTGTCAGGTCGAAACAAATGAAAAAGCGACATTTTCTATCGTGACACATCTACTCGTTCTCTGCGTGCACACATTTTTTAATAGATCTGCTTTAAAAAAAACATTTTATCAACCGATACATATTACATACATACCATTTTGCTGTCGGGATAGGCGAAGAGGACAGATAGTTTTCAAATTCATAAACCAATTTTATATAGTGCCGTTAGATAGTAAACTCTCCTTGAGGGCATTCTAACTCGGGACTCGAACCCACAATTATTAAACAAATCACGTCAGGCAGCTATTGCAGCGCCCCAGCGAGTCGTGTGTAACACTTTCTTTGTATACAATACAACCTTGTGGGATTATTGCCATGAGGCAATCTTCTTCAACTATCCAGAAAGATGTTTATGCAGCCTTAAGTAAAAACCAGATTGATTTTTTTTTTTAAATCTGGGTTCCAGCGGGAATAAAACCCACAACCTCAGAGTCGGAAGACAAGCGTCGTATCAACTAGGCCACGGAGGTCACCACTCACCCCATCTCAACACGAATCGTTTGCCTCTTCCATATCCATATAGTTTCTCATACAAATCCTACGATTTTTTCTTACATTAGTTACATTAAACACGTTGATTTATTCTACTAACGTTATTTTAAGACCAATCACTAAAAAGGCGGATCAGTTACCGAGTAGCTTTTTACCCGCAAATTCTTAAGATAAGAGATCTTCTCCCTGTTTGCCTTTTATTTATCCGTTTGTCTCCCCCCAGCCCGAAGGTTGCGTGTTTAATCCCCGTTGGAACCCAGATATTTTTTTAAAAAAGGACTAGTCCGGTTTTCGCTTAAGGCCTTCTTGAACATATTTCTGAATGTTTAAGTTCGCCAGGTTGTCTGCATACGATGCAAATGCAATACAATACGCGAAAGCTCTTCAATATTTATTACACGATCCAACAAAGAAATCTTTAGAATACGTCTATAAAGCCACATCTCAAAAACCTTGATCCTACTATAAATCGACTTAAAGGAAAAAGAAGTTTAAAATTATATTACTATCACATATAGGAATATCAGCGAAGGCTTCTTTGTAGCTCGTCTTTTCTTGGTACGTTTTCTACGATTTCCTACCCTTATACAAAGCTGATATTTATTAATTTTGTAACACATCTGTCAATAATAGTACGAGCTTATAGAGATTTGCCGTTGCTAGTCCTGTGGCGTGAGATTATCTGCCTCTCAGTATTAAGAGATATGGGTGGCCTGTGCAGCTTTAATAAGTACTGGAAGACAACTCTTTCTGAGACGTTTTATCAAAATGTATGATGTTACATGAACACTACACTAAACCTAAAGCCGAATGTGTTACTATTGTAAGATACCTACCTAAATAAATAAATAATTGTCAAAATAAATAAGTGAATTGTTAAACATAATTAAATTAAATTAATTATTGTTAAAATAGTAAACATACAGGGTCAATGACCGATGAAGTATTTACAGATTGTCACACGCCAGGAACAACAACAATGTTTACTATTTTATAGTATTTGCGACCTGTCTAGCCGTCTCCGAATACAAATAAATATCTACCCGCCAATGCACGCGCTAGAGTAAGACAGAATATGTATCGCGAACTGGTTCACTCATTTGTATAAATTACCCACGCGCCGAGAAATAAATATAGATTATTATTGTTCATTCAACTGTCAAGACTTGTTATTGATTGCCCGCTGTCCACTTTCGCTTTCATCCGCATTCTTGAGTATTTATATTTAAATAAATACAAATCAAAATCATCACGACGTATCAAGATAAGCACTTCGCTACATTGATGACCCTGAACGAGAAGGAACGCAGAATCGACTAAAACGAATATAGCGATGTCGATATCAAAATCATCAGCACGTCCTAATAGGACACATGCTACATTGATAACGACCATCGCTACACTATCATACGTGTATATAGGAAGATCTACCCTTGATAAATTTTCTGCGGATTTCTTAACAAATGTTTTTTCTGAACATATGCATATACGGGGAAGTACATACTCCAATGGCCGCAGTCACTACCTTCCTATCCTTACAATCAACCCACGGGTGTACATGTATATGTGTATATATTTATAAAATGTTGAATATGTCAATGGTAATCAGTTGCAAATCCTGAGTTAGAGCGCCCTTCGAAAAATCTGATGTATATATAAATAGCCCTTTTATTATTCTAAATCAACTTTATTAAATTATATTATAATTCATGCACAGTTTGTAGTTTCATTATTCACTGATAGATTTTATTGCCTTATTCTGAATTTGAATCGAATTGAAAGGGTGGCTAATGACAAGGCGGTGCTGATTTGTGTGCGTAATTGACAATTTATTTGGGTTTTGCGGAAGAAGATTTTGTAAATTGAATACAGTAAATAGATTTCCCTTCAAATAAAATGAATCTCGGTGAATATCAATCTGGAGAGAATCGATATACGGTGGATGAATTTGCGGTAATTCAATTTGTTCATGGGGGTAAACTAATACACCAATGATCCCTAGGGTGGGGGGTAAGCCAAAGACTTTTTTTTGTATTCCAAAAACTATTATATATTTGAGAAAGTGGATGACATATTTCGTATATTTATTCAACACTTTCTGTTATTCCAAGAAAAGAAAAACAGAAATGGTCATAACCGGATTGTCTTATATACCAGTGCCACTCAGACCGTGGTTTGCAGGCCACTGTTGGTCCGCGACGAAATTTCACTAAAAAAATTATATACTATACTACATCAATAAAACGTTTTACATTGTCCGTTTCACGCAACACTGTCGTCTATCGAATACAGACGCAATTGTACCGGACAGGGTACAAATGAACTGTAACGTAGGTGTGATGGTTGCTGCGCAGCGCTCGGAGAATTGAGTCGCGGTTCCAAAGGCGTAGATCGATGAGAAGGTAGCGGGGTGAAGAGATTCCTCTTAGGCAGGCCGGTAGCGGGTCTCAAGTAAAACACAGTCGAGTCGGTTTGTACTGAGAATATACTCGTATATTTCAAAAATGGAAATGACGCTTATTATGAACGCTCAATCGGTCATCACAAGCACTCATACCTCGCGAAATTCAACATTCTCGCGGCTTGCTTAAACCGACCGACCGTGCCATAGTCACGACGCCTCGTCCACAAGTTCACATTACAGGCGTTTTTATTTATTTTGTAATTAAATTCATTGTCATTATATTTTTCATATGTATTAGGTTTATTACTTTAAAAATGTATGGGAACTTCGCTCTCTTCGATTTAAAATATAAATTAATATCACCTGAGAGTGTCTAGACATCTTTGTTCCCGGCAGCCCGAAAAAGATCCCCATCGCCCTTTATGCCAGTCCAATCACGTATATTGCGGAGGCAGGCGGTGCGATTTGCCTCCTGCCAACACCTCTTCGGCCTTCTATTTTGCCTTGGATGATCAGGTGCAGTAATTTGTATTTTGCTCCTCTAAGTACAAGACCCAATTTTTTATTTAATTTCGCAAAAACACTAGTCCGCTATCGATCGGAATGAAAATAAACTGGCCCATCAACAAAGAAAGTTTGAGATGCACTTCTCGATACAACGTGTAATACACGATTCGATTATTGTATTGATTGGTACTTTTCTGTCACCATTCTCTCAATAAGACAGCCTTCTCTGTCTAATGAAAACAATTAGAAACATGATAATATATTATATTCTCACTTATCTCAGTAATAATAACGTTGCAAAATCAATACGATTAGTCACATTTCAAATAATCGTCGAAACACTCAATTGCGCGCGTTTTAGCTTGTTACAGCCCCCGTCGAAATTAGCCAGTCGTAGCTTTGTGAAGCAAGTGAATGTAAAAAAACTAACAATACCAGTATAGAGAGCAAATGAGAATGGAAAGCGGGGTAGAGGAAGACCGAGGAAAATATGGATAAATCAAATGAATGAAATTTTTGAAGAAGGCAACAACGAAAGTCGGAGAAATCATAGAAGCTGTATGAGATGTATGGATGTAAAATATGGAGGCGTGAAAGGACGACGCACAAGAGGAAGAATCCCAATACGTTGGACAGATCAAGTGAGAGACGCAACTGGACTATCCTTGACAACTGCCCTTCGAGCAGCGGAGTGCAGGAAATGATGGAGGGGAGTACGAGATACACGACAGGATGATGATGGATCTAAACGAGGCGAAAGATGTTTGTCGAGGTAGGGAGGGATGGTACTCTGTCCTCTCTGCCTAGACCTAATAGCATGGTCGTACACGATTTTGAAAATACAATATAGCGAGATTTGGGTTTTATCAGAAATTGATAGTGAAACATGGTGGATTTAGTCAAGCGTTCTAGCAACTAATCCACGGAGATTGACAAAAGACGAATTATTAAATTGGGCATGCATAAATTATCAATCATTGGGCTTGGAAAGTTTCGTTACTTTGAAAATATGACACAGATATGTGTAATGACAGATTATTTTATAGAACGATAAATGTATGATTTTATTTTACAATAAATTGCATAAATGGAAAAGTGAATCCTTGACGAGTACAAGTATCTATCTAACAATGCAAAAAATCTACATTTGTATTCTCCAATAGATATAGAGAATCACTTCATTAGGAATTGATCTCGTTCCTTTAACACAAATTTCATATATTAGTTCTTAATACTAAAACACTCAGCTGAAACAGTCGCATCATTACTTCTACTTATATTCCAGGCCATCACATACACAATATCAACCGCATCATAATCTCAACCACATCAAAAGCACGTCCAACATTTCTTCATCACATGATCTACGTTCGCAACAGTTGTTCACTCAATTGGCTATGTGGAGACTTACAATAGCTCCTCACCCCCCATGTATAAAAGCTACGTTGTTAAAATGTCATTTTGACCTTTTCAGACAATGGCGTCCATTATAATGGACACAGATTTCATACGTACTATGTAAACAACTTTGTGATATATTTCTGTTCGCAAATGAAGTGTAGAATATTGTTGTTTATTATTTTTTTATTATTATTTAACAAAGTAATATATGGTTAATTATTTAACAAAGTAATAATAATATTCGCCAAAGGCAATACCTATAAACAAATTTATATCTTAACTAATCTAATTTATATAGTATATTATAATTATGAAATAACTTCATTTTAATTGCCTACATGTTATTTTAATTGTTTTAATAATCTTAATATATAATTTTTTAACTTATTTTTTTTCCTCTATGTAATTTTTCTTCTTTTTTGATGTTTTGTATTTTTCAAAGTAATTGGGCTAAGCCTGTTTTGAAAAAATAAATAAATAAATAAATTTCTTAGAAATGTGTAGTTGACACCTACATACTACTTGTAACTAGATAACAATTCTTACAACAATTTTTTTTTAACAAGAACAAGTCCACTCGTTCAGGCTACTGTGTAGAATATTGTATTATTGAATTTGAACGTTTTGGGCGCCATCTATCTAAACCAACACGACATAATGTTGCATTTAATGTAAATAATACACTCACAAGCTAGAATATTTTTTTAAACCTAAGAATTAATTCAAGTCTGACGAAGTTAAAATTAAAGGCGCGATAATACAAAAATAACCAAGATTTAAGACATACCCAGCTTAACAGCTTTCCGCTTTACGTCGGCGCGCTAATACGGTGCTTGGAAAATGTACATAAATCAATCAATATGTATAATTATCGGCGCTTGCATTTTTCTCTGATTGCAGTCGATACATTACAATGTCAAAATGCTAGGATTTTCTATGACCTGGCAAGCGAAACAAATTATATAATTCATTTTATGGCGGTGATTTCAAATGTAACTTGCCGTACAAGCGAGGTACGCCTATATTTGAATATAATTTATATAAAAAAAAGCAACAAGTTTATAGTTTTCCATACACATAAAAATACAACAAAAAGCGTCATACTGGATGGAAGTCACGCGTTTTACTAACTTAGCCAGAGAGGTCGTCAATTTTAGGCCAAAATTATTGGATTGGGCGTGGAAACAGTAGCTTGGAAATAATAATTTTACAAACCGATAAATGTACAGTTTTACTAATAATTTACTATAAATCGTATAAATGAAAAGGCGAACTGTCGAATCGAACAATGCAAACATCTATATTTGTATTATCCTATAAATTTATCACATTGGTATCTGATTGCAGTTGATAAATTAGTGTAAACATGTTTCTAGGATTTTATATGCCCCGGCAAGTGAAACAAAGGATGTGATTCATTTTATGGCGGTGATCTCAAATGTAACTCGCCGTACAAGCGAAGTACGCCTGTAGTTGAATATATTTTATAAAAAAAAAACAATACAAAGTTTAAAGTTTTCCATACACATAAAAATATAACAAAAAGCGTCACGGTTGGATGCGTCATATAACCGTGAAAACAAAAGGTTTATGGAGATAGAGGTAAATTGAGAAGGCATGAATAATAATCACGACTATAAAAAGATCGTCAAGTTAGCGAGAACAGTGCATTCCTCGCGCGCATGCAGAGCCCTACACCACAACAGTCCATAGAATATATCAGCGCCATGCAAAGGCCACACTCCAACTTATCAATGGATAACGGAGATGGAAAAAATAAATCTCATTTTGTAATATTTGTAACAAAAGTACTCCAACAGCAGGTAAAAGATTTGAAACGTGTTTATTCAAACACTTCATTGCACAGATTGAGTTTATTTCAAAATTATAGCCACCAACCAAGCAGAAAAATTGCTCAACAATTTTATTTTCAATGTTAGGTGAAAGATTTACATAAGAGCTTTATATAACATAAAGAAAATGATGTGATAAGACAGGATTTAAGATATCTTTAAAACAAGAACTCTTTGACGATTTAAATATAGCAAACATACCAATTAATTTGTGGCCAGAATATGGCCTCCTGATTTAAGTCGTGAAGAGAATCTAATTAAAGAGTGGAAGAGTATGTCGCAAATCGACCAACTGCCTCTTGTTACGGAAACAAGAGAACCACCGCCACTCCGTCTTACCTCCCGTTGTCCAATGCAGAAGACTCTATAGCAAATAGACAACAGACAGATCGAAGATACATGGCATTCCCGTTGGATAAAATGTTAAGTAAAAACAGGCATCTTGTGGGCGACCCAACAGTGGGGCTGCCTGAGTTTCCCCTTCCTCGGAAGGGATGGTATACTGTAAATGCGGAGTGGGCCGCACAGCATATGATATGCACAAGTGGAGCATCGCGGAGTCGCCTTTCTGTGAGTGTGGGGAAATCCAGACTATAGATCACGCCGTACACAGCTACCCACTGCATGTGTTCTCTGGAGGCGTACAGGTGGTACACAACTGGACGCTGTCACCTGTTTGGAGCAGACATACTGCGTGTGAGGGCCAAACGCTGAAGATTTGCGACCAGAAGACAGAAGATATTGGAAATACGAAAAGAGGGGGAATCAGGAAACACGCAAACGTCACAAAAGGAAAATAACATGCATTTTGAGCATAATACATACATGCATACCACAACGCCATTTCACTGTCGGGGTAGGCAGAGGATAGAGAGCCCGACATTTCTATCTCGACACACATCCTTCGACTCTTCAACATCTATACAATTTCTCTGATCTTTTTATTTTTCCTTCTTTCAAATATAATATAATTCGCTCGATCCAATCTCACTTTCCTTGGTATCGCTTTACCACGCCTTCTAGTCATATTTGCAAAGCATATTTGTTTTGTTAGTCTTTCTTCATCCATTCATTCTACATGTCCAGACCATCTCAGAGTGCTGTTCTTCGTCTCACCTAACGCATCAGCCTTAAGTTCACTTTCGCATAATTTAAAAACAAATTAGATCCGATGTAACTGTAAAAACTGGCCATACCGATAGCCTATAGATTCAACTACACCATAAAACTCATACCTCGCTTCAGTGACGTAGCGTGTTTTCTTTAAAGTTCATGCCTTCTTTCTATTTCGGCTTCTTTATAATATTTTCTAAACAAACACATGAATCTACTATTTCAATAGTCTTCCCGCCATAATGACAGACTGCCCTTAAACATCAGATCCCATAATGCTTTATAATATTTTCTAAACAAACACATGAATCTACTATTTCAATAGTCTTCCCGCCACAATGACAGACTGCCCTTAAACATCAGATCCCATAATGCTTTATAATATTTTCTAAACAAACACATGAATCTACTATTTCAATAGTCTTCCCGCCACAATGACAGACTGCCCTTAAACATCAGATCCCATAAAGGTTTTTTTTATTAAACTCACATATTTTAGTAATAGTTTATAATAAGACAAGAATTATTTGAAAAATGAAAGAGAAAAACAATTAACTTAAAATGTCCACAAACCCGGCAAATGCAGGTTCGATTCCTGTCGGTACTCAAACATTTTAAAGGGTTCCGATGTGGTTTTCATTAAAATCTTGTTGAAAACCTTTCTGGTTAGTTAAAAGAGATGGTCACATGGCAATAAACAAACCAGCTTATATTGCATACAGCAATAAACAAACCAGGTTATATTGCATACAGCAAAAGTTTAATAAAATAAAATAATTGTTATGAAAACGTAGTAATTCGAAAATTCAACCATAATAATTGTAGAACCAATAATCAAGGGCATAAATGAATTGTAGCTGCAAAAAAGTCAAGTCTCACAAGCACAGAGGACAATGTCAACATTGGCATTTTTCTACCGTCTCGGGTGAAGAGCTGGCGGCGGCGCTAATTATACCACAAACCGGTTTGATAGAGCCGACTGAATATTCGCAACAGACACGGCCAACGGTCGAGGAATTTGCGGATAAAACTCCACTACACCACGGATCTACTGAGATGCCCTCCCCGCCCCCGAGACACCGGCCAAAAGCGAGGCGATATCGGCTCGACTGCAACGTCTTGGGAGAATAAGCTCTATATTGACTGCTAGAATACTAAACATGCTAAAATATCTGATTTAGCGAAGATGCTATGCAAATTTTAACTTGATTCTACTGCTTTGACAACAGTTATTCGACCATTGCTATGGCGTATTCTTTTAATTTTGAGACAAAAACAGTTGTCATATAGAAAAATGGGTCCTTACGATCGTTGCTATTCCATCTCGAGTAAGACAACAATATCTACAACTTTAGGCAACAGTTAGCAAGCTTGTATTATATAAAAAAAATGCGCTTTAAACATAAAGGAAAAATACATATGAAAGCGTCATTAGACCTGTACTCTACTATGGAGTTGAGTGCTTGTCAACAACTAAATCCCAAGAATAGAGATCAAGTTACCGAAATGCGAATGCAGCGATGGATTTCAGGAGTAAGCAAGAAAGACAATTAACGAATAAATACACAAGAGGTACTCTAAAAGTTGCTACAATAGCATTGACATTGAAAGAAACTAGGTTACGGTGACATGAACAAAAGAAACCAGCAAGTGTGGGAAACCGGGAATGAAAGTCCCTGAATACAGGGGGAAGAGGTTGTCCAAAGAAGCAACAAAAGGATAGTATCAACCAAGACATGAATGAACTCAATCTGACTTGGGAGATGGCCTTATACAGAGCACGATGGAGAGGCAACTTGTCACGCAGATGCCAAATAAATAAAAAAAATGCGAGTTCGCTGTGGTGAGGTGAGGTAGCCGGGTTGAAGTCTGTTTTCGATTTGAATATAGCTCCTAAACAATCCAGTCAAGTACGTGAAATATACCAAAGTATGAAGGAACGCAAACATTTTGAAATATACTCGTCTATATTACCATACCAATAAAAAAAAATCAATATATCAGTACAGACGAGTACCGCGTCCCTGTCGAGGTAGCTGGATATCAAAACGACAGATCTCCAGACTTTTCTATTCACGTACACACCCTTTACCTTTACCAAATTCATATACCTATCTCGTCACATATGCGCTATTCTATTTCTCATACACCTTACCTATCCCTCAGTTATTTTTGTCTAACTATCCCTTTCGATTATTTCTTTAATTTACATCTTTCTTGCTCTCTATTCATTTCAAACATGCACATTTGTTTTGTAAGTATTCAGCAACTCCTTTCTCAACGTGGTCAAAACATACTAAAATTCCCTTTTCGATTCTTTATAACAACCGGCTCTAACGAACAGTTGATTTATTTAACACTTCATTGCAATAACAATCTGGAGGGCTTATTTCCAGGTGGCAATATTTTCCAACCAACCAGACAAAAGTAAATAAAGCAAGGTCGTAAAAAATATTCAAATTATTATTAATCCTGATGAAATTTATGGGCACATGCATAATAAAGTAAAAAATGAGATATCATCAATCAAAGAAAAAGGAAGTTATGGTGGAGGAAAGAAAAATCAGGACTGAAACACGTTATATTAGTGTGTTTCGCAGTCGCTTCTTAACCCTTCAGGCACGTATGACGTGCACCGCACGCGCATTAAAACCAAAACTCCCCACAGGGACGTATGACGTGCACCGCACGCGCACCAAAAATCCCACACAAAGATGGATGAAAACAGTGCCCTGTTTTATCATCTATTTATATGAGCAATAGTTTAACGATTTCGTTAAAAACGATCTCCATAAAAAAAAACGTCCCTGGGACAGAAAAAATGTTTTAGGCATACGGGCCTGATGGGTTAAAGCATGCCAAGGACGGAGCGAGTCTAACATTGGTTTGTAACTGATTGCAGAGTCTCTCTGCATGGACAGTAAAGGACGACGTAAAAAGAAGAGCGATGAGCTGGGAAGGCCAATAAACAATCGCTGTCTGAGCGTAGCGCAATTCCATGATCGGAAAGACGTTGAAATTTTTCGGCGAGATAACATATAATAGGGGGACCGGAAAGAAATAAAAAAAAAAGTAATACATTTAAAAATTTTATTTAAAAAAAATACAAAAAGAAATTAATCAATGAAATAGTTTCCATCGTTTTCCAAGACCTTTCTCCATCTATCAGGCAGCTTTTCAATTCCATTTTTGTAAAAAAAAAATGGTTTTTCCTTAAAAAACTTTTCGATATGATTTTTTACTTCATCAATATTTTTGAATGTTTTATCGCGGAGGGAGTGTTCCAATGATCTGAAAAGGTGATAATCTGAGGGGGCTATGTCAGGGGAATAGGGGGGGTGAGGTAAAAGTTCCAGTCCAAGTTGCATTATTTTATTCTGGGTGATTATCGCAGTATGTGGCCGCGCGTTATCCTGTTGAAGCATCCTGGGTTGGTTATTGACCAAAAGTGGACGTTTTTTTCTTAGTTCCTCTTTCATTCTCTCCAGTTGTTGACAATAAAGAGCTGCATTAATTGTTTCTCCTGGTTTCAATAGTTCATAGTGAACAACACCTTCGATATCCCACCATACACAGAGGAGAACCTTTTTTAGAGTCAACGTTGGTTTTGGTGTAGGAACAGCCGACTGGCCCCGAGAAAGCCATTGTTTTTTTCGTGTGGGATTATTGTACAAGACCCATTTCTCGTCGCAAGTTATTATTCTTCGAAGAAATGGGTCCACTTTATACCTGGACAAAAGGGACGTGCATATCGTTATTCGCTGCTCGAGCGCAGCTGGCGTCAACACGTGCGGAACCCAAACTCCTTGTTTATGAATTTTTCCAATGCGACTAAGATGTTCCTGCACTGTTGACCATGGACAATCGAGTTTAATTGATAATTCAGCTATTGTTTGACGAGGGTCAGATTCAACCAATGACGTCAGCGCATCATCATCCAATTTTGTTGGTCTTCCAGTTTTAGGGGCGTTCTTCAGGTCCCTATCATTATTTTTAAATTTTTTTATCCATCTATGACATTTATTGAGTCTTAATACGTCTCCATATGTAGCAGTAATTGTTTCTGTCACTTCTTTCGCCTTCAATCCCCGGTCAAATAAAAACAACATACAGTGGCGTAAATGTTCTTCGTCAATAGTCGGCCTTGACATTCTTCACAAACGACGGAAAAAATAATCTTTGCAAAAATAATGAATTTACAACCCTCACAAACTACTAGCACCAAAAAGCACGTGTTTTCTCTTTTGTGTCTCGACGCAGACTGACCTTAAAGTGGTACTCCCGAAAATTTTTATTTCTTTCCGGTCCCCCTAATATTATCTGAATATTCTTTACTCAATCACATCAATGTAAGTATTAATTACAATAAATATCACTTATTTATATTACGCGGCCCTTATCACTCTTTTTCAATACCCAAACTTCATTTTCATACCTACACACCTTTGCACATTTTGCAACATTTTGAAAATTTTGCGATTGATTTATTTGCAAAATAGTGCTAAGTCGGCGTTTTTTCATCAGCAACACACAATTCAATACCCATATCTTAACATATCTAGAGAACATGCTTCCATTATAGCGAAAATCCTCAATTCTAGTATTTCATTGTTTACCCATACATTACAAATACTCAAAGAATCACACGAGAAAAATGAGAAAATCCGTTAAATTTTATAAAAACAAAACTTTTACAAAAAAAATCAAATGAAAACTTCAATTATTCGTTTAATTGTTCTTCTACCCTGTATCTAATTATGCAGTACTTGGAGTATATGAACAGATTTCCTTCTTGACATCGAGGAATTTCTGCGTGCACACTCGAGCAAGCATACTTACGAGTATATGGGAACTAGACGGACTGGAAAAAGTTGCTATATAATTAAATATGTACTATAAATATGGAGGAATATGTAAAAAGTATTTCAATTATTTATCTGAAGGCGAGAGTTTTTGCGAAGGTTTGAAATGTGATTTAACCAGGGCTGTGGAGTCGGAGTCGGAGTTGGAGTCGGAGTCGCGGAGTCGCGGTGTTTGGGCCGGAGTCGGAGTCGGAGTAGGAGTCGTAAAAAACGAGCGACTCCGACTACTTTTTCGTTAAAATTTAAAGTACATTTTTTTTTAATTATTATAATGAATGTGTATTGTGCACGAATATTAAACTTGCAGGCGCAAGTCGCGCCGATATGGTGAATCACCGAGATCCATTTAATGCATCAAGTCTACGAAAATGTGTTTGTCTCCTTCTTTCTCACGTCG
Organism: Odontocerum albicorne; assembly: GCA_949825065.1. NCBI lineage: Eukaryota > Metazoa > Arthropoda > Insecta > Trichoptera > Odontoceridae > Odontocerum > Odontocerum albicorne. The sequence goes on from OX463850.1 coordinate 36,148,662, forward strand.
AAAGAAAATTCTGTTGGCTGGGATCTATGTTAACCCCATGGTTCGATCCATATTGACGGAAGAACAAATAAATAGAGCTAAAAACGCTCTTTTTGAATTAACCGTTCGTATGAAAGGCCTTCGACTAGAAAAAGAGACGACAGCAGGCAGCGTACACCAAGTATCATCATCTTCATCCGACACCGCTGAATCTGAAGACGATTTAGAAAAATATCTCAATGAACAAGATAAACTAAAACGTCCTCGTTTGAATCACAATCCCAATATAGATGAAGGAGACTCCATTTCAAAATTTTAAATTGAATTTTATGATGCATTGAAAATAATGGAAAAAATTGATCGAACTTATAAGTTAAATGTTGAAATGGCAATACAGCGGTATGTAGAAATCGTAAAAGATTCAGCATTGATCGTTACAGCATTACCGCCAACCCAAGTATCCGTAGAGCTGTTATTTTCCGCTCTTAAAATTCTCAATTCTGATTTGAGAGCCTCTACGAATACAGATTTAATAGAAGCAATGTTGTTTTTAAGAATAAATTTTAATAAATAATTATTAAAGTTTGATCTTGTTTTATTTTTATCCGTATAACATGAAAAAAATGGCTATATGCAAAGGTAGGAAACAACCTGATAAAATTGAGCTTTTTTGAGTCGGAGTTGTGGAGTCGGAGTCGTGGAGTCGGAGTTGTGGAGTCGGAGTCGTGTTGTTGGTACATATAGGAATCGGAGTCGGAGTCGGAGTCGTGTTTTTTTTTTCGACTCCACAGCCCTGGATTTAACTAATAAAAAAGCGTTTTGCAAATATTAAGTCATTATAATTCTGAAAAAATAGACAATTGTTCGAAAACTATAATAAATATTTCAAACTAAGTTCTAAAGGTTTTTTTTTAAATAGGCAATCCACCCAAACTAGGATGATTTGTGCCACCAAATTAAAGTCATGCAATAATATGAGTCAATACAACAAAACATTTTTTTTAAATGACGATTCTAGATAATTCTATGTTTCAACTAATTAAACTTAAAAAATTGTCATAATCTTACATATCAGTAGTAACGGAAATAAATAAGGACAGATTAGAGGCCCTAGAAATTTCTAAGTCAGTACATCGATCCGAACATCTGGTAAACAGTTATATCCCAAAAATCTCTCCGCTCTTGGCCGAAATCGTCCCATGTCTCCCTCACCCCTCAGCCCCCAGCCGTTGAAGCGTGCACGAGTATATCGGTACCAGTTCGAACAGAATTCAGCCTTGTTTGTGCTCTCCTGAAGATGAGGTGAAAGCCTTGTAACCGGTAGGGTTATACCGTTACAAAAATGTGGAATTAACAGTGGTTGATAAAAATAAATTACAATAAACTTAAAAAATTTAACGATCGATCTATAAATGGAAAAGTTCCTCGAAGAAAGAAGAAACGCAACATTCCTTGGACGCGGTAAAGATATGGATCTATGTAAATGAAATCTGTATCGCAAAGGACAACCGAAAAATACATGGTCTATAGTTTCATCATCCAGACCACACTCGTAGCCGATATTATCCACAATATCCATTCTGTAAAGGTGACTAGCCACTACGCAGTGGCCTGTTCTCAAACGACACTTCCATCTTATTCATTCTTATTATATTAAATCATGGTTTCAAAGGGATAAATGTTTTTATATACAAATACTAAAAAATCACTACCGAAGGTGCCATCGTTGAATTTACATTTATTTTTATATCTAGAATTTCCGACTCTTTACCAGTACATGTAATTTCGTTTATTTATATCTAGAATTTCCAACTCTCTACCAGTACCTGTAATTAATTTATTTATCTCAAGAATTTCAGACTATTTGCCAATACCTGTAATTTCATTCATTTATATCTAGAATTTCCGACTCTTTACCAGTACCTGTAATTTCATTTATTTATATCTAGAATTTCCGACTCTTTACAAGTACCTGTAATTTCATTTATTTATACCTAGAATTTCCGACTCTTTTCTAGTACATGTAATTTCATTTATTTATGTTTGAAGTTTCCACTCTTCACCAGTATGTACCTACACTTATATGCATTTATACGAATAGTTGTATCAATACTTTTTTGCTCTTCACTAGTGTCTTGACTAAACTCAAATGAATAATAAAAGTTGTATAGAAAATAAAACACAACAAAATAATGTTATGAAAATTTGAATACATTAGAAAGAAATGGGTTATTGTGATTTTTCAAAAATAAATAAATTTTCGAATGGCCTTAAAAATCTATTGTTATGACTCCAAGTGAACAGCATTGAATTTTTTTATGTACGAAACTCTTTCGGCATCTCGTAATTTTTATTGCTTCTTTCGTCATTCGAATTGATTTCGCCATAAAACGTAAAAAAAAACACGATATTTACATACGAACAAGAAAGCTGAAACATCAAACGGTGGAAAATGATTCATAATTATAATGAAATGTAAAGATCATGGTCAACACACACTCAATAATAGTTGTCATTAAAAAATGTGTCAATTTTAAATTACAATTAAAAAAAAACAACACTGCTATCTTAATCAATAATGTATTTTGCAATGGCTTGTTGATATTTATTTATCAGGTTGCTGTTTTTAAATATTTTTTTCGACTAGCTCTCACACTGGTCATTAGAAAAATTGAAAAAAAATATCAGTGATCGAACCAAATAATCCGATGGAACAAGGTCAAGTGAAAATTGTGGGTGAGGTAAAACAGACCACCAAACTCCAAATATAATATTTTTCTTTGTACTTGCTGTATGAGGTTTCGCGCTATCACAGAGGCCAACGTTTATTCGATTTACTCGTGTGAACACTGGACGATTTTCGGGCCAACTTTGATGGGAGCGCTGTATCTGCTGGACTTATAAATCCGCATGAACTGTTTCATAATGGGATAGTATTTTTGTATATTTTTAGCACACGCTGTACTTTTTTTCTTTTCCTTTCCTCTCCACCGTCCCTTCCTTTTCTTTTGATTGATGATATCTCACTTTACATGAAAAGGAATGTTCGGGTGATTGTCCGTCTTTGTGGGGTTTATAGACATATGCTCACGTATGTGTTTATGAATTTCGTGGTGATTGATAGTCATTTGAATTATTCATGCGACCATGTAACTTGCTTCATTTACTTTTGTCTGGTTGGTTGGAAGGGATTGCCGCATAACAATAAGCCCGCCAGATTGAATTTGCAATAAAATTGTTAAATAAATAAATACTTTCTCGGCTAATATGCGAGATTGGAAAGAACCTTTACCAATGAAGGCACCACATCACACATCGCACTTTCTCCAGAAAATACATCTTAAACAACCCTAGGTCACCCACTTTCGGAAAAGTGGCGGCCTAAGGTTGTTTAAGATATGTTTTCTGGAGAGAAGGCGATGTGTTATACGATAGCTTAATTAGTAAAGCTGCTGTCATAAAAACAGACATTGTTGGTTCGAGTCCAGCCCGCATCCTTTTTTTTTACATACTCGTATTATTATCTTTGATGATCTATATTCTGTTTATTATCCTTTCCAATATCACATGTTTCATTATGGTTTATTATCCTTTCCAATATCACATGTTTCATTATGGTTTATTATCCTTTCCAATATCACATGTTTCATTATGGTTTATTATCCTTTCCAATATCACATGTTTCATTATGGTTTATTATCGTTTCCAATATCACATGTCTCATTATGGTTTATTATCCTTTCCAATATCACATGTCTCATTATGGTTTATTATCCTTTCCAATATCACATGTTTCATTATGGTTTAAAAGCTAGAAATGAATTATACCGCAACGATCTTACAACACACACACGATTATTTTTTTCCATAAGCTCAATATACGTATAGTCGTCAATTCGATCATACTTACATTTTTTTAGTTCCCTCAGTTATTTTTTCCCTATTGTTTGCATTTCGGTGAGGTGTTACACGTTCAATTTTAATATCATAAAATAATAAACGCGTTTTATGTGTAATAGGAAACTTGGGTACCATAAATACACCTGGTAATTAAATCTTTATTAAACCTTTTAACGATAGAATCATCAATAAAAATATATCGTATTTGCTATTCTACACAAAGCGGTATAATGAATACTCGTATATAGGTAGGTGAAGGTTACCTTATCTGTTAACATTTTTAACGATATACTTAAATATACGATGGGTTACCGCATTAAAAACAAAGCGTTAATTTTCAATGAATCTAGTCCACAAACAACAGACTTATTGTGTATAATTAGTAATAACGATGTTTCCAAAGTGATGAATTTTTTAAAAATATATAATAGAATAAAATATGACAAAAGTATCAGATTATACTAGTTCAATCATGTCTTGAATATTCATATATATTTCATATTTATAAGTCTCACTCCCTCGTATAAAATGACTTAAAGCCGTGCTGATTTCAATGTTGAATTATAAGAAACCACGGCTTTAATCAGGCGTTAGTTGTCAAATAATTGGTTGAATAAAGTGGAAATGAAACAAGTAGCTTTTCAACGGGAAGAGAACGAGGAGTGGGTCTCTACTTAAGTATGTGAGTGAATGACTGATGCGAAAATTGAGCGTGTAATAAGTTGTTGGGCATAATGTTGATGTGGTTGTTAAGCTCAGTTGATGAGGTTGGAAATACGTAAGCGATAGCTTGGATAACTTTGAGTTGAAGATTTTTTAAGAATGTGAATGTTTCAGCAGTGTTTTAGTTGCCTTGCCTTAACCTTGCCGAGTGGAGTGGTTTTCTTTTTTCACAAAATGGTAGATTTATGCATTTATAATGTTCTTATATTATTCGCTTCGAATTTCGGATATTTAATTACAATTATTGTATGGAGGTTACCCTTTATCCTGACAAAGTTCAATTTATTCAAATATTAACGTTTTTCTTTGGTGATTCCTTGTTATAAGGTTAGTTATGAAGGAAAATTAAGGGAAAAAAATCACAACTATCCTTATATTATAGTTTTTTTTATATATGTAACACCCACGTTATATTGCCAAAATATAAATTTTTATAAAACACAAAAAGGGCTATAAAATGATTCTATAATTTAAAACATGAACAACATTTACGTAGCTGAATTATCAACAAATAAAATGGTTTGAGTAAATTTTTCTCTACATGTAGTGATTAATAAGATATTTAGATTATTTACCCCAATTTTCAAAACGCACCCACGCTGTACAGACATGTTGACCCGATGTCGTTTGAAACCTTGTAGCGTTGTCAATATTTATCACCAGATGATACCACTGCACACAATAGTGCATGTATAGTATTTGAATGTGTTGCTATATTTGAAATTACGTTACAGTTTCTGGATTTTTTTTAAATCCCTAAATTAGTGTAACACCTGTGTTACAACGCCATGATAAGGGTTATTAAAATAAAGTATTGATTGTTCAGCTAAAAGAAATTTTATAGATCATTATTGAATGGGAGAAAGGAGAGATGCCGGGCGCTCATACGACAAAGCGAGCAGGTGAAGACGGCAAAACGAACTGAGGATGATTAATGATCATGGGAATAGAATTGAGGGGAAGGCCACGAAGAAGGCGACGAAAATTACAATATTCATTAAAAGAAAAGAACATAATACACTCGCATATTTTTCGAAATTACTCTAATGCTTTTTTATAACTATTGTCACAAAATATTCGCTATTTAAAAAAAAGTTATTTATACCCAACACTGTACGTACTTTCACATATACAAGTTATCTACAATGCGATAGTTGTTGGACTTTTTTTAACTGAAATCAAATAAAAAAAAGAAAGAAGTATATTCGACACTCGAGCCAAAGTGCTTGAGGTCTGCCTCCATCTCCAGTAAAACCGCGCGCTTCCGGCGACAGCGTTACACAACACTTCCTGTGGCCTCCTTTTCCGGCCTGGCAGGCGGCTCTTGTCAAACTCCAGACCGAGACCTCACTTCCAGGCTTTTTATCGATAGTCAAACCAGAAATCTGCTCTGCTCGGCCCATTTCCGATTACACCAACATCCAACTTTATGGAAGGGATATGTTTCTGGGAAACTCTCGGTTAATAGAATTTTCGTTTATCGATTTATTTATCATATAATCGCACATCCCACCGAAATGAAATCAGCTCCGAAATACTAGTATATGAGGAAATTTAATAAAATAAAGAATACAACCATGAATACAGCATAAATTTCCAAAGTTTGAAGATTTTTTTTATAATTGTATATATATTTCTCCGTTAGTGTACGCACTTACTTGTACATTTTTAATACTCAAATTGAATAAAATATTTCTGTTTTTTGTTTCATTAAGGATAACGAAAGTGCCTTCTACTCGTAACTGTTGTTTTTAAGTCATTTTCTGGAAAGTACATTATTTCCATTGATATTTGGTCGAACTTACTGTTTATTTTCTATAATTTCTAATTAAATTATCTGCAATTAGTGTATATACGAGTAATTCCTTGTTTAAGTGATCTAAGATTTTTTTTAAATAACCTACGGAAATTATACTGAATAGTTCCCGGTATCTGCATATTTTTAGAAAAACATTTTTGGTAAGAAAACCACAAAAAACTTACCAAGTAAAGACGACGACAAATATAAACCTTTGTAGATCTTTCGAAAATAATAATAAAAGAACAATTTATCTAGCAACATTTCGAGAGCAAATTCTCCTTAATGGCGTTCTAAGGATTCGATCGACTCATAAATTTTGATCAGACCTACTAAAAAGGATTGTCTTTAAGTACTCTCTAAAGCTGGACACGCCACCCATATCTCTGACAATATGAGGCAGACAATTCCAAAACCACAGGAATAGCAACTGAAAAAACTATCATTATACCCAGCTCTATAAGATTGATTTAGAACCAATGTATAAGATGAAAAATAAATTGACCTCAAAGTTCTACTTCCTCAATGTGAAAATAACATTCGGCTTTAGGTGGAGTTAAGTATATGTATGTAATGTTTATATTTAATCATCAATTTCGATAAGACCCTTCAAAACAGCTTGTTTTGAAGTGATTTCTAAACTAAGTCTTAAATGCAGACCATTGCACGAAATGGGACCAGCAACGGAAATCTCCATTATAATGCCCCGCTCTATCTGATCGATTCGGAATAATCAATGTATTCGATGAAGATGAGATAGACCTCAAAGTTTTGCTAGTTTCCAAAACAACATTTCTCAGACATAGATCCGACAGATATATGAGGTGAAAGCCTTGAAACCGCTAGGGCTATACCGTCACAAAAAAGTGGAATAAACAATGTTTGATAAAAATAAATTACAATGTCTTTAAACCTCCACAACGTTAATTCCTTAACTATAAACAACACATCAAATAATGTACGAGGGCGGTCCGATAAGTACTTAGCCTCACCGCCCGATGGCACCACTATCGCAAAGGCGAAAAAATAATTTTTTATCGCGTAGTACATTCTCGTTGACAGCTACTGTCAAAATTTCAGCCGAATCGGACGCGTAGTTTTGTTTTGACCGCGTGTGGAAGCGAGCGTGTCCGCGGATTTGAGAAAAATGGAAAAATAGCAATATCGGTCGGTGATTCGATTCTTGTTTTTGAAAGGGAAATCTCGCAGCGAAATCAAAGTGCGGTGCTGTGTACGGTGTCTCTTCTCCTTCGATGGCGACCGTCAAAAATTGGTTTAATGAGTTTCAACGTGGTCGCACGTCGGTTTTTGATGAGCCACGCCCAGGTGCCCCGACAACGGCTACCACGGAGGATAACGTGACAAAAATCCACGATCTCGTATTGGCAGACCGCCGATTGAAGGTGCGCGAGATAGCTGAGACAGTAGGCATCTCAAAAGACCGCGTGGGTCATATCCTGCATGAAGTATTGGGCATGAGAAAGCTGTCGGCGCGATGGGTGCCGCGTTTGCTCACTCCGGACAACAAGCGCAACCGTGAGACCACTTCAGAGCAGTGTTTGAGGATGTTTAAGCGCAATCCGAAGGAGTTTCTGCGTCGTTTCGTGACCGTCGACGAAACATGGATACACTGGTACACACCCGAGACCAAGGAACAGTCGAAACAGTGGACTTCACCCGGCGAACGTGCTCCGAAGAAGGCGAAGACTGTCCTATCGGCCGCAAAGGTGATGGCCACCGTTTTCTGGGATTCAAAAGGTGTGATCTACATCGATTTCCTGAAGAAGGACAAAACGGTTACAGGGCTCTACTATGCCGAATTATTGGGCCGATTTGACGCCGAATTGCAGAAAAAACGACCCAATTTGGCGAAGAAAAAAGTGCTCTTCCATCTCCGGATTTGGCCCCGTGCGACTTCTTTTTGTTTCCAAATTTGAAAAAGTCACTCGCCGGGCAGAAATTTGAGTCGAATGAAGAGGTTATCGCCGCCACGGAGGCCTACTTTGCAGACCTCCAGAAAACGTATTTTTCAGACGGGTTAAATAAGTTGGAGCATCGCTGAGGCAAGTGTTTCGAACTCAAAGGAGATTATGTTGAGAAATAAATCGCCACTTTTCCAAAAATTTTGTTATTCTTTTGTAGGCTAAGTACTTATCGGACCACCCTCGTATATGTTACAGTCTGTTTGACAAGAGCGTGTACGGCTACATTTTCTCCTGGACACCGTTAGAAGGTCGACTCAAATGCGTGCAGGTAGCAGGACCCTTCCGCCAAGATACTTTGCATAGAAAAACTCAGTTGTCGTTCGACCTTGGTTACACAAGAACATATTTCACCATGAGTGCCGCGTACGCATCAGTGGAGGCGACTGGACAACTTATTCATAATAAAGAATCACGGTTTATATTTTATATTTTCGGGTTTCGCCGTACACGTTCTTGTCAAACAGACCGTACAATGGAGATAACCCATTATAGAACTTGCAATTACTGCCATTCTTTCATTCTGTAAACAAACTCAAATTTCGGGCAACAATAATTTAACTTATTTTATTTTTCAAGTACTTGATTTAAGTGAAATGAAAAGTTTTATTTATATTACTTGCCATTATGACAACTGCACGTTATGCTTTTTTTCTAATATAGGAATCATAACAGGAATTGGCTGGCACAATGAAGACGTGCGGCTGAGATTGAGCGGTATGCGAGGTTTGACTAATTTCCGGTGATAACGCCCGGCCCAACGTAGAAAATTTTTGGAGGAAAACTAGAATACCGATTACGGTGCGTTATAACATCTTAACTAGATTAAATTTAATTTAGACCACTTACTACTGATCGTAATAGAAAGTTAGTGGAATAAACCAATCTTCAGAGGTATTAATGTGTTTAATTTCCGGCGCGATTATGGCGTTCTTTAGGAAAAACTAAATCCCAGATTAATATCTGAAACGTACTTTTTTTTTGGTACACAATTCCTTACCTAGATAGAAATAAAAAAAATCAGCACCCGATGTCTGAGGACGGTATTCTTAATAAGAAAATACTATTCAATTTATAAATTATCAAAAGTACTATATTATAGAAATATATGTTTAATACTTAGAACACATAGTCCGTGGGTTAAGCCAGGGGTCGGCAGAATTTCTAGTGACAAGAGACAAATATTAAGTAAACAGTATCTCAAAATTTTCGTAGAGCCGCAACATCAATTTTCACTGTAGCTATAAAAATATTAATGACGAAAAAAAAAGCGAGATAAAATCAAGATTTTTTATTTAAAACTCAAATTCACAATACAGTCGTAGGCTACATAGAAGAATAGAATATTATGTATGGGAGTTATAAACTTCATTAGCTCAGTGCACTACTTATTAAACAAGGAAACCTAAATAACTAAACATTAATAAAACACTTTTTGGACTTTGTAAAGTCTACTAGTTAGAACGGTGACCTTGCATCGCTTTGCTATATCTGGCAAGTAACTATTTGTTTTCAATTTTAGAAATGATTGTAAATTATCGTCGGTTAATGTACTTCTTTACTTATTTTTTATTCGATTCATGGAAGAGAATGTTTGTACGCATAAATAGGAGAGACAAAGATTGTGAGAATGACAAATGCTAGTTATTTTATTGTGTCGTATGTTCCAGGCAAACCATTCCACGTATCAAATATATATTTTTTCTATTTTAGGCATTTGCTTCGCAGCTGTCTACTTATGCTGATCAAATTGGAATTCTCTCTTTCGAGCTGCTGGTCAGATTTGTGAATTTACTGCTTCATAGTTCCTTGCTTTGGTGAAGCTGGAATTGAAGAGTCGCAAATGCCTATGAAAAGAGCCGCGGTTTGCCGACCCCTGAGTTAAGCGAACACCACGAGCAGACGATAGACTCAGAAATAAAAGAACGGCCTAGAAAAAGTATCTGTTTCATCACAATATCGGAAGAGTGAAAATAAAATATGTCCATTGTTTTCTTTACTTAAACTTAGGGAGAAAAAAAATAGCTAACTTTGTAAGATATACAAAGGAACTTGGATGAAATAATCAATAATATATCATGCCGCGTCTCCTGCGGTGTAGGCAGAGAAAATAGATCTCAAAATGTGTCTATACAACTACACAACTTTCTCCTCCCCCACATTCATACATCTCGTCATGAATAATCTTTTATTATTCATACTAATCACTTAACCATATTTCAAAATCTTGTCCATTTGGTCAAGCACACTTATATATTCGCTTAGTCATCCTTTCATCATTCATTCTCTCCATACGTCCAAACCCTCTTATAGCTCCTTTCATCATCTTTCTTAAAACGTCTTTATTCCGCTTTCTTTCAAACATTGACACTCCACACATTCACTTAGTGCACCGCATCTCATCTCAACATTATATTCATCTTACTCTTATCCTTCTGTCAAATAGAAGATTCATTCAATACACCAAGTTGGGCACCAACACACAATAATATAGTATTTTTTTGATACTGTTGAATAATTAGAAAATCATTTTCGTATGAATAAATAAATTTAAAAAATAAAGGCGCCATATTGCATTACAATCAAGGTTGCTTAAATCGTGTGACATTGCTACTCAGATAGGAAATTTTAGCAACTTTATCACGAAAGTATAGCGTCTCTGTCATCTCAAAAAGTTCTTTGTAGTATATCGCAAATACGCTGTCTCGCGTTAATTGGATTCAAATTTAAATGAAATGTCAAGATAGAGAAAGCAAGGTGAAAAATGTAATCAAAAATTATCGGAGCGAGATGAGAAAAGTACTGTATTAAAAATATATTAAAAATTGCTTCACTCGACTCAAATATGTAAAGATAAACTTGGAAAAATGAATTGAGCTATTATACATTGCATTAATAGGACTGAAAGATAAAATTAAGAGCTCACGCATTCGTGGTACCCTGGGGGTCACTGACATAAATATAATAGTAAGCGGGAAGAGCGACAGCTAAGATGGTACAGGCATATAAGACGGAGACCACCAGACTATACAGTAAATCAGGCAATGTCTGTGGATCTTCCTCGACAGCCGTCCAGAGGAAGACTTAAGAACTCCTGGATGACTCAATGCTCCAAAATCCTGCAGAGAAACGGCCTAGATGAAAGCGACACCCAGAACCGAAGAATATACAGCCTGAGAAAGAGAAGAGTCGACCCCAACTGATTGCCTACCTAGGCAATCAGTTGGGACAGTGCCAGGAAGAAGATAAATATGATTAAATTATTTTGGACCAAGCTAGGAGTCTGGTAAAATTGTACAAAAATATTCCGTCAAAAAAAATCAACACAAGGCACACGATAGTAACATATTATAACTAGAAAGAGTAACCGACAGCAGACGGAAGTATATCTTATAAAACAGAATTTAAAAAAAACGAGAATAGTAAAATTGTATATATCACTGTCCAAGGAGTGTGTTAAAACCATACTAAATTTCCATTTCCATTTCTTTAGAAGATTACAAAGACCTGTTTACCACACGTGTCTCAACTTATATGGATCAAACCCACAAAAGTTGAATTCTTTACGATGCGTGCGACATATCATACGAGAATATTTACGGAAAGAAAATAACCTGCGTTACTAGTTATAAAAAAATCAGAATTATACTGTTACGTTAGAGTTATGACTTAGAATCGAATCTAAATCAATATTTAACTCATTGTATTCTTCTTCGACTAGAAGACGTAATTTCTTCAACCTCACATGGGCACAACGGTGAATCCATCACATTTAAGAAGTAACGAAACTCGGCATTCCATACTTGCTGATTCCACTATAGTATTTAATGAGAATTATATAAGGTAATGGGGACTCACCATCCAAAGTCGGGGGGCAGGCACGTGAGCGACATGTCGTTGAGTCCCAGCACGGTGAGCGCGCGCAGCTGGCTGAAACCAGGCGGCAGCCGAGGGATGGGGTTGCTGCTGAAATCGGCCACCTGCAGCGCGCGCAGGTGCTTGATGTCCTCGGGGATGTCGGGAATGTCTGCAAAACCAAAACCATAAAGATTAATATCGGAGAACTCTTAATACACCAGCACATTGAAATAACATTATGGTTTATCAACTAACTTAAATATATATATATATTATAGATACGATGTCGACGGCATTGTAAAACTATCAGCGTGAGCACCTGAACATTCATAATTGGACATTTTGTCTTTCTAACAAGAAGTACAATACTCGTACATCAATGAATCAAGAAAGACTGCTATCGCCTGCCTTAAGGGGGTATTCTAATCTAGAAATTAGAAAAAATCGTTTTTTTTTTTTCATACTCTTAAAGTTTAGACCTTTAAGAATATGTTCTCAGAAAGGAAATTTTAAAATTCTCAATTTTTACGAAGTATAGCTATAAATGAGGCAATATAAATGAGACAATAATATCAAAACTTTCAACGCGTTTTCCTCGAAACAACTTTTTCGACCTGGTCGACATCAAATCTCAAGTTCCATCCAAACGATTGCCTTCAAATTTGGTATGAAACTTCGATAAATGTTTTTCTATCGTTCCTACCTTAGAAGCTTCAAAACAACTTTTTAACCATTTAAAAAAAGGGTAAAAAAATTAATTGAATTTTTTTTTCCGAGCCGCCATTTTATGATTTTTTTCTCTTGGGTGCCAACTACGAGGGTTGCTACTTAAGTTTTGGGACAGACAAGTAAAAACATATATTTATCATCGATATTTATACTATGATAAATAGGCCAAAACCCATAAGATGGTTGTCGTCAAAGAATACGAGAATTGAATTTTGAATACAAGAGAGCGAGAGAGGAATACTTGGATTATTTCCGAAAGTAATTCGAAATTTGAATCTCGGTGGGTCCGTGATACTGAACGAACTTTAAATACCTGGCTAACAATTTTTGAACCGGTGTAAAAGGGGACGATGTATAAATGACATATATAAACAAATTTAACATTTATGAATATATATTTTCATAAATGTAGAATTTGTTTCACTTCCGTGAATATTTCACGGGTTGCAACTAGTAACATTAAATCTTTAAAATACATATCTTATTAAAAATCTTGACAATGGGTGTAAGATGAATTCAAACTCGATCAATATTGTTTTAAAACATCAACGAAATGTACTTTTAAATTTAACCGAGAAAAACATAACATAACCGTATTTTTCATTAATATAGCATATGAATTATTACCACTTTAAAATCTTAAACTTAAGCATGATTACGCCAACAAGAATCAATATCGTCTATCCTGGAGTAGTCTGCCTTCTAACGTTCGAGATATGGGTGACGTGTGCAGCTTTAGGAAGCACTTGAAAAAAATCGTTTTGGAAGGTCTTATCAAACTGTATGAGTGGGTTCGAATCCTGAATTAGAGCGAGATTTTGCTCTCTAAAAGGCACTTCATAAATGTTCCTTTTATTTTTATTTTTGTTTACATATAAAGGAATAAAATGCAATATTCTTTAACCAGACGTATTAACAATATTCTTTAACAATATTAAATAATACACATAAATATGCACAAAAAATATAATAATAGCAATAATTTAAATTCATAAAACGTATAACTGAAAAAAATCAAAGAAGTTTATATCAAACATTCGAATCAACCCAGATTTTAAAAGGCAATCGACTCGCATATACCTTTCCGTACATGTATTTTAGATTAAGAAAAAATATCTAAATTTGCCCAAAATACACATCGAAATGATTGAATTTCACGTGTAGAACCACATACAGTATGTTTGACAAGAGAGTGTACGGCTAGATTTTTTCCTGAAAACCGTTAAAGGGTAGATTCAAACGCGGGGTGGAACCTTCCCCCAAGATGATTTGTATAAAAAAACTCTGTTGTCGTTCGACCTTGGTTACACATGAATATATTTCACCATGAGTGTCGCGTACGCATCGCGTTACGAAGCCGTGTTTCTGTGTATACATCCGAAAGGACCGAAAATGTCTTACGGAGCCTCTGTTAAATACATGAGAAAGTCGAAGACATTTGTAAGTAAGTGGGTAAACGCTTTTCCGACGTAAAAAAACGTCGATGACTTACCAAATCGTGGCACTGCACAGAGAACGACAAAAAATGAGGACAGTGATTTTACGGGTGTTTGAGAAGAATCCTCGTCTATCATTGCGTAGCGGACAGGCTGTTGAAAAGGGTTTAATTGTGTCATGTGACACTATAACAAGAGGTTTACTAGCTCATGAAGTGAAATTTCGAAGCACGGTAAAGAAATCACTACTGTCTGAAAAACAAGTCGAAAAAAGACACTAGGGTGAAAGAAAATTTGGACCGCGATTGGGACAACGTAATTTTTTCGGACGAAGCTTCTTTTTAGGCACGTTTTTCCATTAATCATACTTGGTGTAACCGCACCAATAGACTCATCGGCGGACCGTTAAACACCCGATAAAAGTCCACTTCTGGGCACTTTGCAAAGCGGGGATTTGACACTTTGCAAATCTTGACAAATAATTAGAACGCTGCCAAAATGGTTAAAATATATCAGTGTGCTTTATTACCATCTGCCCAAAGGGGGTTTATAAGAAAACATAAAAATTGGCTACTGCAAGAGGGCAATGGCCCAAAACATCGGGGTCGTCTTTGTACTGCGTGGAAACAGGAAAATGACGTTGACGTAATGGATTGGCCGTCGCAGTCACCAGATGCAAATCCCACAGAAAATGTTTGGGCACTCGTGAAGTTCAAGCTCTGAGGGAAAAAAATCTGGAATGTCAAGCAGTTATTTCGACAGATTCGACTTACATGGAAATCTTTGCCCCAAGATTATGCTATAAAATTAGTAGAAAATATGCTTCGGAAATGCCGGGCAATTGTTACTAGTGGAGGTGACTGGAAAACTTATTAATAATAAAGGATTTATATCATGTAGTATGTGTGTATTTTTTGAATGCCTTATCCCAAATAGTTTTTCGGGTTTTGCTGTACACGTTCTTGTCAAACAGAGTGTATTCTACGAAAAAGTATATTTCTTCTTGATAAAAAAAAAACGGTTAAGTGTCAACACGTGGATGCCGAATTGCCTCTCCAAATTCCCGTATCACCTTGAAACATGTTTTAAGACGATATTTGGTGTATCTCACTCGTCTTGGCACTCGAATAATCGATTTCTTATTTTATTTACCTGAAGGTTTTTCCAAAAGAAACCGGAGAAAAGATCGTTCGCCACTTCTTAAACCCGTGTCTCGAAACTAACAAGGCCTAGAAAGCTGTATATTTAAATATATTCATGTACGAAAATTCTAGTATTTTGTTGACATTTGTAAGTTCGAATATCACCCTTCGAGCTAGATAAATAAAAAAATCATCGAAATTGAACAGTAATATAAATAACTAGAAAAAAGTTTTATATAATCCTTACAGATGTTTATTTATTTATTATTCTGTAAATGAAAGAAGAGGAACCAAATGTTTGAAGTAAGAAAACTAAGATCGTTTAAGAACAAACAGGGACTTGAAATTTACTTCTTTAAAATCTTAATTATTTTATTCTTCACCACGCAGATACCTTACGAGATAGGCAGAGAGAACAGATTTCCATACTTTCTTCTCCAAGCAGATAACTTTTGCCTCCTCCACATTCATACATCTCATCATACACAATATTCTATTACTCATACTTCTCACTTTGTCTTCTTTCATAATCTAGTTCACTTGATTCAGCAACGTTATCCTCGGTCTAACTCTTACATCGCCACATCTTGCACTTCCGATTTGTATACTAGCTTTAATCTGTTCACCGCGTTAAAAATCAAAATCCACGAATCCTGTGCGCGGCACAATTTCGGCGTTTTTTAATTTCTAAGTTTAAACGCGTATTTTGTTTAGAACCACTGATATTTGATTACAACACCAAGTAAACATGACACATAAGTAATTTTCTGATAATAAATAATAGTCATTACTCTTAAGGAGACTCGTTAAATAAAGGAGATAAACTAAACATTACGTAAAATAAACAAAGGAATGATACGATCAAAGCAATGATTCATTACACTCACCCAATCAAATGCATATAGCACTAGTATTTTTTATTTACGTAAGATAGACTCATCGCAGGAATCGATCCGCGCGACAGGTCGTTACATGTGACGCAATAGCTGGAAATATTGAGAAACCAAAAAAATTCGGCGCTGTGTTTATTCAACAATATCTCATAAACTAATATATTATTTGACAAGGTTTTCAGAGATGTCGCTAGAATAAAGATTATTTCCATTTTCATTTCGGTTTTGTGTCATTCTTAAGTATTTGTGATTTGAAACTTGGATTGTCGTCAGATCACAGGCGTTTGTGCTTCGCGCGAGGAACACGTTAATCATTCTTTCGTCACTCGTCCTTTTTACATATCCAAAGCATACTAACGCTCCTTTCTATATATTTCTTACATCAATTTTATTCCATTCTGACTCATTCCCCCTTCTTTTATACATTGATACTCCTTAAAATGACAGAAATAAAGCGCGCGTCGGTCTGAAAACCTGAACTGGCTACGATAATGACCGACAAAAGGCGGAGGCATGTCAAGTGACTTCCTCCTGGAGGAACCGCACGTGGAAGAGCCTGACCAGACTACGCACAAAGGTGGGTCGGACCCCGGATAACCTAGTCAAATGGTGGATTTCGGACGAGCCTGCCTAAACAGACGAGAGCGAGCTGCAAAACTCGACGAATTCTTCACGTGCGGTGTCTATTCAATTAAATATGGGTTCGACGACATCCTACGAGCGAACGACAGCGGTGTCATCATCACCAAGCATCGTGGAGACGTCCTTTATTGAAGTTCAACACTACAGATACGATGAAGAAGAAGATTGAAATAAAACCATGAAGCACCAAATTTATTACAATAATGTATAAAATTATTTATTAAAAAGAGAGTACTACGAGCATCCTTAAAAAAGGACCGATTGAATAATAAAATAACGCCGACTTTTTTAAGAGTTTCCTCGCTGGTGTCAGGAGAGACCAAACGAGCTGTATTTCTGCAATGCATGCCAAAATTGTAGAGACCATCGTAAAATTGTAGTGTGTTGACAAAATAAAAATACATCCGGTCTGTGGAGTTAACTTTTTTTGTAATCTGAACGCATTTGTGTTTTTTGATTAAGCATCATTTTTTATTTCTGGGAATAGTATTGTTAACAACGAATCCGGAAACAATTTTCTTGCTCAGAAAACTGCCATCTCCTTATTTAGAACCCTTATCTAAACTTCACTTTGAATCGACTCGCCTTATGTACGTTATATTACATTGACAAAATCGTACGTTGAATCTTGTGTAGACGTGGGATATTTTTCAGATCTGATTTTATTACAGCTATGAAATAATTTAATAAAATAAATTGAACATTGCGACCGGGGACTAATGGTGTGTGGTCTAAATAGCCAACGATCGTGGTCCAACGGTAAGCTTCAAACTAAGCAAGCGGACGGCGCCCCCGGTTCGATTCCTGGCTGATTAACATAGGACTGTTTTTTCTCATAGACAGTTTCTATACTGCGTATCATAAATTTTTATAACGCTGTATGAAACTTTATCTTACAAAAAGTTTTTACAGATAAAATTTGGTGATCATAATAGAACTTTGATTTCCTCGTCATTTGAACTTTGGGTTTGATCTATTCAGGCTATGCTGAAATTTAAAATGTTGCACACGTTAAACCAATACTTCCATTCACAAGTGACTGGCAGTCATATCCGATTACAAGAGATAGCCTATATTGTATCAAATATTTAGAAACCAACGTAGCTGCAAAATTAAAATTATTCTTAAAGACTATATGAACACCACACATATACAATACACTACATCTAAAGCCGAATGAATGTGTTACTATCACATATCGGAAAATCTACAAAGGGTCCTGTGGCGCAGAATTGTCTGCTTCATAGTATTAGAGATATGTGTGGCTTGTGCAACTTTAGAAAGTTCTTAACTTTTAACAAGCCATTTTGGGAGGTCTTATAAAAATGTATGATGTTATATGAACACTACACAATACACTACAATAAACCTTAAGCCGAAAAAAATACTATCATATATCGAAAGATCTACAACATTTTCTTTAACGTTCATCTTCCCTTGGTAAATTTTCTACGATTTTTTTTACCCAAAATATTTTTTGAACATACGTTATAGTATAGTGGGGTCGAGTCCCAAGTTGCAGCGCTTTTGAGAGATTGCACTTTAGACGGCGCTACATAAATTGTATTAACTTAAAGTTATCTAAATTTAATAAATAAATATCCAAACCGCAAAGAAATAGTGTTTTTATTGAGATTAAATATTATTTACACGAGGAAACCTCAGATACGAACCAGTTCCTGAAATGTAGAGGATAATATAAGGACACACCGAGACAAGAGGTCTTCTGTTCCTCAGTAAGGTCAAGATATAATTCAGTACACAGCGACTGGGTGTATGTATGTATGTCATTAAAGCAAATGGATGCTTTTCATTTATAAGTACAAAACGCCATTTAAAATGGACTAAATTTCCTGAACTCTTTAATTGGTGTAGTTAACACATCGATCAATAAGTCCCGGGACTAACCAACAGATGGCGCCTCTAATAACAAATCCATACCATTCTCAGTTAGTACCAGCCTTTAGAAGTTACGTGTCAAACTTTCATGACATTCCGACATTGTGTCATTGTGTTACAGCGGTTTTAGTGACGCTACTTTTGCTATTTTCAAAACAATGAAAAAAATCGAATTTCGTGTGTTGATAAAACATTGCTTTTTAATGGGAAAAAATACCGTTCAAACTCAGCGATGGCTTGATTGAAAAGTATTATCTGGGTTCTGCTCCGTCGAAAACAACCATTTGTCGATGGTATGCTCATTTCGAACGCGGTCGTACAGGCACAAATGACGCTGAACGCTCTGGTCGTCCAAATGAGGCTGTTACACTAGAAAACATTAAAAAACCCTCAAAATCGTAATGGAAAATCGCAAAGCAAAGTTGCGTCAGATAGCTGACATCTTGAAGATATCATTTGGTAGTGTTTACACTATTTTGCATGAACATTTGGTCATGAAAAAGCTTTTATCGAAATGGGTGCCGCTTTTGCTCACAATGGAACAGAAACAACAACGCATCGATGATGGTAACGATGGCCAAATTGCATGAGTTGAACTTCGAATTGCTTCCGCACCCACCGTATTCTCCAGATTTGGCCCCCAGCGACTATTGGCTGTTTGCAGACCTCAAAAAGATGCTCCAGGGAAAGAGTTTTGGCTCCAATGACGAAGTGATTGCCGAAACTAACGCCTATTTTGAAACCAAAGACAAATAGTTCTACACGGCTGGCATAGAAGTTAGGAAAGCGTCGGAATGAATGTATCGCTCTTGAAGGAGACTATGTTCATGAATAAAGAAGAATTTTGGCAAACAAATGTTGTTTTAGTAGTTAGTCCCGGGACGTGATCGATGTGTTACATACATACGCTATTTACCTTCATCCTCATCAGGTGAATATGAGAAGGTTCATCTCCACCTGACGAGGACTACGGAGGTCCTAGAAACCGGTAGAGAACTCAAACAAAACAGTGGTGAATACAAAATAAAAAATCAAATGTTTTATTTATTTAAATAAAAAAATATAAACATGACACCACAAAGTGAGACAAACGTCTTTTCTAAAATTCTAGAAATGTTAAAATGTCAATTACATATCACCTTTTCCAAATTTGGTAGCATGACATCACACCGCATTTTTCATGACGTTCCCATTATAAAGAAGTTGAATCATCACTTTAAAAGGCATCAAAAGTAAGACAAAAATTACCTTGTTAACAAACTACTGCGTTAAAAAAATAAAGTATTTAGGCCTTACGAGTATATACGGAAAAAGACTAAAGGAGCCGAATAAATGTTTACACTGAGAATACATATATGTTACATACGTAGGGTGACAACGTGACAGACAGACTAAAGCAATAGAGGACGAATGTTAAATTAACTGATGTACGAATGTTAAGGATGAAGAAGTAACTGGAAGGCGTGATAGCGGAAGAGGAAAGAATGCATGGTTGAACAAAGTAAATACGTAAAAAATAAGGAAATTTCCAGTTAGATAAATGTATCCCAAATTGAGTTTATGAATGAGTTTAGTATTTTTACTATAAAATTTCATCTTATTTATATTTGGAATTTTTATAACATTTTATTATTTATCTGCCTTTTGTCGCAGCGGCGGCTGGTCTGGAGGTGCATTGGTGCGCTGAACCGGAGAAATAATTCGCAATAATTAAATTTATATACGCAAACATGACTTAACATAACGGCATAGCCCTACCGGTTTCAAGGTTTTCACCTCATCTTCAGGAGAGTACAAAGAGGAATCTCGTTTGTGCACCTCTGATGATAAAATTAAAATCTTAAAACCGGTAGTTACACCGTTATATTAAGTGAAATAAACAGCGTTTTACTAAACAAATTACAATATATTTACCCCCCCCCCCCCTGTGTTAACATCGTAACTATAAATAATATATTAAAAAAATATAGAGCCTTTTCAAAAAGCACCCACAACCTCTGTGTTGGAAGACAGGTCTTACCAACTAGGACTCGGAGGTCGTCTTTACGTCACATATTATTTGAAAAATTTATAATATCAATTGAAAAGAAAATATTTATGTGAACAGAACAATTAACACGATTTAATTAAGAGTACAATTACGACTTGAAAGCACAGTATTGTATCGCACGTAATAAAACTGTTGAAATTATTTCAACAAGCAATAAACATTTATCCGAAAAGATCTAAAGAGATATCATATACTATAGTGTATTACATAAACACACATCATGTTACGAGTGACGTCTGTCTGGCCCAGTCTCGACAGTTTCAATTAAAATTTCACCTTTCGTCGTAGATTAGACAATATTCCAGGGCAGCGGTTTTCAATTTTTTTTAACCTGCGGGCCGGTGAAAATAGGACAAATGTTTCATGAACCGCTAAGACAGAAATAAGAATAATTATTTACTTTGAGTATTAGGTTTTATTATAAAATGAAAATTATATTTCCGTCTATGCTCGCTTTACTCTGCTACACGATCTAAGCGTATCATATGGCCTGCAGCTAATTTCTGGGAACAGGCAGCGGTCGGCGGGCCGGCGGTTGAAAACCACTGCTCTGGATTATTTCAAGACTCTTTGAACTTACGATACAAAAGATAATCAATGTAACCATTGAAATTATTTCGACACAGTTTGCAACGAACTTCACCCACCGACGATGCACAGCTAATGCAGGGTGAACCGTAAAAAATGATCACAAATTTATCATCAGCGACGATTTCTGTTAATTTTAAATTAATATTCAAAGAAATTATCAAAACTTATAATGAACTTACGGAGGTATGGGGGTACGATGATGCAAAGACATACATACACCAACCCGATGGACTAACCAAATCATGAACACGACAGGGTATTCTGTAATAGGGGCATTCCAAGATGGCCAAAGTCAAAAAAAGTAAAAGGTCGTTGAGAGGACTGTCCAGAAAGATCACAATACGTTGTCGTGAGGTCCAGTCCGAAGAGAGATTCTGTTTTATTTATGTGTATTCATTATTTCAAATTATTTACGTTTCTTATTCATAAGGGATATAAAAAAATAAACAAAAAATTGGCTTAACGTTATTCTCTTTCGCACCTCATTTCAAAAGTTCAGTCGTGAATTATTAATAAGGGTCTAATATACGATTCAAGAGAAAACTTATGGATACAACACAAGGAATAAATTTAATCCAGTACGTTTTCAGAGGCTTATTAACTCGAAAAGCAAAGGCAGACCCAACTATGGCAAATTCGGTACTTGACGAAACATGGGGTTTTAGTAAAACAATTTTGAGTGACGGCTACGAAATAGATGGACATATCAGTTGTTTTGGACCGAGATCAGTGACGGCGAAATTTATAGAATTCTAGGAACAGAAATTCTAGGGTATCGCCGAAAATAGACGATGGTGTAGGCGTTGAGAGAGCAGAATGCAACAGATCACAGTAAAAACGTGAAAACTGAGAGCACCCGAAGAGTGAAACAGCTCGTAATGGAATATACAACTGCACTATATCAAAAGTTAGAGCATCCGAAGAGTGAAACAGCTCGTAATGTAATATACAACTGCACTATATCAAAAGTAGCAAAAATGCAAAATAGTGTGTCGGTGTCTACTTTGATGAATGGCAGTGATGTTTGGCAGAAGGATAAAATTTAAATTAACATTTTTGAGACGCGTGTACTATGAAAAATGGAGAATGAAAGTATGAATCAAGACTGAAAGATATCAGAAACGAATACATGGGTAAAATTAATGTTTTGAATAAGGTGAAAAAAGGGGCGTTGTAATTTTTTTTAAATGACTAAGCGAGTACAAAAATTAGAATTGTAAGGTGTGTGTGTGTGTGTGTGTGTGAAACACAAAGATCGAGGAAAACGTTGCAATAGCAATAGTTTTGCAAAGGGGAAAATAAGAAGTATAAATAATAGAATGACGCGATGTATGAATGTAGGAGGCGAAAGTTGTATGCTTGGATAGAAAAATGCGGATAATTGCTTTCTCTGCCTACCCCGATAGGAACACGGCGTGATATGTATTTATATACTGGATTTGCGGGGCGTCATCAATATTAATTAATTTTAAATCTACAATTTCATGTGACCAGAGGTGAAAAAAAACATGGTCTGCTTTTCATTTACTTTCGTCCTTCTGTCACTTTTCCCACATCAGAAAGACTTGAACAATAGTTATTTTACGAACAAATTTATTGAAAAAATAATATATATGATGAAAAATTGGATGTTAACAGTTGAATATTTCAATTTCAATGTGAAACGCTTCGTCTACCTGATATTTAGAAAAAATATATACACAACCAAGTTAGTAAATCAATAAATAACTCGAAGACAAAACATAAAACTGCGGAACGATACAAAATTTGAGGTAAAAGACAAATTGGAAACGAGACGAATATTTTCCAATATCAGAACTTCTAGTGTGCGGCTGAAAGGAACAAACAAGATACAAGTACAAAAATGAAAATTCTTCGAAAACCGAATAAAAAGCGTTATCTGCTCATTGAGTGGGAAGGAAAACATTCTGATATCTTTTCAGATCTGCTATAAACCTCTATTGGAGTTTATGAAAGAAAAAAACTCTTTTCATGAAGAAACCTTTCTCTAAAATTGACAGCTTAAATCGTACGAACAAATATATTGTAAATATATTTTCATCAACTAACACATTTTTTTTTCTGGCAAAAAATCTATTGATTTTTTTTAAATCCTCTTTTTACTCATAAACCCACAACGATAAAAATTAGGAAAAAATAATAAATCAATACAAATTCCGTAGTTTATAATGCGTGCAAAGGTAGAACATATTATTTATATTAAATAATCATAATTTTTTAAGAGTCGTTTATTGAACAACGTCTCTCCGTGACCGCTACTGTTGTGTCGGAAAATCTTTCCAAAAGTATTAAGAAAAAAACATCATAAAAACTTGCATGCCTTAAGCTATTGGTATACTCCAGAAGAAAGTAATTTATAACTTTAAAAAAAGCACAAATCTTCTTTCTTAATAAATAAATAATAGGTTTATTGATAGCAACATAGTATGTACAGATTATATTCAAATAACACTTCTAAAACACATAAATTGCAGATAATACATTAAATACAGAAGCTATCAAAAGGTCTGGGCTCATCTAATAGCATCCCCTCGGCCAAGATACACCCCACCAATATAGGGCGAACCCAGCCACGGGGACACCAGATGTTTTTCAGCCCTTTCTGTGGGTTAACTGCTTAATAAATACTAAATAGTGGGAGGTCTTCACATAGGCATGTGTACATACATGACTGATGCGAATGTGGGTATGTAATGAAAAGTTGCTGGACATGATTTTAATATGGTATATTATTTATAGTTGAGGCATTAAAATTTAATAAGGTATATTATTTATAGTTAAGGCATTAAAATTAAAGTTTAAAGATATTGTAATTTGTTTTATCAAACACTGTTAATTCCACTTTTTGTAACGGTATAAACATACCGGTATCAAGGCTTTCACCTCATTATCAGGGAGCGCAAACAAATAAGGTTGTTGAGCTTATGGTGCGGATGGAATTGTGTGTATGATGATATCCTGTGATTGAAGTACGATGGTTGCTACTTAAGTTTTGAGATATGGCAACACCAGTGTAGGTACGTCAAATCTGACATCAGCATCGTAAAGTTTGACGTTTTTAATGGTATACGTGCTCAGAAAGTTTTTTCATACGAGTGCTATTTGTGTTGTTTACAGTGACTTGAAAAATTCACCTCGACCAAAAATGGAATTAAATCGTGAACATTTACGTGCGATGATTTTTTACGATTTTCGACAGGGACTTGCTCAACAACAGTGTGCCGATCAACTCACTTCGACTTTTGGTGATGAAGCACCATCCCGGGCCACTGTGTTTCGCTTAGTCAATAAATCCTTACAAAATATCGTAAACTGGATCCAACCATACTTTTTTGGTATTCCTCTAGAACACCGTCCACTCATATTTACATACATTTATTTTGTTAATATTTTTTAATTAATTTGTTCCACATGTCCAAACCATCTCATAGTACTCTTCTTCACCTTAGTCAATAAATAAGCCTTAAGTAAACAGTCATCCCTAATCACTTCATTCCGTATTCTATCATACACAGTCACCCTAATTATTCTTATAAGTGCACGCATTTCTTCAGCACTTTTCAGTTTTGTTTCACTCCCATACATCAAAGTTGTTGCTAAAATATTATTTTGTCAGATTTCGGTACTGCCCGATTCGAGTGTATGTGTTTTAATGCCCCATTAGCTTTGTTTCTTATCGCTACACGCTGTTCAATATCACTCATAACTATTACATCATCTGAGAAAATACTGCCTAAGTAGCAGAATATTGAACGTGATATAATCATACATTAATCATCCATATATCGCATTTATTTATCCTTCCATACCTTTCTACCACCATGAAATACTGTTTAGCAATTTTAATTTCCACAAATATTTATTATCTTCATTTGACCTTTAAACAAAATGCATCCATATATTTTATTGCGGGTGAATCACCTAAAAAAGGATAACCACACATGTACACGAATAAGGACATTGACATGCATGGATTCGTTTTGATCTCTGATTCACAAGGCCAGTACTGAATACTGAATAGCAATGAGCTCGGGTCGACAAGCCTGGGCTAGGGATACACAAAAGAGGACGTGAACGAGTTGGCTGTGTCATCACTTTGCTGACATAAAAGCCATATTACTATATTTTAAAGGGCCAAATTTTATAAATGAAATAATGTGTGTTTTAACCCTTATCGAGGCATTGTAACACAGGTGTTACACTAATTTAGGGATTTAAAAAAAAAAGAAACTGTATTGTAATTTCAAAAATGGCAATACATTCAAATACTATACATGCACTATTGTGTGCAGTGGTATCATCTGGTGATAAATATTGACAACGCTACAAGCTTTCAAACGACATCGGGTCAACATGTCTGGAGAGCGTGGGTGCGTTTTTAAAATTGGGGTAAATATTCTAAATATCTTATTAATCACTACACTAAATTTTATTCAAACTATTTTATTTGTTGATAAATCAGCTATGTTTATGTTGTTCATGTTTTAGATTATAGAATCATTTTATAGCCACTCATCATAGCGATGGAGGATGTGCAGCAGATGTAACACATAGAATTAGTGTGGGATGGATGAAGTTTAGATTAATGACGGGAGTTCTATGTGATCCGAAAATGCCAGTAAAGTTAAAAGGAAAAGTATACCAAACGATTGTCAGACCCGCACTCTTCTATGGCTCCGAATGCTGGACGATGTATAGCTCTTAATCCAGGCAACTAGAAACTGCTGAAATGCGCATGCTAAGATGGTCAGCTGGTGTGTCCCTAAGAGACAAAATAAAAAACTCACGCATTCGTGTAAGCCTAGGTGTTACAGACATCAACAGCAAGATAGAGGAGAGGCGATCGAGATGGTATGGGCACGTTGGACGCAGAGCACCCGATCACATTGTGAACCAGACAATCTCCATGGACCTTCCTCGAATAACAACCAGAGGAAGACCAAATAATTCATGGGTGGTGCAAAAAGATAACCTGATGCAGAGGCACGGCCTGGGGGACGTAGTCCGGAACAGAAGAGCATACAACCTGAGGACGAGGAGAGCTGACCCCAACAGTCTTCGCAGACAGTGAGTTGGGATGGAGCCGGGGAGAAGAATCATTTTATAGACCTTTTTGTGTTTTATAAAAATTGATATTTTGGCAATGTAACGTGGGCGTTACATATAATTTTTTTTTAAGGAAAAGTTGTGATTTTTTTCCTCAATTTTCCTTCATCACTTACCATATAACAAGGAATCACCAAAGAAAAACGTTAATATTTGGATAAATTGAACTTGGCCAAGATAAGGGTTAACTTCTAATGTCACGGAACTTGGAATACACGGATAATATATGAATATAATTTTATTAAAAAAATACTTAATTAAAAATCGTCGTCGTTACTGATCCTAGTAGTCAAGGATCCCCTCGCTATTCCAAAGCGAAACTGTGCCGTGTTTTTTTCGTTTCTTCTTTCGCCTCTTTCAGTGAGTAAGCCGTTGCACATCAGCAAACGCCGGCCACACTGCTGTACTGGATCTGATGGCACACCCACCTACAGTAAGACAATCGGAGCACACCGGATTTTTTTTCCTTTTTTTTTTATAGATATGACCGAAGTCATAGGTATCCTTATACTCCCGAATACTAGGCAGAAAAATACCTGTATTATTAGAGTTAAAAAATGGAGAGTTAAAGAAAGTCATAGTGTTGTTTTTTTTATTGTATGTTATGGTTTTGAAGATGAGAGCTGCAACTTTCTCGAAACGTCGGCATTTCGAGCCATAAAAACGCAGTACAAACTTTAAAAATCTCAGATTAGGTTATCCGGAAATTAGTATTGTTTTTCTCGGATATATATCGTAAGAATAAAATAACGTTGCTAACTTCATTTCCAAACGTGCTGAATGCATATTTTTATGAAAGGTAATTCAATGCAATTTTTTTCTGCCACTGATAACTCAAATTACTTGAGTGTTTTTTGACATTTTGAATGTAGATCGTCTTCCCTTGGAAAGTTTTGTCTGCGGTTTTCTTACCAAATACGTTTTTTTCTGAAAATATGCAGATGCGGGTAAGTACCAATCTAACAGCCACTACCTTCCCATCCTTACACTCAACACATATTTTTTATAGTATTTTTAATTTGTTAATAAAAGTGGATTGTGTCCCAAGTTAGAGCGCCCTTTAAAAGAGTTTGTTCTATAAACGGCGCCTTATGAATTGTCCTTTTATTATTATTATTATTGAGTTCGTCTTACATGTCAATCGTGAATTTTATTTATTTTTTAATAGTATGTATCAAAATGAGCATTTGACCGTTGAAATAAAATATTTTACAATAAATAAATTTAAAAAAATGATAGGAAGGTCTTGCTTTGCGTCCTGAATAAGAGTGTTGAACAGACCTTAGAAGTTAATTCAAGCTTGAAAACTTCTCACCTCGTTACACCATTCAGTGTTCTACTCCATTGTATTAGTGAAGCAGTAAATTATTTCATTCGCAAATATTTTTGGCACTAGTATCGTTTTATGATTGCTTTTCATTAGCGTTGTTTGTTTAGAAAATTGCCAGCCCGCAACGCTTAATTCGCAGTCCAGTTTGCCACAAATAACTTGATTCACATATTTCTTGGCATTCGCCAATATCTCAAAATTAAACGATTATTTTTCACAACTTGGTGTAATTGAACGTGTCTGAGTACTTTTTATTTTCAATCACATTGGCGTTATGGTGATGGAATTCAATTAATCACCATCACGGGGCAAATAGTCGACGATACAGCTCACTCATTATTTGACATTGTTTAAGACTAGATACTCTAAGGCGTTATGGTGAAGGAATTCAATTAATCACCATCACGGGGCAAATAGTCGACGATACAGCTCACTCATTATTTGACATTGTTTAAGACTAGATACTCTAAGGCGTTATGGTGAAGGAATTCAATTAATCACCATCACGGGGCAAATAGTCGACGATACAGCTCACTCATTATTTGATATTGTTTAAGACTAGATACTCT
The DNA here is from genome assembly GCA_949825065.1 of Odontocerum albicorne. Lineage (NCBI taxonomy): Eukaryota > Metazoa > Arthropoda > Insecta > Trichoptera > Odontoceridae > Odontocerum > Odontocerum albicorne. Next base: position 36,177,310 of record OX463850.1, read on the forward strand.
AAGGCGTTATGGTGAAGGAATTCAATTAATCACCATCACGGGGCAAATAGTCGACGATACAGCTCACTCATTAATTGACATTGTTTAAGACTAGACACTCTAAGGCGTTATGGTGAAGGAATTCAATTAATCACCATCACGGGGCAAATAGTCGACGATACAGCTCACTCATTATTTGACATTGTTTAAGACTAGATACTCTAAGGCGTTATGGTGAAGGAATTCAATTAATCACCATCACGGGGCAAATAGTCGACGATACAGCTCACTCATTATTTGACATTGTTTAAGACTAGATACTCTAAGGCGTTATGGTGAAGGAATTCAATTAATCACCATCACGGGTCAAATAGTTGACGATACAGCTCAGTCATTATTTGACATTGTTTAAGACTAGCTACTCTAAGGCGTTATGGTGATGGAATTCAATTAATCACCATCACGGGTCAAATAGTTGACGATACAGCTCAGTCATTATTTGACATTGTTTAAGACTAGCTACTCTAAGGCGTTATGGTGAAGGAATTCAATTAATCACCATCACGGGGCAAATAGTCGACGATACAGCTCACTCATTATTTGACAATGTTTAAGACTAGATTTTTTTACATTCTAAAGAAATACTCAGTAGAAATGTGGGTGCAAAACACAGTAGAAAACGGAGTGTGGTAGGACTTTCCATGCGGTTGTCTGAAGTGAACATGCTTCCAAGATACAACATTTTTCTAACGGTGTGCGATATTGAACGAACAATAGCAGTAGGCAACATAGAAAATGATGGATTTTACACTGACTTTACCGGCCGAAGTATTTCAAGAGAAGCTCATTATGGAACATTGTTAATAACATTTGGATATGCAAGTGGACTTAACATAAACAAAAAAGTGATGAAGAGAGCGTTGTGCAAAATATGTGGAAAAAATATATATGTCAGAAGGCATGAGAACATTATATAAGAATATGCGTATGGAAAGAAGATGCAGTGTTTAAGATGAAAAAATCCATTTAGGTGGTTTTGCGACGTAGTAAAAATTAATAAATCAATGATGAAAGATATACAAAAATAATCTGCACCAGTAGTATATCACATAAGGTACAAGAAATTTGGGAAAAAATGAAGCAGGACCACATTAATTCAATTCAAATCGAGAGTAGAGTAAAAAGTCTTGAAAGTTAGAAAAGTATGCATGACAAAGTATACGAGTATGAACGTGGCAGGAGCGCAACATACGTAGCAGGATACAACGAAGTGAAGACATTTTCTCTCTGTCTACCCTAATGGCGACATGAAGTTATGGTGATGATGATGAGTATAACCTCTTATGGAATTTCGCTGATTCAATATATGGGTTTATATTTTTGATTCGAGAGTTTTGAACGCAATACTATTAACGGGTATTTGTCTAGATTTATTCGCTACTATTCAAAGTTTTCCAATTATCTTACCTGTACAATTATCAACGAATCCAGTATTGAATAATGATAGGTTTAGTTGTTCAACTGGAACTGTGAAACAAATTTCGTATGAAGAAAAATTTGTTTGTATATTCGTACATTCATAGACCGGCTAAACGTGTTGAATTAACAGATATCGATCCGAACATCTGTTGAACAATTATATCCCAAAAGCTCTCCGCTCTTGGCCGAAATCGTCCCATGCGTCCCTCACCCCTCAGCCCCTAACCGTTGAAGCGTGTATATCGGTACCAGTTCGAACAGAATTTAGTCTTGTTTGCGCTCCCCTGAAGATGAGGTGAAAGCCTTGAAACCGGTAGGGTTATACCGTTACAAAAAAGTGGAATAAACAGTGTTTGATAAAAATAAATTACAATGTCTTTAAACCTCCACAACGTTAATGTGTTAACTATGAACAACAGATATAACTAAATTTGTTTCCCATGTCTGACAAGCAAGAAGCGCTTTTCTCAAATATAGTAAATTGAACACATGATTCCGTTTTAGATACCGGAAACAGGCGTGGTTTACCAAGCTACTCGTAAATTCTGAAAACACGTTTGGACCGGAATCAATTTTATATCTTCACCGAAGTTTTAAATTCAAAAAATATTTCAAAACCAATTATTTCGTGTAGTAAATTGTAACAAGTCGTTATAAAATTCAACAGATAAAGTCGTTTTCTTACATCGATTTCAGAATATGTTCGAAGATGTTCTTGGTTGTTCTCCACTAGTTAAATTTTTTTTTCGAAGTTGTTGCCTTGTTGACTTAAATTAAAGCAGAGCGTTGCCTCAAATATCACTAAGGTAAAATGAATGGTTGAATTAAAATAGGCACTAAGTACCAAAAAAAACGAAGTATGCAGTTTCATTATATATGACATATAGAACGAAACTGCATACTTAGTTTTTTATGTTTTTTTTTGGTACTTAGTGCCTATTTTAATTCAACCATTCAAATGTTGGCTTAAACATCGCCGTGAATTTAAGGTTGAAATTCCTTGTCTGCCATTATTTAAGTCAACTGAACACGACAACTCCAAAAAAAGATTTTAAACTAATCGATTTCCAAAAACTTTCCAAGAATGATCACAAAGGCAATCCGACAATCGTTTGCAAATTTGCCCCATTGAAAATAAGACGAACTATTTATATTCATTTGCGAGTCTTAAGCGTATTTTAGTGCTAACAGGAAAATTTCAATGCCTAGAACAGGTGCGTCATTTACGATTCGCTGAAAATATTATACATACTATACATTTTCAATGGAAAGACAATGGCACGCCAATATCTTATTTCGGCTGTCTCAGGTGATCGATACTGATAAAGCAAGATTCATTATAGTCAAACATCAACGATTTAATTTCAAATGGCATCAATTATTGAGCAATTGTTTACTGGTGAAACACAATGTATACAAAACTTGAGTAATATGTAATGAAAAAAATAGATTCGTTCGTGAAAATCATTTTGAAATTAAAACTTAGAAAATTATATATTGGGTGTTAGCATAAGTTGTGTCCGTTTTTTTTTTTTTTCAATTAAAAATTAGCACCGAAAGTAAAACAAAATGGTAAATGTTATACGTCATTCTAAAGAAAATTTTCTGTTCTACAAGATAATGTTTGAAGGGGATCTTCATGAATAATATAGTTTAAGCGGTCCTCATCGAAGTCCACTGGTCGTCCAGAACGCTCCATGTCTTTCAGGTCGAAATAACCGTCTTTGAAACGCAAAAACCATCGACGAGCTGTCCTTTAATTCATAGCATCTTCACCGTACACTTCGCAAATATCGCGAGCAGCTTTGGCAGCGTTGTTCCCTCGATTGAACGCGAACAGAAGGAGGAGGTGTCGAGAATGCTCACTTTCGTCTACTTGACATTCCATTTTGAAGGTTTGTAATCAAATACAATAATATATGTAACGTAAAAGCAAACACAATATCTTATAGAGCAGAAAATTTTCTTTCGAATGACGTATAACATTTACCATTTTGTTTTACTTTAGGTGCTCATTTTTAAATTTGGAAAAAAGGACACAACTTATGTTAATACCTAATATTTAATAAAAAAATTAAGTTATTTATAATATAAACTTCTTCATCCTGATAAAGACAAACTGGTTGGTGGCCTGGTTGATAATACACCTGTCTACCAGCCCAAGTATTGCGGGTTCGATTCCAGTTGGAACCCAGATTTCATACCTTTGAAAAAACTGGTCGTCATTTAAGGTCTCTTTAACCTCTGTCTGGTTTGTTAGAACATATTAGTACATGGCAATACGCGTACCAGGTAACACTGCATACAACGAAATACGTATGTTTATAAATTTTATGGTAGCTCTTTGCTCTTCCCTCTTTTAGAATTTCTTTGGTCGTGCCAAGTTTTCTTAGTGTTTCCGAAATTACGTACCTTATATACTACTTGTATAGATTATAAAAACAAAACAATATAATTAACTAGAGGAAATATGTTTCAGATCCATCATACAAGCGTATGAACAAAAAGAAGAAAGAAAAATATCGCGTGCAATAATAATGATTAGGGGAAGAATGGAAGGTGAATTGCCGTACACGCTGTTAGTCTCCCGTGGGAGACAAGCACGCTAACCTTATTGTTAAGGGGTTTCAGTACCTTTTGAATTTATATTTTGAAGTATTGTAATCATTTTGATCAAGTGATTGAATCGCAATTAAAAGTCATTTTTTAAAACATTTAGATATATACCCTTTGCTTAACACATAACAGTTTGAGATATGACTGTAAATGTACAAAAATGGTGTTGTATTAGATCAGAAACTTAAAAAAAACACATGTATATTGTTACCACTATGTTACCAAGTCGTTGTGAAAAATTATGAGTCTATTGATAGCAATGTTATGATCATAATATCCTCACATTCGAGATATCTGCCCACCATTAGAAGAGAGAACCTGCCCGCGAGGATGCTAAATGTTTTTTCAGCCCACAAATTTACATATATAAATCAAATTTCAAAAAACCACAAATGATAAAAGTAATGGTGAAACAAGTGAATGAAATATTGACAGAAGGAAAGCAGTAACACAACAATAAGAAGTGCATGAGAATATGTATGGGCGTAGAGGAGGCGACATAAATTTATCGTGATCGAAAAGTTTGGCGCTTAATCCTCTATCTACTCCAACAGGGAAATGGCGTCGTTGTATGTGTGTAAGATAATAAATAAACAGTTGATAATTGATACACATGTACAAACATTCTTAAATACACAAACATACATAGCACATCGATTATATAGCCTTGGTTAATATTTGTACCATATATTACTTTGTTCAATAAAAATATAAAAAGTATTAAAGCTTTTTCAGTCGCTTTTTAAAACATGCTAATGACGGAGCGAGTCTAACATTGGTTCACATGTAACTGGTTCCAGAGCCTCACTGCATGGATATTAAAGGATGACATAAAAAAGAAGACTTTTATCTTCCTGATAGTTTTCATTATCTTCTTCCACTTTATCTTCCACTCCATCATCCACTCCATCTTCCACTCCTGAATTACGACACAACAATGGTGAATTCATTAAGTTTACGAGCTCGTAAAAATATAAGAATTTTGATGAAAATGGACCGTACATCGGTGGAAAAATATAAGAAAGTATTGTTTGCGTATCATAAATTTAATGGATATTTTACGGTGTTGCGTGCCCCAGATCGTGAGGCTTAATCGAAACTATTTATTGCTGATGACAATTGCGCTATCAACTCGGAAATAAGTATTTATTGTATGAAACGTAATCCAATTATGGCAATAAACGAATGAGAAAAAAATATAATAAACTACAGTAATCGTTCCATTTACGCGTCTCTATATAAGCAAATTCACTTTCACGAATTATATTCCGTATGCGTTCAAGAGGTAGACCAAGGAAAATGTGGATGAATCAAGTGGAAGGAGAAGGTAAAGAAGGCGGAATGAAGACATAAGAAATTAATGCTTGTATAAAATTGATGTTTATGTAAGATGAAGAAAGAAGCTTTAAGATGATTTGGACATGTGGAGAGAATGAATGATGAAATAATGAGAAAGCGTATATACAAATCACAAGTGCAACGTGTGCGTGGAAGAGGTAGACCGAGGAAAATGTGGCTGGACCAAATGTACCAGATTTTGAAAGAAAGTAAAATGAGAAGTATGAATAATAGAAGATTGTGCATAACGAGATGTATAAATGAGGAGATTCAAATGTGATGGGATAGAAACGTTTTGATATCTATTTCCTCTGCCTACCCTGATAAGGACATAACGTGATTATGTGTATAGGTATGTATTCTGTTTCCTCTGCCTACCCTGATAAGGACCTAACGTGATTATGTGTATAGGTATGTATTCTGTTTGAAATTGTGAATGTATAATAGTTTATTTTTATATGGTACCCTTCAGTATATCCGAATTGGTGCTTCGGACATATTTAAGAACGTGGCCGGAAGACAATATTGTATTCGGCCTCAATAAGCGAACTTTCCAATTAAGAACCTCTGGAGTACGCACTCGCTTCACGATTCTTTATTGAACGTGTTGACAACACAGCTCGGCGAATGCGAGTGACCTTTTTTTTTTGAAGTGCCATCGAGAATCGAACCTGAAACCCATAACGTCGTCAATATAATAGTCATGTGTATTTAGTAATAATTTGGGTTCTAAATTGACATTTTTATAAACAGTAAAAGCGACCACAGAAATAATGAAATGTTTATCTCGGGAGTGATTTTCAAAAGGTGAGTTCCGTATTTTTTTCTTCGTGTAAATAAATCACATAGCTCTCAAGAAAATATGTGTCTTCTCAGTTGTCAGTAACCACTTTAAAACAATAACTTAAACTTTTTTTAACTGGAAATATGTAAAAGATCGTCCATTTTACGTATCATTTAATGGTTCTACAATATTTATTACCTATATATATACATAGTGTTTTATTTACGCACAGTATTGTCAGAACCCGAGATAATGGAGGAATTACTGTACAAAAACAAAACGAAATTTCTGCCAATTCAGCGTTAGCTTTGGAAATAACAAATTCCACGATTCTATTTAGCCGAGAATCCCTTACACATGTGCCTTCTGATAGGAAAGGAGCATGTCTCAAACAGACAACCAATGTCAAATGAAGAAAAAGATATTTCTAATTGTTGGATAGAGAAAAAGTATACATGGTTTCGAGAAAAAGCTGTAGTAATTGCATCACGCCAACGAAGATGAAAAAACAAGGTCTTACTGATATACATAAAGCCGATAGCTTACTGATATCCATAAAGCGGTGTGACGAGATGGAACAGAAAGGTAAATCAAGGCCTGGTTTATTTACCAAACATTGTATACAGGTCATTAACAGTCTGATAATATTGTTTACTGTTTAGCTCTACTAAAATTTGGTATATCAAAATAGTCTAAAACGCACCCGTGTGTGAATTTGACGGACCCATAATAGTGTTTGATAAAAAAAACCGGGCCATTGAGTTGTATTTTATTACACTTTCGTTGAATACAGTACAACCTGGCGGCCTTGTTGTGAAATGGTCATCTTTTTTAACCAACCAAAAATATGTAACAGAGATCTTAAATGAAAACCACGCTAGTATCTCTTATAAAGCTGGGTTCCGACGGGAATCGAACCTGCGATCCCCGTGACGAGAGAAAGTCGACTTACCAACAAAGTCACGGGGGTCTTTACCGCGTGGGTTGCGATACCAAAGAATATATAAAGGTATCAGATAATGTATTTCAAAGTAATTAGCATGTCTTGTCTGAAAATTTAATTACTCAATGGCCAATCATCACCCTTAGCCCTACAACCCACGATGGATCTTGCAAGCCTGAAGGATTATCTGTAACTTATCTCTCTCGGCAGCATCCCTCCTCCATTTGGTCACACCCAGTGTGCGACAGATCTCTGTCACATTATCCAGCCATCTTAGCTTTGATCTACACACCCTCATCATCAGCCAGCATCATTTCGAAGAATTCTCGTTTCTCATAATAACACCCTCCGTGACATATTTGGTAAAATGCCCGTTTTCCAAAACATTCAGTCTAGTTTTCACTTGAGGCCTCTTTAAAATCTTCTGGTTGGTTGGAAGATATTGTCACGCGCCAATAGGCCCGCCAGGCTGCACAATATACCTATACATATAACGTAAATGTAACACAATAGCTTTTACTCCCGTGGTTGCATCATACATGGTGTAAAGCTCGTATAAGTATTAGAATGACTAATACTTACAGGGGTAGATTGAAGAGTGGATTGATGATTGGTTCGATGATTGATCCGGATGATTGGTTTGCCTCAAAAGAGCAACAGTTTTTTGGCGTGGCATCCACAAATTGTTCCGGATACTTGGTTCGATGATTGGTTTGCCTCAAAAGAGCAACAGTTTTTTGGCGTGGCATCTACAAATTGTTCGCGGATGATTGGTTCGATGATTGGTTTGCCTCAAAAGAGCAACAGTTTTTTGGCGTGGCATCTACAAATTGTTCGCGGATGATTGGTTCGATGATTGGTTTGCCTCAAAAGAGCAACAGTTTTTTGGCGTGGCATCTACAAATTGTTCGCGGATGATTGGTTCGATGATTGATTTGCCTCAAAAGAGCAACAGTTTTTTTGGCGTGGCATCCACAAATTGCCAGAGAGAGAGGGGAAATGTGTAGCTAGCGAAGGGCAATACTTAGAATAAAAATATTTTTTACCATTTCCATACAATAAATGAGTATTTTCTATAAAAAAAATCCGGTTTCATATTTACAGACGTGATAAGAGTTAGACCGAGGATAACGTAGCTGAATCAAGTAAACTAGATTATGAAAGAAGACAAAGTGAGAAGTATGAGTAATAGAATCTTTGACAAATTAAAAAGGCGCCAATGACGCGGTTTGAGTCACTACATTGACAACTAGAGCCATCTATGAACAAATTCCGGTTTCACATGTACAGACCTGGTAAAAGATTTTATTAATTAATTGCATTGCACATCACGTGTCTACTACATTCTCAATAAAGTGCAAGATTCGACGTAGAAAAATCCAATTACTTTATTGTGACGAATCATTGAAAATACATAATATAAAAAATTTGAAATACAAACATCAGCTACTCCCAAGATATTGGATTTACGTCAGAATCGCATGTTGACTTGTGTATGTTAGATGCGTTTTCATTTATTATTGACGTGTGGTAGTTTATCATACTCGTACATTAACAATTACAAATATGGATTGAGCTTTGTTATAGATTAATTATCTCTTTGACTGTGGAAGAAAAGAAAAAATCAAATACTTTCATAGCCTACTTGATAAGACGGTTGACTTCTACCCGACGGTTTCGCGTTCGATTCCCGATAGTACCAAAAAAAATGCACGTAACTGATCGAGTTCGTCTGGAAACAATATTAATGTGCGCTAGAAGTGCGTGTATGTTGTTACAATATTTACGTGCTGAGTATTATTCCATAAACGTGCGATGATGAACAGCGACTTCCATGTCTACTCCAGTGGTTCTTAACCTGAAAGATCAATTAATAAGGCGAAGAAAATGTTGTCTCCCATCGACGCTCTTCACTATGTCAGAATTGCGAATTCGGATACGTTAAAGGGTTACTATATTAATAATTGAAAAACCAACACCCATTAATCGGACCCATCGTGTGAAAGTCATCAGCTACATTGGAAGTCGGATAATACTTGTATAGCAATAATATTGTACTGTATAACATACATTACACTTTCGTTGTGAACAGTGCGACTTGGCGGGTTTATTGTAAAGCGGGAATATCCTCCAACCAACCACAAAGATGATTAACAAGTCTGAAGTGAAAACCTGACTCGAAATCTTTTCAAACATTTTGGGTGGCAACGAGAATCAAACCTATCACGTTTAAGAGAATTACTACATTACTTAAATTATGATTTCAATCAAATTTCTCAACCTTATTCTTAAATCAATTAATTTCCTCTATTTATACCATTATTGCTGAGGGGTGGAATTTAATTGTTTTATATTATTTTATGCCAATATTTTTTTGTAAAATCTGTCATAGATTAATACAGTGTAACGTATCCAAGATTAACTGGTTGGTTGTAAAAATAGCACCGTTACCAAAACGTCCGTCATAATTTTTACAAATGGAACAGCTTTTTTATTGTTGCTTAGTGTCAAGTTATTTTATTGTTGCTTAGTGTCAAGTTATTAGGTTCAGCAGAAAAAAGTCGATAAATATAATCATATAACTATGCTTTAAATGAAATCATACTGGAATGTGTTTCACAGGTCCGTGGCCTCGGAGTCATGTGTGATGAGAAGCTTAGCATTGTTTCGCATATAGATAAAATAGCATCTGCGGCATTGTCTAGACTGGGCTTAAATTCAGACTAGGCAATGATTTTACTAAGCTGGAATCATTCAAAATTTTATATATCTCTTTGGTAAGAACAGTTTTTTTTTATTACAATTCAGTAATATGGCCCCCCCACTATGATGTCCATATTGATAAAATTGAAAACATATAACGGAGGCTTTTGCAATTTGTAAACTTTAAACTGCAGATCCCAATAACTGACTTCGGCTATGATCTGTTGTTGAAAGTGATGAGGATCGCAATCTTGTCAGATAGAAGAAAGATGATTGACCTTACAAAATTGCTTAAGATTGTCGGCTCGTATTTCAATAGTCCGAAACTAATTGAGTTTATCATACTAACATACACTAGGCACTTTTTTTTCCACAGTGAAGTGGTTGCAACTAATTATTTTTACATTTTTACATTACAAGACTGCAAAGGTTAAGTTAGTTTAAATAAAATAGGCCGTTGTATGGATTTTCATATAACTTTGACACATAAGTAAAGTGAAGAAGTGTGATGAATATATTAAATTGTATAGATTATTTTGTTGTGTTGTTCGACCTTTAGTGTTTTTCTATTGTAGAATACTGCTCACGTGTCAACGTTAAATTACTCGTACATATTTAGTTGTTTTTTTATTATGCAGGTGGTGAAGCGGGGTATCAACTTTTTGATGCCTTCCTGGAAGTAGTTTCCCGCCAACCCCTCCGTCCACTTCTCCACCTCCTCCTTTAGCTCCTCGTTGGTTGAAAACCTTTTTCCACCCATGTACAGCTTCAGGGAGGTAAAGAGATAGTAATCTGAAGGTGCTAGGTCAGGGGAATGCGTGGGATGGTTCAGGACATCCCATTTAAACGAGGCGAGCAGTTCCTTCGTGGCGTTGGCCGTGTGTGGTCTGGCATTGTCATGCAGCAGGCAGACTCCCTTTGTCAGCATGCCTCTCCTCTTGTTCTGAATCGCCCTCCGCAATTTTTTTAGGGTCTCACAGTATTATTTTTATCAAAAATGTCGTTTTTAGTATAACCATGTACACAAAAGAATAATTAAATAAAATAAAATCTTGAGAAAAAACTACACGTTGATCTATGCGAAAACTTTGAAAAACATATCTACTACATGTTGCAAAAATATCAGCAACAGAGGGGGTGAGGGTGAGGGATGTCTGCCACGACTGCGAGTATTGTGTGCCGGCGCGGCCTTACCTTTATAATTGGATGTCAAGTTAAAGCTCGTGATCTCCTGACATGACAGCGAGCCTTTTCATAAAACATACGTGTAGAATCAACTCCAATTATTTCGTATTTATGGTATACTGAAAATTTTGTCAGCAAACGTATCGTTCTTCAAACATGCGGATGTATGTAAGTTTGTAAAAATTAAATATAACATTTTCTGAGCAGAAATGTGTTGAAAATTCGTTATATTAGGTCCTTACATATGAAATTGGCGTTTTGCCGTACTGGCAACATTGATCTCAAATATCTTCTCTTTGGTTAGGAATTCCAAATTCAAATTTATACAGCTATTTACTCAAGTATTTGTGTTTCGAAAATTATAATTCATTTGTTTTTTCCTCAATTGTTTTTTTTCTTTGCGTCACTCAGTTTACAAAATGGAAAACTTGAAATATCGCGTTATTTACGAGTACGAGTTCCACCGTGGCACCAGTGCTGCAGAAACGGCTCGAAGGATTAATGATGTGTATGGCGACGGTGCCGCAAAAGAAAACACAGTGCGTTTTTGGTTCCAACGTTTTCGTTCTGGAAATTTCGACCTGCAGAAGAAGCCCCGTGGACGGCCGGAGACCAAAGTTGATAATGAAGAATTGAAGGCTATTGTGGAAGCGGATCCATCGCAAACCACGTCCGAGTTAGCTGCAGGCTGCGGTGTTAGTGATAAAACTGTTTTAATCCACTTGAAGCAAATTGGGAAGGTGAAAAAGCTTGAAAGGTGGGTACCTCACGAATTGAGTGAAGCAAATCAACAAACGCGCGTTGACTGCTGCGTTGCATTACTCAACCGGCACAATAATGAAGGGATTTTGAATCGAATCATTACCTGTGATGAAAAGTGGATCCTGTATGATAATCGGAAGCGCTCATCGCAATGGCTGAACCCTGCCGAACCAGCCAAACCATGCCCCAAGCGAAAATTGACTCCAAAAAAGTTACTTGTGAGCGTTTGGTGGACTAGTGCTGGTGTCGTTCACTACAGCTTTCTTAAATCTGGCCAGACGATTACGGCAGATGTCTATTGTCAGCAACTGCAAACCATGATGGAAAAGCTAGCTGCTAAACAACCGAGGCTGGTTAATCGCTCTAGGCCACTGCTGCTTCATGATAACGCTAGACCACACACTGCACAACAGACGGCTACCATATTAGAAGAGCTTCAATTGGAATGTCTAAGACATCCACCGTACTCTCCGGACCTTGCCCCAACAGATTACTATTTTTTTCGAAATTTGGATAACTTCTTGCAAGGGAAAAAAATCAACTCCGATGGGGCAGTCCAAACCGACTTCAAAGATTTTATTGATTCCCGTCCGAATGGTTTTTTTAGTAAAGGGATCGATGAACTACCTATGAGATGGCAAAAGTGCATAAATAGCAATGGTACATACTTTGATTAAATAAATATATTATATTAAAAAAAAATCAACTTTATCTTCCTCCCAAACAAAACGCCAATTTCATATGTAAGGACCTAATATAAAAATAAAACTGACTAGAGTATAACTGATCCAAAATTTGTGTGGGAATCAATTATTCTACTCCTGGACTGAGCAGGTTATCACATCGGTATATTTCGAATCAACAAAAGGAGTTTTGAAAGATAACACATGCAAATGGGGACAAGTACCCAATATAACAGTCGCAGCCATCACTTAACTATCCTTAGATTCAATTTATATTACTTTTATAATATTTTTAATCTGTCAATAAGAGTGGGTTCGATTCCCGAGTTAGAGCGCTCTTGGGTAGAATATAATTTCTAAACGGCGCTGTATAATGTTTTTTATGATTATTAAATAGAAAACAAAACGTTAAAACTCAAAAGTTGACCATCAGAGAAAAATAAGAAATAAAATACACTTGTGTATAATTCTAAATAAGATTCAAATACATTATACAAAACATCATGCCATGGGCATCTTACTCGTAGGATAGCCACGTCTTTCTTATATACGCCCACACCTTTTGTTTTTACACATACATATGATACATTTCGTCAAACAAGCTATTTTGTTTGACATTCCCTCAGTTAAAATTTATCTTACTATCTCATTCAATTTTCTCCTCAACCTACTTCTTATTTTCATTCAATTCAATTAATTTCAAACGTATATATTTGTTTTGGTAATATTTCCTATCTGATTTTCTCAATGTGATCAAACCAAAATATTCCCTCCTTAATTCATAGTATAGCGCCCGTTTCTAACGAACAGTTTTCTAATATCCGACAATTGCTTACTAAATCATACACCTCCTATGTTCTTATTTGGCTCTTATCACCTCCTCTCAAAATATCCGACCATTGCTTACTAAATCATACACCTCCTATGTTCTTATTTGGCTCTTATCACCTCCTCTCAAAATATCCGACCATTGCTTACTAAATCATACACCTCCTATGTTCTTATTTGGCTCTTATCACCTCCTCTCAAAATATCCGACCATTGCTTACTAAATCATACACCTCCTATGTTCTTATTTGGGTCTTATCACCTCCTCTCAAAAACCAAACTCCGCTCACAAGCATGCAGGTGGGCATTAAAAAAAGCTATCTAATCAATCCTTACTCTATCATACATCGTACCACCAGAAATTTTGAATGAGGTAGTGTGAATGGGGTAGGGAGAAGGGAGATGTAATCAAGGTTTTTTTAATGTTACTAAAAAGTGATCTAATTGAAAAAAAAACTGCACAATTATTTTGATCACTAAGTAATTTTTTGTTCATAATGAATTATATGAAGCTGCAAAGCTACTAGTAAAAAATCTTGATTAATTCGATTCTTCTTGTTTTATGTAAGCGTTGTTCCACTAATAACAAATCTAAGTACTTTACCACTATAAAATATGTGTTCCACAGTTACGTAAATATACTTGGCTTAATTTGGTAACACATTATACATACATAATTGGATTGAATAATATGTACATATTAATATAAAATTATTTAAAAAAAATATATTATTCCTGTTTTTTATATTATTTATAGTTAAGGCATTAACGTTGTGGAGGTTTAAAGACATTGTAATTTGTTTTATCAAACACCGTTTATTCCACTTACCACAAAGCTTGTTTGTGCTTCCCTGATGATGAGGTGAACACTTTGAAACCGGTAAGGTTACACCGTTACATAAAGTGGAATAAACAGGGTTTTCAAAAACAAATTACTGCTTTTTTTTGTATATACATGTAAGTGAAACATAAAATGTTGTAATTTTGTCAATAATTTAAAGTATTTGTATCACTGGTAACATGTCTTATGTGTATTTGTTTGTAAAAAAACATATGTCGTAAATTACATAAATAAAAGTTACACCATATATGATACTTTTATACCCAACTAGTAAATCAAAAAGAGTAACGAAGTATTTAATGCCCATTTCCAATTAAAAATTCGCAGTTAAAGCGTGTCTAACTAGACAACATCTACTAGCAAGCCGAGTGAATGGAAATTCGTAGGATACGCATAGTACAAATAATCATAAAAAACACTTACACGCGTCCGGTGTACGTGTTAGAGGAATGTGCATCAGAAACACAAGTTCAACACGTGTTCACTTACATTACGAGCTTTATTTCCATTACATAAATTCCATCTGACTATTTTTAATTCCATCAAACGAAACAAGAACTCGTCATTGAAGCAATCCAGACAACGCGCGGTACAAGGCGGAAGATTAGGAATTTCCATCGATAAGTCGGTGTTATTCCTGGACATATCAAACCTTTCATAAATAACCATTGAGATACAGAAATGAACACGGAAATATATCCATATGGTCGATTGGAAGCCACAGTAATAGCATTGGGTTTGTTTTAGAAAATAAAATAAATAGAATTTGAAATAATGATTGAGCGCAATAATGTTTATTTCCAGTGATTGAGCAAATAGACAGTGGATTTATTATGTATACTCAATTTTTGAGAAAGAATTAAAAAGGAAAACTGTAAATATACATTACTGTTGTGAGTGATAAGTCTTACAACCTTGTTGTCGGACAGAAGATAAATATTTGAACTCACTAAATTACTTAAGATTATAAGAACACATTTCAATCGATCAGTCGGCGGCATCTTGAACGTTCGTTATAAGCAGACCAGGCCAAATATTATTATGTCAAGTATGTAAGCATAAAATATGTCGAACCGTTTCGCTGATGTCACATCGATTCAGGTGGACGGAACACAGCTGGAACAATACCAACAATATATCTATTGTACTTAGGACAATGTACTCGTATTCCATTTGAGAATTGTACTTTCAGTGAAATAAATAAAAGAATTAAACTAGCATGGAATTGGACAACTGAACTTCATTTTCAAGAGCATCTCCCAATCGGTCTCAAACAAAAGGTATTTAACTAATACGTACTAACACATGGATGCGAAACTTGGGCTCATTCTGTACGAATAATAGAAAAACTCCAGACAATATAACGCAGTATGGAAAGGTGCATGCTAGATTATACCAGAAGAGACCGCAAACGCAATGAGTGGATACGCGTCCAAACAAAAGTTGATTATGTTATCGAGGTCGCAAAAAGACTCAAGTGGAAGTGGTTTGGGCACGTCGTCCGACCAACGGACCATCATTGTACATATGAATTAATCCGGTGGTACCCAATAGGCAGAATAAGGCCTATAAGAAAACCAAAGCAAACATCGAGTACATAGCAGAAGTGCGCAAAGAACAGAATTTCTTTGTAATAATTTGGAGAGGCCTGCAGTGGAGGAATGTAAAAAATGTTTTAAGTACATAGTTAACCTTTCCCTTCCTGTGCTAAAAAAATCCGCCCGTTCCGGTGCTGTACATTCAATGCACATGTAAAAATGAGCGATTTAAAATCGGAAAAATAAGAATATTCATAGCCAATCGCTTAAATTAATAAAATTTGAAGTCAAAAGTGATAATAATTGAAATTTAATTGCTGAAAAAAAACTTCGGACGACGTTCACAAAACGGGCAAAGAGACCACCTCGAACGAAAGCCCGCTGGCTACTGAGCGAGAGAAACGAGCGAACTGAGATTATATTTCTTGCGTTCCCATATACCGAAGTAGAGTGAGACGTGAATAGCGTCGCTTCCTCATCCATAGCGGTTTTTTAGAATGAATATACCTACGTCACACACTAGTACACGTTTGATTGTATTGGGGAATTTATTCCCGATTTTCACAAAATATCTCTGATATGGCTGATAAGTGCAAATTATTATTAATATTATTTTTTTCATTCAATGCGTAAATGTATTACGGAGGAATACCTAAAATCTGAAGCCAGTATTTATTATATTTATAGAGATATTAAAGTTTTTAGAAGCAATGTGTACTAGTTACACATCACAGGACAGGAAAGGTTAATGATGAATACCAAGCCTACTATTCACCAGATTGCCTATGTGCTTTGTGCTGCAATGATGTATCTTATATTCCGGTACATATCTAGATTATCACGACATAATGATGATATATTGGGTTGATGTGAAAGGTACTGCCGGTTAACATAGCTCTCGATCAAACCCTTTTTATCTCCTATAAAAAATTTTATCGAAAATAGTTGTGTGTGTAGTGGGATATTAACCGTATCGAACTATTTGAACTTTTAAAATCGAACGAAACTTTACATGATGTTAAATATTGTGGACAACCAAATAATTGAAATCAAACTTTGATTGATTAAACAAGCATATTTACTTAACATAAAGGTGATTTTTTTTACCACGACCACATATGGCATAAATCACACAAAATAATGGTTGACCTGAAATGTGAAATTTTACATTGCCTTACTACCCCGACTTTGCCCCTACCATCTAGCAATTACCATTTATTCCGATTCCTGAATAATTAACAGTACATTTTTTCACATTACTTGATAAATCCTCGCCTCTATGAGATAACACTGTTCAAAAAACGTCATATATACTAGGTTAGTCAAAAAGTTTTGAAAGCGACATCTATGGAGCAGTAGAAAAACCAAAATTTCTACGCCATTTTAATATTTCATCTTTCATAAGAACGTACTCAAAATTTCATTTCGATCTGTCAATTCATTCTTTGTTTACAAGCCATTTGAAGTTGACGTGTCAGTGTATTTTTTAACAATGGAAAAATCCGAATATCGTGCAGTGATTAAATTCTTTGTTTTGGAAGGTTTATCGGCTACTGAGATCCATGCAAAGATGGTGAAAGTATTAAAGGAGTCTTCTAAAGCAAAATCAAATGAAATATAACAAACAATTATTTCAAATTTGGCTACTACACCTGCAGCCTACAAAATAATTTTAATGAGAGGGGTGTGATTGCATATTTTAATGAGAGGGGTGTGATAGCATATTTTGACATAACCAATATATCCGGGACAATGTTTTAAATGTTAATCCGCTGGGTTTGCTTTAACCCTACAATGCGATTTTTTTAATTTCTAAAATAAAAATATATTTATGCATTAAATATGTACTGGAGCATGGAAAAAAATAATTTTTTTATATATATTTATATTTAAAAAAAAAAGAGTATGGTTCATATATGAATCACTGCGCATTTGTAAGTTAATTATATGATATAAAATGAAATTATATATTTTACTTCACTTATTTTACACATACTATAGAGGGTTTTTTTATTTTCAAAAGTTAAGATATAAACTCATAAACGCCACTAAATTCAGATGAAATAATGTCCGAGTATCCTCAGACCGGGGTGCCAACTTATGTACTTATTTAGTGGTGTTTATGAACTGTATTTTAATTTTAAATATAAAAAAGACTTCTTTAGGTGATGTTTTATTGAATTGTCTTTATCACTATCGCAATATTGAGGAAGAATTATCAAGAAATTGTTATGTGAAAAATTGTTCCGCACCCAAACACTTATTCTCGCACAAACATACTACCGCGTCATGCTTTATTCTGGAGTCAGCAGTATATCTACGCCTTTCTGTTCGTGCACACAGCTCTTGCCTCATCCACAGCCACATATCTCGACAATTTTTTTTTTTTTTTCTTAAAATTTCTTTACCAGTCAACCTCTTCTTCCCTATGAAAGGCCTTTCATAATTTCATAAATAAAGGGCTCTTGAGGTGATATTGTTTCGATAGTGCTTTTATTCCATTCCAATCGTACCAACAACATCAGATCTACCATATATCGTACTAGCCCAGAAAGATGCAGAAGCAATAGCACTGGGTTTTCTTTCAGCAGGTCTTGTTTTGAGCAGCTAACGGGGCACAGAGGACAAGCCATCAGGGGCGACATTGATTGAATGTCACAACACATTCAAAGTGGTGGGTCCTGTGCGCAGATCCTCTGCACGAGAAGATTTTATTTTGATCTATCCATGTGGATACGTAGGCAGGCATTTTGACGGCTGCATCCATGTACGGAGACTTTCGTTTCTAACTCTCTAGGGATCAACACGTTCACTTTCCAGAAAACTCTTACGTGCCTCACTCTTGGCCGTGTTAGTATTTGGCAATATATAAGGTGTTCGGGATCACTAAGTTATCCGTGTTTATCTCGATAACGCCATAAAAGATATATATTGTATGTATTTATTGAGTTGTTTACACGGACCTGTTGCGAAAAAATTTAAAGCACTCTACATAAAGGCGAATGTGTTATTATTACACATCGGAAGATCTACAAAGGTCTCTTTATAGTTCGTCTTTCCTGTATAAATCTTCTGCAGTTTATTACCAAATATATTTTTCTAAACATATCCAAATTCGAGTAAGGGTTACAGCCACCACCTTCATATTATTACACTCAACTTGTATTTTTGTAATATTTAAATCTGACAATAATAGTGACTTTAAATCACGAGTTGGAACGCCCTTGAGGACAGCCTGCTTTCTATACAGCGCTATATACATTGTTATTTGATATGTTGTTTATAGTTAAGGCATTAACGTTGTGGAGGTTTAAAGACATTGTAATTTATTTTTATCAAACACTGTTAATTCCACTTTTTTGTGACGGTATAACCCTACCGGTTTCAAAGCTTTCACCTCATATTTCAAGGCTTTCACCTCATCTGACGGTATAACCCTACCGGTGTCAAGGCTTTCACCTCATATTTCACCCCTGAAGATAAGGTGAAGGCCTTGAAACCGGTAGGTTTATACCGTCACAAAAAAGTGGAATAAACAGTGTTTGATAAAAATAAATTAAAATTGTTATTCGATTATTATTAAATAAAAATTCGGCTCAGCCACACGCATGAAATGGAGAAGTTTCATCTTCCAAAACGACTCCACAAGCGCGAACCTGAAGGATGACGACGGAACAAATAAAAATAAACAGCAATATAATTCAGTGCTTACTTTGATCAATACGACCCTCGAGTAAACCGTTCACTGTTTGTCAGTGAAGATAATCCGCCTGAATTGGTGTGGCGAACAGATATTAATATTTAATGACGGGGTTGATTATCGGATTGAAAGCTGAGGTAACTCGAGCGGGGCGCGGAACGTGATTCATTACAGAAATAAAACAAAGTATGGTCATAAATAAATAATCATCAAACATGCGCAGCGATGGCCGGAGTACTAAACAAAGATAATAAAATATTTTAAGGGATTAAAGAAAATATAGGATTCAATCGTAAATGGAGGGTTAAGATATTATTGATAATAACAAGCGACTAAATTATTGCTTCATAAAATAAATGTTATTATCATAATTGTTCGATAAGACCCTAAAATAGCCTGCAATTTTACTTATTTATTTAATTTACGACACAACTACGAGTCTTTTACAAACAAATGCGCATATGACAAGTTATTATAAACTAGTTGCAACCCATGAAATATTCACGGAAGTAATACAAATTCAACATTTATGAAAATATATAATATATTCATAGATGCAGAATTTGTTTATATATATATATCATTTATACATCGTCCCCTTTTATACCGGTTCAAAAAATGTTAGCTAGGTATTTAAAATTCGTTCAGTATGACCCACCGAGTTTGAAATTTCGAATTACTTTCGGAGAGAATCCAAGTATTCCTATCTCGCTTTGTTGTATTCAAAATTCAATTCTAGTATTCTTTCTTTGGCGACAGCCGTCGTACGGGTTTTGGCCTATTTATACTATGATACTTAAAATTATTGACAAAAATACAAAACTTTATCTGAAACTGACACAAAAATACAAAAAAGCTGCAGTAATAATAACAAAGTAATTACCAAGTTATTGTTTGAAATTATTTAATATTAAAAGGTATATTTAAATTCAATATGTATATACACGTACACTATAATTTTCCAAATATCGTGCATATTCTTGTAGAGCACGTCCTAATACAGTCGGAAAACATGAGTAACAATAATAATAGGGCAATTTATATATAGCCTTTTAGAAAGCAGACTCTTCAAAAGTGCTCTAATTTGGGAATCGAACCCACTGTTATAGAAAGATTAAAATTTTCCAAAAAAATAAAAATGCTTGAGTGTTAACAGAAAGGAGGGTGGGGTGGGTGGCGGGTGTTAAAAATAAACTACAATAAATATTTCTACAGGAGAAATGCAAATCTACAAATGGCGTAATATAAAGACGTCTTATCAACTAGAATACGGCGTGACCTAATTTGTAAGCCATCTGTCTTCCCCACGGAGTATGCTGTTCCAATTCCCGCTGATACCTTTTTCCCCATATGGTTCCAGTCTGATTTCCAATAAAAGAATCTTAAACATATTTCTGGTTGGTTGGCAGAATTTTTAAGATAGTAAAAATCCCGCCAGTGTATTGTATACACCGAAATAGTATTATAATAATGTTTATTTATTTTATCGATGATTGATGACTATCTCAAAATAATATGAAGGCTGATAAAATTATTGTTTTATAGATTCATACTAGAATATAATTTCAGCAATGCACAAGTGAAGGCTGATAAAATTATCGTTTCATAGATTCATACTAGAATATAATTTCAGCAATCCACAAGTGAAGGCTGATAAAATTATCGTTTCATAGATTCATACTAGAATATAATTTCAGCAATGCACAAGTGAAGGCTGATAAAATTATCGTTTCATGGATTCATACTAGAATATAATTTCAGCAATGCACAAGGGAAGGCTGATAAAATTATCGTTTCATAGATTCATACTAGAATATAATTTCAGCAATGCACAAGTGAAGGCTGATAAAATTATCGTTTCATAGATTCATACTAGAATATAATTTCAGCAATGCACAAGTGGAGGCTGATAAAATTATTGTTTTATAGATTCATACTAGAATATAATTTCAGCAATGCACAAGTGGAGGCTGATAAAATAATTGTTTTATAGATTCATACTAGAATATAATTTCAGCAATAAACAAGTGAAGGCTGATAAAATTATCGTTTCATAGATTCATACTAGAGTATAATTTCAGCAATGCACAAGTGAAGGCTGCTAAAATAACTAAATGAGACTTGTTGATATTGATCACATCGGAAATCGGGTGAAAATATTGGAAAAGAAATTAAATTCTATCCATTGCAAAGAGAAATATTCCAGGAAATGCTGGCAAAACCATTAATGGTCGAGTTGTGGATCGAAACCAGGAAATTACTCGCGATTCGCGAATGCCTCCAGCCCAAGCCGATAGGACTCACCCCTTCGTTTAATGTAAAAAACACAATTTACAGTACTTATTGGAATTCCTTTTGAATTTTCCTTTAACATGAAATGTCTGATGGTGAAAAATATATCACAAGATACAAAATAAAAACTGAACTTAATATTAAACAAAATAATATGCTGAAAACCCTAAATGTTTACTTCGTTTATTTTATATATTCTTCATTCTCTACAATTAGACATGCAGTCTGCTATCTTCAGGACTCCTATATTAAGATGTCGAGTCCCAGCTTTCCTCTATCTTTTTGGATGTCTTCCTGTGGGACGACGTCCAGCGGGTATTTCATGGTTAGTCAACTAGGGAACTCTTGTATTATAAATGTTTCACGTGTGGCTTCTGCGGTTTTACATATTTCTTGGATACGGGAACTTTTACCTTTAAGTTTTCACCTGAAATGGCTCAATGGCTCAGAGGGATTTTTGTCATTCACTTATTTAATGTGTTTTCGTTAAAAAAATATGCAAAATAGTGAATGGTAAACAATCTCAATAAATCGTGTCAATTTAATAAAATATCATAGTATTTTTCCATAGTGCATTGAAACGAATAAACGAGTGATAATGTATGACAGAATACAGAATGAAGTGTTATTGGATTCCGTAAAATTGGATTTATTTATTTTACTTTGTTGTATTTCAATAGTCAAATGACCTTTTTGAAACAAAGCTTTAAAAAAAACATCATACACAATTTAACATTGAAACACGTTTTTCACCCCATGGAATAAATAAGATAAAACAATGTGGCTTGTAAAATGAAATTAATGGTGTAAAACAAAGCCACCCTCGACAAAAAAATGTACGTATTCGAAAAGTCTTCAAGTTAATAAAAACCCATTGAAATCGCTAACTACATTCCATTAACAATCCACATGTAATCAACGGTGGACAAAGAAAGTTGACACCAAATCGTGATTCTATCAACATGTTTTTTTCAATCGTTTTTTTTTTTTAATTTTTTGTGTTGATATCACAATTTTTATAATTACAGCAATCCTTCCATTGACGCGGTTTACTCCTTTTCGAACTAAAGTTACGGAAATTATAAGTCAAGCAGCATGCTTTAGAAAGATTTCTTATACCATTATCATCTGCCATTGAAACAGCTACAACTGTAAGAGCGACAATAACAATGGAAAGTTCAGCCAGCATTGAGAAATGTTTGTAAATGAATATATTGTCTCAAAAAAATTGTACACACTTTTACGCGATTTCATGATTTCTAAGCTTCGAAAATTGACTACTACAAAATATACTTGGCCCAATACAGGCTACGGGAGAGAAAGAAACTCGAAAACTGGCGAAACAAATGTAACTACCACTACCAGCGGCATAAGGCCACTTGGCAGAACGAGACAGAGAATTATAGATACCGTGCAGCAGGGTCTTAGGACGCTGGAAGTGGAGGGAGAACGAGAGGAGACCGCGAGTGGCCGATCGGTTTAGAGAAAAATCGTTCGGAAGGCGAAAACTCGACAGGAGTTGTATGGCAATCTGAGGCAGGAGGTAGGTCTTCATAGTAAAGTGGCCTTATAGATATAATGAGAAGTCTCACAATAGTTTTAGATAAAATATTTAATTAACACTTTTATTGCAATACAATCTGGCGGGAGTATTGCCAGGCGGCAATCTCTTCCAACCAACCAGAAAAAGTAAATGAAGCAAGTTACGTGGTCGCATAAATCATTCAAATGACTATCCATCCTCACGAAATTCATTAACATATACGTGAGAACATGCCCACGAACCCCACAAAGACGGACAATCACCCAAACATTATTTTTCATATAAAGTGAGATATCAATCAAAAGAAAAAGAAAGGATGGTGGAGAGGAAAGGAAAAGAAAAATCAGGAATGAAACACGTTATTTTACTGACTAGAAATTAAGAGTTTTTTCAGTCGCTTCTTAAAGCATGCTAAAATAATATTTGAAACAAAAAGAGATAATAATTATTGTTATTATTACTTTTATCACGTGCATTTTCTATGTAAAATAAATAATAATTTATAATATATAGCGTCGTTTAGAAAGCAAACTCTCGTCAAGGGCAGTGTAACTCGGGACTCGAACCCACTATTAATGAGAGATTAGAAATATTACAAAATAAATATATAAAAGGTTGAATGAAAATATAGGAAGGTGGCGAATACTGCGGCTATTAGATTGGGTACTTCCCAGTAACTGCATATGTTTAGAATAACATATTTGGTAAGAAAACTTACCAAAGGAAGACGAACTACAAAGAAACCTTTGTAGATCTTCCGACATGGATAGTAACACACTCAGCTTTAGGTGTAGTGTGTGGATGTAATGTTCATTTACAATATTACATTTTGACAAGACCTCCCAAAAAGCCATATATCTAATATTAAGATTAAGACCATCGATTTCACGACACAGGACAAGAACACGACCTCCATGGCCTGGTGGTAAGACACTTGTCTGCCGATCCGGAGGTTGCGGGTTCGATCCCCGCTGGAACCCAGATTTTTTTAAATAGGATTCCAGTCTGGTTTACACTTAGGGCCTATAAAAACATCTTTCTGATTGGTTGGAAGAGATTGCCACATGGCAATAAACTCGCCGGAAAAAACAAAAAAAAAAAATAAGAAAATGAAATAAACATCTTCAGAATTCAGAGGTGGAAAGGAAGGGATATCCACCTGCCGAGTTCACCAGCCCACAGTACTCCTTGGAAGGTTTCCAATGTCAAACAAACCGGTATAATCACCGCTCGTCCTATTTGGGCCCGAGCCTTCCGCTAGCGCCTATTGAAACATTCCCGATATGGTCATCGAGAATTCCGATCCGCATGCAAATACTTGTGACGAAGACAAGAAAAACATGGATACCGTTAGGAATTGTCAAGAGTCAATTTATTTAAAAATTAAAGTTATGAAAAATTAACGACACTGTGAGACGTTTTACTACAAGACATCATGGCTACGAGATAAATATAAGACGAAAAATAAATGTCAAGTTACATTGACCAGAATACACCAAAAAAACGAAAGAGAAAATGGTAACTATAAATGGTATGTACGCGTATGTGAGAGTTAAGAAAATTGTCCGTAATCGAATAGTTCTCACTTATTAAGTGCAACAAGTTTTATAACTCGTCTAATTTTCTTTGTCCAGACTTGACACGTTCAGTGCTTAGAGTACGGCTCGCGTGCCCATACAAACATTCGCCAAGAACGAACGATACACCAGAGGTGTTTCAGTTGATAATATGTTTGTGTCTTGGCCAAATTTATCAGCACAGCATACCTAACATATATTACGTGAAATTTTATGCTCAGTGAATGTGTTGATCATTTCATTGTGGACGTTTTTTTCCCCGTGATATTCATCGGAAAAATCTTTATAAATAATCCAATCTTTGTTATAAACTATCGACCAAATAAATTTCGACTAGGGAAATAAATATGCTCAAACAGAGATTGTTTTTTGGCTGTCCCAGTCAGTTCGCCACCTTTCTTTTTTTACGTCGTCGATTACTGCCAATGCAGTGAGACTCTGGAACTAGTTACCAACTAATTTTAGACTCACTCTGTCATTAGCATGTTTTAAAATTCGACTAACAAACTCTAAATTTCAAGATATACCGTTCATTACTGATTTTTCTTTCCTTTCCCCCATCCCTTCATTTTCATTTGATTATTAATATCTTAATATTATTTTTACTACGTATCATATATTTTGTTATACAATAAAAAAACAATGTAAAAATGTTGTCAGTTCTCGTCGTTCTCACGAACCAGGATCGATTCCTGGTGATGTCACACTTTTTTCCACCGTAATTTCGGGCTTGTAAAATCGAGTATACTTAAAATAACCTTTGGTGGCGCTTTGTAACAGCATATTAGTAAGTCGAGTGTATATAGTACTTGACGCAATGCTCATGGAATGATAGTGATAGAGTCATAAAAAATACAAAATAGCGCTTTATAAATTACGACCAATTAATTTGAGTTATTTAACTGCCGTCATAAGCAAAAACGCAGCTAACGTGAAAAAAACTAAAATTCAACTAAGTATGAGGCAATATTCCATATCAAATATTGAACCATAATCCATAAAAAAAATACAGAAAACCATTTAGTTCAACACAAAAATCGATATAATTTCTTTTATAATTTTACAAAATACGAGGTTTTTCCCAGCAAAAAAAAACAATAAAATGTGATTCATAAGCAAAAGGACATCAACGTGCCTATGCGTTTGCTGAGTTTTCGCTTATGAACCACATTTTACTGCTGTTTTGTTTATGAATCACATTTTTAAACAGCAATGAAAAACATAAAAGTGCAGTTTTCTCAAAACTTAACTTTTGCCATTACCTGCTTATGAGGGCAGAGTACGTTACCTCGTTTACAGCTAGATATTCATATTTTTACATGTTTATTAATTTTGTTAAATCACGTGTTGCCTTTACTCTGTATCAGTTTAAGTACGCGGTTAAAAGAGGTTGGCCACCCGTGTTGTAGAGTGAAAAAAGCCACCCATGTTGTAGAGTTAAAAGAGGTTGGCCACCTATGTTGTAGAGTGAAAAAAAACATTGTATTGTGTTAACTCGAACAATTGCGGTGTTCACATGGGGATAAGGTTTATATTAATTTTATCGAATTTCACTATTCAAAGAAGGTTGTATGATGAATAGAAAAGTTTGGAGATCAGTTATCTCTGCCTACCGCACAAGGGAATGGCGTGCTGTATGTATATACTATTCCGAGAAACTCAAATGTATTTTGATGTTAATTATTTTGCAATTAAAAATAATACATTTCCAATGTCTCGATATGCTTTTGTTGTTAAAAATAAATTGATTCGCTTTCCACTCAATCGTGTTTCTCCATCGATGAGAACGAGCACGTCATCACTTGAACAGAATACGATATTGAAACTGGGTCACATGACTTAATCGCGACCACTTACGTCTGGCGCACAACTATTACAAATTTTTCTATCGATTCTTATGAAAGCGATAGTATTGCATAAAATAATAACATTCGGCCACCCGATGGCAACGAGAATCGTCTCTCATCTATATTAGTGTTAAAACTAGGGGGCATGGCTCCTAGAGGGTCGTGGAACCCCTGAAATGGAGCCGCAAAATATTAAATATTTTGAATAAAGCGGCAGCAACAATATCCATCAATCGAAAAAGCAGCATTGGTAATCAAAATTCCTTTTGAGATAAAATACATATACGAAACAGTATTTTTAGTATACATGGCAATGAAAAATTAACACAGATCGTGCGATTCAACGGATACCTTAAAGCAAACCCAGCAAATTAACATTTGTAACATTGTCCCGGATATATTGGTTATGTCAAAATATGCAATCACACCCCTCTCATTAAAATATGCAATCACACCCCTCTCATTAAAATTATTTTGTAGGCTGCAGGTGTACGAGTAGTAGCCAAATTTGAAATAATTGTTTGTTATATTTCATTTGATTTTGCTTTATAAGCTAGTTGATCATTTATTTTTAGTAAAAATGTGCCAATGATAATAATAAATGGAAAATAAAGTATTGTTGGTCGCTAAAAATATTTGTTTAATGAGCCCATCATTTATTTGTTCACAATTCGGAGGCCGTTATATGAAAAACTTTAAGAAATACCGATCTATATTATAAAACTGAAAACACGTACGTTCGTGTTTTCAAAAATATTCGAACATCAATAGCGAAATCTTAAAAAAATTATCAATCGCAGAAGTGCGTTAGTGACCTCCTTGATGAATGGGAGGGAAGCTTGAGTTTAATAGAAAAGGGAGTTATAATACTCAGCTTGTCGAATTCCAGATATTTGACTAACTTGGGCAGTGGTTATATCTTTTTCTTCTTCAGCCGTTCTGGATCCATCCCTGGATATAGACCTCCCCTTCGGTCTTCCACAACTCTGCCCGTTCTAAGCTGCCATTCCAGGACCTTTTTCGTCCATCGAGAGTCAGATCATCTGACAATATGTCCTGCCCAGTTCCATTTTAAGGCAGCTGCTCTCTCAACTACGTTCGTGACTTTGGTTCTCTCTCTTATCCATTTGTTGGTCTTTCTATCTCGCAGTGAAACTCCCAGCATACTTCTCTCCATGGCTCTGTGTCACTAATAGTTTTTGCGTTATTCGTTTTGTTATATTAGCGTATTTAAATATGTATTTGGAAAATTCAAACATCGCTCTTCGCGTGCTCAAATAGAGAAAAAATTTCGGCAATTTCGGCACCATTTATAACAGCTGGATTAACCTTTGTCGACCAAGATCGCAGCTCAAAGACTCCATGTATCACAAATACGCCGTGTTCAAAGATTACTTTATTTATTACAAATTATTACCCAGGGCATTTATTAATAAAAATACAATAAATACGGTAGAAACGCGTGTCTTGCGTAGAATATATTGTATTACACTGTATAAGTAAAATAATCGGATAAAAATATAATTACCAGACACAGATTTTTTATAAGTAGAATTAAGATAGTAAATAAACTTCAAATGGATTGGCTAAGTTCCGATTTCATGAATGACGAAGATTTAAAAAAAAATATGCACAAGTATGTTTAAAATTAATGGAGCACTAGGAAGTGGAAGAGCGAGGAAAATGTTGAAGGAGATACTTTGGAGAAATTTTAATTGAGGAAAAAGTAAATAGTATGATAAACGTAACAGCATGTTTGACGAGATATATGGATCTAGGTGAAACAAGAGCTATGTGCGTAAAAATATGTACTCTCTGTTTACTCGAAAAATGACATGGCGTGGTGGTATGTACGTACGAGTATGTGAAAAAAAAGTGTTTGGATGCGTAACAATTTTTCATACAATCCCTTCATAACTCCTCATCAATATTGGGATACTGATAAAAAGTTAACACAGTTCAATATCATCATTGTCAACCAGGGTCGATCCACTGCTGGATAAAGGTCTCCCCAAGTTGACTCCAAATAGTTCGATTTTTTGCTCGTTGATGCCATATGATGCTGCCAGCTGGGTGATAATAAATATATTTGGGAGTGGTCGATACAACAAATCGGCAAACAAGATATAGTACAAGTCAGTCTGATGCAAGCACATCAGATCACGTCACGGTTCGTGCCGGTAGACTTTGTCAGGGGCGAAGTGACGTCATGTAAATTGGATGACTAATGATTTAAAGCGAACTAAATCGATATTTTTTTGTTGATTGTGATATTGATTACCAAGTTCGACATTAACGCGAGAAAAAGGATTAAGAGCATTCTGGTGTTAAAGAGGAAGATCAAGAAATAATACACGACACATAAACCGAAATACGTCTATTAGGTAAACGAAGGCGTGTACTGCGATCGAAATCGCAAATATAATAGAGGAGAACGGAGGAATGTATTCAACGCTGGAGTACACCAGGCTGATGATGAAAAAACATTCTCGAGATGGTTTAGGCACACATATAGAACGAATAACTGCAGAAAGGTTAACAAAACAAAGTCTTCCGATCATCACCTTTTTAGCCCATTTTCGTTCACTGTTGGATACCACGGCACATATCCTAGTGAGTATTTCTGTGATAACACCGTAAAAAACCTACAGCCAAGTGTTTTTAAAATAATCCACGAATTGCCATCCATCTTTGAACATAGGAACGGATATGAACTCGTATAGGTCATCCTCTTACATACTGAATGGCCCCAGTGCACACTCGGCTGTGCAACAAGGCCTGACGAGCAACAAGCCCCGGTCCAGGCTCGTTGCCTATCTGATCCGGCCGGGCGGCTGCGGAAGGTGGAAAGTGGAAGGATATTACATTTCCGCACCAGAGGAACAAAGGCAACCGTAAGCAGACTGGAAAATTACAAGTGTTTCTCAGCAAAAATACTCATCACACATTTTTCCACAATTTAATCAACGTTGTAAGATTGAAAAATAAAGGGGAAATATAATTTGCATGACGACATAATAACCGATGTCTAAAATGTTTAATAAAACTCGGGTATTCAAGATCGCTATTACCTTCTGAAAATCATTTGAAGTTTTAATAATTGTATTAGTACATCACTTCTACTGTCTTCTTCTTCTTCTTCCTCTTAGTTTAGGTCGTATGACCTGTTTGTGACGGTGAGCTGTCCTGGGATGACTTGACTGGTTGACGATGACTTCTACTGAAATCTCTAATATTCTCCAATGCACGAAAAATGAGGACGTCAAAGAAACATGATATATGTCTTCGAGATGTGGTGTAGGAGACGGAAGCTACGTATTCCATCAGCGAGACGCACCATCCTTTCTGCCAACCAAGAATTAGAGGTTATAGTGCGACTTGAAAAAAATGCACGAAAATAATTCTAACATACTTCGTATCTTGGGCATGATGCCGGATAGTTTGGAAAAGTTAGTGATCGCGAGAACAGTTGAAGGTTAAGTTAAATGAACGGGTCAAACAGGATTATTTTTCAACGCTGCATTCAACATGTTTCAGGACTTGAAACGATGGAGACTGGTGTAGAACCAAGTCCCAGAAACGACGGTCAGCATTGAGTACGCGACAAAAAATAAGATGTTTACGCTTCCATTGCATAGAATTAAACCTGGCGAATTTATTGTCTTGTGGCAATTTCTTGCAACCAACCAGAAAAGATCAGAATAAACAGACTGAGTGACAGTATTTTTAGATACCATCGCCTGAAACCTCCGGGTTAGAAGACAAAGTTCTACAAACTAGGCCATGAAGGCCTTCGGAGTTTTACTTCTTTACATAAATAAAAATAATACGATTGAAGAAACATAACTAGAATTAGGGTTATTAACTATGATCCAAGTTTTAAATCATCATTATAAGGATAGCAGATTCACTTGCAGAACGGTACCATTTTTTGAAACTTTTTAAACAACGAAAATCACAAGAATGGGTATTTTTAATAAAGAGAAATGAATTATCGCTAGAGTCAGCAATTATGCCTTAAAAATAAAAAAAAACAACCTCCATCGCATTATGGGTTCGATTCAAAATGGATAAGACTTTGAGTTGATAAGACTCCATCTCATTATGGGTTCGAATCAAAATGGAGCTCAAAAGTATTTAAAAAAAAAGGTAGTCTGGTTTTTAAAATGGCTCTTTAAAATCTTCCTGGCATCAACTGCAAGGTTTACAACGAAAGTATTTTACAATACTCGTACAATTATAAATTTGCAGCGTTTATAAGTAGGAAAATAAGTTAAATTATGACATGGTAGAATAAATGCAAACAAAAAATGTTAATTACCAGATATCCGAACGTTTAAACCATTTACAAGGAAATTCTACATTGAGTAAATTAAATATTTTATTACACAATATATGATCTAATGTCTTCAAAGGTTTCTCTATGAAAATATCAAATTAACGAATGTTTCCAAGATAAACATTCCATAATTATGTTGTTTATAGTTAAGGCATTAACGTTGTGGAGGTTTAAAGACATTGTAATTTATTTTTATCAAACACTGTTTATTCCACTTTTTTGTAACGGTATAACCCTACCGGTTTCAAGGCTTTCACCTCATCTTCAGGGGAGCACAAACAAGACTAAATTCTGTTCGAACTGGTACCGATATACACGCTTCAATGGTTGGGGACTGAGGGGTACAGAATTTAGTCTTGTTTGTGCTCCCCTGAAGATGAGGTGAAAGCCTTGAAACCGGTAGGGTTATACCGTTACCATAAAAGTTGAATAAACAATGTTTGATAAAAAATAATTACAAATTCCATGATTATGATACTCGTATATGTATAGTATAATCAGTTTTTAAACATTTCGGACTTTACTTTGTAAAATTCCAGAATGTTACTCGTGATTAAATTAACTTCGTAAATTCCACTTATAATAACAGTATGAGTGGAATTTATCAAGTAAATTGTATCATAAGAGTGATATTTTATCATTCAGAGCTTTTTAATTATACGAGTACTAGTAAAACCGCAAGGGAATTTCCAAATCCCTCTTTTAGAAATTTCAGTAAAAACAAATATATTTCAAAGCGAAAACGAAAGCCTCATTTATTTTTATTTAAACCCAATAAGAGGGTATCAAAAATGATTGAATATATCAAAATATAAAATAATATTCAATCCAAAACATTGATATACAATCTGTGGCCAGTTTCTAATAAATTCGAAACGTTAATTTAACATAATTGACATATGTTTCACGAAACCCCGAAATTTTGCAATATTTTTTATAAAAAATCGATTTTTTTAATAAGCTGTAAAACGCTACAATTTTTTAAGCATAATAAAAGGGCATCAAAATAAAGCACATCAAATATTTTTCTATTAAAAAGATATATTTTAAAAAAGATGAATTTACTCAAGTTTATCTAAAAAAATAATAAATAAAAACACAGTCCAGAATTTGTAAAAATATGGTTTTTAGTCGTCTATGGAAATGAACAATTCGGACGTTTGCCGGATAACAGGAGTTAAAAAATATAAACAATACAAATAAAAGAAATCAGTAGTAAAATACCAATTTTGATCAAACTAAATTAAATTGTAAATACTATATTAAAATTTTCATTTTGAAACGTTTCCCTGGAAATATAAAGCTATTAGAGATACAAAAATATTGATTTGTTTCGGCTGGCAATACATATAACTAATTAACCAAATGATGTTCCATTTTCTTGGTATGTCCTTTTTAAATGAGGCCTCGGATATTGACATCCTTAACTTTTCCGGAAATGCTTTTAAAGAAAGCCTCTAAGCTTTCTTAGTAATATAAACAGTCGTTTCGATTAAATCCGTATGAATTGTTTTATCCTGTATACATTACTTTTTAAGCTTTGTATCTCTCAAGCTTGGGTTTAACTTCCAGTGCCAGATTTTTTTAAGAGTGCCAGATTTTCCTACACATCTTTCGACTATTCTACATCCATACACCTTCTTATACAGCTCCTACGATTTATCTGACTTTTACAGTATGTTTCAAAAGAACGTGCATGGCGAAATCCGAAAAACTATTTGGGATAAGGCATTAAAAAAAATACAGACATACTACATGATATAAATTGTGATGCTTTATTAATAAGTTGTCCAGTCGCCTCCACTAGTAATAATTGCTCGGCATCTCCGAGGCATACTTTCTACTAATTTTATAACATAATGTAGGGGCAAAGTCTTCGGTATAAGTCGAATCGGTCCAAATAACTGCTTGACTTTCCAGATTTTTTCCCTCGGAACTTCACGAGTGCCCAAACATTTTCTATGGGATTTGCATCTGGTGACTGCGACGGCCAATTCATAACGTCAACGTCATTTTCCTGTTTCCACGCAGTACAAAGATGACTCCGATGTTTTGGGTCAAATATTTACTATGTAGAAAGAAAGTTGCAGACAAAAATCATGTGAATCTCTTTTGAGATGGCCTCTGATTTAATTGAATCGCAAATATTTGTCATTCTAAAAATTATTCAAAACATCAAGTACTTTTTTTGCAATTTTTAAAACAAATTAAAGTTTTCTATCCAGGTTCACCGCGAGATATTTTCTAAACGTGACATTTCATAGAACCGCAGTTAGTCTATATTGAATTTCTTTGTTCCAATATTATTTTTAGTCAAAACAAAACTATAGCACGAAGCACGGTGCATTAATCGCTGGAATGGGCGCCTCTGCTGCCGATAGAGTAGAACTTGGACAGGACAAAGCATTTTTTTAATAACTTTTCACAAAGGCTCGTCATACTTCGTCCTAGTGGCGTATTTGTAGCAATGCGCACAGAAGTAGGGCCCCCAGTAAGAAAAGGATCCCAAATTCTAATCGGGAATAGTTGGTATTCATTCATTCGTGTGGCAGCACCTTCAAACATATTCAAATACATGATCCCGAAAGAATGAAAAGCGTGATAAGCAGAGAATTCCTATTTTGTTCATTTTAATCGAACCTTCGCTCTTGGACCCACTAAAGTAGGCAAAAAACTAGCAGTTTGTCATCTCACGTATTATAAATACTCGTATACCGCACATATAGTTGCAACAACATTCGCACATTTCTAGCACGCGAAGAGTATTGTTACCAGATGAACCACAATGCCCCAAGGTAGAAAACAACTATTTCGATAACTAGGTTAGAGGTTCGCCTAGCTGGTAAAACGAGTCTTCCAAATAGGGAAGGTTTCGGGTTCTATTCCTGACAGTATAAAAAAATGGGTTGCAGTCCGATAAACAGTATTTTGAACGTCATCTGGTTATTTGAAAGAAATTATCACAAGGCAATCAGCTCACCAAGTATGCCGTATACAAAATAATTATGAGGTGCGTGACCGTGCGATAACGCGCTGGACTTCGGTGCGGAAGGTCGCCGGTTCAAACTCCACGCTGCACTTCATACCTTCGAATGACAGGCATTATTTCCTCTTAGTATTCGGGGGTATAAGCATATCTATGACTTCGGTCATATCAATTTTTTTAAAACGATAGAAAAAAAACATGCCGGTGTGCTCCACCGCCTTATCTTGGATCCAGAATAGCGGTATGGCACGTGAGTTTGCTGGTGTGCAACGGATCACTCACTTAAAAAAAACTCCACAATACAGCTTCGCTTTCCAACAGAATTAACGTTGGATTGGTGAGCGAATCCTCGACTACGAGGCCCAGCAACGACGACGACAATACTAAATAATTGTAACACAATATAATATATGGTTCAACAATCGAGTTAAAGACATTTACGGTAATTTTTTTTCATAGTTTTTGTGAGCTTTACGTAAGTTTTGAGACAGACAAGTAAAAACGAATATTTATCATCGAAAATGGCTTTATTGTTTTTCAAAATACTCTCCATGAAGATCAATACACTTTTGCATGCGATTGAAACAATTTTCGAAACACTTGTTCCACTATGAATGAGGTAACTTCAAAACATGCGTTTTGAACGCATCAACCGCTTCTTCAGTCGCCGAAAAACGTTGACCTCGCAATTTATTTTTGATGTTCCGGAATAAAAATAAGTCATTGGGTGCCAAATCAGGGCTGTACGGCGAATGACCCATCAATTCGATGTTTTGAGTGTTCAAAAAGTCACTTGTTTGAGCCGATGTGTGAGAGCTCGCATTGTCGTGGTGGAGAATGATCCGTCTTCGGCGGTTGGTTTTCCTCATTTTTCCGAACACTTCTGGCAAACAAATGGTGGTGTACCATTCAGAATTGACCGTACGACGTTCCACTAAAGGCACTGTTGCGTCATGACCATTTATACCGAAGAAACAAACCACCATTTGCTTCGAAGTGCTTCGTGCACGAACAACTTTTGTTGGATTTGGCTCGTCTTGAAAGACCCACACAGTCGACTGCTGTTTAGTTTCTGGCTAATATGCATAGATCCACGATTCATCGGTGATCACGATCTTATAGACGTCTTTTGAAACACCGCAATCGAATTTTTTCAACATTTCTTTGGACCAATCGACACGAGCCTTTTTTTAGCGACTCAAATTATGCGGTATCCAACGCGAACAAATCTTTTTGACGGCCAAATATTCATGCAATATTGAATGTATGCGAGTGGAACTAATGCCCAAACATACCTCAATCTCACGATAAGTCACATGACGATCTTGGAATATCAGTTCACGCACAGCATCGATGTTTTCTGACACAACAACCGATTTTGGATGACCTTCACGAAATTCG
This sequence comes from Odontocerum albicorne, assembly GCA_949825065.1. Lineage (NCBI taxonomy): Eukaryota > Metazoa > Arthropoda > Insecta > Trichoptera > Odontoceridae > Odontocerum > Odontocerum albicorne. The sequence continues at coordinate 36,212,674 of OX463850.1, forward strand.
TCCTGGAGCGAACTACGACCACGATTGAATTCGGAAAACCAGCGAAAAAGAGTGGTCCGGGATGGTGCTTCATCACCAAAAGTCGAAGCGAGTTGATCGGCACACTGTTGTTGAGTTAGTCCACGTCGAAAATCATAAAAAATCATCGCACGAAAATGTTCACGATTTAATTCCATTTTTGGCCGAGATGATTTTTTCAAGTCACTGTAAACAACACAAATAGCACTCGTATGAAAAAACTTTCTGAGCACGTAAACCATTAAAAACGTCAAACTTTACGATGCTGATGTCAGATTTGACGTATCTAGACTGGTGTTGCCATATCTCAAAACTTAAGTAGCAACCCTCGTACATATTTGTATGAAATTGTTAATCAAACACACCTCACCTCAGAACGCCGTACAACTTTTATGGAGCTTTAGCATCGAGCCCAAAACCTCCCGGTGGCAACCAACTAAGCCACGAAGGTCGCCAATCAGAAATTGGTAGTTTTAAGTTTGAAAAAAACTGGAATTAATTGTATTACACTTTCGTTCTACAGTAATACCTGGTGGGATTATTGCCCTGTGACAATCTCTTCGAACCAACCAGAAAGAGGTTCAAGAAGCCTCAAGTAAAAACCAGACTGGAATCCTTCAGGTTTCCAACAACCTTCGGAGTGTGAGACAAGCGTCTTACCAAGAAACGCACGGAGGTCGTGCAATATTAAGGATAAATAGAGCCTCATTCATGTATGTAAATATTAGATAAACCAGTATACGTAAAAACATTATTTATTCTCTTATTTATTTAACTTCCATCAATGGACTTAGTGGAACATATTCCGTTTATGAAATACGATTACAAATATTAACTCAGACTTGGAGTATGTATATCTAGTGAAACCCTCGTTACCAGAGTTTTCATAAACTCACTGCCGCTACTCGTCATAAAATGTATCTAAAATTGAAAACGCTTTATAACATATATACTCGTAATGTATACATACAAAAATGAACGAACACATTATACGAGTATATTCTGTGATAATTGAATAAATATAAAAGCGCGTTGTATGGAATTATAAAAAGGGATTTTTAAAGAAGCAATCAGCCCTTGAAACCAAACTTACTGGCTTGATGTTTTCACTTTGAGGTAGGAAAGAAATCATTATGTTAAATAAAAAATCTTTGTGAAAACAGACTATGTTAACTATGTTAGTTGGGACAGAACAGAAGATAATTTTTGAGCATGAGATGGCCTCTAGACTTGGCCATCCGTATATTCCGCATTACCGTAACACTGCACCGATACTGGGCACAGTTTCTCATTGGAACATCTCACATCTCACCAAAGTGGCAATAAATTACTAAACAGCCAAACAACATCAACAGATATGAAGAAATGTATCATATATTACACCTGCACGGATGCGATTACGTTAAAAAACGGACAATACAATTAGATACATACACAATTTCTGTAAAATTGATCACGTTGCGGTCGTGAGTGTGGGTAGATAGGTAATTGATTATTGTATAGTTAGCATATTCAGTAATATTTTTTGACACACTAAGGATGAAGGTTACAACACCTCTGAAACGTAGACGATCACATTCAAGTCAACACGGCAACAACTCCGAATAACAATGTAAACTTGTTGAAAATTATCGTGCAAAATCTTCGAACATTTATGTAAACCATCTCTTTTAATCTTTTGGACGTCTCCTACCATATATTTTAATCTTTTGAATGTCTCCTATCAAACGTTGGCCATCATCATCACCATCCGCTTATATTTTTCATAGCAGCCCGGAGCAGCTTAGTAAAACTGCACCCATACCACACCCGCAAGGTTTAAGCCGCCAAGAGATACAACGTTCTCTGGACGGTCAGTTATGTTATAATGTGTCTTGTGCCTCTCATTATGTGACCGAGATACTGCAACTTTATCCTTTTACATACGCACAAGCACATCCACATAGGTAATACATCTGCATAGAATTTTGAGGAAACGTCTGTATATTATATTCATAATGACCAATAATTACGGATTTTATTTTGTGGGAATCCTTAATGAAACAAATAATAAAATTTGCTTTAAAATTCCACTTATATAATATTATTATTGCGACTTGAATTATAAGCTATTTTGCCGAGATCGTCGTTCAAAGTAACCTAATTAATTTTGTGTATAATTTTAATTTTTCTACAGAACAAAATAGCGGCATGTTGTCGTCTCGTTTACTTTCCCTCTATTTCAACGCACTATAGTAAAATTGATGTATTACAAGATGTTGCAGTAGGTATGTATAGAGTGGTTAATAAGTCACTATCCAATGATCCTATTCAAGGCGTTGTTGTGGACATTGTGGCTTCAATTCTTGCGCCAGCTGAATTTTATACGGAAAAGGGTGCAAATCGCTTCTTAAGATTAATTACAGCGTCGTTTGAGACATTGTGAACTGAGCTGAACGTCGTCTGATTAACGTTTTTTGATCATCATCAACATTTTAATGTACACTTTGAATATTTTCATTAATGCGGATGCAACGCGACAGTTTATCTCGGTTCGGAGCAACAGGTCCCTACTATCGAAAACGTGTAATTAATGCTAATGGTCAATCTTGCTTCACAATCTTCGCGGAAAAGAGGTATAATAGGCTAGTCAATAAGTTTTGAAAGCGACATCTATGGAGCAGTAGAAAAACCAAAATTTATAGGCCATTTTAATATTTCATCTTTCATAAGAACGTACTCAAAATTTCATTTCGATCTGTCAATTCATTCTTTGTTTACAAGCCATTTGAAGTTGACGTGTCAGTGTATTTTTTAACAACGGAAAAATCCGAATATCGTGCAGTGATTAAATTCTTTGTTTTGGAAGGTTTATCGGCTACTGAGATCCATGCAAAGATGGTGAAAGTATTAAAGGAGTCTCCTCCTTCATTTCCAACCATTCACCGATAGGTTTTGGAGTTTAAGCGTAGCCGTACAAGCGTTGAAGACGATCCACGCTCAGGACGTCCAAAAAGTGCATCAACACCAGAAATCATAGCGAAAATAGAGGATATGGTTTTGGAAGATCATTGATCGACTATGGATGTGATAGCTGACACCATAGGCATCTCACATGGAACAACGTGGCATATTTTGGCTGAAGTTTTGGGTTTCAAAAAACTGTGTGCACAATGGGTGCCGCATTTGCTAACAATGCAACAAAAACACGTTCGAATGCGACTTTCTGAGCAACATTTGGAGCAATTTCGAAAGGATAAAAAGGATTTTCTGCGTCGATTCATCACTATGGATGAGACTTGGGTCTACCACCATGATCTTGAATCAAAACAAGAGGCTAAGGAGGGCTGTGAACCAGGCACTTTGGCTCCGAAGCGAGTTCGTGTCCAGAAATCGGCCAAGAAGGTGTTAGCGTCAGTTTTTTGGGATGCAAAAGGAATTTTATTGATAGATTATCTCCAAACTGGTAAGACAATCAACTCTGATTATTATTGTGACCTTTTGGACCAGTTGGATGAAAAAAATTGTGAAAAAAGACCCGGTTTGCAGAAGAAAAAAATCATTTTTCATCAAGACAATGCACCTGCTCACACAGCTCAAAAAACCATCGCGAAAATCAGTGAATTGGGGTACGAATTTTTGCAGCATCTACCCTATTCGCCAGATTTAGCTCCCTCTGACTTCTGGCTGTTCTCACACCTCAAAAAATTCCTTCGTGGAAAGCATTTTTCATCAAACGAAGAGGTTATAGCCGTCGTAGAGGAGTATTTTGCAGGCCTTCCAGAAAGTCACTTCCGTGATGGGACAACAAAGTTGGAAGATCGTTGGACCAAGCGTATTGATCTTATGGGAGACTATACTGAGCAATAGAAGTGATTTCCCCCCAAAAAAAATGTATTTTCATTTCCGCTTTCAAAACTTTTTGACTAACCTAGTATATGCGCATTGTGTTCGAATAAATTGACTCTTGATTTGGGATATAAAGATCGACATTTTTTTTTCGTTTCCTTAATATTAAATTCTCCATAATTAATCTTAACGATGCCTTTAATTTATTTTTATCAAACACTGTTTATTCCACTTTTTTGTGACGGTATAACCCTACCGGTTTCAAGGCTTTCACCTCATCTTCAGGGGAGCGCAAACAAGACTAAATACTGTCCGAACTGGTAACGATATACACGCTTCAACGGTTGGAGGCTGAGGGGTGAGGGAGGCATGGGATAATTTCGGCCAATAGCGGAGAGATTTTTGGGAAATAACTGTTCAACAGATGTTCGGATCGGTGTACTGACTTAGAAATTTCTCAAAAAAGTGGAATAAACAGTGTTTGATAAAAATAAATTACAATGTCTTTAAACATCCACAATGCCTTAACTATAAACAACATATTAAGGATGCCTTTTAAATTATATGAAGAAGAAAAAAACAAAGAATCAAACTGAAAAAATATTTATATTTGAAACTGTAACGCGAATGATGATGGGCCACCTGTACAAGTATTAAAAACTTCAAAGAAAATTATTTAAAAAATGTATAAAAAAGGGATTTTCATCTTTTCCGGTGGCTACAAAAATCTCTTTGACCTCTTTCTAAGGAACCGGCTGGAAATGCGAAAGATTATTAACTTATCCGATAGGAAAGGTCTGCTTATAAATTACTCCAAAAGAAATATCACGGCGGCCTTCGACGAGTTTTTCCAACTTTTTGCGTGTCTCCGAAAACATAAAAAAAAATAAAACGAAACCTGTCATGCCGAAAGATAAAATTTGACGACGAAACTTGGCGGGCAGAGAAGGGGGGAATTCTAATTTCATTTTTATGATATGACACTGTTGTTATTGCACCTGAAGAACACCTGAAACGTTTATGACGATAAATTTGTAGCTTTGTTATTGAAATTTCAGTGTTTATGAATATTTTTTAAGCTCGTGCACATTGATGTCTCCAAGACTCCTTTTTAAGAAGAAACGCTAGTCTAAATATTGCATTGTCTTTGCCATTGAGAAGATATTGCTATCTTAATACCGTTACAGTTCTTATTTAGAGTCTTACACTTTCATTACCATCACTCCATGCCGCTGTTATTTTCAAACGTACTTATCTAAGAATTTAACTTGCCGCGTAGATTGCCTCTTGATCCTCCTAAATCGTCTTCGAATATCTCCTGAATCGTATTTTATGTGGCTATGGTTACATTGCACACGCCTTGCATAGGTGTGGTTTCATTGATTCCACGTTGTGTTCATGTGGAATAGTCTAGACCAGAGGTTCCCAGCCCCGTGCCCGCGGGCACCATGGCGCCCGCGGAACGATTCGTATGTGCCCGCCACTATTCGACAGAGACAGAATTTTTTCATAAACATTAATTAAAAATGTGAATTATTTTTATTTATTTGTTAGTTTTAATTTTTTTGAGTGCCTAGGTTTATTAAATACGTTCGTATGTTTGCGATATTGTATGTATGAGTGGTTCCTTTGCTCACAGTACTTGTCGCAACTTGTCTAGCGGCGAGCCAGACTGCACTCTTCACGCTAGCCTGGAACGGGGAATGCTATTTGCACATCACTCCTTGTACACGCAGAAAATCCGAAGTGAACGAACGCCACAAACTGAGCCGATGAAATCTATAATAAAATCAAGATATAGATCTCGACTCACCGATGAGCATCTTTATGATTGTTTGCTAACAGGATTATCTGCTATCGTCATACTCTCCTAATTATGAGTATTAGGCACTGGCACTGGCCAATGATATGCAATGCCAAAGATCACATTGACATATTGATATTATATTTTTTTATAAAATGTTTTCTTTGTATTTGTGTTTTTTGTTTACTTTGTTTACGTTTTGTAAATACATTTCTCTGTGTGTATGCAATTTGAATAATAATTTTATTATTTTGAAACATTTTTGTTTATTATTTATTAATAAATTATGAATATAACAAAATAAATTATGGGAAAATGAGAGGTTATGGAAGGAGTTTGTCGATTAAAAATAGGTGGTGCCCGCCACCCTACCGATATTTTAGAATGTGCTCTAGAGTACAAAAAGGTTGGGAACCCCTGGTCTAGACTGTCGGCAACCTTCAAGTACTGCTCGAATTTCACACAAGCAGGGTTGATACTAATCTATAGAGATGAAAGGGTTAAATAAAGGCATTATTTATAATCGAACTCATATGCTAAGTATGTGGGTCTCAGCCCAAGCCTAGGGGATGCTTTCACGCGTTAAATATAATAGTTTTTCCCTGAATTGCTTCAAACGCAAATCGAGTAGATTCGTGACTAATCAGAGTTCTAGAATTAATAATGTGATAACCTCTCAAGCTTAAAACATTCGTCAATAATGATATAAAGTATTCAAGGTTTAGTTATGAAAAACAATGCATGTCATTCGTTTTGAATAAGGGTTTAAAGAAATATCTATTTTTTTAAATCTCTTGGTCGAACAGCTTAATTGCAGCTGGGACAAATTGATTATTTGAATATCTATAAAATGATTGGAAATATGCATGTACAGCAGTCCAGATAAATATAAAAAATAGAATGGGAAATGAAAAATGTGTAAAAAGGGTCAGGGGAACTCTAGTACTTATGACAACATACGACACATTTCTGAAATAACCTTGTTGAAGTGAAGCCATAACTTAACGAATAATATACATAATCTAGAGCAATGAAGATAGAAAAAAAGAACTTTTAACAATAGATCATTAACACATAACATACTAATATTATAATTACAATAAGCTGCCCCTCTTACTCCGAGTATAATTGACAGCCATCTCAAGGATTGAAGACGTCTGTACGTGTATTAATTTGCTGTGCGCCGTGTTACACTTCATTCAATACACGCTCTTGACAGATCAAACTCAAAGTTCCGATGACTAAGAGATAATCAATCCTCTTTGGGAGGTCTTATAAAAAATTATTATGTTTCATCCACACTACACTTAAAGCCTAATATTGTTACGAAATTAAGTGGCTGTGGCCATTAGATTAGGTACTTCTCCGCATCTACATATCTTTTGGAAAAACATTTTTGGTAAGAAACAGCAGAAAACTTACCAAGGGAAGACGAACTACAAAGAATATTTTGTAGATCTTCGTAACAATAATTGCAAATGATATTATTTTCTGTAAAATCTGATAATTGGAAACAAAATTGAATACAGCACAATCCTTTCAAGGACCTCGACCCTTATCATTAAATTGTTCTTCACATGGTGTAGGATGACTTAAATTAAGACCAATGACTGGATAGCTCTATGACAAATGGATACTGATTAAACTTAACAGGAGAATATACCAAAATTTGATAAACCCAAGCTCATCTCTACGGCTCGAAATGTTGGACCATGTATGGATCTAACAAGGAAGTGAATATTGCAGAAATGTTAATTCGCTCATGGTGGTAATCACGCGCAGAGATAATAGTAAGTTCATATAATTGATGGGACCTTGGTGTTACTACCATAGAGGAGAAAATAATGGAAAGAATTTTTTTTAATCGGGAGAACTAAAAACCGCATCGACAAGCAAGATGTTAACAATCATAAATAGCCAAATCAACGGGAACGACACAAAAATACGTGTAGATGTTACAACGGCGAAGAATGCTACTCGTGTCAGATAGTAATATCCAAACTGAAGACACTACAGCTTACGAATAAGAAGAACCGATCCCAATAGTGTACAACTGAAGATTTGGATATGGCTAGGAAGAAGTTGATCCTGAAGGCCATGGTGTCAGCACTTTCAGAACGTGAGTATACTAACAAATCACTTATACAAGATTTCGCTAATTTACAGCGCCCAGATATTTACTTAACTTTCCCCATTAATGATGAAAAATGGATATTGAGCAGAATAGGCCTCCGTATCTTTGAAATGGCAAAGGCTAGAAAAAATAAGTCTAAAACTTCTTCGAAATTCCTTTCGAAAAGTTTCATCAAAGCGGAATAATTAGATTAGTTATCCCCCTCGCCCTGCTAACTTTCAAACTCGTCCGTCATTAAGCCTTTTATGTGGGGAGTATAGATTATCAAACAAGGTCCATAGGAGACAATGGGCGAGGCGTGTATCTGCCATGACACGAATTTAGATATCGAATGACTCCAGAGGGATTTTATTACGCGGAAAGGCGGGCCATTTCCTGGGAAAAGAACTGATAATAAAATTTTAATAAATTTGGACGGCATGCAAACATGATACAGCAAACAATTAAGGGAGGGATATCCCATTTATTGAGATTTTTCTACAAACCTTTTATGCATATCTCAAATCTACGAACGAAATCAAAATTACTAAAATCGCGAGAACGAAATATTAAAATAAACCACCAATGAAATAAACCATCAATGAGATGGCACATTTAAATGAAATAAACCACCAACGAAATGGCTCATTTAAATAAACCACCAATGAAATGGAACATTTAAATAGACCTATGGCTCATTTAAATGAAATAAACCACCAATGAAATGGCACATTTGAATAAACCTATGGCACATTTAAATTAAATAAACCACCAATGAAATGGCACATTTAAATAAACCTATGGCACATTTAAATGAAATAACCCACCAATGAAATGGCACATTTAAATAAACCACCAATGAAATGGCACATTTAAATAAACCTATGGCACATTTAAATGAAATAAACCACCAATGAAATGGCACATTTAAATAAACCACCATTAAAATAAACCACAAATGAAAACTCGAAACCCTATGGCACATTTGTTCGACTTTCGGGAGAGACTAGCGTTAACAGAAAATATAATTGCAATAACGTTGAAATATCAATACTTCAACGTAATTGCAATTATAAGTTATTAGTTAGTTATAAGTTATTACTAATCAAAATGTCTAATATAATGAAATTACTGGGCAAGTGAAAAACAGCGTCTGCCATATCTGGATACCTCAATATGGAACGATAAGAGCATGGCAATAGAAATTTCAAATATTTTCTATCTCCTAGATGTTTCTTCTGCGGCTGATATACTCGTATTTTATGACCTCAGCTGCATCACGCAGTGGTCTCTAAAGAAAACTGTATATTCGTGAATAATCTAAAATCAGTCAATTGTTGCGGGAAGTCTCGGTCTACTATTGAAGATCTTCCAATATTTTTTTCCTCTACTAAAATCCATAATTCTGTCATTCTGTATTCATCCTATGTCTAAAATCGGGGAATCCTTATAAATGAAAATCTGAGTCGACGTAATCATATCTCCGAGTTGAGCCGCATGATCTTTACTTCTGTACATTCTCTTAATATTGTGTGTTAACATAAGTTGTATCCGTTTTTTTTTCCTAATTTAAAAATGAGCACCAACAGTAAAACAAAATGGTAAAGGTTATACGTTATTCGAAAGAAAATTTTCTGCTCTACAAGATATTGTGTTTGCTTTTACGTTACATATATTATTTTATTTGATTACAAACATTCAAAATGGAATGTCAAGTAGACGAAAGTGAGCATTTTCGACACCTCCTTCTGTTCGCGTTCAATCGATGGAATAAAGCTGCTCGCGATATTTGCGAAGTGTACGGTGAAGATGCCATGAATGAAAGGACAGCTCGTCGATGGTTTTTGCGTTTCAAAGACGGTAATTTCGACCTGAGACATGGAGTTTACCGGACGACCAGTGGACTTCGATGAGGACCGTTTAAACCATATTATTCATGAAGATCCCCTTCAAAGCACCGTAGAATTCGCTGAGCAGATGAATTGTAATCACATGACTGTATACCGCCATTTTAAATCAATGGGAAAAGTCCAGAAGTTCGGCGCTTGGGTTCCACATGTTTTGAGTGAAAACAACAAAATCAACGTTCGACAATTGAAACGCAAAAACCATCGACGAGCTGTCCTTTCATTCATAGCATCTTCACCGTACACTTCGCAAATATCGCGAGCAGCTTTGGCAGCTTTATTCCCTCGATTGAATGCGAACAGAAGGAGGTGTCGAAAATGCTCACTTTCGTCTACTTGACATTCCATTTTGAAGGCTTGTAATCAAATAACATAATATATGTAACGTAAAAGCAAACACAACATCTTGTAGAGCAGAAAATTTTCTTTCGAATAACGTATAACCTTTACCATTTTGTTTTACTTTTGGTGCTCTTTTTTAAATTAGGAAAACAACGGACACAACTTATGTTAACACCTAATAGTATGCGTAATTTTCTACCTGTTTTGAATCGAATATCACTGTCCCAAAATATTATGCTTCCATTACTTGCTTACGGTGACGTATACTGAAAAGACTCCAAAACGTCTGCATCCGATCCATTTTTAACCTAGGAAATTATGAGCACGTGTCCAAATTTCGGAACAGATTTATATGGTTTTAAAATCAGGCAACGAAGGAACCTTCACATTCTGTCGACATATTTTTTTGCGTGCTTATCAATCTCAAGTGTGCTTTATATCTTCGCGAAAAAATATATTTTCTTTCAGAACACGGCCGTTCCCTTCGATCAGACGATGAAACTCCTTTGTATATCAACACGTCACACAACATTCACACATCTTCATTTGTTGTTTACTAGGCGCAACTGTGGAAGGAATTTCCATGATTTATCAGATGTTCACCATCCGTATTTACATTTAAAAAAGAATCGAAATGATATTAAAATACTCAGTCCTTTCGTCCTGATTTTCCTTTGTTTTCATTCCTTGAACAAAATTTTCATTAGTTCTACCATCATTGATAGATATTAGCAATTTATTTGCTTTTTTTTACTCACATTTAAAAGAATATTTTTATTGTGAAATCTGTCCTGGGTTAAAACAGACTATACAAAGTGCATGCATATCTTGTATTTGAAATGAATACTTGACAAGAAACAGTTGCGTTAAAAATCGATAGATTATGAAACTCGTATTATGTTTGATATTGCAAAAACAGAATATACTAATAATAACTACATTTGTACTATACTCATATTGTTTTGTTTAATTGAGATCAAGAATATCAGATAAAACAATTTATTGGAAGAGAAAATAATATTTTTTTCGTGTTGAAATTACGTATTATTATAGCAAAATCAATCAAGAATATCAGATAAATCAATTACGGTCGTTTATATGACAGCTTTACCAGAGTCCGAACAAATCAGTGTATTTTGGAAATAAAAGCAATTCGTAGATTTACTAAAGCTCTCTGAACAAGTTGTTATATTAGTTAGAAAGCCACAATATAATTGGTTGAATGTAGGAAAAAATGTACGATAGTATTTTGTATGTCGACACCAAACGTGGATAATACACGTAAATCAATATTGTCGCACGCTTTATGAAAATATACAAAATTTTATTTGGGATCTATAAAAAAAACGTTCACTAATCATTGACGGCCTCTGTTATCTAGTTGGACTGTCCTCCAGCCTCGAGGTAACGGCCTCTGTTATCTAGTTGGACTGTCCTCCAGCCTCGAGGTAACGGCCTCTGTGATCTAGTTGGACTGTCCTCCAGCCTCGAGGTAACGGCCTCTGTGATCTAGTTGGACTGTCCTCCAGCCTCGAGGTAACGGCCTCTGTTATCTAGTTGGACTGTCCTCCAGCCTCGAGGTAACGGCCTCTGTGATCTAGTTGGACTGTCCTCCAGCCTCGAGGTATCGGGTTCAATTAACGTTAGTACACACATTAAAAAAAAGGTCCAATTATTAAGGCTTCTTTGACATCCTTTGAATGGTTGGAAGAAATTGTCACTTGGCAATAAAGGTTATATAAAAGTATCTACAAAACACCGAAAATTGTTATATTCAAGTTTCTCATTTAAAAATTATTTCTTCTGCAAATATACATTTTTTTTCAATAATTACATTTTTGAATAAAATATATGATATTTATAGTTAAAGTTTAACACTGAAGGATACATTATAGCTTGTATAGTCCAACACTGTTTATTCCACTTTATATAACGGTATAACCCTACCGGTTTCAAGGTTTTCACCTCATCATCAGGGAGCACAAACAATACTGAATTTTATTCGAACTGGTACCGACATACACACTTCTAACGGCAAAAAATCGAATTGGAGATTGTGGGTGGAGGGTGGCAGGAAACAAGCTATAGCAAGAAGCAGCGAACTCTTGGGAATATATGTGTTTGACCATATGTTCATCCCAATATCTAGGACCCCTAATTTGTCCAATTTATTTCCGTTACTACTGATACGCAAGAATTTGGCATCACCGATAGAAACATTCTAACGGCCGTATTGAGATTTTAAATATAAGAATGGAACGTCATATAAAATGAGATTTTTTGTAGTCATAAAAAAGAAAAATATACAGCCCAAATGAAAAAAAATGTAAACGCGGAGGTTCAAGTATAATAATGAGAACGCCTAATGTACAATATGATCAAATTTGTGATCGTGTAAACGGCTATGCATCACACACGGCTACATTAGTCACACTTATAATGCGACTCGTAACTAAACAAATACGACTTCGATTGATCCAGGTTATAATTTAAAAAAACATGTACACATAATTACATAAACAAAAATAGTTAATGTAAAATAAAATTCCCAGGTCTGAATAACAGGGATTTAGTAGAATGTTTGGGAGAAGAAAAAGCGGGAGATCACCGAAACGCTGAATGGATTCAAAAATGAAAAATAATCCAACGTGTCGGAGATGAAAATAATATTAATTTAATGTTTCCAGAGTCTTAGTGTTAATACTGTGAATATTAATGTTCAAATATAATTGAAAATTGCAACACCGTTTAATCCACTTGAAAATATATGTTTAAACCCAACTATGATAGCTTCAAGTCTTAAGCGACTCATCTTCAGGGGTATTCCAAACTAATGTTGTTTCCCTAAATATGAGTCGCATATAACTTGATATTAGTTGGGTTTGAATATAAATTTTCAAGTGGATTGATTAAACGGTGTTTAAATTTTTAATTATACCATATTTGATCTAAATTTAATGTATGATATGCCGGACGGTCGTTTTGTATCCTTCGTGCGTGTCCCGCACCGTCCCCAAGGTTAATTCAATATCGACACACACCGTCGTCTACGTCTAAATTAAACGCTGGGTAACAGATTTTACTTATCCATTTACCTGTTGCCTTCTCGATATTATTACATTAGAAGGTCCTTTAACCGGCCATAAATGGCAAACCCGACCGACCGCAGATGGCCAACAAATTAAATTTCTATCGATGCCTTGCAAATTTAATTTAACATTCTATCTGTAAAGCGTTAATCTATGCTCAAGCTCAGAGTATTTTGTTTAAAGTTTAAAATGTCACCTTGACCTTGAGGAATGGGAGTTAAAAATGTACTTTGCACAAGAAGGATAAAATTAAGATTAATTGTGTGAAGATGCTTGACCTAAAGTGGAGAGTCAATGTATGAAAGAAGGTAAAGCCTTAAGGAATTAATTCATGGATAAATAAAAATGTACTTTGCACAAGAAGGATAAAATTAAGATTAATTGTGTGAAGATGCTTGACCTAACTAAAGTGGAGAGTCAATGTATGAAAGAAGGTAAAGCCTTAAGGAATTAATTCATGGATAAATAAAAATGTACTTTGCACAAGAAGGATAAAATTAAGATTAATTGTGTGAAGATGCTTGACCTAAAGTGGAGAGTCAATGTATGAAAGAAGGTAAAGTCTTAAGGAATTAATCCATGGATAAATAAAAGTGTACTTTGCACAAGAAGGATAAAATTAAGATTAATTGTGTGAAGATGCTTGACTTAAAGTGGAGAGTCAATGTATGAAAGAAGGTAAAGTCTTAAGGCATAATATTCATGGATAAATAAAAATGTACTTTGCACAAGAAGGATAAAATTAAGATTAATTGTGTGAAGATGCTTGACCTAAAGTGGAGAGTCAATGTATGAAAGAAGGTAAAGCCTTAAGGAATTAATTCATGGATAAATAAAAATGTACTTTGCACAAGAAGGATAAAATTAAGATTAATTGTGTGAAGATGCTTGACCTAACTAAAGTGGAGAGTCAATGTATGAAAGAAGGTAAAGCCTTAAGGAATTAATTCATGGATAAATAAAAATGTACTTTGCACAAGAAGGATAAAATTAAGATTAATTGTGTGAAGATGCTTGACCTAAAGTGGAGAGTCAATGTATGAAAGAAGGTAAAGTCTTAAGGAATTAATCCATGGATAAATAAAAGTGTACTTTGCACAAGAAGGATAAAATTAAGATTAATTGTGTGAAGATGCTTGACTTAAAGTGGAGAGTCAATGTATGAAAGAAGGTAAAGTCTTAAGGCATTAATTCATGGATAAATAAAAATGTACTTTGCACAAGAAGGTTAAAATTAAGATTAATTGTGTGAAGATGCTTGACCTAAAGTGGAGAGTCAATGTATGAAAGAAGGTAAAGTCTCAAGGCATTAATTCATGGATAAATAAAAATGTACTTTGCACAAGAAGGATAAAATTAAGATTAATTGTGTGAAGATGCTTGACCTAAAGTGGAGAGTCAATGTATGAAAGAAAGTAGTCTTAAGGAATTAATTAATAGATAAATAAAAATACTTCAAGATTGTTATTTATTTAATACTTCATTATATAACAATCTGATGTGGCAATATATTCCAACCAACCAGATTAAATAAGTTAAGGTAGGTACATGGTTGCAAAAACTATTCAAATTATTATTGATTTGTACAAAATTTGTGAATAGAATTAATAACATAAAAGGAAAAAATAAGTAAAATAAAAAACTTATTTTTTTTTTTGTTTTGTGTTCACCACAGGTTTAATTAAGGTTCACAACTAGTTTCGAAGACCACCGTCTTCTTCAATTTGGTCATCATCAATAACCAGACCAATTTTCATAATAGCCCTCTACTTAATATGTTCCCAATTTAAAATCCCCCGTCTTAAAGATTCACATTCACTTTCACATATTTTTTCCACGCCCCCTTCACCATTGTATTACATCTCTCCCCACTTCACTTCCCTACCTCACCTCTTTTATATTATGTTATTTACACTTGTACAGAATATATTTTAGCAACTTAGTTTATATTCACCTGACGAAGAAGACGGTGGTCTTCGAAACTAGTTGTGAACCTAAATTAAACCTGTGGTGAACACAAAAAAATATAAAAGAAGTTTTTTATTTTACTTATTTTTTCCTTTTATGAAAAAATGGCACTACAAAGTGAAACTATAGTCTTTTCGAAGATTCATGAAATAATTACTAAGAATTGATAACAATTAAAGTGAATTATCATTAATGCAAGGAAAAAGAAAGAGGTGTCGATGAGGAATGGAAAATCGGTAATGAAACAGTAACATTTCTGACTTGAAATTTAGTCTTTTTATTCGCTTTTTAATAAATATCAATGACGGAGTTTTTAATATCAAAGAGAATCCAATGTTACGTGGTAAATGGTTTCAGAGTCTTACTGCATGGACAGTAAAATAAGACGTAAAACAGAAGAGCGGTGAACTGTGAAAGTCAATAAACAATATCTGCTTGAGCATTTTTTGGACATGTGGGAGAATAAATGACGAAATAATGACTGAAATGCATGGTGTGAATAGAAGAGTTACACCGAGGAAAGTGTGGCTAAATCAAGTAAGTGGATCAGATTTTGAAAGTATGTCCAGTGAGAAGCACGAATAATACAAGATTATAGATGCCGAAATGTATGAATGTGGAAGAAATGAAAGTGTATATTTGGATAGAAATCTGGGGATGTTTTCTCTCTGCTTAAACGAAAGAGACATGGCGTGATGATACGAGTATATATAGGTATGTAATTTAAAACTAATACCCAGATAGTTATATACACGTATGTGTATACTTACCATTCTTGAGCACAAGATTTCTATCAAATTTAACTCTACGATATAAACTCGTAAAAGGTTAAACGAACCTACGTCCCCAAACATTAGCCAGTTATATTGATATATAGGTATCTGGAGTATTTGTCCTCTCTAGTGAAATCCCAAATCCAAACATCCCAAATCCAAATCCCAGTCCTCTCTAGTGAAATCCCAAACACCAATTTAAAAAAAAATATATAATGTATTCAAAGCAGACCACTCAATCGAAATCAGCTATAATAGAAAGGGGTCCAGACAGTCTCCAGGGACAAGACATGTCACATTAAAAGACGAGAAACAAACGATTTGTTACAGACGCTATAAGCATTGCCACATTTATACACGTTTGTTTTTTATATCTTGCATTAAGTAGGTCTCTCATTCGCATGTAGCAATATTTCAAAATAAAAAGCCAATAAATAATAATTCATTCCTAAGTACGTAATATTATGTTTGGTGACAAATCATTTATTGACCGTGACCTAGTTGGCAAAACGCCTATTTTCCAAACCAGATTTTTTAAAACAATCCCAATCTGGTTTACACTTACGGCCTTTTTAACAATAGCAATAACTCGCCTGGTCGCACTGTAACATATACAACGAAAGTCCACTCATTTACAGTTAACAAAATTAAACGATGCCCACTCTTCATAAGAGTACATCAAATAATATATACAGAGAAAGAACACTAATAAAAGGATTCTAAAATCAATGTTATTTAATGCTATTGAAGGGTAGTATTGAAGAAGGGGTGACACTTGTGATGTAACAGACAATGCCGAGCCATGACATGCAAAGCCGAGCTACAAACAAATGTAAAAGATGAAACACAAACTATGGCAATCAAACGAATTGGAACGAAGCACTGTATATTGGTAGTAAAGAAACATCAGTTAAAATAACTTTAAAAAAAATAAGCCAATTCTAGGTCGGCGCACTTGAAGATTGAGCGAGCATAAGCCGAGTCGATTCCAAATGAAAAAAAGTTTATGGCAGTGAAAAAGATAACCAAAAATGATTCGCTCAAAGAACAGTATTCACGCTTTTGTGGATATATATATATAATATAACACATAGTTTATGCCTATTCCTTATTCATACATACTGTATTATATAGTCTTCTGTTTCTCATACTTCTCGCATTTATCGTCGTTGAATAATCTTATATTGTTTTTTCAGAAATATATTTGTTTTGTAACTTTTTCACAACTCATTTTCTCAATATGTTCAAACCATCTAAATACAATAGTTTTATGAATTCAACTTATATTAGTTAATTCATTTAATTGCTCTTCGAGCCTCGGAATGCAGGGATGGGTGGAGATGAGTCGTCAGAGGCTATCATGGGAGTCACGACGCTCAGTCATGAGCTACACGACACGATGGATGGATTTATTGACAAAATAAACAACACCAAGGTACCATTAATATATCACAGTAACAATCATAAAACACAAGATAAAGTAACATCTTCCAAAAAAAAACTAACAATTCAGGATATATAAATCTTTCAAAATACAAAAAACGAAAATATCAATTTATAATACAAAGTAAATAATACACAGAAGGTAAAAATAATAATCAAATATAACCAAATGCAGACAATAATACAAAGGAAATAATCAAATATCTCAAAAGGTCAACGAGAATACGAAATTATAGTGCAAATTACAAAAAAAAATACTTGAGATAAAATTTAATACTCAGTCTCTCAGTTAAGGACTAAACTTGCTGAAATGCTGGAGAAGGCCCTCATGAACAAAAATACTTGAGATAAAATTTAATACTCAGTCTCTCAGTTAAGGACTAAACTTGCTGAAATGCTGGAGAAGGCCCTCATGAACATACACGTACATGTACATGAAGTTACTCAATTGTTGCATTATCATGTTTGATAAACTACAACGTGCAACTGTGGTTAGAAAAAAAACTATTGAAACATTTAAACTGTTAAAGGTTAAGGAGTGTGGATACCAATTCGAGCCAATATATCGAGACTATCAACGATATTGTGCATACATAAAAACTTCATATCGAATATTGTTGCGACAGGAGTTGGAATACTTTCTTTGCGGGAGGAATGACTTTGTAGCAAGGGTTTGTGTGAACTCTTGGGTGAGCTGTGTATTTGAAGATTATGTGTGGCACATTATGGGATGGACTTCTTGGTATATCTGGAGTGATGAAGTGTGAGAGGTTTATATGTAATTGAGATGATACGAGTTTGCACGGGGTTTTGTATAATCAAAATCGAAAAGAAACATCAATTTATTTTTCCATGTTATATGTCGTCAGTAAGATACAGACAAAAGTCCAGTTTACTTGGGACACAACAAAGCCAAATTCATTAAAATTGTATGTACACATTAAATAACCTGCTGTTTTCACAAATTATGTATTTTTAAGATTTCTCGTCATATATACGAGAATATAATAAATAAATAGATATAATTCTTCTTTCAGAGAGTTTAAGAAGGCGGATGTGTTCATAGATGTGTAAAAGTCTTTCACAGCTCATTTTTTAAGTAACTATCCAAAGATTCCATTATAAATTCTGCTTACATGATCCAAAAATAATGCTGATATATTAAATGTCAATGGAATATTTCTTGCAGACAAAATCAAGAGTACGATTGATGCCGACTGGAACAGACAAAGCTGAGCAGAACCTTGGCATGCGAGGAGTTGACTGAGCACACACACGGCGGCAGATAATTATTGAAGCAACCGGCGAGGAAGCCAACGGGGGCCGAGGGTGTGCTCGTCGTGTGCGCGATTATTCTGTGCGACAGAGCACCGGAGCGGAAATAATTGCTCTTCATTAATAGACTTGCTGCGCTGCTGTTGCATGTCATCTCGTATGCCACGCTAAAAACACCGCCGACATATTTCAAAAACAATTATTACCATCACAACTGCATGTAACGCTTGTTACACAACTGATGGAAATAAAACAAATATAGATAGTAATGCAATATTTTTTATTCATGAAGTTTATATAAGTATTACTTATATCTTTATACGAGAGGCACAACGGGTCTCATCGCATGGATTTTTAACTGCAGAGACTTACTTAACCATCTGGTTTTGAACTACTTTGAAGGACCTGGAAATCTATTTACAGGCTCCGAACAGGAATTAAGAGAATTGATGAAAGATTAACTTTCTGTATCGTATACGCGGTGAATCCAATGAACAGCCATGCGACACTTGCTGCAGTGCCTATGAAGCCAGGTATCGTTCACCTAAGAGGACTTAATTCGTGGAACGCCCAGTGCTGTCACTGTGGCAGAATTCTGGGGAGAAATAATTTAATGTCTTTGACACGATAAGAACATCTCTTGTACACTTAAAAGCAAATGCTTTAAAAACATGACGGTGATTTTCAGTTCTGATTATTTTCGATTCAATATTTTTTTAAAGTTTTTGGTCATATTTATTTTGTTAGTATTTCTTCAATCATTCATTTTACATGCCGAAACCATCTCAGATCACTTTTCTTTATCGTATTTCATATATCAGTTCACACTCATCCCTAAACAGTTCATTCCGTATTCTGTCATACATAGCCACCCCACCACGTATTATTTTAAGTGCATACAAGCCATGTTCCTCGACCACGTTTTATTCCCACACATCGAGGTAATTAATAACCCACATTACCTTTTAAGTTAGTAAGTGTGATTGATAATAAAACCGATAGACGGTCAATTAAAAAAAACAAAGATGGAAAAGTGTTTTATAACAATAGATACCATTTTAGAAAGAAAAAAAAACTAAATTAATTTAGACTCAATCTACTATAAATAAGAGCATTACCAAAGCTTCAGTAATTTGCACAGATTGGTGTGATTTTCAAAGCAGTCGAACAATGAATCAACAGGAGGTTAAGTCTACAGGTGCCAAATCAATATTGGCCAAATCTTGATGGAATGAATCATCATTTTTAATCAATATTGGTCCGCCCAATCATCATTTTTAATCAATATTGGTCCGCCCAGAAAGCGAGTTCTAGTGGTAACTATTTGTTACGAATTGTTAACATTTTGCCTGTCTTGATGGAATGAATCATCATTTTTAATCAATATTGGTCCGCCCAATCATCATTTTTAATCAATATTGGTCCGCCCAGAAAGCGAGTTATAGTGGTAACTAACTATAGATTAGGAATATGCCTATTATGAGACATGTTAGACGGAGGATAGGTGAATCGCACTGCGAGATCTAACTTGTTAATTAAGTCGAATTGTTAACATTTTGCCTGTCTTGATGGAATGAATCATCATTTTTAATAGCTGTAACACTTATTCTTGATTATGGGGAAATTGTGTTGTGCTGTAGTGACGGAAGGTTTGGCCGGCATTAAAGCCGTTTCCAGCGGGCGTCGAGTTTTCTTATGATGTGCTTCTAGTTTCGATTAATCTTTCTATTTTGTTTTTCCATTGTCCTGACGGTTTCATTAGTCCTTACAGACTGCGAACCGGAATTGGGAGAACGAAGGATAACATATCAAAACGGGGAATATTACACGAAAGATCGACTCACAAATGTTCAATGGGAATGTGTGCGGATTGATGTATGCTGATGACATGGTTGCATGGACATGGTTGGAAGCGGAGAATGAGGACGAATTACAGAATCTGACAAGCAAATTGAGGCTGCCAAGATGATAGTCCACAACAGCATTGTAGTATCAACTTTGATGTATAGGCGTGAACCGTGGACGTGGAATATAGAACAAGATGAGAGTCCACCTCCCCCCCCCCTCCTCCAATCATCATAGAAAAGGCAAGAAGAGTCAGAGAGAGGGAAACAGATGAAGATAGAGAATAATGTATTCAATGATTATTTTCAAATTGTTGTATTACGCTTTCCTTGTTTATATATAATAATACAGCCTGTTTAGTGTATTGCCACGTGGCAATATCTTCCAGCCAACCAGAAAGATATTTTAGATGTCTGCAATGTAGACTAAATAAAAAAAATATAAAAACGGGAACCGAACTCGCAACCTCCGGGTCTTACCAACTGGGCCACGGAGGTTGTGTTTATGATTAAGAAAATATTTTTTTAATTAAACGACAACGCAATAATTATTATTTAATATGGATGAAAAACAAAATATTATACGTAACTCACTTTAAAAAAAACATTTTTACACAACGATATTTATTATGATTACATAACAGAAACATCACCAGTACCTTCAGGAGACTGACGCAGATGTCGAGTTGTGACGACGTGGAACAGATTTTTTCAACAAAGTATTCCTCAACGTGACTTACCTGCAAAAAAGGAAAAAAACAATGATATACAACAAAAGAAGTAAAACACTTTGATATGATATTTTTAAATTCAAAACACGGTCGAATATTTAATCATTTTAGACTTTTAAATTTTATTCCAGTTATTCCCTTATTTAACAATTTTATGAACACGGATTTTCATGGCACATCTGAAGAGTTTATTTCATCATCATTGTGGTCACCATCATGCAATAAACCTATTGAGGTAGGAAGAGAACACATCGGCTACTTATAAACTTGTATTAAAATGTTATTCTAGATCTTCCCTTTTATGATCACGGTTATTCATGGTACATCTGAAGGGTTTATTTCATCATCATTGCCGTCATCATCACGCATATTGGGGTAAAAGAGACTGGGGCAGGAACAGAATGCACCTATTGGGGTAGGAAGAAAACATATCGGCTACTTCTAAGCCTGTATCATGGGTGAGAAACTCTAACATCCGATTGTGAGAGCGAAACCATACGAGTATATAATAAAAACGCTATTGAGATAAGCAAAGAGAATATAACTCCGCTTCATAATATCCTAGCACATATTTTTCGCTTCTGCCACGTGCATTTACTTCATCATACATACTCTCTTATTATAAAGGTTTTTCAATCTTTCACAAGTTGATTTATTTGGTAGTGGCATGTTTTTATAGGTCTTCCGAAACTTCTCGTAACTTCGATATTACTTGAACAAACTATTTTTTTGTAAATCTTGCATCGTTCAATAGTTCAAGGTGGCCAACCATCTAAATAGTCATATCTTTATCTAAAGCACTGGCACCTTCTTCTAATATATTTCTATGCAATATTTATACCTATGCAAAAACTTTTTTCAACCAATATTAAATGAAACATTTGAGAATGCAATTATTTTTTTTTCAATTCATTTGGGTTGTTGTCAAAATATAAAAATACACAAGGCCAATAAACAATCTATGTTTGAACGTTGCGCAAGTCCATGACCGGAAAGACGCTGAAAATTTACGACGAAATAATGACAGAATACGGAATGAAGTGATTAGAAATGAGTAGGTACTTAAGGCTGATGTGTTGAACAAGATAAAGAAGATCAAAGAAAGTATGATTGAATCAAGTGTACGATAATTTGAAAGAAGAAAATGTAAAAATTCAGATAAATCGTATTAGCTGTATAAGGGTATCGAAGTAAAAGCGAAAAATGTGTGCCGCTATAGAAAAGTTTGGCGCTCGCTGCTTTCTGCCTACCACCATATCGAGATGGTGGGATGTATGTTTTCAAACAACATCCGAGAATACAAACAAAATGTTTCTTAAATCAATTCGAGCACATTAATCCACTAAATGAATAAAGCACGTCTTCCATGATATATCATAATTACAATATAAAAGCACGATAAGTTAAAACGAGTATACTCAGCGCATCACAGCTAGAATACTTTTTGCAGTCATTAATTTTAAATGCTGACGAGATGCGCCAGTCACTGCGGTATAAATGCTCTCGGTGTGCTGCAACTTTTATGAGTAATCTTCTGCCGTCGAGAACGCAAATATATTTTTCTAAGCTACAATCCAAGATTATTACATCTTTGTTATATCACTGTGTCAACTGCATGAATTTATTTATAGGAAGTATTAAAGTTAATTCGCAGTATTGCATATTGTATTTTTTGAGCTTGCATAAAAATGATGGTGCTTTGACTGCATGGTTTGATATTACAAAATGAGTGAAGCAAGGGATGTTCAATATTTATACAGAATCAAGGTCAGCATGAGTGGAAAAATAATGTATGGCAGAAGAAAGATATTATAAAATAATATGACTAAAGCAGCACTGAGACGGTTCGGCCACATAAAAGAATGAATTGTGGAAGACTTACAAAAATAATGTATACAAGTAGTATATAAGGTAAGAGCTTGGGAATATCTATAAAACCGTGAAACAACCAAATTAATCAAATTTTGAAAGAGGGAACTGTGAAACGCCTTTATAATATAAAAGTACGCATGGCGAGGTATATGGACATGGCATAAGACAAGAGAATTAAGTGAAAAATCTGTAATCTGTACCCTTTAGAAACATGACCTGAAAGTGATAATGATATAGACTTGTGTTAAATATTTTCAAAGGTCATTGCGAAGCAAAAAACGACCAATAATAAAGTTTATGGACTGTGACATAACAATTAACTTGTATTTGAAATGTGAAAAAATAAATGTTGGAAATTTCAAAGTTGTGGCGCACTGTATATCCCAACAGGAGAATTGCACACTAAATGACTTTTTACGAAGATCTACTTGGTCTACTAGACGAATTACCCTATGCCAAGTGTACACGAGAACTCGCATAACAACTATGTCCCCCTCCAAAGAAGTGTAAAGAAAGTTTACAGTTTCTAATGAAATAAAGATATAAAATAAATATTCTTATTTCAGAAACGCTGTGTTATTTCGAATTTTGATACTGTGTTTATGCTACTAGACTATATTACGTATCCTTAATGAACGAAATCAACAGAAATGTTGTTTGGTTATTTATAATGAAGGATTGTTCTGATTAAACAAGATTATTTATGTCAAAATATCAGTGACAGGAGACAATATGGTTGCCGTATCGACTAATGATACGGCACGTTACATCCCATTCCTTAAGATCAAACAATATTAAGTTAACATACTAGAGCTCGTGTTAATTTAACTCGGAACAAAGTTTTATTAAATCAACAACAATTTAACTTTCAATGCCATAAAACTGTGTTCAGTTTACAGCTCCATCAGACTTTGTTGTATAAGGTAGATAAATATTGTTTCTTATGTTCTCTTCCATCTGCGCATCATTCCTAACCTTCTCGCCTTTAGTGTCCTGCGATAGGTTAAATCGCATGAACACGTAGTCAGATGAACGAAAATCTTTATTGCTATATCTCAATTCTAATGTATTTTATTTCTTATGTTACACGTTACAATAACATTGCATCACTAGCTGGGAACTTCCAAATTATGCTGACTTTTAGTTGAAATAATAATAATAATAAAAAAAACAATTTATACAGCGCAGTTTATAGAACACGCTTTCCTAAAGGGCGCTCATCCCAGAAGTAAAAAATAACAATTGTTTTTAATGATATAAAATGAATATTTCTGGTCTTTCTGGAGTGATGATGTGTGAGGAGTTGAATTTCGCAAGATGTTTCCAGTTGTAGTTGAGTGTCACTGTTTGTCAGGTTGATGAGAGCGTGCAACGGGGTTTTGTTTTTGTGTAATCAAAAATCGGAAAGAAGTATCGATTTATTTTTTCATGCTAAATATCCTCAGTATACAGGCAAAAGCCTAGTTTACTGGGGATACGACAAATGAAAGGCAACAAACCCAGATCCATTAAAATTGTATGTCCAAATCAAATTACCTGTTGTTTTTTCACAAGTTGTGTATATTTCTTGTCATGTGTAATAATAAATAAATAAATAAAATAAATAAATAAATGATATCGTCGTTGTTAAGGAAAAAGTCATTAATTACCATTTTTGTTCAAAATGAAATTTTTCATTATTTGAATCAAAAACACGAATGTCTATCATTCTAAAAGTAAAAAACGGCATTATTTAAGTTAATAGCAAAGTTAGGCCACTAAAAAAATCATTAACTGTAAAAATTGATTGTTCGTTTGTACAGAAAAGAGTCATTATATTACTTGATGAGCTCCATAAAGTATAAATGCAATCAATGACTTTTTCCTTAACAACGACGATATAACATAATCAAACCAGAACGCAACAATATAATTCAAAACGAATGGGAAGGCAAAAAACGAGCGGTGGGTCGAATATAGGGGAATGCTATCTGAGTGCTTCGCTCGTTAGATCACTAACTAGTACGAAAAGAAAACTTAGCATCATTACAGAGATATGTTACAAGTGTATTTATATGATATTGGTTTTGCTTGCTCCAATTTAGACGTACATAAAGCACCCAACTCACATTCTGCCTGTTCTGAGATAATTGAGGAAACAATCAGCTGCTTTGTATGGGCTAGGATGAAAAAAACAAGATGAAAAGGGATAAAACACCCATTCGTAGTTTTTGGTACTTTTTTTTTGTATACTAGATTGATAAGGCATGAGGCCTACTTGGTAAGACGCCTGTTTTCCAATCCATAACTATCCAAAGTTAAAAAAAAAGCATTGGTTTTCATTTAAGACTCGTTTAAACATCTTTCAGGTTGGTTGCAATAACAGAAGTGTATTGCAATTGATGTATGTTATTCGATATTTCAAAGAAAGCTAAAAAAACGAGTGTTGTGCTTTGGTCAATTTTTACATACATACTACCTTGTGGCGCTGTCAGTCACCATCAACGGCATGGCAACGGCACGGCAACGGAAAATGGCATCAGCTATGCATCAACGAGTTTGCATTAAATTTTGTGTGAAAAACGGATTTAACGGTCCGCAGACCTGGGAAATGTTGGAGAAGTGTTTTTCGGTGGCACGAACAAAGTGAGTCGGTCGAGGATGACGAACGCAGTGGCAGTCGAAAACCGATGAAAACATCGATAAAATCAAAGAAATGTTGGCCGAAAACCGCAAATTGACCATCAGAGAGCTGGTAGAGGACTTGAACATCGCTTATGGATCCGCTCAAGACATTTTGGTTAATGATTTGGGCCTCAGACGTGTCGCTGCAAAACTGGTGCCAAAAGACCTCAATTTCATGCAAAAAAAGGACCGCGTTGAAATCGCGAAAGACATGATTTCCATGAGTTTTTGACCAAAAACAACACGAATACTATCCAGCAGCCTTCGAATTCACCTGATTTGGCTCCTTGCGACTTTTTCCTGTTCAACCGACTTAAAAAACCGCTTCGCGGAACGCGTTACAGCGCCCAAGAGGATGTCATGAAAAAATCGAAGACGCCTCTGATGGACATACCGAAAATTGAGTACCAGCGGTGTTTCGGGGATTGGATCAAGCGCTGGCGTAAGTGCGTTGCAGTCGATGGGGATTACTTTGAAGGGGACCATATCGATTTTGATGAATAAACTTGTATTTTCGATTTTATGAATAAAGTCCTAAAACTTTTTGATCAAGGTAGTACGTCAATTTATGAGCCTCTCGTGTCGAGTCTAGGAGACATAAGAGATGAGATTTCTGAGATTTTCTCCACCCATTTTCTATCTTAACATACCCCATAGAATTAAAACTTAATTTTGGTTTGCTGAAATCCAAGACGTACATATATCTTATAACACTTAAGCTGTTTATCTTGAGTATTTTTGGCATGTGGCAATCTCTTCGAACCAACGAAAAATATGTAAAAGTGTTTTAATAAATCTCCGAGTCGGACAACAGGCGTCTTACCAATCTGAGAAAAAAAGTCAAGAAGGAAGAAATGGCTCAAAGATTTGAGACACAGGTAAGGAAAATCAACCACATTCCTTTTCAGAGCCGTAAACGAGGTCAAGGTAGCCAAACATTGATAGGCTAAAGAAAAAACAAAGGACGCTAATCCGAGTTCCCCTATTTTCTATCCATTATTAGTATTACCCAGATCAATCATATAGTAGAATACTCTCATTATACGTAGAAAGGATAACTTTAGGGAACATCAGTTAACACAAGAGCTGCAAAACAAAGTTACTCAGATTCGAGTACAAGAAACACACGTGGATAGAAAAGCCACATTTATCTACCTCCAAAAATATTCAATATATTTACATCGAAAAGGATAGAAAAATTGAAATAAAAACATTTCAATACAGCATTAAAAATGGATCGATGAAACGGTCATGATTATTGTACAGTTTTTGTCACCTCATCATACACATGTATTGTGAATTTGTCTGAGTATGCACATAACTTTAAATGCAAAATAGGTAAAAAATGAAAGGAAAACATAAATTAACAAAAAACATAACATTTCGAACCATCATAGTTAATTAGTGTTTAAAATTGATGAAGCTCAACAAAAATGTTCTCCAGGTTAAAAAATGTTCTCCAGGTTTTCTTGAAAAGGTTTAACGAATAGTTAAACCTTTTCAAGAAACAATAAAATCGACTAAGGTATATATTTTAAGTGCTACTTTACTCTCGACATGGCAATTTATTTAAATGTTAATGAATACTTGCCGCGGACTTTCGTGATAACAAAAAGGATCAATTAACACTCGATCTTTGCGATCTTGAATAAAAATTGAGTAACAACATTACATTTATTTTGTTTATTGAATAAAAATCAAGTAAGTCCAAGTATAGTTTTAAAACTCTTAAAAAAAATCAAGCATCTGGAAGTGGACGACTTTTTCAATCCAATAGTCATAATACTGATCCAGTAGGCCAATTTTGTTGTTTTATATTTTGATCCAGTAGGCTCAGTATTATGACAGAGCTTTTGCCGTTGCTGGCCCTGTGGTAAAATACGGGATGGCGTGTACAGTTTTAGGAAGCACTTGAACACAACCCTTTTTGGGGGGTCATATAAAAATGTATAATGGTATATTGCTATTTTGCCCAAAGGCAATATGCCTATTAAGATCCCATGACATACAATAGGGTGCCGAATTCAATAAAGGTAAAGGGAGGAAAACCATTTAGGCAGTCGATCGGAGCACGATTGTTATTGCGACAGGAGTTTGAGTATTTGGGCTTGCAAAGTGAATGACGTGTGGAAAAGGTTTGTGTGGGCTCTTGAGTGTGGTTTTTTGTTCTTGTTTTATATTTGTATTTTTATATATTTTTGTTTTTATTTTTATGATTGTGCGCAGTATATTGTGGGATGACCGTTTTTGGTCTTTCTGGAGTGATGATGTGTGAGGAGTTCGATTTCGCATGATGTTTCCAGTTGTAATTAAGTGTCACTGTTTATCAAGTTGACGAGAACGTGCAACGGGGTTTTGTTTTTGTGTAATCAAAAATCGGAAAGAAGTATCGATTTATTTTTTCATGCTAAATATCCTCAGTGAGATACAGGCAAAAGCCTAGTTTACTGGGAACACGACAAATGAAAGGCAACAAACCCAGATCCATTAAAATTGTGGGTCCAAATTTAATTACCTGTTGTTTTTTCGCAAATTGTGTATATTTCTTATAATGTGTAAATAAAATTAAAAAAATAAATAAATAAATATGAATACTTACACACATACACTACACCTAAAGTCGACTTTATTAGTATCACATATCGGAAGATCCTACAAAGATTTCAATGTAGTTCGTCTTCCTTAATAAATTTTCTTACGAAACATGTTATCTTGAAGATATGCGGAGAAGTAGCTAATCTAACAGCCGCAGCCACTACTTTCATATCCTTACACTCAAGTAATGTATTTATTTTATAGTATTTTTAATCTGTCAATAATAAATAGTGGGATGTAGTCCGGAGTTAGAGCGTTCATAAGGAGAGTTTGCCCTCTGAATGGCGCTATATAAATTGTCATTTTCTTATTATTATTTTATTTTCTTATAATGCACGATCTTTTGACCAACATTAAAAAAATTGAGTGCGTATGAAAACTTATCACAAAGACATCCCATTTTAATAAAGAAAAAAATGTATCATACTTTATAAATTGTACATAGAAATTTTAACTCTCAATAAATGGAAGTAATAAAGCAAGAAATAATTTAAATTTTAAGTGCAGACACCAGCTACACGATATAAATTGACGTGATTAGTAAATCTCAGGTGTACGATACGATACGAGTATGTTTCATGTGACAGCGTTTAGATATGAATAAGTAATATTATAAATTGAGGAGACGCTCAAATAAGTGTTTCAAAGTGAACTTTGATAATTTACTTCCGTATAAAGAAATATTGTAAACAGCGAAATCCTAAAAAAAACCTTTGATAGTTGTGACAAGGTCAGCTATCCTATTCAATACCATGTAACATTAAAATATTTGTAATCCATCGAATTAACCCTTGAACAAATTATTAAAATTAATCGAGCAAAAAATTAATCTTTGAACAAATTATTCTAAAATAAAGTTTATTGAAATAAATGTATTTACAGCAATCCCTCGACTAGAGCGGTTACTGGGTATTTGAAAAGTCTGTACTAATTGAAACAGTGTTCAAAAAATGTGATTCTAAATCAATAAGATCACTATTGTTAATTTTTATGATTTCAATATAAAATATAATGATTCTATATTAAGAAGATCGCTAATTTCTTCCGTGCTGAGTTCAATAAAAAATATGATTCTAAATAAAAAAGATCATTATTGCCGAGTTCTTCTGCGCTGAATTCTATAAATATATAACGATTCTAAATCAACAAGATCATTATTGCTGAATTATTATGTGCCAAGTTCAATATAAAAAATAGTATGACTAAATCGACAAGAAGCTGAATTATTTTGTACTGAATTCAATCAAAAATTGTTTCTAAATTAACACGCATTATTGTTAAATTCGTCTGCGCTGAGTTCAATAAAAAAATAGGATGACTCTAAATCAACAAGAAGCTGAGTTATTTTGTACTGAATTCAATAAAAATATGATGATTCTAAATTAAGAAGCATTATTACTGCTAAATTCTTCTGTGCTGAGTTCTATAAAAATAGGATGATTTTAAATCAACTAGATCATTATTGCTAAATGTTTCTGTGCCGAGTTCAATAAAAATATGATTCTAAATTAACAAGATCAATATTGCTAAATTCTAATGTGCCGAGTTCAATAAAAAATATGATTTTAAATCAACTAGATCATTATTGCTGAATTCTTGTGCTGAGTTCGATAAATAATATGATTTTAAATCAACTAGATCATTATTGTTGAATTATTCTGTGCTGAGTTCGATAAAAAATTATTTTAAATCAATAAGATCATTATTGCTGAATTCTTCTGTGCTGAGTTCAATAAAAAGTGTGATGATTCTAAATGAACAAGAAGCCTTGTTATTTATTTATCATTAATATTTCAGTTTTAATAACCTCCTCAAACATAATGCCAACTAAATGTAATCAGAGGCGTTAATAAGCTGCCTTTTATATATTTAATTGAAAAACGTGGCTCTCTTGAGGGGACATTTCATTACCCACCACCAATATCTATATTTACAAAACATCACGTTGTTTTCCTATCGGGAAAGGTAGATAGGAAAAAGCGCCAACCTTTCCTATCGCAACATATCTTTCGCTTTCTCTCTATCCATAAATCTTATATTACAACTCCTCTGACTTTTTACATTTCCTTCTTTAAAAATATCATTCACTTGATCCAACCATACTTGGTCTTCGTCTTCCACACCGCTCACATTTGCACTGTATATTTGTTTTGTTGGTATTTCTTCAGCTATTCGTTCCACATGCCCAAACTAATTTACAGTGATCATCTTCATATGTCTTAAGTTCACACTCATCCCTAATCACTTTATTGCATAGTCTGTCATGCATTGTCACCCCATGCGTTATTTTAAGTGCACATATTTCTACAGCATTTATATTTATTCGGCTCTTTTCAATCTTCTTTCATGTCCACGTTTCACTCCCATACATCAAAGATGGTATTAAAATACTGTAGTGGACTATCTATCATATTGGTACATTTTAAGACTGTCTGGTTCGAGTACATATACGAGTATATAATTTATATAATTTTTAAGCGCTCTGCAAATCACATATATTTTGTTAATCTTCCTTGATGAATTCGTTTTACATGCCCAAAACATCTCACAGTGTTCATCTTTATCTCATTTCATACATAAGTCATAAATTATTCCTCCCTAATAACTTCAATCCGTATTCTGTCATACATTGTCACCCCTTCTTCACATTGCAAGCATTTGTATATACATATTGTTAATACTCAGTAAGGAATATGTTCCAGTACTCCAGTCTGAATAAAACATTCTCTTATTGGTATTCATGTACGTTGTGTGATTTGACAAACTTTCATAAAGTTTCCTGCTCAATATTCAAAGCCTTACGTTCGGCGAATAAAACTCGAGACAGCCACTCAATACACATTGTAGGATCAGATATTGAAATCCCCAAACCAATGTCTAGTCATATCGGCTGATTTTTTTGTTCGTGAATAAATTTATATTACTGTTCGGTTGATGAATCATGCCTCAGGTAGATTGACACTCATTTGTATGCCGGTATTGCATTCACAATATTCAAATGGCAATGTCATTTGCATATTCATCGCTCTTATGAAGAAAATTCCCATACCAGTCGACATCATGGTTAATACATGACACCACTACTTAGATAGTTATTTTTACAAATAGTTATTTTTAACACTTGATATAAATTTTTTATTTTCTTGGCTAAAACTATTATAATACTTTAAATTAAAAAATAATACATACGACCGAAATCCAACGGACTATCGCGCGGTCTATATAATATCTCAAATAAAGCAAAATACACACATACTCGTACATACTATCACGACATGTCACTTTTGGAAAAGACATAGAGGATTGATCTCCACGCCTTTGCATCCACGAACACGACTCTCGCCTCGTCCACATCCATACATTTCGTCATGCATCTTCTCCTGTTTCTCATACTTCTTACCACACCCACTGTTAAAATTTATCTAACCTACTTCCACTTTTCCATCGGCCTAACTCATCGTTGATCTCCATTAATTTCCGACATAGATGTTTGTTTCTATATCTTCCGCAACTCAGCATCGCAAAATTTTATATATTGTATTTATTTTTCCAATATATCCGAATAAGTGTTTTGGACATAATGAAAAATATGGCCGGGAAACGCAAATATTTTTGGTCCCATTAGCGAGCCTTCGGGTTTAATTTAAAACCTTTGCAGTACGCACGGAAGTCGCGGTTCGTCATTGATCGTGTTGGCAATACTGCTGCTCGGTGCGTGCGAGTATCGTAACCAGACGAACCCTTTAGCCAGACTGTCACTCTATTTATATTGGTACCATCAGAAATCGAACCCAAAACCCCCGGATGAAAGTCAAGAATGTTACTACTAGACTGCAGAGGTCGTCGTTGTATTGTAATACACTTTAGTTGTAAATAGTACAACCTGGCGAACGTATTGCCGTTCGGCAATTTCTTTTAACTAACCAAAAAATGTTCAAGTGGCATTGAGTGAAAACCAAACTAAATTACAATACTTTGAAAAATTATGGGCTCCAACGGGAATCGAGCCCGCAACCCTTAGGTTGGAATAAAGGTGGCATTCTAACTAAGCCCGAGGTTGTTTATTTATTCAATATACTGACTATACGAAAAGATTTATTTTTTCCATCCAACTTTGTTATGAACTAAAATGGACATATATCACGTCAAATAGGTCAAACCAACATTTTATCTGGTTTGAGATAAGGAAAAATGACATCGCTTTGTATGTTTGTACAATTTTTAAGATGTAATTTAAGTGATAATATTCCAGTTTTTTTATACATTGAACATTATACTCTGATTATAAAAAACATCTTCAAATAAATTAAACAAAAAAATAAAACTGGGATAACTATTGTAGAAAACAATTCCCACGATTTCGAGTTGATTGCATCAATTTACATAATACAATTCTGAAAGTGCAGACGCAATCCACTTGCTTCACTAGAAAAACATTTCTATGGTGGAAATAGTACGAGTACAATCTCGCACTTCTGTGGCTCCATTTTATTTGAAGTCCCTCATGAGGTAAAACTACATTTGCATTCAAATGATTTCAGCTCTGTAAAAAGAAGTCTTCTAGAATTTTCGAACGACTCTCGATGGGCGATACTTACAAGCAATTTTATCTGTTTTAAGAGTAGCAAAATGAATACGAGAAGTCAGTCTCGCTTCAAAACTATAAAACAAGAGTATAAACTATTGTTCATTGAGTTTCAAAATTTTTAAATTATGATACTCATTAGTTGAATCTTTATGACAGCTTTTTGAGGGCTGTGAATGAAGAACATTTGCATACATATATACCATCCCCCCATTTCCCTGTCGGGGTCGACAGAGAGGACAGAACGCCAGATTTATCTATCTACACATCCATAGGCTTCTACATCAATAAACCTTCTCATACTAAAATTTCTGTGACTTTTTACATTTCCTTCTTTCAGAATATCATTCCCTTGGTCCAACCCTATTCTTGGTCTTTCTCTGACACGCCTTCTACTCACATTTGCACTATATATCTGTTTAAAGTGAAACATACTCAATTTTTTAAAGAGATTTCGAAAAAATGGCTATACGTAGATTATCGCGGAAGTTTTTCACAAATTAATAATGATTTTTGGAGTTTCCACCATGTTAAATGATGGCCGAAATACTCAATTTCTAAGAGATAGAATCCAATGACCATACATATTTCAAATTTATTCAGCTGTTATATTACAAGATCGTTAAAGATACTCATATGTTTCGGAGTTGTTACCGCGTTGAGTTGAATAAATGATGCTCGACGTTTCGAAGGCGTTACATCAGATATCATCATAGCGATCCCAATAAACATTATCGAATATATTAAGTACGCAAACAACGAACGCCTTACAAATTTTGCCGATCATTTAAGCCAACTCAACAGGTCTACAACTCCCGAAAAACTTTTTAAATTAGTGAATTTCGCTGTTAAATAAATCTACATTTGCAATAATTTTCATTTTTCATTGGCAAAATATTATTTTTTTGGACTAGCCAATTATTGGCACTTAAGTATTCTACAAGCAAAATAACATTACTTAAACCTTTGGATTAGAATTTTTTTCAAGTATAAACGGTATAGATTATTTATACAGATATTAAACTTTTTATTTTATTAAATATACGGTCCTTTATCGAACATTAAAAAACGTTTCAAGAGTAATACTCAAATTAAAATTTTAAGTGCGCATCAATATAAATACTTATAGATTTATTTAATTAATTTGATAAAAATAAAACAGATATATTTGTCCACCAGTTTAATTACAACAAATTCTGAGAGATGTCATATGGAGAAATAAAGATATGAGAACGGATAGCAAGGTACGCATTTATAAGACCTGTGTGCGACCTATCCTCACATATGGCATCGAAGCGAGAGCGGACACTGTCAGGACAAAAAAGTATGCTAAGGACAACAGAAATGAGAACTCTGCGCGCTATTGCTGGGAAGACTTTACGTGATCGTGTAAGGAACACCACAATCCGAGAGGGTCTGTGAGGTCCAAGATGTGGTCAGATGGGGACGACAGCGTCGACGATACTGGTACCAACGTGTACAGAGAATGAATTCCACAAGAATTCCATACATAGCTCTGCATGGGGTGCCGGATGGACGGCGTCCGCCAGGGAGACCCCCGAAACGATGGAGAGATAGCTGGAGCTCAGCATCACAGGACAATCCTGCAGTAAGACTCTTGAGAGTCTACAGAAAGTTTAAGAAGAAGAAGAAGAAATTATGAGTTTCTCCCTATCATCAGAATTCTTGAGATGATCACAAAACGAAAGGTTTGTTACATCTCGTTGAACAGTACCAAAACATGATGTAAAATCTTATTTGGCTTATTTAACAAAGCCTCAATAAAACAAATCAAAGTAATGCTTATAATATTAGAGCTTTTAATAAAACCGTGTTCAAATATAATTGTTTTCGTAGACCGCAGATTATTGGTATTAAATATTGGCAGAGAAAACGGCTTTCCGAAAAGCTCTGTTATGGCCCGTCGAGTGTCGTAAAACTGGATGGAATGAGGCAAGCTGACTAGCGGAAGGTACGATTCGGAGTTGAGGACCCGTTTATGGTCCCATCAGTAATAATGGACGGTGTTTGCCTGTAACTGACTAATGGTTGACCATTCGTAGATATCTGTATTTATTTGCTGACTTTATTTGCTGAAGAATAGAATAGGTTGACAAAATTATTCGACAGATGCGCCAAACTGTGTCGGAACGAAGTGCCAAATAAAAAAAAAACAACAATACTGCGTGACGACCTCCGTGGTTTAGTCGGTAAAACGCCTGTTTTCCGGCCCGAGAGTAACGAGTTCGATTCCAGTTGGAAACGAATGTATTAAAAAAAGGTTCCGCAGTCTAATTAGTCATTTAGGACCTCTTGACATATTTCTGATTGGTAAAACGAGATTGCCACATGGCAAACCCCCCACCAGGTTGTACAGTATATAATAAAATTTTAATACTCGTACAATACTGCAAGGAATTGATTGTGCATTTATTTATTTAACACTTCATTGTTAAACAATCTGGCGAGCTTATTGCCAGTTGACCATTTCATCCAACCAACCATACAAAAGTAAATAAAGGAAGTAACATGGCCGAGAAAGTATTCCAAGCATTATTCATCTATACAAAATTCATCAACAATAAACATAAGAAATAAAGGAAGATATTATCAATCAAAGAAAAAAGAAACAAATGGTGGATAGGAAAGGAAAATCGGTAATGAAACACTTTACATTACCGACATGAATTTAAGAGTCATTTCAGTCGCATTTTAAAACATGTTAGTGACTGAGCGAGTCTAACATTTGTTGAAAACTGGTTCCAGAGTGTCACTGTATGGACAGTAAAGGATGATGAAAAAAAAGTGCGGTGATCTAGGAAAGTTTATTTAATCACATACATGTGTGAACAAACTTGACTCTTCTAAAAAAAAAGTAACGTACCAAATGTAATTCTTGATGAATCGGACCTGGGATATATTTTATGATCTGTATTAAAAAATGTAACGGCAAGCAGAAGTTGAGTGACGCGATTTTAAAGTTACATTTGTTTCTAAATATTGAGTTACATTTGTTACATTTGTTTCATTTGTTACATTTGTTTCTAAATATTGAGTTTCTAAATATTTCTAAATATTGGCTGGATTTCCAATTTATGAATAAAGAAATATTTTTAAAAAGGTTGACAATTAGTGTTCTACCCCAACAATATCACTTATTGTCAAAATAATGTGTATGAGCATTTCTTCCAGAAGAAAAGGATTTAACCGGTAAACCAATACGCAATGTTAAAAATGTCTTGATACACACTTCTTAGTCTATCTTCGTTTGACAAGAACGTGTACGACGGACCCGAAAAACTATTTGGGATAAGGCGTTAAAAAAAATACGAACTACATGATATAAACCGTGATGTTTTATTATTAATAAGTAGCCGAGTCGCTTCCACTAGTAATAATTGCCCGGCATCTCCGAGGCATACTTTCTACTAATTTTATAGCATAATCTAGGGGCAAAAACTTCGATATAAGTCGAATCTGTCGAAATAACTGCTTGAAGTTCCAAATATTTTTCCCTCGGAGCTTGAACTTCACGAGTGCCCAAACATTTTCTTTGGGATTTGCATCTGGTGACTGCGACGGCCAATCAATTACGTCAACGTCATTTTCCTGTTTCCACGCAGTACAAAGACGACTCCGATGTTTTGGGCCATTGTCCTCTTGCTGTAGCCAAATTTCATGTTTTCTTATAAACCCCCTTTGGGCAAATGGTAATAAAGCCCTGTGATATATTTTAACCATTTTGGCAACATTCAAATTATTTGTAAAGATATGCCAAATCCCCGCTTTGAGAAACATCCCTAGAAGTGGACTTTTACCGGGTGTTGAACGGTTCGCCGGATGAGTCTGTTAGTGCAGGTACACCAGGTATGATTAATGGAAGAACGTGCCCAAAAAGAGGCTTCGTCCGAAAAAAATACGTTGTCCCAATCGCGGTCCAAATTTTCTTTCGCCCAAGCGAGTCTTTTTTCGACTTGTTTTTCAGACAGAAGTGGTTTCATCACCGTGCTTCGAAATTTCAATAACCAGGATCATTCCGTCTAAAAATAGCTTCGAAATGTAGGTAGAAGCACGTGTCATGGTGATTAATGGAATAACAAAGATTGTAATTAATTAATAAATATTCTAAACAAACAAATAAATATTAGCGCGTACTTTACATAAATAGATATTTCATGCGGAAAATCGCATGTTATTCTCGATAGTGTCAGCAGCTGTGAAACAGAAAATATTGTATAATACAATTATAATATAAAGATATGAAAACAATTGAGTGAGAGTGAATTGCAGAGTTTGACAAGTAAATTGTGTGAGAGATGCAAACAGAAAGATTTGAAAATGAATGATACAAAATTCAAATGGTATTGGGACTCTGTTATTTGGGTAGTATATTCTCAGATGATGGAAATGTTAGTAGGTATATTATAAGTATCGAACGAAATGTAGCGTTAGGAAACAAAGTCAATGGGGCACTAAAACATATATACTCAAACAGGTCAGTATCAAAATATGCTAAGATAGTATTTTGGTAGCAGCTTTGATGTATGGGCGTCAAATGTGGATGTGGAAAAATACTGAGAGGAGCCGAATAAATGCAGTAGAGATGCGTACATAGAGAAGAATACGTGGATTGACAATGTTTCAGAATACGGAATGAAGTGATAAGGGATGAATGTGAACTTAAGGCTGATGTGTTAAGTAAAATGAATAAGAGTACGTTGAGATGGTTTGGGCATGAAAACGAATGAATGAACAAAGACTAACAAAACAAATATACAGTGCAGCTGTGAGTGAAAGGCGCATGAGAGGAAGACCAAGGAAAGTGTGGTTAAATCAAGTGAGTGATATTCTGAAAGAAGGAAAATTAGTCACAGAAATCGTAGAAGTTGTATGAGATGTATGGATGTAGAAGAGGTCGAGGAT
Organism: Odontocerum albicorne; assembly: GCA_949825065.1. Taxonomy (NCBI): domain Eukaryota; kingdom Metazoa; phylum Arthropoda; class Insecta; order Trichoptera; family Odontoceridae; genus Odontocerum; species Odontocerum albicorne. The sequence goes on from OX463850.1 coordinate 36,250,448, forward strand.
ATGTCGAGTTAGGAAAGTATAGCGCTATTTCCTCTCTGCCTACCCCAGCAGGGAACTGGCGTGATGGTATGTATGTATGAAAACAATTGAAATAAATAATCAAAGGTACATATTTGACATTAAATTAGACGTGTTGGGTACCGATGTAAAATCTAGTTAACTACATCGAGACCATTTTGGATGTTTCGTTTCAATTTACATTCAGTTTGGCAGAATGAATTCCACTGCTGCGCGAAACAATAACGAAATTTCTGTGCGGTGTTGATAAAACACAAGGCCCACGTAGGCGCACCACAATGGGCCCAAATTGAAAATCATTGTGAGGCAGGACAATGACATTTCATATTAATTCGGAATGTATAGGTATTCGTACCTATACATGGGAGTGCGGGACTCAGTGGGTTATGTTATTCCGTCGCCACCAATTCCCCATTGTTTCATCGCACTGGAGTGCAATATTCCCCATGAGTAAGGGGAGGTATCCGTATTGTGACGCTCCGCGAAATGTGTCCAGAGGGAGAATCGAGGGTGGAGAAAGAAAATACTTTAGATCACACTATCACAAGAAAATTCCATTATCCCGAGTATCGAAGGACAAACTACGGTTTATATATTCCATCAAAGTGAGAAAACATTTGATTTTTTTTTCAGAATGAACGTAATGGAATCACTTAGGGGACCAGGATTTTTTTCCGATTTTTCTGACAATCGTGATTGTTGTGCGTGAATAGACTATACTCGTATGTATAGTACATGAATATCATCACTATATGTCAATTTTGGAGTGAGCAAAGGTGACAAAGCGCCACGCACACAGATTTGCCTTATTAACATCAATCATTCGTATGGTACCCATATTAACCTCGATATATTCAAATTAATTATACGGACAAGATGAACAGCCTGGTTAAGAGACAATAATGTCTTCACCTCCAGTAATGGAGGTTTCAGGTTAACAACCACTGTAATATGAGTAGTAACTAACAGTTCGCCATAACACGTGTTCACATCCATACAAATGCTATTCTGCTTCTCATACCTCTTATCTTTTCTAAATTGAAATTTCTCCAAATATCTTATTTTATTATTTTCTTTGTTTTCTTCTCAAGATATGTTTGACTAAAACAAAAAAGCATCATAAGTTTTATTAATTTATTTTATATAGGCTGTCTAAAAAAACATGCGATGACATTTATACGCGCAAATCCCATATTCTTGTATGAATTTAACTAATAATGAAACTTATATTTAAACATAGGAGGAGAGAACCTTCATAAGAGCGGCTTTTTGGGGAACCTTTATTATATAGGGTAAAAAATGTAACACATGCTTACAGCGTGCTGTTGACTTGAATTCGTTGCAGGAGTTTGTCATACCACGCATTCATGAGGAGTTTAGAGATGAGAACTTTTACTTCCCAGCAAGATTATCACTACCATCGTGATGTGAGGTCTCATCTTGAATAAAATTTGCTGAACAGATAGATTGGACGTAGAGGTAGAAGTGAATACCTAGTTCATTTATGGGGAATCATCAAAGATAAAAATTATGGTAGTGCAAAACCGGCATCAGTAAATGAATTGAGAGCGGGCCTTTGAAAGAAAACGCGCTCAAATATTAAAACAAATTATTCGAGATGTTTGCGATTCTACGTGTATACAGCAGTGTATGGACCAGAACGGCCAACAATTTCAACACTTAAGATAACTTAACAACATTTAACATACGTCTGTCTTTTTTAATTTGGAGTTTTAATCTTAGGTATACTTTAATAAAATATGAATTTATAATCATTCCAAGTGTGCATATATTGTATTTATTTGAAACCCCCTGCATATATCATATATATGGTAATAATGCTAAATAATAAGTAGGGTCCAACAGGCAAGATTTGCTTTTAACAAGAAATCCAAGATATTTGAATCTCCTAACATTGATATCAATGTTAGGAAGAATTTAGTGAAAACTCTTGTCTGGAGTGTGCTGCTGTATGACTGCGAAACGTGGACCATCAGCCAGAGCGAGTCCGGACGTCTGGCTGCCTTTGAAATGTGGTGCTACAGGCGCATGGCCAGGGTCCATTGGTCAGATCACATCCGAAACGACGAAGTATTGAGCGGGGTTGGAGAAACAAGGCAACTCCTAAATAGAGTTGCCCAACAACGATCCAGTTGGATAAGCCATAACATCAGGTACCCGGGCCTGCTCCTTACCATCGTCGAGGGAATGATTGAGGGCAATAACCATAGAGGTCACCCTAGATATAGCTACATGGACCGGGTGATCCGGGATGTGCGCTGTGGCAGCTACCAGGAGATGAAGAGACTGGCGGATGAAAGAGATGAGTGGATGAAAGAGATGAGTACCAATCCTAGGATTGTAACCCGGAAAAAAAAACTAAATTTCTGATATAATCCAACGAGTAGAGGTTGTCGACATATTGTATGATAGAATACAAATCTCCCATAATGGCTTGATATAACAGAGGCAATGACCTTATGAAGTGGCGTATCTTATAAAATTACTAGTTCCGTACAAAATTAACTCGAACGAACGAATTTTATACAGATTTTGGTAATTACACACTCGCAAGCAATTTACTTATCAACAGGAGAGTTCAGTTGTTAATTTAAGTAGAATTATTTGTTGAAAGTAAATTAGTAAATAGTTCAATATCAATTTGATTTAGATTGGATTAATTATATGTACGATTTTTTTTTCGAACACTTGAAAATTTAATATCCTTAGAAAATCATCCTACAAATTTAATATCCTAAGAAAATTACCATTACATCAGCCGTCTTCTTTTTAAAAGTTCCTCCCCTCTTCGGAGGTTGTTGATCTTCATTATTATCTTTACCCTTGGGGTGTATACATTTTTTGGATCTGTAGTTGTCAAATGCACGTTAGTTATATAATATATTCAGAATCTTATGCTAATTTTAATAAATTTGCCACGTTTTTTTAATAAAGGCACGTAAGTGAACGACTGATACAAATGTAAAGTGTGTGATGAGGAGTTGTTAGATATAATATTGATATGTTCGTTAAAATTGCGACACGGTTGGAATTGTGAATGTTTCAGCCGAGTGTTTAGTATTAAGGACAAATATATGAATCTTTTGATTAACGAACGAGACCACTTCGTCACAGGCCTTGCCTAATCAAACGGTTCTCTAAATCAACAAAATAGAGAGATTTGAATATTGTTTTTACTTGTCTACGATTCGCCTCTCCATCAAATCCATGTTAATTACAGATTATGTATTGCGGGAGAAAACTAAAAATTTATTAAAACAAAAAATATTATGGTCAGAAAAATATAAACTTACACGAGAACATAAAGTTCATAGATAAAAAAAAAACTCATGGATATAAATATTCTAATTGCGTAAAAGCTCTTTTGGTTAGTACTTACTATACGAGTATATCGCAAAATACATTTCGGTAATGGCAAACATAAACCAAGCACTGATGGCAAATTATGTTTGTCAGGTTTGGGTAGCCACAATTCAAAATAATATCGCCTTTCTGTTAAGCTTTGTGTAATTAAAGTGGACATTTTATATTTCGAGTTTGCCATTCTTGATAACTAAATCAACGGATTAGTAAGAAGTATTTAGCAAAAAAAATACCATATAAATCAATTAATCTAAAAAGATCACATATTATGATCAAACCGTATCGTGGTTGACAATGATAACAGATTTCCACACTTTTTATCCAAACACACAACTTTCGTTTACTCCACATTCATATATCTCGAAATGCACATTTTTCTTTATTTTTTATCTGTTTCACTTGATCCAAATCTTATTTTTTATGAGGAACCACCCATTTTTTTAAGACGAAGAAGCAACTGCCCAAAGAGCCTTGTTCTTTGGTGGCAACACACCTGAATGTGAAAAGAATAGTGGTGACGACGAACTAAAGGTCCCACATCACGGGAGAAGGGAAATTACTCGCAGTGCAGTAATTTTTTTTCTTATAAAGTGGCTTATAAAGGCCTCGAGTTCAAACAGTCCAGAAAGTTGCCAGTACTTTCCTAGAAAATTTCAAATGCAACAAAACTATTATTTGACGCCACTAGATCGGAGTAGACAATCGGTTTGAAGATGAACCGATATAAAGCTAAGTGGAGTTCCCTTAGGAAATTACTGATTCGATTATTATCGCAGTATCACAGAATGTGATCTGCGGATTAATCCAGATGGCCGCAAAAATTGCAACACAGCGAAAAGCTCAAGGTTGAAGCTAAAGAGTTTGCCATTAACACTTGCCACCCTGTGATGGATAGCTAGTGACCAGGACTTATATTTTATTTGATTATTCGACGTTTTAATACACAATTAAAACATTTTTATAGCTAATGACAAAAAATAACCTAACAAATTTTGCATAATTTTAATTTAAAATATAAATCTATCACTAGACGCTTAGCGTCCATCACCGTGGCTGGCGGAATTTTTTAGCACAGTAAGGCAAGTGTTAAAGCTCCCTTGGTCATAGGGAAATTGGGTAGTTCAATAATTTGGGTGTTCCGCAACGAGCCGAGGCGCACTCTTGTACAAGTAAATAATTTAAATGTGTGTATTCCCACGGAGGACGACCAACAATGTTCCCAAGTCGACAACTGGGCCTCTAGGCCGGCTTTAAAGATCGCGTGAGAGATCATCCGTGACAAGGGGTGAAGGCGGACATCACTCGCGGTCTGACCGTTGCCGAAAAGGATAATCGGGGCGCGACGCTGGACCTACAGCAACGCTGGACTGGAACGAGCCCCCTTAAGACTGAGAGTATTTCCGCCGACCATGTCCTATAAACCTTGATATGTGAACACTGTTATATTCTTGTACAACATTCGTTACATGTCAATATTGGACTTTGTAATTTTTACATACAAAAGAAAATATAGCCATATGAATAAAAAAAAACAATATCTGTAAAATATTGTCGAGATGCAAAGCAAACCCGTAAACGAAACCTTCACCAGTTTACAAATGATTCAAAGGCCCCACCGGACTAACAAAGGTCGTGTCACATAGTTTTATGAGTTATCGGCATAATTTAATGTAATTAATTCCAATATCAACGCGGGTCAGACTCAATTAATTTACTCACGGAATAATGTACTAGCAAATATAATACAAAGTCATCAGCGTAACAAGTATCTAACAACTTCGGCTTATCGTTTTGAACTTGGAAGCGAGCGGGAAGCGAGCGGGCAGCGCAGGGCAGGGGCAGAGTACCCCGCGATATAGTGATAGCGACCGCACGCATATAGAATGTGTGTCAATGTGACAACAGGGTTGAAGGCACTACTGGTGAGCGGTGACCACACCAAGAAAGTTGGATAACAGTTTATAGTATAAATAATTCATATCAAATTAAAGCGTGTAACAAATTTTAGCTTACCATAGGTCAATGTAATCAATTGAATGTTATTGGTAGGTCTTATCAACATTTATTATATTATATGAACACTACACATATATGTGCACACTATTAAGTATTTCCGAATTAATTGTGTTGACCAAATTCGTTATTTTAATTTTATTTATTTATTTATTTTTTCAAAACAGGCTTAGCCCAATTACTTTGAAAAATACACGACATATTAAAAAAGAAGAAAAATTACATAGAAAAAAAATAGAAAATTATATAAAATAAAAAATAATGTACATGCATACATACATACGAGTATATATATATATACACAAACATATGATACACATATATTTACAGTCACTTAAGTACGTTGATGAGTGCTTTCTAACGCGCTCAATCTAAGAAGAAAATTTACTTTTGCTTTTGGTAATGTGATATGAAATATGTTAATATCCGAAGCAGTCCCGTTCAGTAGAGTTAAGGCCCTTCCAACAGGCATAGCGGCAGGAAGACCCGTTCTTGCGTATGTTATTGAGAACAGTTCTTGCCGGCGCAGTCTAGTGTAATTGTTAGGAACATTTAACGCTAATCTTTGTAGTAATGCTGGACAGCTCACAACTCCTCGAACGATTTTGACAACGTATACCAGGAGATGCAGATATCTTATGCTCAAGGAGTTATACCCGAGCATGCCCAGCAGAAACTGAGTAGGATAAAGCCATGGATAGACACCGAACTCTCTCATATAGAGATACCGTAGATATTTTTTTTGTACTTTCTCCACCATGAGTGAGTTCTGCGCCCCCACCGGGCTCCAAATGCAAGCATTGCTTTCTAGTTTGCTACGGATCAATGTTTTCATTTGTGTTATGTGATATGTTTTAAAATGTATGTGATTGCTATTTTTATTTGCATTTTGATTATTTTTGGAAAATTATTATACTAACCATGACTTCGGTCATATCTATTCTTTAAAAAAAACTTGATTTTTTTAAAAGGCTGCAGTCATTAAAAAATAAGAAATATTATACATTATAATAAATATGAGTATTTTTTACATACATGTCATTACGCCATTTCCCTATAGAGGTAGGCAGAAAGGACAATGCGCCAGAATTTCCTATCACGACACATATACTTAGTCTTCATCTTTTACATCCATACAACTTCTACGATTTCTCAGACCTTCAACGTTCTTTATTTCAGAACATAATTCACTCGATCCAACCATACTTTCCGTGGTCTTCTTCTCACACGCCTTGCACTCACATTTGCACTATTAATCTATTTTGTTAGTATTTCCTCATTCATTCGTTCCACATGCCCAAACCATCTTAGCTTGCTCTTCTTCATCTTACTTAACACATGAGACTAATTTTCACATTAATCCATTATCACTTCATTCCGTATTATGTCATACAATGTCACTTCATATTATGCAAATCTGCTTTATTCTTACTGGTTTCATTAAACAAAAGGCAGTATATTGAAATAAAATTTAAAAAAAAACCATAATACTAATTCCGCGCAATATTTTGAATGCCCGCAAACTTTTGTTAATATTAAAACATCTATTTATCTACATACCGTGTTAGTCATAATTAAATTAACGCTAGTGATGCGTGTAAGTTAGTGTAATTAGTGAATTAATCATAAACTGTAACGAGGGTTCAATGACACTAAACTAGAAACACGATACAAGTATCATCAGTTCACAATATAAAACGAAATAAATTCCAAAACATTTAATCAAATCCTGAAATATTCGAAATTTAAAAGATATAGATATGGGTATTCAATATTCATTCCATGAAAAAAGCAGAGATGTCAAAATCTGCTTAACAATCTCGTAGTCAGTCAATGTTTCCTTTTATCTAGTCAATTTTTATCTTATATCGAAAATATTAAAATTCTTTTCGTGAACTTAATATTACATAAAATGGGGATATTCTTAATTTATTGCCGAACAATATGTTAACTACCCGGATAACCTGTAGACTAGATTTATTTATTTATTTATTTTACATGACAAAGATAATAAAACAACATTGCAGGATTTTAAGACAAACATTTCAATAATTTGGCGGGGATTTTTAATGACCAATAACAAATATTGCATAAAAACATTTTTTTTATACTTAAAATTTGCCAAGGTATAAAAATATATTTTGTGACGATATTGAGCTTGTTTGTGTTTAAATAACACAGTGAATAAATGGTGATCTCTATGGCCTGGTTAGTAAGAAGCCTGAACTTGTATCTGATTCGATTCTGGTCAAGGAGTTCTTTTGGTAACAATATTCTCGCTAGATGGATTTACGTTGCCTCTTCACTTCTTCCTCGAGGTATACATCGTATGACCTGTTTGTGACAGTGAGCTGTCCTGGGATGACGACGTCCAGCTGTCCTTCCACCTTTTCAGCGGCCTTCCTGGTCATCTTTTGCTGCTAGAGTTTTCAGTCTAAGCAAATTTCGCAAGTCTGCCTCTTCACGTGTGGTACTATTGCCAACACGTTCTATTGTCAACAAACTGCGAATTCCGAAACTAATCGAGGGTTTTTTTTAACCCCAAGGCCCGATTAATGGACTCCAAAATAAGGTCTCCCGGTCACATTTGTAAATACTCATATGCCTGTTTCGCATTTCGGATATGTTGAGGAGTACTTAACGAATAAATCAATCAATTTAGATGGAAACGTATTGTATTACACTTTCGTTGTATACAGTACAACTTGGCGGGTTTTTGCCAATTTTGTTATCTCTTTTAACCAATCAATAAGATGTTGAAAATGCCTTAAGTGAAAAATAGACTAAAATCTTTTGTAAAAATACCATTCCAACGGTGATCGATCCTGTAATCCCAGAATTAGTTGATCAATTAGGCCAAGAAGGACGTCTGTTTTATCTTCATCCTCAGTGAGATACAGGCAAAAACCTAGTTTATTGGGGACACGATAAATGAAAGGCAACAAACCCAGATCCATTAAAATTGTGTGTTCAAATTAAATTTTCTGTTGTTTTTTTCGCAAATTGCGTATATTTCTTGTCATGTGTAAATAAAAAAAAACATATTCGTTAATAAATCGTCGTCGTTGCTGAACCTCGTAGTCGAGGATCCCTTCGCCATTCTAATGTAAATTCAGGTGCCTTAGAGTTTGTTTTCTTTTAAATGAGTGAGCCGTCAGCAAACTCACCGGATGTACTAGATTCGATGGCAAACCGAAAGGGACTTTTTTCAAGTACAATATATATATGACAGATTATCCTAATACCATATGCATCCTAGTACCCCGAATATTAGGCGGAAAAATGTTTGTCATTCTATGGGAATAGCACAATACGGGGTTCGAACCGGCGACCTTCTGCACGGAAGTCATGCACCCCACAGATAAAAAAATAGGGTTCCGACAATTGACTTTAACTGCGACGCTATCGTTTCGTACAATTGTAGTTGAAAAACAAATATCGTGAAACAACACTGAGTCATTAATTAACTCAGTGGATAACGAAAGCAACTTGACATACCAGTACGATGTGTGTCAACACGATAGCAGGGCAAGTACGAGTACGGGAAAATCAGCTGATAGATACGCTCATGCTAGTATGTTATATACCAGTACTAGTAGGCGGGGGAGTGCACAGCGGATGGTTTAGTGACTCATTTGCAATACGTTTAAGTCAACGACACTAAAAATATGCAAAGCGTATTTGTTTTCAAATGGTTGAAGCATTTTCATGTGTATCTTAAGCGGGTGAAATTTTGACAGTAAAATATCCAAGGAAGTCAGGCGAAGACGAAACTAAGAAATATGTATATACGTGTATGAAGAAGAGGCGATAGATGTGTGTCCCTTTAGGCAAGGCTGTGCTTTCTGCCTACCGCAACAGGTAAATGGCATAAATATGTGCATATAAACATCTGTAATCATATTATTTATAGTTAAGACGAACACATTGTGGAGGTTTAAAGACATTGTAATTTGTTTTTATCAAACACTGTTTATTTCACTTAATGTAACGGTATACTTTATCAGGAGAGCACAAACAAGGCTGAATTCTGTTCGAACTAGTACCGAAATACACTTCAAATGGTAAACATTCGGGTTGGGTATTGTGGGCGGATGGAGGCAGGAGACAACAGGAGATTCTGGGAATATACGAGGCATATCCAGAAAGTAGGTGTACTGAATTTTTGTAGGTTACAATTTTTTTTATTTAAACAAAAAAAATTACGTGGTTACCGTAGTACATATGTAAGCTATTTTTCGACATAGTCGCCATTCCTCTCAATGCAGGTGGTGAAGCGGGGTATCAACTTTTTGATGCCTTCCTCGAAGTAGTTTCCCGCCAACCCCTCCGTCCACTTCTCCACCTCTTCCTTTACCTCCTCGTCGGTTGAAAACCTTTTTCCACCCATGTGCATCTTCAGGGACGTAAAGAGATAGTAATCTGAAGGTGCTAGGTCAGGGGAATGCGCGGGATGGTTCAGGACATCCCATTTAAACGAGGCGAGCAGTTCCGTCTGGCATTGTCGTGCAACAGGCAGACTCCCTTTGTCAGCATGCCTCTCCTCTTGTTCTGAATCGCCCTCCGCAATTTTTTAGGGTCTCACAGTATCTTGCAGAGTTGATGGTCTCCCCTTGAGGCATATATTCAATTAAAATTATACCTTGACAGTCCCAAAACACGGATGCCATGATTTTATTGGCTGAAATTGTGGTTTTGAACTTTTTGGCGGAGGGTGAAGAGGTGTGACGCCACTGTTGAGACTGCCTTTTGGTTTCAGGCGTGTAGTGTGCAATCCAAGTTTCATCTCCAGTAACGATGGAGCGGAGAAATTCATCTCCATGGAGTTTGCAGCGCCTCAAAAACTCTTGCCCGGCCTCCACTCGATTCAACTTGGCGGGAGATGGGGTTGACATTTTTCACGAAACGTGTTGTCGCGTCGACACTTCTCAACGTACTGTACTGTCTCGTTGCGGAGGGGAAGGGTCAGGCTACACGGAAGTGTAGCCAACATGTCGAAAATAAAATCCATCCGGTCGTGAGAGCCTCAGTACACTTACTTTCTAGATACGCCTCGTATATGTGTTTGCTAGATATTCACCTCGATGCATCAGGGTGAACCTGATAAGGTGAAAACCTTGAAACCGGTAGGGTTATACTGTTACATAAAGTGGAATTAATAAACAATGTTTGATAAAATACATTACAATCTGTAATCATGTTTATTTACCAAATATTTTGTTTCCAAGAAATATTTTCGCAAATAAGAAAATAATCGAATTTACAAAATAACAAGCCAGGTGTTCCAAACCATTGAGTACTCACTTACAAAGAAAAATACAGTGACAGCTGAGATGGTACGGGCACATAAGACGGAGACCACCAGACCATAATGAAAATCAGGCAATGTCTGTGGATCTTCCTCGACAGCCGTCCAGAGGAAGACCAAAGAACTCCTGGAGGACTCAATGCTCCAAAATCCTGCAGAGAAACGGCCTAGATGAAAGCGACACCCAGAACCGAAGAATATACAGCCTGAGAACGAGAAGAGCCGATCCCAACAGCCTACCTAGGCAATGAGTTAGGACAGTTACAGGAAGAAGAAGACATTTATGTTAAAATGCTTTTGTTTGATAATGCACAGTTAGTCTATATATACAAGTTAAAATATAATAGAGGTGCATTTCCGTGCGGAAGGTCGCCAGTTCGAACCCCACGCTGTGCTATTCCCCTCGAATTTTCCGTTTATTATTCGAGGGTATAAGGATACCGATAACTTCAGTCATATCTATTATTTTAAAGAAAAAAAATATACAGTGATATAAATAATAAAAAAATAGGTATAGACTTACAATATATCTATGTAGCTTTGATAGCAAATTTAGTCGGTCTATTCAAACTCGTTATAGTATAACCAACGTCAGTCTGTATATTACGTCCCATCTATATTTCGACCGAGTTGCTAAGACCTATATATAAAACCAGCTCATGGACAGTCGCGGATGTGTCATGTACGACCCTTCTCATTTAGAGGTTAAAAAGATATCGTCTTTAAAGTAATAAATTGAGAAAGATAATGCATTTTGGGTCCCTGCTGGCCCCACTAGGAGAGCAGGAAACAGAAGAGCACGGGGACTCCAGAAAGTTGAGTGCACGCTGCGAGGTAATTGGATTAGAGGCTCCGGGTAGCGCCGGATTCGGGCTCGGCTCGGGCGACCTCTAATAGGATTTGCTAGTACCAAGGCAACATAACGAAACTATTGATATTTTGCGGTTCAACACGCTGCTAATGCCGGTAACATAGATTCGATTCAATCCGACAATTTGATCTCATCAACACGATACTACTACTACTACTACGGAGATACGTTCCGTGTACAGCAGGGGCGGTCAACCTGTTTGGGCCGTGTGCCGAAACCGGTATTGAGTCAAGGCTCGCGGGCCGTACTTTTATTTATGTTTTTACCGCCCTTTATTCAGTAACGATAAAATTGTATTATATTTATACCTAAATAAAATATATATTAGTGTTATTTTGGAAACCTCTTGAAAGTAAATAAGAAATATGTACCTATCTTGTATTTTTTATATATTATATTTTTTGTCTACATACCATAAATAATTTATTTATTTATTATTACATATGACAAGAAATATACACAATTTGCGAAAAAACAAGAGGTAATTTGATATGGACATACAATTTTAATGGATCTGGGTTTATTGCCTTTCATTTGTAGTATCCCCAGTAAACTAGGCTTTTGCCTGTATCCCACTGAGGATATTTAGCATGAAAAAATAAATCGATACTTCTTTCCGATTTTTGATTACACAAAAACAAAACCCCGTTGCACGCTCTCATCAACCTGACAAACAGTGACACTCAACTACAACTGGAAACATCTTGCGAAATTCATCTCCTCACACATCATCAAAAGACCAAAAATATTCATCCCACAATATACTGCACACAATCATAAGAATAAAAATTAAAATTAAAACAAAAAATACACAGAAACACAAATACAAAGATAACTAAAATTAAAACAACAAGGAGAAACCCACACTCACGAACTCGCACAAATCCTTTCCACTCGTCATTCGTCCTGAAAGCCCAAGTACTCAAAATCCTGTCGCAATAACAACCAAGCTCCGATCGACTGTCGAAATGGTTTTCCCACCTTTACCTTTATTGAAGTCGGCACGCCATTGTATATAATGGGAGCCAAATAAGCATATTGCCTTTGGGCAAAAGAGGTTTTAACTATAGTGATGGTGAACATTTCATTAGTTGTATAATATATAACTTTCATTTTGAGTCACATTCCAATGAGATTTTATATATTGATATACGTTTTCTTCTTCGTGTCGACAATTGAGAGTGTACCGCTATTATTAAACGATTATGTTTTGTTATTTATTTCATGATTAATAAAAATAGCTTGCAGGCCGCCGGTTGGTCGTGCCTGGTGTAGAGCATTTGGGAATACCGATGATTTAAAACAGACAACTTTTAAAAAAAATATTAAAGATATGTATTCTGTGAAAAATGATCGTTTCATCTAGAATTAATTCAGGCTGAAATGATTAAATATGAATGTCCACTTTCTTTCAGACTAAAAAATTACACAACTGTCGTCAACCATAACATATTTTTTGAAGATTTTATTATTGACGACCTCCGTGGCATAGTTGATAACACGCCTGTTTTTCAACCCAAGGGTTGCGGGTTCGGAAAAATTCGACGCAAAAAAATACATAATGTGTATGGCAACGATGCAGTAAGCGATCGTGTTTATCAAATGTGTTTTTTAAAAATCATAATGGCGATACGACAATCGAAGACGGTGTCCGTTCTGGAAGGCCGATTACCACTAAGACAACCCAATGAAGGCTTTGATCGAGAATAACTAGCGTTCAACGAAACGAGAGTTGCTAAAATATCGAAAACCACCGTCCATGAATATTTGGTGTATTTTTACGTTTAAAATTGACCTAAAAACACGAAATTACTTGCCAGCCAAACCAATACATAGTTATACATTTTGATAAGACCTCTCAAAAAAGTTTTATCAAAATAAAATTGTAGTTTGCCTTTCTAGACAACAATCTCAATGGATTAAATAAATATTATATTTCACAAAAATACAATATATAAATCAATTTATCTTAAAAGTGCACATATCATCTTGCTGTGTCCCTTGCGGGATATACGGTGTATTTTATATTGTCAATTTTGATATTTGTGATATAGCGCAGTTGTATTATTAAGCAAAGTGCTCCGTTTACGGTGTTCTCTGTCATTACCCTTTCTTCAATATCCCCTTCAACTCGCCCATCGCACGTAAACATACTGCCCAGATAATAGAACTCATCTACGTTTTCCAGTTTCTCTACGTTAACCTTTGCACCGTAAACATTTTTTACCACACCTTTCTATAACCATAACCTTAGATTTCACTACATTCTTTTTCGAACCTTTTTCCTAGCACCTATCTAAAAAACTTAAAATATTTATATGGTTCATCGCAGAGCTGAGACGATATGTTCATAGATATCGAAACTATAGGAATACTACTAAAAAATATTGAGCATTATTTATTCAATATTCCACTGGGGTAGACCATCTTTAGAAAGTCTTAGATAAGTCGAATGTGGTGTTTGGAAAAGTTATTCCAAGTTTAGAGTTATGTACATTTTATGACAGACACAATTTCTTATTTCTAAGAAAAACATAATTTTCAGAAATCTTTCTTCACGACAAAAAATAAAAGTTTAAACTTGACGTTGTAAAGTGAAGATTTATTAATCCTCGTACTCGGTATTCGTATTTGAAATATCTAAACATAATTTAAGAGACGGTCCCAAGAAAAATAACTGAAATTACATGTCCAAAGCTAACGCAACCCTTTTCCAAATTAAAGTTTTTTCATACAGATTTTCCTCATGAAGACCTCCATAACTTTTTTAAAAGTTGTTAGGGAATAATTAATCAAACTAAACAACTATAACAACAAAAATGGTAAAAATTATATTGAAAAAGACACCGTTCAATCAATCGAGAAACAATATACATATTTCTACATTCAGGTTGGACAACATTATAAGAGATACTGGTGTTCTAGGTGTTTTGCAGTCAAGGATTTTGTCACTTGTACACCATATATTGTAGTCTGGTGGTAATATCTTGTAGTTTGGTGAGGTTTTTTTTTATTAATCCCTACTAATGCTGCATATATGTATATTTGTTACAACACTATATATTGTATTGGTAGATACATTCGTCCTGTTTTCTCTACTTAGTGGCGTACCATCATCGGAGTGGTTTTATTGTGGTACCAAATATTCGTTCAGAGCTGTTGCCTCAAAGGTCAAGATAGCCACGACGATCGACAAACTTCGAAGGTGAGAGGAAGAAAGAATTAATAAAGAATATCAGTAAATATACATCGATCCTGGTCCTTGAGCTAAACAAAGGTCAAGATAGCCACGACGATCGACAAACATCGAAGGTGAGAGGAAGAAAGAATATCAGTAAATATTCATCGATCCTGGTCCTGGAGCTAAATAAAGGTCAAGATAGCCACGACGATCGACAAACATCGAAGGTGAGAGGAAGAAAGAATATCAGTAAATATTCATCGATCCTGGTCCTGGAGCTAAATAAAGGTCAAGATAGCCACGACGATCGACAAACATCAAAGGTGAGAGGAAGAAAGAATTAATGAATAATATCAGTAAATATTCATCGATCCTGGAACTACACAAAGACGATTTTGTTACGTTTACAACATTAATGTGCTCAATATATCTTGAAGAAAACTTCTGTACATTTTTATTGACTAATGTTTATTTTTCTTGGCTCAACCATTCAAATATCGACGTCGGGTTTTGTTGTTTCGAACTCCGCAGAAATACACCCACAACCAAAGATACACCAATAGCATTCAACATATAAACCAATATGCAAATTCATCATTAAATACAGACGCACGTTAGCCAAATACTGATGATGAAGTTAAACCTATCGCCACAATACAGAAAACTTTTATTTACATAATAAATCCAATATTGAGGTCGGTCACAAATCAATAAAGAACAACTATTTAACATCTCTGTATTATACAAAACAAGGGTTTTGAGATTGTATTTATGGATTAAATAATAATTTAAAAAATGACAACTTATACACGAGTATAGCGCCATTTAAGAGAGCAAACTCTCCTCGATGGCACTCTAACTCAGGATTTGAACCCACTGAGATAAATTTTGAAGAGACGTCCAAAAAAATATTTGCTTTAAGTGCTTCCTAAAGATGTGCACGTGACCTATATATCTGACACTAGGAGGCAGATCATTCCACGCCACAGGACCAGCAACGGAATCGCTCTATTGTAATACCCCGCTCTATTGGAGTGGTTTGGAATAACTTATTTATTAAATAGAGAAGAAATCGAAATTTGTTTGAAATCAATCTTTGTCAGGTTGATGAGAATGTGCAACGGGGTTTTATATAATCAAAAATCGGAAAGAAATATCGATTTATTTTTTCATGCTATATGTCCTCAGTGAGACACAGACAAAAGCCTAGTTTACTGGGGACACGACAAATGAAGGCAACAAACCCAGATCCATTAAAATTGTGTGTCCAAATTAAATTACCTGTTTTTTTTTAGCAAATTGTGCATATTTCTTGTCATGTGTAAATAAAATAAAATTAAAATTAAATATGTTCGGGATACTTAAGTCAATGTAGACTTTTTAGAAGCGGGCCAATATGGCAATATTTAAATAAATAAATATAGGTTTATTGATAGCAACATAGTATGTACATAATACATTTAAATATACGAGTACTTCAAGAACACATAAATTGCAGAAAATACATTAAAGACAGAAGCTATCAAAAGGTCTGGGCTCATCTAATAGCATCCCCCCGGCCAAGACACACCCCATCAATATAGGGCGAGCCCAGCCACGGGGACACCAGATGTTTTTCAGCCCACACCCTTGCACACATAGAACAAGAAGAGAAAAAAACACAGAAAATAAATAGATGGCAGAAATATACATTGAAGAGAGAAGACATTAAAAGGTCCGGGCTCATCCCACAAACGTTTATTTATGACTGCCATATATTAGCCTAGTACCTGCATTGAAAACAGACTGGAGTCTAGAAATTTGTGAATCAGGCAAACCAGATATATAAAACTGCTATAGTTCGGAAATTCTAGGATGAGTCCTGTGACAGCTCACAATTTGCCCCAATATAACCTTGTAACGATGTTCAGTAACTTTAATTATCTTATAAACTTTAATATAAGCCTCAATTCTAATAAATAGCAAGTTATTTAGGTAAATGCATTACATAAGGTTGTATTGGGGCAAATTTGTGAGCTGTCACAGGACTCATCCTAGAATTTCCGAACTATAATAATCAGTAATACTGATTTCGTAATAGAAAAATACATCAATAAACACTTCAATTGCAAAATATGATTATATACCAAAAATATACAAATTTAAAAAAATGTAACATGGAAGCTCTTTGGTAGACGAATAGAAGACTATGGAGCTTTTGAATCACCGATGCGAATAGAGAGCGCGTGATGAGTTGTTGGATATGTTGTTATGGTTTTTGAAATGGTGTGTGTGATTAGCTTGGTATTCAAGTGTGTGTATGTAGGGATGTGAATGCAGAGTGTTACATTATTACAAGTTTTTCTAAATTTACAAAATGGAGAGTTTCAGCATTATTATGTACTTGCGCTCTATGGTTCGCCTTTTCATTAAATAATGTAATTTTTAAATGATTTCAATGAATATTATAGACATTAAAAATAAAAAAAAATACTCGTTAAAACTTCTTTGAATATGGAAAGAAACATGCAAAACAGATTCAACCCATATTTAACTTGTTAAAAAGATGTTCAACATGCCTCGAGTGTAAATCAAACTCGAACTCATTTATCAAAAATGTGGTTAATGCCATGTTTACACGAGCTTAATACTTGTCTTTAGTGCTTCTCACTCGCACTTGTCACTCGCACTTGTATCCACGTGTAAACAAGTATATTAGTACTAAGCATTAATAAATCTCGCCAGTGCAAGTGAATAGGAGGCCGATTTATTTACTAAGCGGCAAGCAGCTACCCCTACCACAATTCAACTAAGCACTTGTCGCTTGCAGAATCGTCTAAACAGCCGCGGCAAGTGTTTAGTGACAAATTGAAACGGCAAGTGAGCGCACGTGTTCGTTATTTTCTGGTATTTGAACACATTTATCAAAACAAGGCGGCGGCGGTTGTCCATTCCGGACGGATGTCGTGCTACTAATACCTCTTCCTAACACCAACGTGTAAACGATTTCTTCTCACTTGTCACTAAGCAGTTTAGTACAAACGATAAGTACTAAGCCCGTCTAAACATGGCATAACAATGATTCGCAAGACAAGCATCTTACTAACCAGGCCACGGAGGTTAGATAGTCATTTAATTATATTGATATTTTACCACATACAGGATTGATCTATGCTTTTTAGATATTTCAAATTAACCAAAAATATGTGTTTTGTGGGTTAAGTTCTTTTTGCTTATATATGCCCATATTTACGTTAAAATATTCAACCTAAACTGATGTAAAACGTCTTTACAAATAATAAAAGGTTTTCTTATACAAAGAAACATCTTCAAACACCGACCGTTTCAAAGAACTTTTTCATCGTAAACCCGTTGCGAAGGGTTTAACTGGAAATCGAAAGGATAATCTTTCTTTTGAAATACCTTTAGATACGTATATACGAAAAGACGTGAACAGGGATGACAAGAAAGGAATAAGGTCTTGAAATGTTGTCCCGTACGATTGTGAAGCATTGTCGAGTTCGGTAAGGGTTCACTACGCAACGACTATATTAACCTGGAGAATTTCAATTTCCAATATTCCGTGAAAGTAACGTATTCCTGCCCGGATCTTAAAGGATTTGCCCCCGCATATGTGACACAATATTATGGACTTTACTGGCGCACACTACATATGAAATTAAATTATGTTTCTAGTTCATTCGTTCTTATATTGTAGTACCCTTTAACATTTAAGAATCGGCGATGCAGACATGTTGAAAAGCGTGGCCGGAAAAAAATATGAATCGAGCCTTCGGCTTAAGAATAAGAATAGACACGAAACTCTCAATTGGCCATGTTGCGTGTTGTTAATACTACCGCAGGTAAATAGGCAACAATACTCGTACTTGTCTACCAACAAGACAAATGTCTATAAACAAAACTGAGACCCTTTTTTTTTTCAAACATATTCTAGTATTTGTTGATAAATAAATTATGTATCATACATAAAAAGGGTGTATATTTTTATTAACCTTTCCTTCCCTGTGTTGGGTATCTTCTACACGTTGCTTCTAATAACCATCAATATCTCTATAAATATAATAAATACAAGGTTAAGATTTTAGGTATTCCTCCATAATATATTTACGCATTGATTTAAAAAATAATATTAATAATAATCAGAATTTATCGACTACATCGAGGTGTTTTGTAAAGATCGAAAACAAATTCGCATTTAAACGCTGCGAGTGCCTCGTCTTGACGATAGGTGAATAGTATGCGGGAAGCGCGACACTATATTCGCATCTCACTCTTGCATACTAGACTGAATTGCGAGGAGCTGAATTGTCTCAACGTCGCAAGCATAAGCGTAAGCGCCGGGGTATGCGACTGACGTTCCGCGCCACTAGTAGCTTCAAGGCTTGCAAATAGGTTAGACGTACGCCCGTTCCGTGAGCGGTGCCAGATGGTTTTTTAATGTTTTCAGCAAATAAATCTCAATTATTATAATTTTTAACTTCAATTATAATTAATTAAGGGGATTATCTATGAATTTTCTTATTTTTCTGATTTAAAATCGCAAATTTTTTATTGCGTACTCACTACCCAACACCGGAGCACGCGTATTATTTGTATCACCGTAAGGGAAGGGTTAAGTCGAACAGTTCATAGACAAACAAATTAGATTCTAATATGTAAATATTTTAAAATGTTATTATTTATAAGTAATTATGAAGTTTATTTTCGACGACAAGATTCGCAGTGTTTTTCATCATTGTCAACCTTGTCGGCCCACTGCTGGATGAAGGTCTCCCCAAGTCGACTCCAAATTATTCGGTTTTGTGCTTGTTGTTGTCATATAATGCTGCCATACTTCCTGATTTCATCTATCCAGCGTACCATCGGTCTTTTTCTGGGTCTCTTTATACCTCTTGGGCACCACTAGGTAGTTTCGGATGTCCATCGGGAATCTGACAAGTGTCCTGCCCATTGCCATTTCATCTTCTTTAGTGTTCTTCATATTGAAATATATATCTGGTCTTTAGTCGGTTTTGCATAATTTGATGGTGACATTTGACTGTTTTGAAACTTAGAAGCATTATATGGTGTACATGACGAAAGCCTTCTTCTATTACTCATGTGTTAATGAAATTAACACATCGATCAATAAGTCCCGGGACCAACCAACAGATGGCGCCTCTAATAACAAATCCATACCATTCTCAGTTAGTATCAATCTTTAGAAGTTACGTGTCAAACTTTTCATGACATTCCGACATTGTGTCATTGAGTTACAGTGGTTTTAGTGACGCTACTTTTGCTATTTTCAAAACAATGAGAAAAAAAACGAATTTCGTGTGTTGATAAAACATTGCATTTTAATGGTAAAAAATACCTTTCAAACTCAGCGATAGCTTGAAAAGTGTTATCCGGGCTCTGCTCCGTATAATATTCATCGATCACCTTGAAAAGGGAAAAACCATCAATAGCGAATATTACAATACATAGCGTTATTGCAACGTGTGAAGGCAGAAATTGCAAAAAAACGGCCCCATATGAAGAAGAAAAAAGTTCTCTTTCATCAGGACAATGCACCGTGTCACAAGTCAATGGTAACGATGTCCAAATTGCATGAGTTGGACTTCGAATTGCTTCCGCACCCACCGTATTCTCCAGATTTGGCCCCCAGCGACTATTGGCTGTTCGCAGACCTCAAAAAGATGATCCAGGGAAAGAGATTTGGCTCCAATGAAAAAGTGATTGCCGAAACTAACGCCTATTTTGAAACCAAAGATAAATCGTTCTACACGGCTGGCATAGAAAAGTTAGGAAAGCGTTGGAATGAATGTATCGCTCTTGAAGGCGACTATGTTGATGAATAAAGAAGAATTTTGGCAAACAAATATTGTTTTAGTAGTTAGTCCCAGGACTTATTGATCGATGTGTTATATGTAAATTATTAAATGTTAGTGGTATTCTTCTTAAAAGTTGGCAAAGCTTTTAAAAAACCATTGCAATTTATTTACACATTTTTACCTACATATTATAAATTTCAACAGATTGAAAGGGTCCAAAATAAATTTCTGAACCATATTTTTAATCTTCGTCTCGGCCTCCCACCTAACATGCTTGATTACAATTCTTAAATTATCTAAAAGGATTATATTATATTTAATGTATTTACATAGTTATTCACAATATCGTCCATCGCCCTGATATATTGGCTCAAATTGGTTTCCACACTCCTGTTAGAAATACTCGTACATAAACTTTTTAAAAATCAAATGTGTTAAGAGCAATTTGTTAACGACAATCGCACGATGTAATTCATCAATTGTGAGAATACAACAATTGAGTAAAATGTCTGGATTGGTGAATAATGTTAACGTAAATGTTGAGTTCAGGGAGGTCCTCTCCGACATTTTTTTTTCAATATTTAGGTTTTGACTGGAAGACTAGTTATTCCATTTACAATTTATCTCAATCATTTTGGTTCTAATCCAATCGATTTTGTATTTTAGTTTCTCCTACTTAAGTGTTTATGTTGTTCGTGCTTAATTTAATATATCAGGGTTTTATATTTCCTTAAAATGTACTATATTAGTAATCATACATTGGTGATTTCATGCGCCGTATGCGGTCTGATTTGTGATGATTTAAGTATCCAAAAATATCAAATGTCTGTTTTTATCTTAAGTGGAGGCAAATCACCGGAGTGTCTAAACGAATTATAAAAGAATACCAGTGAAAATGTAGGGGTGAATGTACCATATAAGAATGTTATATGCCCGAGGATTCTGTATGGTGCAGAAAGCTCTGTATATTATAAATCACAAGAGCCGAAGTACCATGCAACAGAGATGAAAATGCTAAGGTGTCGGTGGATGTCACTCGTAGAGATAAGTTAGAAATAAATATATCAGAGGCAAACCGAGGGAAACCAGATTGCACATTGCTAAACGATCCAAATTGTATGTTGACGGATAGGTGCTTGGGTTGCAGAAGACAAAGTGGTCGCCCTATGAAAATACGAATGCATAATGTGGAAAAGGCCATCTGAGCGCAAGAAGTGACGCGAGATCTTGTCCACGGCATGCGACTCTGGAGAAAGAGGACTTGAATAGCCCACCCAACGTAGTATGATGGAGCTGGGAAAAAGAGAATGTCTGTTTTCATTTAAGGAATGAAAAATATTGTAATCCAGACATCTTTGATCAATGATTACTTATTTTACAACGATGTGAGACAATTGAAGACAGCAAAGTGCATGCATCAGTTGCAGGCAGTCAGTCAGTAAGAGTCAGTAATTAGGTGAAGTATCGCGTGTCTCTGTACTCGGCAGTATTGTGCATCCGAGCTGACCGTCTTCTGGCTGGGGTCAGGTTACGGCCGGACATGATCATAGCCACTGGGCCGTGAAGTCAGCGAGCTGCTCCTGGTAATAAGATCTCCCTCCATTCTATTTTACAACCTACAAGTGATGGATAGCTTGTTCGGAGTTTCGGTCCGATGGTAGGACACCTTACTCCTTCATCGGATAAGTTCTGACTGTTAAGATATTTATTGGAAATTTTTGGATCTTTTTGGGAATCGGGAAAGGATAGGTTTGTGGTAATTGTTTTGATTTTATGAATGATTATGAGAAATTATAAACGATTAAATACATATATAAATATGATGATATATACATAATATTAAATACAAATATACATAAATTTGTGTCGTCACACACTGTTTTATATTGAATGGGTGAAAAAAAAAAAATGAAAAAATGAATTGTGAATAAATTATAAGAATGAATATAGTATATGTAGATAAGTAAATGAGTGGGGAAATGTGTGTGACTTTTATAAATATATTAAGGTGTAGAAAATGTTTATTGAAGGTGAGAAATGCGGTTGCCTATGGGGGTAAACTGTCTGCCGGAGGAATTATCGATGATGGGGTGTTCAGAGTGACAATCGGGGGGTCATTTGGGGGGATGATTAGAGTTAAAGAGGGGGGGGGTCGGGGGGATGTTTCGCAATATTGATTTCGGACGAGTGTGTCTGTAACTGGTGTTCGCGTTGTAGTTATCTAAGGCTTTTATGACTGGGTTGGGATGACGGGATATAGAGCTGTAGAACCTTTCGGCCAGAGCGCGCATATGTTCGGGGATAGTATGTAGTTTGGTATCTGCGTGGAGTCTTGAATTACGGACGATGTAGGGTGCTTTTAAAATTATGCGGAGGGCTTTGTTTTGAATGATCTGAATGTGATGTAGCGTTGTTTTCTTCGCGTGGCCCCAGACCGGAAGGGCGTATGTCAGTTGCGGTCTGACGATCGCTTTATATAGGTGGAGTTTAGTGCGCGTGCTAAGTTTGCTGTATTTACTGATCAAGGGAAATAATGATTTGAGTGTTCCGTGAGCTTTTGATTTGATATTGAGGGCGTGTTTATGCCACGAGAGTCTACTGTCTAATGTGAGGCCTAGGTATTTTACGTGTTTTGACCATGGGACGCTCTGGCCGAAGAGTTTAAGAGTTCTGATGGGTTTGATGTATCTGCGTGAGAAGCGGACTGCTGTGCTTTTGGTGGGATTTATTTTGATCTTCCATTTGGTGCACCAGTGCTCCAGAATGGGAATGAAGTCTTGCAGTCTGTTGTGGGATACGGACTCATATTTCGATGAAGAGAGAAAGGCTGTGTCGTCAGCGTATTGCGCGGTGATACAATGTGTACGTGAAAATTGGGGCATATCGCTCGTGTATATGTTATACAGGATAGGGGACAACAGTGCACCTTGGGGCATACCTGCCAGAATGGGGCGAGGGGATGAGTTTATACCGTCTATTTTGACGGAAAAGGAGCGATTTTCAAGGAATGATGCGATGATTTGCACTAGTCTGAGGGGAATACCTGACTTGTGCAGTTTGAATATGAGTCCGTTGAGCCAGACTGTGTCGAAGGCTTTCGCCACGTCTAGTGAAAGGAAGGTCGTGAGGCCTTTGGAGCTGAAGTATTTGATGATGTGTTCTACAACGCGAAGAAGCTGATGGTTGGTAGAGTGTAATGGCCTAAATCCGTGTTGCGAATCTGGGATGATGTTACGTGAGTAAGTTTCTAACGAGAGACGTTCTAGGATTAATTTTTCGAGCACTTTACCTAGAGTCGGGAGCAGACTGATCGGCCTGTAATTTTCAGGGATAACGTGGCTTTTACCCGGTTTAGGGATTTACAACCTCTCAAACGAGGTTTGTAACAGTTTCTAGTATACCATTTATATTGTATGCGATCGAACTGTTTTAAAAATCACATATAATTTTATAGAGAAGATTTTCAATAACACAATTTTGAATTAAACAGTAATTACAAAAGTATAATGCGTAAGGCAGATCATGACTAATGAAATAGAGTCTAAAGTAAATACAACAAAAAAGTACGCTCAATATTAATTAATTGAAGCTACTCAGAGTCATTGCATGCTAAATAAATACTTAGAAATAGAGTAAGAAACTCCCGTATTCGAGAAATGTAAGATATTGTAAAAAGGTATAGAAATATACCGCTTAATACATTGGTGAGTCAACGTGGAAATAATGGATGATAGATAATACAAGAGTTCCCTACGTGGCAACGTACGCAATACCTGTTGGCAGTCGTGCTTCAGAAAGACCTCCAAAAACATGGAAGAATGGTTGGGAGTCAACATCTCAAGAGAGGCAGCCGTGATGAAAACAGACCATAGGTCTAACTTAAGAGAAAGAAAGAGTCTGGCGTGTACGAGTAATGTTACTATTACCAGACGAACTCTTGAACCAGACTGGTATTTTTTTCCCAGTGTTTATGACAGGATAATATGTTATATGAACAGTAACATAATATAATCGTGAGAATCATAAACCTGATCCCATCCCAGTATTTAAGTCTCCCACGGATACTGCAAGACTATGGTTTGATGTACACTCTAAACGTAACTAGTTTGAGGTTAGATCAATTATTTAAGGTGAAACACCATTTCACGTCGATTTAGATCGACAAATTGGAAATATTTCGACATTCGCTGACCTCGTCATAACGGAAATAACTGTGCAGCTCGTCTCAAATTTAGGCAAATACATAAAACTAGTTGCAACCCGTGAAATATTCACGGAAGTAAAACAAATTCTACATTTATGAAAATACATATTCATAAATGTAAAATTTGTTTGTATATATCATTTATACATTGTCCCCTTTTACACCGGTTAAAAAATTGTTAGCTAGGTATTTAAAATCCGTTCAGTTATCACGGACCCACCGAGATTCAAATTTCGAATTACTTTCGCAGAGAATCCAAGTATTCGTCTCTCGCTCTTTTGTATTCAAAATCCAATTCTCGTATTATTTCTTTGACGACAACCATCGTATGGGTTTTGGCCTATTTATACTATGATACCTTATATAAAATAAAATAGAAAGCTTTTAATTTTTTTAATAATAAATATTTTGAAATTAAAAACCTTTGTTAGTAGAAAAATCCTTTCCACTTCAAACGTTCGTACAATTTATGGAGAGCCTGCAGTATGACGGTAAATCCGGTTAGTTCAAGTAGAAATAATCACATTATAGAAAAATAAAATAATTGTAACTATCATTTGAGATCTTCAAAAAGCGAAGTCATATAGAAGTATCGCAGAAAAATTATAAAACCGGCTAAGTAAAATGTATTGTTGTATATGGTGCGTAAAACGCCTAGATCTTTCAATAAGGCGAAATTCCGAACCAAAATAATTCCATGACATACTCATAATAAGATTTAACTTAAGTACCAATGACATAACAACGTATCATATTACTCTTGCGGGCTTAATACCATGATATCAATATATTACAACCAACCAAAAAGTTATGGAAGAAATAGCTGTATAACAATAAACCCGCCCGGTGTACCATGTATAACCATTAACACAAAAGAATAAATATATAGTATATGGAAAAGTTGTTTAAATGTGCCCCCTCCCCCTACCATCGGAGATCATGACCCCCGGTTGGAATACCAACCAACTACACCACAAAGGTCGTTATTTAAATTATTTCTACCATGTTTTGTAACTAGACTTTTACGAATAAACGAAAAAAATATATTGAAAAGGCAAAGAGAAGATCAAAAGGATGCTCAACATAAAGAGAGGGAAAGAGGATGGAGAAATTACGCGAAAATATAGTAAACCGCAAATATAAGCTATTGTAATAATAAGGTAGAACTGTTGAAGTCTACAATCATATTTGCTTTCTGGTCGACGCTTTGAATTACTTGATTATCATCCATTTATTTGTAAACCGATTACGTTCGGAAACACAATAATCAAAATATTTTGTTTACCCTGTGGTACCAATGAAATACTGCTTCAGAATATTCATCATCATCATCCTGTCGTGTAGCTCATGACCGAATATCGTGAATCCCATGATAGCCTCTGACAACTCCTATCCATCCACTCCTCTGCATCTCTGCACTCCGTGGCTCGAAAGGCAGTTTTTTTAGGATAGTCCTGTTGCGTCTCTAAGTTGATCAATCCAACGCACTGATATTCTTCTTCTTGTGCGCCGTCCTTCCACGCTTTGATTTCAAATTTAATAAATTAATTAAAATATTGTATATAACTGGACTATACTTATTTTATGTATTTATGAATTTGACAATGCAAATTGTATTAATATTGTACAATTCATATGTATTAATTTCTCGTACCTAAATATTATGATTGTTTTAAATATTCTTCTGTTACACTTATCACATCTCATGTAACTAACTTTTGTTACACTTGTCACCTATAATGCAACTAACTTTTGTTATACTTGTGACGTCTAATGTACAGTAACTAGCTTTTAATTTACAATTACAAAATGTATTTTTCTTGATTTTTATTATTTATTTTTTCGTAAAGCTGAATATATAGAAACCTGTAATGTACAAACGGTTGTTTTGATTAATCAAATGGAGTTTAAATGGATAAATGTTTCATAGAGTCCAATCAGACTGCAATTCTATTAAAAAAAATAGTTACCCACAAGAATCAAATTTGCAATCATTGGGACAGACGTCTTATCAACTAGGTCACGGAAGAGGTCAATTTTTATTTATAATACATGCCTGACCGATCATAATATTACAAACTTAATATATTTGAAGAAAGGGGTTCTCGAAATATCTCGTACACAGCATCGTTTTAGCGTCATTGCCAAAATCCATTCTCGTGCATAGCATAAAAGCCGTAGTATTAATGATAATAATAAAATAAATTTATATAGCGCCGTTTAGAGAGCAAACTTTCCTTGACGGCACCCCAACTCGTGATTCAAACCCACTATTATGAACGGAATCAAGTATTAAAATAAATATATATATAAGTTGAGTGTAAGGATAAGATAGTAGTGGATGCGGCCATTAAACTCGGTACTTCCCCGCATCTGCATATTCAGAAAAAACATATTTGGTAATAAAACTGCACAAGTTTAGCAAGGGAAGATGGATACAAAGAACTCTTTCTAGATCTTCTGATAAGTAACACATGCAGAGTAGTATTGAAATAACATCATACATTCTGATAAGACCAAATAATGTCTTTCTTTCGCAGATATCAAGTTTACTCTTGTGTATTTTCGTATATTAACACAGGTGTTTTAAATGTCGCATAATTGCTGGTTTTTATTTAACTGGATACAACTAAATACATTCTTTCATGACAGTTGCACCGATTTACATGAAAAAAATCTTAATTGAATTTCTTTACCAATATTGAGAACCAAAGTAATAGAATAATGGATTTGAAATGAAAAATATAGCATACATTTGATGTAGCAATGATATTTAAGAATTTGTTTTCAATGGATATTTGCGTGGCTTATATTTTTCATTGACGCGAATTTGAAATCACTTAAATATACTCGTATTAGAGAATTAAAATTAAGTTAATTTATAGTTTTAATATAGTAATTAGATTAGTTCTTAAGGAATACATTTGTATATGTTATTAATAGTTAACGCATTAACACTGTGGGGAGGTTCAAACACATTGTAACTTGTTCCATGAAACACTGTTTATTCCACTTAATATAACGTGTAACCGTGCCGGTTTCAAGGTTTTCACCTCATCATCAGATAAACTTAACACTTTGATTAGACAAGTTACATTTGTATGAGTATATGGGTATAGGCTTTGGCAAATGTATGTATTAGTTTTATTAAATTTAAAAAAAAGTTAAAATCACAAATATTCAATAGAAACCGGTTATTTAAATACATCGTAGTAGTTAACTTGATACATCATTTAAGATGTAAAATTGTGCCTTATTTGCAGCCCTAAAAGGGTTCAATTCCCGTTGGTAACTAATTTTTTTTAAATACTTCTAATGTAGTTTTCACCAAAAACCCTATCGACATATTTCTGGTTGGTTGTCAAATCAAAGAAAACTGACTCGTTGCGATGTACTGTTTACAACGAAAGTGCTATTCAATATGGCATAACACAATACATGAGATCGCTAAGGTCTCGGCCACACAGGTAGGAGCCTCGCTTGATGCTTAGAGCTACGCTGCGAGTTAGGTGGCATATTATAGCAAACCAACGCATCGCATACTATCGCAATGACTGCACTACATGACGATTAGTCATCGAGTGAATCTCCTAGCAAACATACGTGTTGGTTAATTTTATTGTGTCACCGTGATTTTACAAGATAGCGGAAGTTTTAATAACAGCTGTGTATAAAAGGGAGCCTTTGTGGAACCCATCGAGCAAATAATACAAAAATGTACCTATAATATCACTTTGGAATGAAGTTGCACAGGAAGTAAATAAAGATGTAGTAAGTTGTAATGAAATTGGTTAGTTTTGATAGTGGCATCTTTTGTTGACTGAACCGCTCACAAACGTCAAATGAATTTGTGCGAAGCACTTTGGTGTGTCCAAGCATGAAGTCACCTAGTATATGAGTCACGTAAAACCTAACTTAGTACCTAACGAAGCACTTTGGTGTGGCCTCGGCTTAAGACTTTCTGGTGTCTCTTGGCAAGTATTCTGCATTTACCAATTATGTTTTAATATTTACTAATTTATTAACCGATAAAACGCGTAATTGCATTCATATAATTACAAATTACTTAGAACTGTTTTTCATTCATAAATTTATTCATTCATACGACAAGCTCTCAACATATCCGCATATACTTTATGTTAAGGTAATAAAATGCAGGAAATCAACTGCATCATTGAAGCCAATAATATAAAATAAAGAATATCAGCAAGACGATGAGATGAGATGAGGGCATTTTTCTTCCTGTGATTCTCCAGTTCTTCAGAAGGCCGTGCAGTGCAATGCTACACGTCTTGATCGTTTAGCCTCGCTTCTCCAGTGTCGTATATTCTTGCGCGGCAATCAATCTTACAGCGTAATACACGACCAACGTTTATCTATTTATATGAAACGTGGGTGCTTTATCTCCATGTCTATGTATATACCTACATCTGCTATATGTACGAAAATAACGAGAGCATGATGATAAAAGGCAAATTCTTGCAAAAATAATCTTTTTCCAGTTCAAATATGTGATAATTCTTATAGTTCGGAAATTTTAGGATGAGTCCTGTGACAGCTCACAAATTTGCCCCAATACAACCTAATGTAATGTATTTACCTAAATAACTTGCTATTTATTAGAATTGAGGCTTATATTAAAGTTAATAAAATAATTAAAATTACTGAACATCGTTACAAGGTTGTATTGGGGCAAATTTGTGAGCTGTCACAGGACTCATTCTAGAATTTTCGAACTATAGTTATATTTTGTTTGATTTAAACGGAAAAAAATAGTTTTTATTTGAATTTTTTACTTTATTTCAACTCATGAATCTATAAGTCGAGAAAATCATTTATCTGAATAATACCTTTTTTTACATACATACATATTATCACACCGTGCCCCTTGCGGAATAGGCAGAGAGACCAGAACTGCAAACTTATCTATCCAAGCACACAACTTTCGCCTCATCCACATTTATTCATCTCGTCATCTTCTATTATTCATACTTCTTAATTTATCAACTTTGAAAATCTAGTCCGTTTTCCTCAGTCTACATCTTTCAAACACATCTTGCACTTCTGACTTGTATACTAGCTTAGTCATTCTTTCATCACTCATTCTCTCCTCATGTCCAAACCATTTTAACCCTTACCACTCCGAAAGCCAATATAATGAATTCAAGGCGGTTGGTAGCCAGCTCCGAAAGCCATTATAGTGGCTTTGGTGAGCGGTAACTTTGAAGCTTTATTTTTAATATTTACTGACAATATTTTGAAGATGTTATTTTACAGTAGTGCGCTTAAAGTATTATGATATATTTGCTATATAATGTATTAATAGGCAAATTGCAGTAAAGTGTTAGCTTCCATGTTGTTTTTAATATTTGCATTCTCTTTACATGTACACTACAGGCGCATTTGAGCGGGTCGTTTTATTTGGGCAGTCTGTATCGGTACACTGTGCCCTACAGAGGCATTTCCGGTGTGGTGGCCATCATTTAATAAAGTGAACGAAAAAAACAACGCAAATTTAAAAAATATATTTTTACCACCATAAATCAATTTAATATAAAAGTTTTACAGGATATAGTGATAACGACGTGTTAAGTAAACCCTTTATTTCATATAGTGAAATAATAAAATAAAATATAAGTAGCATTGAAATTTCGGTGAGTGATACTTTTGAAGACAAAGACTTCCAAGATGACTGTGATAGTGAATATGACCTTTTTTTATTTGATAATGTTGAAGTTGCAAATAATTATGTTACAAAATCATAACGATTCAGACAGTGGAAGTAACATCCAACTCCGACCGAGCAAAAGTAGACCAATGTTTGAACTGAAAGTGATATTGAAGATGGAAACGAGCGTAATAGAAACAGTGGTAATTTGTCGATTTTAAGTTATTATATTTCCCAAACAATTTATTTTTATTTTTCAATTATTAGTCGACGAGTTGATCCCAATATTCCACCAATTAAGATAATCCGCTTGATTTTTTTTTTTGTATAGTTGTTAACTGATGAGCTGATAAGCTTCATAGTTAATAATACTAATGAATTCACAAAAAATATATTAAAATATCTAAATCAAGTAAAAGTTCCATTCTTGGAGAAATTTAAAAACAATTTAGAGCGTTGTTGGGAGTCATTTTAAAGATAGGGGTGAGACCACACCCTAATCTCCAAGATTCATTTTTGACTTCTTTCTCTGCTTACACGCCTTTTTTTAGAAATGTGTTCAAAAGAGATCGCTTTTTACGAATATTTTGGATGCTACATCTCAAAAAGCATCAAGTCGATGAAAATGAAACTCTTGAGACATACAAAATTACTTCATATCATCATCATTGTCAGCCAGGGTCGATCCACTGCTGGATGAAGGTATCCCCAAGTTGACTCCAAATAGTTCAGTTTTTTGCTCGTTGATGCCATGTGATGCTGCCATGCTTCCTGATTTCATCCCTCCAGCGTACCTTCGGTCTTCTTCTGGGCCTCTTTATGCCTTTAGGGTACCATTGGATTATTTCGGATGTCCATCGGGAGTCTGACATTCTGGCTACGTGTCCGGCCGATTGCCACTTCATTCTTTTGTAATCCGGTTTAGTAATTATCTTGTTTTCAAATAACTGAATTTAATAACTTGTCGAAAAAGGCATCCCAAATAAGCATCATGTCATATGGTTACTATTAGAGACATACACGTTGTCTCAAAAAATGAGCACAATATTTATTTTTCATTTAAAAAAACATCCCATTTCCTGATCAAATTTATTCGATTCGATATATCATTTTTTATTTGAATAGCAGATTTTTTTTTAAATTTTTTTTAGCCCCAGAGTAGTCTAATAAAGGTTTCATATAAATACGCAACTTTCAAATCGTTCTTGTTAAAAAATACAAAAAAATTGTAAGGGTATATTACAATTTGTGAATTGAGTAACAAAAAAACGTCTTTAATTACGTAAAAATCAGAGAGAGCTCTCATTATTCTAAATTGCGTTATATAATACAAATCACAAAAACGAAATCAAAGAATTTCAAATAACCAGTCTCAAATTAAAATAATTTCCGAAAGGGAATCGGCCATCTGTAAAAAGCCACAAAGTGAGTTGTCTTCGTTTCAAATTAATACAGACAAGTGACGTGACAACTCCGTGTAACCGCAGACGAGACCAATCGATGAACTGGACCAGAAGCAATTCACAATCAATTTGTTAAAAAAAGTACAGTCGATCCATAAGTTTCAACGTTTCGCATTAACGTATTTTGTTTTGCATTGAAACCACTCATTGATTTGAAACAATCGTTTCAACACTCGTTGCGTGATTTGTTTTGCAGGTCACTATAATTAGGACCCATAAGATTTTTTCCATCAATGTGGCGGATAAAAACATTCATAGACAATAAATTTAAATTGTGAGAAGTAAGACATTTGTGATTAATATACGTAGCGTATCGGGGGCTCATTATTATTTTTACTCTACTTCGCAAAGTAGGCCTAAAGTTTATGTTCTGTGACATCAACGGTTTCTATGGTCTTAGAGAGCTAAAATTTGAACGTCGGTGTCTTCCAACAAGGGAAATAAAAACTCTCATCAATTAATTTATTGTGTTGCGTCTGGATTATTGTAACTATTTATTCTGGTTTGCCTGATTCACAGATTTCTAGACTCCAGTCTGTTTTCAATGCAGCTGCTAGACTGATATATGGTTGTCATAAATATTGCAACATTCACCCTCTTCTAAAAAGTCTACACTGGCTTAACAAGTATCGCGAACGGATTGATTTCAAAGTTCGTCTCTTTGTATTGTATTTCAATTCCTTAATGAGATGTCTCAGTGTATCTTTTGAATATGTGTCTGAGGGACGTTCCTTCGGAGAAAAGTAGAACTTTAAAATCGATTTGTTCTTCGTCTAATAAATTGGTCGTTCAAAATCAATCCAAAAGCTCGGCGTATTACAATAGAGCTTTTACCGTAGCTGGTCTTGTGGCGTGCAATATTTTACCTCCTTGCTTAAGGAAAGCACTTAAAGACAATCATCTTTGGGAGTTTTAACAAAAATGTGTTCGAATCCTGAGTAAAAGCACCCTTGAGGAAAGTTTTCTTTATAAACGATGATAGATAAATTGATATTTTATTATTATCAAAATATTTTATTTTAATGAAATATTGATACCCAATTACATAATGGATAAAAAAAGAGTATGAACCGACTGGAAGCATTCGAAATGTGGATGCACCGGAGAATGCTACGGATACCCTGGACGGATATGGTCAGCAACACAAGGGTTCTTCAAAGAGCCAAATTCGATAGAGAGTTGCTGACTAATATTTAAATCCGAAAGGTGACCTACTTGCGTCATGTACTTAGAGGACCAAAGTACTAATTACTGCACCTGATCATCCAAGGCAAAATAAAAGGCCGAAGAGAGGTTGGCAGGAGGCAAATCTTCTGGCTCCGCAATATACGTGATTGGACTGGCATAAGGGGCGTTGGGGTTCTTTTTCGGGCTGCCGGGGACAAAGATATCTACTCTCAAGTGATATTCAACGTTGGGGGGACGTGACATGACACTGAGAGAAGAATTAAAAAAGAAAATTATATTAGAATATTATAAAACTCAACAAAATAATTTTTTGTGCTGGTTCCTTTTCGTATGTATACGTTCATATGTGTATATCCCCAAAGAGTGGCGCTGTTTGCTCCGACATGTTGCACCTTTATGTCCCATGTAACCTTTTGCCCGCTTGCACAATTTCCTTTGTTGGGCGCACTACTCGTGCCTATACCGTGTAGAGGCGGATATTGCTTTTGCTCTCGTCGTCATGTGCCTGAATTCATGTATATTTTAAGCAATTTTATATAAAAAAGACTCCATATATTGTTTCCTTTCTGAGATTTCTCTATTGTATTTTCAAAATTGAGTTTACGTGAATGGAAAATCGGAAGAAGGTTTGCACTGTTTACTAACACTTAGATTTCGTTTTATTAAAAAATAACTATTCGTAAAATTTAGACGTAGAGTAAAAACAAGTTTCGTGTTCTGTCTAATACTTTACTTCTTTTTTGTCTTATGTCGTATCCGCTTTATGGGTGTAAGCAACAGTGTTCGTTATCACTTATCTACGGCTGATCTAATGAGTTATGTCGCTGAGTTTCTGAACCATTCTGAGATTCGCCAGGTTCTTGTCTTCTTGATAATTTCACTGCGAAGTATTGAAAATGATTGTACGCAGTGGCGTACTAGTTCTACCCTTGATATATGTAACCCAAGTCTGGGCATTAAAAATAGTGATAAGAGAAGAACAATTGCAATAGAAAAATACGGATTTTACAAGCAGAATTCGGAACGAAATCTTTAAATGGTTTGATCAAATGGAGAATGTGTTGCGAAATACTATACAAAAATATATATCTCAACTGAATGGAGAGTCAGGAAGAGGTAGTCCAATAAAATAATGGAAGGAGACTATAAAAGAAATTATAACTGAGGGAAATCTAAGAACTATGATGTATAAGAGGGGAAGACTGTGTCACGGTGTGGATAGAAAGGTCATCTCTGCCTACCCTAGAAGTGTCATGAAGTGATGGTATGCATGTACCTAGTAGTTCAAAATTACGCGAAGGTGTATATTATTTTTTTCTTTTGGATGATCAACTTCAGAGGTTAAATATAATTATTTCTGTCAGAAACACAGGCTTCTGTAGATATATCACATTTCCATGTAATAATCTACGCGGTCCAGAAGTAGAATCATTCACTTACACGCAAATTCTCGAACAATATTCCAGTCAGTTTTATTTTCATATTCTTCATTTTCGATTCTACTTTTTTTTATAAACGATATTCGCGTGTAATTTAATAAACTAAAGTTTTAAAACACTAACTGAAAACTAATTGGACAGCATAAATTTCACTGAAATATTAAAAGGTTATAATGACTACGAATGACGAACAAAAAATTATATTTGTTAGAACTTTCAATAGCTTCTATTAGACATAGAAATAAGATTGATATCACAAGTAGAAATGACACAATATGGCACACCCAGGGAAACAGAGAAGCAACGCGACATTTAAGTAACAACGCCTCGCCCCAGTCCAGACAGCCACGCAGGCAGTGTTAATGATGTACCAATTAATAAACAATTTACTAGGGACAAGAGCTGGGGTTGGAAACACGGCGAAGGAGAAGGCAGCCGACCAGCACATCAGGAGCACTCAATTAGTGGGTGATCGGAAAGTAATTACCCGGAGCCACGTCACCTAATCGCAATTCCTGCATCTGCTAACGAGCATCATACTCGTATACCATTTAATATTTTAGCATATACCATTCAATATTTTTCTCCCTGATACATTCTTAATTTTTTTCAAATAAAACCAACTTTTTCCTTTTATTGGATTATTAAAACATATAAGGTACCATCACACAGTTGTATGTCGTTCTTAACTGTTCTTGCAGTGAGACTCTGGAACCAGTTTCAAAATTACGCCATTGGAATATTTCAAACATCGACCAAAAAATTTCGTCTCAACAATCGACACCATAAGTTATCTTCTCCATCATCGACATTATTCTTATTTCCACCATCGCCACTATATGTCGTATCCACCATCGACAGGTACCACTCTGTCTCTCGTCCACTTTCGACACCATGTCTCGTCTCCACCATCTACACTATACTGTATATTTTCTTCCATCGACATCATGTCTCATCTCCACTATCGACACCATGTCAAGTCTCTACCGTCGACACCATAATTCTTGTCTCCTCCACCAACACCATAATGTATCATCTCCAGAATCGGCACCATAATGTGCCTTCCTCATCATCAAAACCACCATGTCTCATTGGCACCATCCTTCTTTTAACCATCGCTTGATGACATTTCCCTTTTAATTGTTTAATATTGAGCAAATGAATTGAAATAATTTACTTATTTTAGTGTCTATGTAACTTCTCTCATAAACTATTATTTGTTTGGTTGAAAAGGATCATCATCTAGTAGTAAGACCGCCAGGTTGTATTATAAGGAGTTATCAATAAATATTTATTTATTTTATTTATTTATTATTACACATGACAAGAAATATACACAATTTGCGAAAAAACAACAGGTAATTTGATTTGGACATACAATTTTAATGGATCTGGGTTTGTTGCCTTTCATTTGTCGTATCCCCAGTAAACTAGGCTTTTGCCTGTATCTCACTGAGGATATTTAGCATGAAAAAATAAATCGATACTACTTTCCGATTTTTGATTACACAAAAACAAAACCCCGTTGCACGCTCTCATTAACCTGACAAACAGTGACACTCAACTACAACTGGAAACATCTTGCGAAAATCAACTCTTCACACATCATCACTCCAGAAAGGCCAAAAATATTCATCCCACAATACACCGCACACAATCATAAGAATAAAAATTAAAATTAAAACAAAAAATACACAGAAACACAAATACAAAAACAACCAAAATTAAAACAACAAGATGAACCCCACACTCACGAGCTCACACAAATCTTTTCCACTCATAATCCTGAAAGCCCAAGTACTCAAAATCCTGTCGCAATAACAACCACGCTCCGATCGATTGTCTAAATGGTTTTCCTACCTTTACCTTTATTGAAGTCGGCACGCCATTGTATGTAATGGGAGCCAAATAAGCATATTGACTTTGGGCAAAAGAGGTTTTAACTCTAGGGATGGTGAACAATATATAAGGATATTTCTATATATGCTTATATATTATATAATTATCAACAAAATTCCCCCTATACATAAAATATATACGAGTAGAATCAATCTTTTGGGAAATCAATTTGCTAAAATTGCCGATATATTTTAACAATAGTCTGTTGAGCCATAAAATAAGGCTGATTTAAAAATTTATCAAGCGTTGAATTTTTACTGTTCTCCACATGAATGTCAAGAGCGACACTAGCCGCGGTGAGGTACGAGCAGCTGACTCGAGACGGTCCCATATCATATCTGTATATTATTAAAATTTTATATTTTTTTAAATAATTTCGAACTGTGTACCAGCTTAATTGTATTATTTTAATTGTTCCATTGTATTTATGTGATTTTTATTGGTCTTCATTGAATCGTAAAATGTTTTTATTTATTATAAGATTATTATGCTTTGTAATAGCTTCTGTATTTAATGTACGAGTATTATCTGCAATTTATGTGTTTTAGAAGTGTTATTTAAATATAGTTTGTACATACTATGTTGCTGTCAATAAACCTATATTTATTTATTATCATTTAATGAATGAAACATTCACTACTCCTCTTACCCGACTTCACGCTGAATAGCGAGAAGAAACCCTACAACACCACATCCTCGCTTGGACCGTGAAGTTCTATAAAAGCCAACAAAATCACAGCAATCCCTTAGTCGCTGGCCTGGGGGCTTACGAGAGTAAATCCGACCTACCCTTCCGTTATAAGCACAAGCTCCCGAAGCATTATCTGTTGCTTGACTAGTCCACCTACAGTATTAGCTGGGACGACCAAGGTCTGAGTGAATGTGATGGAATACAAGTAGCCTGAACGAGTGGACTTGTTTTTGCTAAATAATTAGTGTAAGAATTGTTATCTAATTATAAGTAGTATGTAGGTGTTTATTATTTCTAAGATCTCATATATTAAGATTGAATAAATAAAATAAAATGATATGTAGGAAAATAAGATTAAGTAAGTTCATAAATTATAACATATAATTAAGATTAGTTAAGTAATAAATTTGTATATAGGTATAGCCTTGGCAAATGTTTGTACAATAATTTACTTTGTTTAATAAAAAAAAATAAAAAACATTCACTACTTTTTGTTATACATAATTTTGCAAGGTACATTGTACCGTTGATGAAAAATTAATAAATAAAATAAAGCAATTAACAATAAAATTACAAAATTTTTATAATAAAATTTTATCTACGCCAATAATTTCAAAACGTGAAAAAATATAATTTTAGAAAATACCACTAGGTCATGCATAGATGACGCAAAGGAAATTTCTAGAGAGAAGACAAAGATTTACTTTGAAAGAAAATGTAATGACTTAAAAAGATTGCTGCCCTATCACAAATCTTTAAGCCATAAAACTTTAAGACTGTGAAAGCACATACTTTTATATTTGGCTATAAATTCCTCAAAATGTCAAATAGTGAAACGTACAAACTTTTCAGATAAAAAGTAGAAAGCCCGCACAATGTATTTCGTTATACTATATTATATTATATTTAACATTTTCCGACTCCTTTACCAATAAATGTCGGCGGCCATAGTCTAACGATTAGCATTCACGCTAAGCAAGCGAGCACCCTAGGTTCGATTACTGGAAAATTCAACTCAATACTGGTGTTATTTTTAGACCATTTTACAACTGAATTTGTTTTTCTGTAGCTTTGCACATCGATCAATAAGTCCCGGGACTAACTACTTAAACAACATTTGTTTGCCAAAATTCTTCTTTATTCATCAACATAGTCTCCTTCAAGAGCGATACATTCATTCCAACGCTTTCCTAAC
This sequence comes from Odontocerum albicorne, assembly GCA_949825065.1. NCBI lineage: Eukaryota > Metazoa > Arthropoda > Insecta > Trichoptera > Odontoceridae > Odontocerum > Odontocerum albicorne. The sequence goes on from OX463850.1 coordinate 36,288,786, forward strand.
TTTTCTATGCCAGCCGTGTAGAACGATTTATCTTTGGTTTCAAAATAGGCGTTAGTTTCGGCAATCACTTCTTCATTGGAGCCAAATCTCTTTCCCTGGAGCATCTTTTTGAGGTCTGCGAACAGCCAATAGTCGCTGGGGGCCAAATCTGGACAATACGGTGGGTGCGGAAGCAATTCGAAGTTCAATTCATGCAATTTGACCATTGGTACCATCGATTTGTGACACGGTGCATTGTCCTGATGAAAGCGAACTTTTTTCTTCTTTATATGGGGCCGTTTTTTTTTCAATTTCTGCCTTCAAACGCTTCAATAACGCTATGTAATGTATTCGCTATTGATGGTTTTTCCCTTTTCAAGGTGATCGATAAATATTATACCTTCCCGTCCGACTGTTGAGTTTTTGGTCGCTTCGGACGACTTTCACCGGCTGCTCTCCACTCAGCTGACTGCCGATTTGATTCCGGAGTATAGTGGTGGATCCAAGTTTCATCAATTGTCACATACCGACGCAAAAACTCCTGTTTATTTTGCGTAAACAGTGCCAAACAGCGCTCTGAATCATCGATGCGTTGTTGTTTCTGTTCCATTGTGAACAAACGCGGCACCCATTTCGAAAAAAGCTTTTTCATGACCAAATGTTCATGCAAAATAGTATTAACATTACCAAATGATATCTTCAGGATGTCAGCTATCTCACGCAACTTTAATTTGCGATTTTCCATCACGATTTTGAGGGTTTTTTATATTTTCTGGTGTAATAGCCTCATCTGGACGACCAGAGCGTTCAGCATCATTTGTGTCTGTGCGACCGCGTTTGAAATCAGCATACCACCGACAAATGGTTGTTTTTGACGGAGCAGAGCCCGGATAAAACTTTTCAAGCCATTGCTGAGTTTGAGCGGTATTTTTTCCCATTAAAAAGCAATGTTTTATCAACACACGAAATTCGGTTTTTCCATTGTTTTGAAAATAGCAAAAGTAGCGTCACTAAAACCACTGTAACTCAATTACACAATGTCGGAATGTCATGAAAGTTTGACACGTAACTTCTAAATGTTGGTACGGATTTGTTATTAAAGGCGCCATCTGTTGGTTAGTCCAGGGACTTATTGATCGATGTGTTATATTGCTGTTTATCATAAATTCTGACAACGATTTATCAGTAAATTAAAAAAAGCTCAACATTAAATTGTCTAACCAAACTGGTGGCTAAATATTTAGCTACCAAGCTAAAAAGGGTTCAGGGCGCCTGGTTCGCCCGGCGCCTCCACTTTTGCGTACACTACGGACACATGTCGAGCTGCCACTGCCAATGAACGTGCGCTGTATGGGATTTGGTAAGCAGCCGTTGCATAAACAAAAGGTTCAACAATTAAAAAGATCCGATAAGCGCGGGAGATTTCGTGCATGAAGAGCAATGAACTAAGGTTAGATAGATCGAGCGCGCTCCTCCGTAAAACTACGAATTATAACGAGCGATAGTTTCTTTTTAGCTGGTTTTTCGGCGCAGGTACTGAACCATCGATACGAGTATGGACTCAAAATGTTTATTGATTGATCATAAGATGCACCAATCTTACCAATCAACCAATCTTAAGTCGAATTTGAGAAGTAAAAAGGTGCGACATATAATCCGAAAAATACGGTATATGTTTATTTATTTATTTATTATTACACATGACAAGAAATATACACAATTTGAGAAAAACAACAGATAATTTGATTTGGACATACAATTTTAATGGATCTGGGTTTGTTGTCTTTCATTTGTCGTATCCCCAGTAAACTAGGCTTTTGCCTGTATCTCACTGAGGATATTTAGCATGAAAAAAATAAATCGATACTTCTTTCCGATTTTTGATTACACAAAAACAAAACCCCGTTGCACGCTCTCATCAACCTGACAGTGACACTCAACTACAACTGGAAACATCTTGCGAAATTCAACTCCTCACGCATCATCACTCCAGAAAGACCAGAAATATTCATCCCACACTATACCGCACACAATCACAAATCTCACATAAATCCCTTCCACTCGTCATTCATCCTGAAAGCCCAAGTACTCAAAATCCTGTCGCAATAACAACCACGCTCAACCACCTATGTGAAAACATTACTTAAATATTTTTTTCCAGAAGCGTTTTCAGAGTATTCTATCTAACTGCAGAGGTAAGAAAGTTTTGACTGTCAAGTTAAAAATCGGAATCGAGGCTAAGAAACTAAATTAAATCTCCTTCCGAAGATTTCCTTCCGAAATCAACTCGTGAATGCAATATAACTAAATAGTTAAGGACCGCTGGCACTTGTGTAACCTCAGCCAAATGGTGGGAATCTGTGACTGTGGAATTCGCTTTTGTAACACGATGCAATATTTTGGCAATGTCGTGATCAGACGAAGTTTACAAATACGTTTGTTTAAATTTCACTATTCACGGCTATTAACTTTGGCAGTACAAACCATGGGAAGACAATTAAATGCAGAAACATTTCAGAAATCACAGAGGTAGAAATTCTACCAGGAGAGGCAATAATGGGAGGAAAATAGATCATGTCAAGATACTTGAAATGGTGGGCAAAAAATACTAATAGAACTATTTGTTTGCACACACTGTCCAACACCGTAAACAGTATATGTATAGGGTCTTTCAAATTGAGCGCTTTTTTAAATTCTAGGATAAAATACAGATGGCGTCGCGAACTTGAATGGGTCTTGTGACATTTGAGAAGTGTAATGTATGACATTTATAAAAATGGAATCGTATACAGTACAACAAAGCGTTCAAATTGTTGAATTATTTTTATGAAAACGGGCGTTCAGTGAAAAGTGTTTTTAGAAAATGTCTATGGGTTGCATAATCGTCCATCTGAAAGCACTATCAATCGAATTGTTCAAAAATTTCATGGAACTGGTTCGGTGGAAGATAAAAGAAGAGAAATATATAGCCGTAGCGGTCGTTCACAAGAGCATATTGATTCGGTTCGTGAAAGTGTTGCTAAAGACCCAAAAATGTCCATTAGTCGACGTTCACAAGTTGGACTCAGTGAATACACAACATGGCGTATTTTATGAAAAGATTTAGCTCTGAAGGCATATAAGGTTCAAATAACACAGGAACTAAAGCCATTGGATCATGCAAAACGTCGTGCATTTGTCAATTGGAGCAAAGCGCTCAATTTGAAAGACCATATACTCGTATATAAGCAAACTATAGCCACGCGGCTGTCTTTTTATCAGAAGACCTGTTATCTATTTTAACTCGCAGTAGAAATAAATTAAAAGAAAATAATTCTAGAAATTTCCGGTTGCGCAAAGGCGATTATTTGTAAAAAAATTATCTAATTCGTCTTGGATCTGTTAAATAGCGAAAATCATCTCTGGGAGGCAAAGCACCGAACTGTTTCTCCCCCTTCCAGGAGGCATCCCTACCACGCGATGTTCTGCAGGGATCTCGTGTGCTGTTATGAATGTCAATCTGTCTGTCTCTCCTAGAAACATAGTCCCGTCAGTACCGTCTCCTTTTCCTATTCCATCTGACTACCATATATCTTCTGTCACAGGTATGTCGGTAGAGAGAGTTTCTGACACAATCTCTGAGAGATTTCCCTGCAATGGTTCATAACATATTTTTTTTTTTAGTTATTACAAAGGTTCAAATCTCCATGTTGAACCATCAGTGGCATTCATCAGCTGTCTCACAACTATCAACTGTCTTGTTCATAAGCAGCTGACTTGCACTCCCATTGTCGAGATATAGTTTTAAACTTTTTTTGTAATATCATATTTTCATTTAATTACTTTTTATTTCACAATAATATTACGCGAGAAAATCAAAATTGTTTTTATTAGGTTTATATGGAAGTTTCTGTGTAATTTTGAATACAATAAGCGATGTAAATTTTCTATTTGGTGACACGTTATCACACAAAAGCACTCTTAAAGTTACGAGTATACATCAAATAATAGACAAATGTTGATGTTCAATTTCATAGGTTCATTTCATAAACAAAAAGTAAAATATTTTGAGATCGGCATTAACCCTAGATAGAATAAATACTAACGAGATGTACAGATATTTTGGATAGTTGCATACGAGATATGAATCGTACATCGCAGCGACTAAAGAGTGCATAAAGATTGATAAGTTATTGCATTTCACGTTTATTATACAATACATATATGGTACATCTTGGAGAGCTTATAAAGTGTCAGCCAATATTTGCCATAAAACAAGCCTTTTAACGTGTTTCTGAAAAAAAGTGCTTCCCGGGAAGCACTTTTTTCCAAACTGGCAGAAACACGTTAAAAGGCTTGTTTTATGACAAATATTGACTGGGAATCGAAAATTTAATCCCCATATTTATTTGGGAAGGAAAACATTTCAGTATTTTATTTTCAATTTTAATAATGATGGGCCACCTCTGGTATTACTTAAAACAGCATTACAAATTGTTATTTATAGTTAAGCCATTAATTAACATTTTGGAGATTTAACGTGTTCGTCGCGGGAAGCACAAACGCCGGTGAGCTGATCTGTAGCATTCCTTTGTGTATTTTACGTAATGTTTAGTTTATCTCCTTTATTTAATGAGTCTTCTTACCTCTTATGTCTTGACCTATTATGCTGCACACGTTTGGGATAGTGGAGCAACACGGATCACCTAAAGCTTCAAGGAGTGCAGAACAAGGCATTCAAGATCTCTTTCAACACCCACCCATCGTTAAATTAGATTAGTTAAGCCTTTGGTAAATGTTTGTACTATAGATTACTTTATTAACGTGTTCCTCGCGGGAAGCACAAACGCCTGTGATCTGATCTGTAGCATTCCTTTGTGTATTTTAAGTAATGTTTAGTTTATCTCCTTTATTTAATGAGTCTTCTTACCTCTTATGTCTTGACCTATTATGCTGCACCCGTTTGGGATAGTGGAGCAACACGGATCACCTAAAGCTTCAAGGAGTGCAGAACAAGGCATTCAAGATCTCTTTCAACACCCACCCATCGTTAAATTAGATTAGTTAAGCCTTTGGCAAATGTTTGTACTATAGATTACTTTATTAACGTGTTCCTCGCGGGAAGCACAAACGCCTGTGATCTGATCTGTAGCATTCCTTTGTGTATTTTAAGTAATGTTTAGTTTATCTCCTTTATTTAATGAGTCTTCTTACCTCTTATGTCTTGACCTATTATGCTGCACCCGTTTGGGATAGTGGAGCAACACGGATCACCTAAAGCTTCAAGGAGTGCAGAACAAGGCATTCAAGATCTGTTTCAACACCCACCCATCGTTAAATTAGATTAGTTAAGCCTTTGGCAAATGTTTGTACTATAGATTACTTTATTAACGTGTTCCTCGCGGGAAGCACAAACGCCTGTGATCTGATCTGTAGTATTCCTTTGTGTATTTTACGTAATGTTTAGTTTATCTCCTTTATTTAATGAGTCTCCTTAAGAGTAATGACTATTATTTATTATCAGAAAATTACTTGAATGTCATGTTTACTTGGTGGTGTAATCAAATATCAGTGGTTCTAAACAAAATACGAGTTTAAACTTAGAAATTAAAAAACGCCGAAATTGTGCCGCGCACAGGATTCGTGGAATTTGATTTTTAACGCGGTGTACAGGTTAAAGATATTGTAATTTGTTTAGTCAAACACTGTTTATTCCACTTCATATAACGGTATAACCCTACCGGTATCAAGGTTTTAACCATCAGGGGAGCACAAACAAGAGTCTTATTTGTGCTCCTCTGATGATAAGAAAACCTTGAAACCGGTAGGGTTATACCGTTATCTAAAGTGGAATAAACAGTGTTGACTGAATAAATTACAATTCCAAATTGTATATAAAAATATCACCAAGCAGGTGTAGTTTATTCCAAAATAGTTATAGTAGAAAGTCATATAAATATCCATTGAAATGTATGCAAATTTTATAAAAATACTTGGCGTGTTAGATGGTTGGCATTTGCTAAAGAATGCTGTCAGCGGTGATGTCGGACTAGCGTGAATAAAGCGGTCCCACAAACCATGCTCAACAAGTGAATCCGAAGCCATTGGTCAAATGTAATTGGAAATGTGAATTACGTTCAGTTTTTACGTAACAAAATCATTATTCATCCAGGTGCGCTGTTACGCGATAACCTGCGTAAGATAATTCAAATTTCATGTCTCGTAAATATAATCGGAACAAAGTAAAATATCAGATTTTAAAATTTCTATTCTCAGCATATAAATATTAACATGTTGATTGTCTCACTAGGGAGTATCGCCCTTTTGGAATTAAACTGCACCATACCAACATTGTGTAAAGCAGAATAAATACGTGCCTTGAGAAAAATATTTAATTTTTCAAAGTATTTTATGATAGAATAAGATATCGGATAACATATCGCCTGTTGAGAATCACAGTGGCGAAACTTCAAAAAAATAAATATTCGAGTTGAGACTTCCAAATGCCACTAAAATGACTCATTTTTTACGTGCGTTAGTGGCGAAAGTATATTTCAACTCCTTGCCGCTTCAAAGAGTTGAAATATACTTTCGCCACTTACGCACGTATAAAAATGAGTCATTTTAGTGACATTTGTGAGTCTTAACTTGAAAATTTATTTTTTTGAAGTTTCGCCACTGTGATTGTCAACAGGCGATATATAAGAAATGACGGATATTATAAGTAAAAAAGAAATTAATATTTAGATGGTCTGGGCACAATGAGACAATGAGTTGTTAAATTCACAAAACAAAATATACTCGTGACGGATATTGTATGAAATGAATCTAGAGTCACAGAGGTGAGTCGGAGAAAAAAGGCGCAAAATTTTAATAATAAAAAAAAATACCAATTTATATACCGCCGATAAGAGAGCAAACTCTCCTCAAGAGCGCAAGAGCGCTCTGACTCGGGGACTTGAACCCACCATTATTGGCATATTAAAAATATTACAATATAAATACGTAAAAGTCTAGTGAAGGATACGGTAGTGGCTGCGGTCATTAGATTAGGTACTTCGTCCGCATCGGCACATGTTTAGAAAAACACATTTCGTAAAAACACCGCAGAAAATTTACTAGGAAAGACGAACTACAAAGAAACCTTTGTAGATCTACCGATATGTGAAAGTAATACATTCGGTTTAAGGTGTAGTGTACTGTATGTGTGTAATTTTCATAATTAAGACTAAGAAGCATGTAAAACAGAAGATAATGTATGACTAAATAAATATACGTGGAAATGGAAAAGGCTGTGAGCGTGGATATCCTTCCCGTTAAAAGGAACTTGGCGTGATGATAAGTGTATATGCGTGTATATATATAATAAGTTCACATTTATATATTTTCAAGTTAAATACGCCAACAAATTTCAAATAACACACTTCAACAAAATCAAAGCTCAAGTATTTCCTAGAGAAGAACTAAATTTTGACCCCTTGAATATTTGAACAGAACGAACTTTTGATTCTCCAACATTTAATATCTGCGGAGTGGGTTTTGTAGGCATGTCAAGTATTGTCGAAAATATTTACGGACAAACCAAATAATGATTTATTTTATAATATCAGATGTATTAAAAACATGTTTTTTTAATGAAAACAAATTTTAATAAATTCATTGCTTAAATGATTAATATAATTTTCTTTATTAATTTGGACCACCGACCACCTTTCACAATATTTTAAATGCGTTTGCGTAAAATTCTTTACATTTTGACGAAATAGTCTTGAAACCTTTTTTTATTTCCAATACATACATATATTGAATCAGTTACAAACCAATATAAGACTCGCTCCGTCCTTGGCATGCTTTAAGAAGCGACTGAAAAAACTCTTAATTTCTAGTCAGTAAAATAACGTGTTTCATTCCTGATTTTTCTTTTCCTTTCCTCTCCACCATCCTTTCCTTTCCTTTTGATTGATGATATCTCACTTTATATGAAAAATAGTGTTCGGGTGATTGTCCGTCTTTGTGGGGTTTGTGGGCATGTTCTCACGTATATGTTTATGGATTTCGTGGGGATGGATAGTCATTTGAATGATTTATGCGACCACGTAACTTGCTTCATTTACTTTTGTCTGGTTGGTTGGAAGAGATTGCCGCCTGGCAATAAGCCCGCCAGATTGTATTACAATAAAAGTGTTAAATAAATAAATAAATAAATAAATATATTTAAAAAATATATTTGCCGTTGGATAGCAATAGCCTTTAGCGTTTAGGATTGATTACAGAAATCATCACCTTTTTCATCCCTCATTACTAATGTTTTTAAAAAAAATTGTGTCTTTCTCCACATTAACTAAATCTTCGCATATTTTGAACCGTACCGCTTTGTTTTCTGCGGTTAAAGGCATACGGAATTCATTTTCCTTCTTGAGTGCTGTTAAGTTGCATTCGCTGCAGGAATTTGTCATATCACGCAATTGTGACGAAGTGTAAGGACGAGGACTTTTAATTCAAGCAAGATAGTGCACCTCTCACTACCATCGAATTGTGAGGGCCGCCGATCTTGGTGAAAATTTGCAGAACATATGGATCGGGCGTCGAGGTAGCATTGAATACCCTCCGCGCTCTCTAGACCTCGAGCGACTGAAATTTGTTATGGGGGCTCATCAAAGATAAAGTTTTTGACACAAAACCGGTAGCAATTAAAGAGAATAGCCCAAATACCAAAACATATTACTTTTGATGTTAGCAATTCTTTGTTTATCAGCAATGCATGGAACAAAACGGTCAGCAATTTGAGCACTTGCGATAGCGAAAAAAAATCTACGCCTGTCTCCTTTAATTTGGAGTTTTAATAATCTTAAACACACCTTAATAAATACTGAATTTATAATCATTCAAAGTGTGTATTTTTTCTAAAACCTGTATAAATTTCAATAATTAACGTTAATATTAAAATACATAGAACTTTAATAATCATAGTGTCGTTTAAATTAATTTTTTTATTGAAAATCAATCTCATACGTTAAAGAGTGGACGCGTTGACAGTTAAATAGCGTTAATTCGTTAAATTCTTCATAATCACATTGCAAAAATAAAATAAAATGCGTTTGTATAAGTCTAATAAACTTGATTCACAAGATAAAAGTGCGTTTGTATAAGTCTAATAAACTTGGTTCAGAAGATAAATGTGCGTTTGTATAAGTCTAATAAACTTGGTTCACAAGATAAAAGTGCGTTTGTATAAGTCTAATAAACTTGGTTCACAAGATAAAAGTGCGTTTGTATAAGTCTAATAAACTTGGTTCACAAGATAAAAGTGCGTTTGTATAAGTCTAATAAACTTGGTTCACAAGATAAAAGTGCGTTTGTATAAGTCTAATAAACTTGGTTCACAAGATAAAAATGGCAATTCCCCTGAGTTAAATAATTCTAAAAACTGTAATTTGTTTAGTCAAACACTGTTTATTCCACTAAATAATATATGATAAAGCGGAATAAACAGTGTTTGACTAAACAAATTACAATGCATTTAAACCACCACAGCGTTAACGCCTTAACTATAATTCTAGAAACTATTTTGATGGGAAGGGACGTATTAAACAGCCTTTAAACAAAACAATTGTTTTAGTTTTTCTCAGAATCCTGTCATAATCTTGTATCAACTTGATACTTGAGACGTTGTTGTGAAATGTTCCTTGTTTACAACAAATTTATTACAATTTTCTACAAACTAAAAATTTATTTCATATGAAGCTTGATCAGTTTTCTGTTTTTCATTCTTCTTCTTTTTTTTTGGCCAAATAGCGTAGAACGATTGCTAGTTATTAGGGAGAAACAAGACGCAGACAAGCCGCAACTACTGAAGCTCCTTGCCTTATGTGAAATAGGATATGCCTACTACAAATTGAGTTACATAGTCATATTCAGTGACTCGAACAAGTGCCCTAATCCTCACATTATATCGTACCTTATATTATACTCGTCACATGTAATGGCTATTCATTTATTCTTCTACCTTACCTCGACATTTCTCCTGGATTAGTCACAGACTAGTTTAAGTCTACGATAATTCCGTCTTCACTTACCTAGAAAAAAAAGAGAAAATATATTATTTCTACGTCATTACAACACAAGGTCAAGAAATAATTGAATAATTTGCAATCATCTTTGATAGATAGACAGATTATGATAACCTCGTTGGATGAATAAGGAATATTTTATAAATGTATAAGAAATACAATGACAATGATTAGAAAATAACAAAATGCCCTCGAATACCTTATAGCAGACGTGGGCAAATATTTTGACCGAAGGGCGGTATTGAGAATTTGAACATAAGAACGAGCCCGAAAATAAAATTATATTTCTTTACACACGCAATTCATAACCATAAAAAAGATATTTTACTAAAGTAAAAAAAACGTATTTGTGAACGCGGAGGTCAAAGTGATAGTGTATTGGTTAGTACGGTTAATGCATATACAAATTCGTGACAATGCACGCGGCTGTGCATCAGACACGATTACACAAGCCACAACAGCATTACTCGGATATACACTCTTAGAATACGACTTGGGGCTTAAAAATTCGATTTTTCGGTAGACCCAAAACATAATTTAAAAAAAATATATTGAAATACAAAACAAAACAGTCAATGTACAGAAAAATAACATAGCATGCGAACCACATTAAAATACGAGGGCCGTGTATAACCCGCGGGCCGTAATTTGTTCAGGACTGTATAAAAAGAACAAATTGTTTTTTTGTTTTACTTTTGTGAATACCGCGGAATCTGTTTCTTTAGGATGGTTGTTGACTCCCACGGATGTTCACCTTGAAAGATTTTTTACTGTATAATCTTAACTTTTCCACCCTTCCTATATTCGCATTACAATAAATTAATATACACATTTTCATCATTCATGAATATTATTTTCATCATCATTTATGTTAATATGTTAATTTAACTTAATATCAATAATGGGTTAAAATCATTGCTGCGTGTTTATTTTTTTTAATTATATACGAGAATTTCTTTAATACAAAGACGATTTCCATGGCCTAGTTGGTAAAATACACGTCTTTCGACCCGGAGGTAAGGTGTTCCATTTCCGTTATTACCGACTTTTATTAAAAGCTATATCACTCTGGTTTTCACTTTAGGCCTCTACTAGGTTAGTCAAAAAGTTTTGAAAGCGGAAATGAAAATACATTTTTTTTGGGGGGAAATCACTTTTATTGCTCAGTATAGTCTACCATAAGATCAATACACTCGGTTCAACGATCTTCCAACTTTGTTGTCCCATCACGGAAGTGACTTTCTGGAAGGCCTGCAAAATACTCCTCTACGACGGCTATAACCTCTTCGTTTGATGAAAAATGCTTTCCACGAAGGAATTTTTTGAGGTGTTAGAACACCCAGAAGTCAGAGAGAGCTAAATCTGGCGAATAGGGTGGATGCTGCAACAATTCGTACCCCAATTCACTGATTTTCGCGATGGTTTTTTGAGCTGTGTGAGCAGGTGCACTGTCTTGATGAAAAATGATTTTTTTCTTTTGCAAACCGGGTCTTTTTTCACAATTTTTTTCATCCAACTGGTTCAAAAGGTCACAATAATAATCAGAGTTGATTGTCTTACCAGTTTGGAGATAATCTATCAATAAAATTCCTTTTGCATCCCAAAAAACTGACGCTAACACCTTCTTGGCCGATTTCTGGACACGAACTCGCTTCGGAGCCAAAGTGCCTGGTTCACACTACTCCTTAGCCTCTTGTTTTGATTCAGGATCATGGTGGTAGACCCAAGTCTCATCCATAGTGATGAATCGACGCAGAAAATCCTTTTTATCCTTTCGAAATTGCTCCAAATGTTGCTCAGAAAGTCGCATTCGAACGTGTTTTTGTTGCATTGTTAGCAAATGCGGCACCCATTGTGCACACAGTTTTTTGAAACCCAAAACTTCAGCCAAAATATGCCATGTTGTTCCATGTGAGATGCCTATGGTGTCAGCTATCACATCCACAGTCGATTGATGATCTTCCAAAACCATATCCTGTATTTTCGCTACGATTTCTGGTGTTGATGCACTTTTTGGACGTCCTGAGCGTGGATCGTCTTCAACGCTTGTACGGCCACGCTTAAACTCCAAAACCCATCGGTGAACGGTTGGAAATGAAGGAGAAGACTCCTTTAATACTTTCACCATCTTTGCATGGATCTCAGTAGCCGATAAACCTTCCAAAACAAAGAATTTAATCACTGCACGATATTCGGATTTTTCCATTGTTAAAAATACACTGACACGTCAACTTCAAATGGCTTGTAAACAAAGAATGAATTGACAGATCGAAATGAAATTTTGAGTACGTTCTTATGAAAGATGAAATATTAAAATGGCGTAGAAATTTTGGTTTTTGTATTGCTCCATAGATGTCGCTTTCAAAACTTTTTGACTAACCTAGTATAACATATTTCTGGCCGATTGAAAGAGATTGCCAGATGGTAATCAACTAGTCCGGTTACACTGTATGGTATACAACAAAAGGGTTATACAGTACAAAATAAAGAAATCTATTAAAACCCACTGAACGCAAATTCTTTGATAAAAACAAATGATAAAGTGTGTATTAATTACACCAAAAGAATTTTAAAACAAAACAGCCTGATTTAATGAATGAGAGATATTCAAAACAGTGACAAAAATTATAATTTTATATATTACATTTATTTAAAATATCAAGTATTATCCTGGTGTCACATTCAGTTGTTCCTTTACAAAATTACTGTTTATAAAGGAATGACTGGCATACCACAATGAGGTGATTACTCAAAATATGCGTACAATGTCGAACTTCTCACGGTGTGCAACTATAGAAGCCTCGAAACAAGACAAGAATGCATTACAATATTCCTACTAAAGGTTTTACAAGGTAGTTTTACTGTGCCGCGATACTAGAAACAGTAAGTTTTTTTTACCTGGCGAGTTTATTGCCATGCGGCAATCTCTTCCAACCAACCAGAAAGATGTTTTTATAGGACCCAAGTATTAACCAGACTGGAATCCTATTTTAAAAAATCTGGGTTCTAGCGGGGATCGCACCCGCAACCTCCGGATCTGCACACAAGTGTCTTACCACCAGGCCACGGAGGTCGTCAGTTTATATGTCCTCGATAAATATAACCGTGCAAGGAACCACCCTCCGCTCAACACACCAATTTATAGAACGAATACCACGGCTAAACACTCAATCAGGCGTGGTATAGAGATATCGAACCAATTGAGTGACACTGTGGATGCATTCTCGGTACCACCTAACAGTATGAGAAGAATTCTCGCTGATATACTTCCTTACAAATAACGAGTAGCAGACCATCTTTACATAACACAAGCAATTCGTGAGAAATGGTAAAAAAAATAAGGTCATATCCCTTGCATGATAGGCAATAAGAACAGATCTCCACATTGTTCTATCCATACACTCCTATCGCTTCCTCTACATCTATTCATCTCTTCATGCAAGAGCTGTTATTCGATACTTAAAATTTTACCTTATATTCTAAACCTGTTTCGCTAGATCCAGTCATCTTGTGGTCGGTTTATCTCTTCGGCACACACCGTATAATTATAAGTTGTAAATTAGTTTAGTAATTATTCCTAAGTGCTCTCATTTTAAACAATGCAGGCTGTGAGAGAGAGAATAGAAGATGTATTGAAATAGAATAGAAGATGTATTGCAAAATCAGCTATGACGAGTCTTACTAACAAAAATATGGTTAAACTCAGAAAAACCAAAATCCATCCGCCTTGTGAACAGTCCAGCATTCTGCATAGCAATATATGTAATCGAAAAATTGAGGATGAGAAAGAAGGAAAGAAATATGACAGATGCATTTGAGAGGTGGTGTTGGAGATGAATTTTCCATCATGGACCGCAAGACGTTTTTATCACCCACGAATTGAGAGATTACCAAAATACTTTCGACCAAATGCAAAAAAACTTCATAATATACATTGGGCATGTTACTAAAAAAATGTGAATATTTAGAGAAGTTGGTGATCACGAGGACTGTTGAGGGAAAATAAGCAAGAGGAATGTCTCCTACAAGTTGGACGGACCAAATAAGAGTTAACAGGATCTTCTTTAAACGCTACATTCTATATGGCCGAGGACCAGAAAGGACAGTGATAACTGGTTCTTCAAGTTCCCGAGATATCAGAGAATCACAACGCTCCGCATTGAGCACGCAATAAGGAATAATTCATTCTACCACATCTACACACGTATTATTGAACGAATAAATGGAGACATCGAGAATAATATTGTTAAAAATGATTAATATATCCCGGGAAAGTCAATACATTGTAAACATGCGTGGAAACCGTTATATGATTGAAAAAGCCGACGAACGAGATGCGAGACACGCTGCCGGTTTACAAATACAAAATGTTCACACGCATTATTTAGTCAAGATGTCGGTTGGGAACGGATTCGCTCATTACGATGCAAGCAAACATTTGCATATTTATAAGAAAACGCTTCATCAATATTCATCATTATTATGACAATATTAATTGTTTCCTCAAGGGCGAAATGTATTCGTTCCTCGCTTCCGCTTTATGGCGTTAACACAAGGCGGCAGGTGATTATTCATAAAACATTCATTAAAAAAGCCAATAAACGTGAGACATTGTTGTGTTCACTTGTCTATACTAAGAATTGAAATGAGCACTTGAACTGTTTTTTTTTGTGAAATAAATCAAGAAAGCAAATACATCATCGGTGAAACCCATCGGTACAAATCCGATTCATTCCAACGTGGGACAACCAAATATCTGATTGATTCATTCCAATTTGAGACAACCAAATATCTGATTGATTAATTCCAATTCGGGACAAACAAATATTTGATTTATTCATTCAAATTTGGGACAATCAAATACCTGAATGATTCATTCCAATTTAAGACTACCAAATATCGGAACGTTTTATTCTTATGAGGAAAACCACATATCCCGAACGATCGACAAAGTGGTTCAACCAAATAACTGATTGATTTATTCCGACGTACATCGGTCAAACTTGAACTTGAAAGAATAAGGGTAAAAGAGAGATGTGTGTGTATTAAGGAAAATTCATGATGTGTCAATGTATGAAACAACGAGAAATTACACCAGAAATAAATGGCAATAGTTGATGATATTTGTAAGATGAATAAAGAAGTGTTAAGATGGTTTGGTTATGTGGAAAGAGTAAATGACAAAACGTTTATTATAAGTCAAAAGTACATACAGTACCCGGAGGCAAGTAATACACATCGAGCTTAAGAAAGAGACTGTCGGCCATAATCGGCTAACTTCGGCTTTGTAGAGCGTCGTCTCTGTCATTCATACACGTGTTCCGTCGCGATTTGTCAGTCGTTGTCAAGCGTTCTAGGGTGTGGTCGCTCGGTGAGACGACGCTCTACAAAGCCGAAGTTAGCCGATTATGGCCGACAGTCTATGTCTTAAGCCCGATGTGTATTACTTACCGCCGGGTATTGTACATGGTTTGAGTGGAACAGATCGAGAAAAACGTGGGTGGATCAAGTCGATCAGATTTTGAAAGAAGACAAAAGTCTTCTTATTTTAGGCCTGTTATAGTCCTGCATCATTGTTTCCCTCTTGTGACGTCGACTGCCAGCTATCTTTCCATCTTTTGGGAGGTTGTCCTGGAGGTCTGCTTGCTTAGGGGATACTGTCCCTAGCCATTCTTACGGCTCTTGGTTCCGCCATTCTGGATACATGTCCGTTCCAGAACCTTCTTCTCTATCGTACCCATCTGACAATATCTTCAACTTCGCACATCCTTCGGATTTCTGTGTTTCGTACTCTATCACGAAGGGTTTTGCCAGCGATACTCCTGAGTACCTTCATTTCGAAGGAGATTTTTGGTTCTGACAGTGTCGGCTCTGGACTCTATGCTGTATGTCATAATGGGGCTGGCACAGGTCTTGTATATCCTCACCTTGCTTTGAATGTTCATATACTTGTTTTTCCAGATAGCGTTCTTTAGACATCCGGAAATAACTGCGGCCTTTAAGACAAAAGTGTGAAGCAGAAATTGAATTCATACTAATTGCGACAAAATATCTTATTCAGAGACTAAAATAATAATGAGAGGGCAAACACAAATAAACTAAGGTATACAAAAAATCTATTCTAAGTCTCTCGCTTGCTCTCCGCCCCAAACATGAATACTGTGAAGACGACCGACTTAACTAGGCGCATTTTCGTCGTGGTGGTAATAGATCTGATCTTCAATATCTTTTCCAGCATTGGCATCGCATTTTTTACTATTCCATTTCTTCTTTTCACCTCAACCTCGCATCCTCCATTATTAGTAGCAGCCTAAGTAAATAAAGTCAGAAGCCCCTTCTAGAGCATGATTCACATTATTTGGTGGCAGTCTGTTGCTGCGGTCTATTATCGAAAGCTTAGTTTTTGACATATTGATTATACGACTACGAGCTTGCTCTCGTTTTCCACGTTTTTAAGGAGGAGAAAGATTTTTCTTGTGATGTGGCCTATTAACGTCAATCAACCATTCACGTTGCTCGTGGTCAATGATACAGGTTGGAGAGGTTTCTAGTACTGGAGGAGTGGAAGAACGACGGACAAGAGGAAGAATCCTAATGCGTTGAACTGACCAAATGAGAGACGCAACTGGACTACCCTTGACAATTGCCCTTCGCAATTTGTTACCGATTCATTTCGTTTCTTTTTATATTAGGTGTTAACATAAGGTGTGTCCGTTTTTTTCCAAATTTAAAAATGAGCACCAAAATTAAAACAAAATTGTAAATGTTATACGTCATTCGTTACATATATTATTTTATTTGATTACAAGCCTTCAAAATGGAATGTCAAGTATACGAAAGTGAGCATTTTCGACACCTCCTCTGTTCGCGTTCAATCGAGGGAATAAAGCTGTTCGCGATATTTGCGAAGTGTAAGGTGAAGATGCTATGAATGAAAGGACAGCTCGTCGATGGTTTTTGCGTTTCAAAGACGGTAATTTCGACCTGAAAGACATTGAGCGTTCCGCACGACCAGTGGACTTCGATGAGGACCGCTTAAACCATATCATTCATGAAGATCCCCTTCAAACCACCGTAGAATTGGCTGAGCAGATGAATTGTAGTCACATGACTATATGCCGCCATCTTAAATCAATGGGAAACGTCCAGAAGTTCGTCGCTTGGGTTCCACATGTTTTGAGTGAAAACAACAAAAATCAACGTCCGACAATTTCTGCTGGTTTGCTCGCGCGTCATCGAGCTACGCATGGCCACAAGCAAAGGTTCCTACCGCATCATTACTGGTGATGAAAAATTGTGCGTTTATGTGAATATGAAGAAACAGAAAGAATGGGTGAGTTATGGTCAATAAGCAACACCCAGAGTGAAACAAGGTTTGCATCCGCGCAAGACGAATCAAGACCGGGTGGTTTTTATCGCACAGGCATTAAAACACTTGTAGAACGTTGGGAAGAAGTTGTAAATAATGAAGTATAATACAGTATTAACTAATTTGTTGTAAAATAATGAAGGAGTATACATTATTGACTAATTTGTTGTAATTTTTTGTTGTTGTGTCCTCTTGTTCTCTTCATTTGGAAAAAAACGGACCCAACTTATGTTAACACCCAATATATAAATTGTTGCTACGAAGTACATTTAACAAAACATAGAGTTGTGCGTAGTTCTGTGGAATGCACTCGCTGCTGAAGCCGATCGAACCCATCAAGATTATTCGATGCGGCAAGTACTTCTAAGTAAGGCCACCGATAGCAACGAAAGGTCAAGAGGACGCAATATCGTGTCAACAAAATGCTGCAACTTACACGTCTATATCGGTTAATCCACACACGTGCCTTGCTCTGTGTACTCTCGCGCGTGACTCAGTAAGTGTTGAGCAAACTGATAAACTAACCCACACTCACTTCACAGTGTTTGTTATCCTCTATCGCTAAGTTAATACAAACACAATAGCTCATATTGTGGGCCAGTTGAGGGACAAAAATCTTACTGAGCAAGTATCATAAATGGTAGCGATTTTTGTATATGTCATACATTTTAGCTGAACCATTAACGTAACGATAGGGAAAAAACGATCTAAGGACTAGTAATTTTTTATAGTAGGAGTTTTGAACGTCGATCTCAGTTCTGACTACAATAAATGAGTCATTATCAAATATCAATACGAATCATGCGATAATTGAAAGCAATCGAAATTTTCGTTTTAACCCTTCCATGACATGCACAGCTATGCATTATATTTCACAGCTCATAGTACCATTTTGATCCTAAATCAATACATGGTGGACATATAGGAAAAATATAAAGATATTTTTTTCGATTATTGTTTTAAATTTTTTAAATATATCAGTTCTTGATGAAATCAAAATAGACCAAATAATAAAAGAACAGTGCCGTTTAAAGTACAAACTCGCCTCAATAGCGCTCTAACTCAGGATTTAAACCCCCTCATCAATTTTGTTAACACTCCCAAAAAGGATTGTATTTAAGTGCTACCTCAAGCTGCACACGCCACCAATATCTCTGACAAAAGGAGGCAAACCATACTACGAAACAAGACCAGCAACGGCAAAATCTTTATCATAATACCCCGCCACATTGGATTGATTTGGAATGACCAATTTATTAGATAAAGAAGAAATCGATCTTAAAGCTCTACTTATCTCCGAAGGAACATTTCTCAGAAACAGATGCGAAAGATACAATGGAGACATCCCATTAAGGGACTTGAATACAAAGAAACAAAGCTTGAAATCAATCTGTTCACGACACTTAAGCCAGTGTAGACGTTTTACAAGCTGACGAATGTGGCAATATTTATGACAACCATACTCGTACATCAAGCTGTATTGAAAGCAGATTGGAGTTTAGGAATTCGTGAATCAGGCAAACTAAAATAAATAGAGGTACAATAATACCGACGCGACACAACAAATTAATTAATAAGATTTTTTATTTCCCTCGTTGTAAGACTCGATGTACAAATTTTAACTCTATAAAACTATAAAAACCTGAAGAAATCGTATAACCAATTTGGGTATCGAAATAGAACTTACTACCAAGAAATTTGATGCTATCTTTTGAAAATGTATTAACACCGATAACTTATAAAATATCATCATCAAAATGTTGTCTACGCGGTGAAACCACCCAGATTTCTTTTTGTTTTACTCCTAGTTCGGTTTAAAAAAATTAAACACCAATCAAGTTACAAATGAACACTATATAATTCAGGAAATATCAGCCGTTTTGTATATCTAAAACAAATGTATTTTCGTATTTTTTTTTAATTCATAAGGAAATTAATTATTTGCCGAAAAAAATGAGAAAAATTGAAAGTACAAACTGGAAACAAAAATATCAAGTAAATGTACAGAGGTGAGGTGGAAAGTGTGCGCTGAGAAGACACGGAATAATAATTATTTATCGTTTATTTCAAAACGGGATCAGTATTGACGACATTGTTAAGAAAAACGCAAAGAATATTGGGTACGGTCAAGAATCCTGGTAACATTGATACTCTCACCGAATCGCATTCTTTGTGCATGTGTAACCGAGTTACGACCGGAAATGTACCCCGTTCGTGACACACCGAATTCCTTTGGGTATTTTCCTCTTCCCGTCCACCACAAGAATGCTGCCCAAGGACGAGCGTAAAGGTGCAACGGAAATTTGTGCCAATTCAAAATTAATAGCCATGGCACTTCTTTTTACTTCAAACGTATTGGAACTTTGCCTGGTTCACCTACATACAATAGAGACGCTACATTGTCGATTGAATGGGTGCAGAGGTGTTTACAATCACGATTCGATAACATGCGATGACATTTATAGTCGTAAGTCCCATATTCTTGTATCAATTTATTTAATAATGAAAGGAATATTTAAATATAGAGCGTGATAAATTACATAACAGCGGTTTATATAGGCTGCATCCAAAAAAAAATAATACACACTATATCGGACGTATGCGTCACCACCTTGTATGTGTATAGATTCTTGTATGTTTGATTGTATGTGTATTTTATATGTAAGTTCTTAGTTATATTTGATATTTATTTAAATTGCAAATGTGGTATATTTCGACTTTTGTATGAAATATTTATGTTTGTTTGGGTCCGCGCGGCATCGCGACCGCGGCGGAAATGTAGACTTATGGACGGGCGTCGAGACTAGATTGCTGACCGGTCGGTCTAAGAATTTCGCAAAACTCCCGAAAATTGTTGTATTTCGCGAGGTGTGAGCGCTTGCGATGACCGACTGACCGTTCATAAGAGGGGCCCCTTTCAATTTTAAATATACTACTACCTACCTATTCTCAGTACACTGTGTTTTACTTTGAGACCTGCTACAACCTACCATAAGAGGAATCTCTTCACCATTGCTACCTTCTCATCGATCTACGCGTTTTGGAATTGACCTGAATTCTCCGAGCGTTGCGCAGCAACCATCGCACCTATTTATAGTTATTTGTACCGTGGTCCGGTACACACACTGTTATAGTACACCGTGCCGTTTAATTAAATTTGTCATACCACGCATTCGTAATGAGTTTAGGAATGAGGAATTTTATTCCCAGCAAGATAGTGCACCTCCTACTACCATTGTGATGTGAGGGCCTATCTTGATGAAAATTTGCCGAACAGATAGATTGGGCGTAGAGGTACCATTGAATACCCCCGCGCTATTCAGATCTCTTGCCAATGAACTTTTTTTATGGAGATTCATCAAAGATAAAGTTTATGGCACAACACCAGCAACATATTTAACGAGTTTTTGGTTAGAAGATATTGACACATGGCAATAAGCCAACCAGGTTGTAAAATATACAAAGAAAGTGTAATACAATAATACAACAAATACATGGTCTAAACATCTCAATTCTGCTTTCTTCGTCTTAATCTTCGCATTATTTCCTAACGTCCTCGTTTTTAATTCTGGCATACATTATTTTTTCATACATTCTATGCAACACGCAGCATAATTATTCACATATAAACAAAGTTTTAGATTATTTATTTCAAACCATATACCGCGTGGTACCTCACATAATTATATGGCATTGTATAGTTCGAAACCGTTCATGCCAAATCCGACTTGTAACGACGTATTTAAAAAAGCGAAGCATTACAAAAATGTGGTGTACGTGAATACAGTTGTATACGGCCCGACAAATATTGTAGATATAATGGCGAGTCGGCTAAGTCGAGAAACACATCTAATTGTTATGCAAAATAAATCGTCGTTCTGGATGTGACTGCCAAAATAAACCGCTATGTGGAAACCGAGCCGATAGCCATACAAGTAAGTACTCGTACATCACCACGCAGGAACTGGTTAACGTTTCATAACGTGGACCTTCAAATCAAATCCGACCCACGAGTATCTTTTTTATAAAAATTAAAACGAAAATTTGACTTCATCTTCATTCAACTAACCTTTTGCCAATTTTCGTTCAAAAATTGGTGAAATAATACTAAATCATACCTGTCCTGTGCCTACGTAATATGACGATAATAGTGTGCCGACGCGATATGACGAGAATAAGCTAGTGCAGTTGACATATATTTGATTGTCGTTTATATTAAAAAAATGTTTATTTCATAAATTATCCTTTTCAATTCTATATTAATGGTCTTTATCAAATTTAATTATATTTTTGTGTACTTAGTATATTTTTGTACTAAAGAACAATCATCAAAGAAACGGCATTTTTTTTTCTAGTGCAGAATTACGAGTAAATTTATAAATATTTTATATTTTATGGAGTTCGTTTCTTTAAGTTTATTTTAGATATTGACTGAGACTAGAACTGTATTATTCCTATATGTTGTTTATAGTTAAGGCATTAACGTTGTGGAGGTTTAAAGACATTGTAATTTATTTTTATCAAACACTGTTTATTCCACTTTTTTGTAACGGTATAACCCTACCGGTTTCAAGGCTTTCACCTCAACTTCAGTCTTGTTTGTGCTCCCCTGAAGATGAGGTGTGCACCTTGAAACCGGTCGGGTTATACCGTTACAAAAAAGTGGAATAAACAGTGTTTGATAAAAATAAATTACAATTTCTTATTCCTGCAATTTAACTCGAAAAAATCCTACTTTCAACTTATTTTTATACCTCACTGAGGTATAAAAAAGGCACAATATGTTTTTTATAAGAAGGCGAAAGATTGTTCCTAGTGAAAATAATGTAGAATTATCCTTAACAATGGATAGAACAAGAGCCCCTTGCCCCTTAGTGATAAGATCAGATGAGCATACTTATACTACTTTATATTGTGTTGTACGAGTATTACACTTCCATCGTATACAGATATATATAATAATAAATCATATCCAACTGGCATAGCCTTTTCTTCCATACAAAATTTACAAACAGGTGAATCTCTTACGTGATTTAATACATTTTTTACACATAACCACCGATATTAAGGTTGTTAAAATGTTTCAAAAGTTATAATGTGGATTGGATCTCTTCAGCATACATACGAATACTTCCGTCCATATTGTGTCGCGGCTATATTAAGAGTGGTAGCGCGCAATCGGACCTGCACGCAGGTAGGTTCTATGACGAAATGGACAAGTTACTCGTATCGATTCCTGACCTAAATACGAGGCGGCTGTTCTAATTCAAAGGCTGATATCAACGTTTCATCAGGATAGGGTGATGCGCATGACGTTCAACTGAATTCATTTATTTTGATCGAATCGGCATACATCAGATGTACCTATTATTGTATAGCCTAATAAAATAGCAAATAATATTGTCACGAATGCCTTAATTGCAAATTCTAATTTGAAATGGCAATAAAATATAGATATAAATAATTTATGTCCACAGATAAGAAAAAAATATTATGTATCACAAACGACACAAATCTTGCATTCATATTTTTTAAGAGAATGAAAATCTATATACAAAACATAAAAAAACCTTTATAGAGATTATTTTCCGTAATAAAATATCAATTATTTTTTTGAACTGTCAAGTTAAAAACAAGTGGAGTAAACATTTACAGTTCACCATCGTAAGTGATGGAAATACTACAGCACATGGAGAAGCAACAACGGTCGCACACGGCTAGCAAGTTTGATTATAGCTTCCAGACGAATTCCAAAACAAGGCTGGGACCACTTTTTTTTAATACCGTCGAGAAATGAATCCGAAACACCCGCGTGGATCGGAAGACATTCCTCTTACCAACTAAGCCACGGAGGTCGTTACCTCGACGAATTTTTTTAAAGAACAACTTTATATAGCGCCGTTTAAAGAACAAACTTTTCTTCTCTAACTGGGGACTCGAACACACTAATATTAAACAAATCACGTCTGGCAGCTATAGCAGCGCCCGAACGAATTACATGTAACACTTTCTTTGTACACAGTACAACCTTATAGGATTATTGCCATGTGGCAATCTACTCCAACCAACAAAAAATATGTTTATGAGAACTTTAGTGAAAACCAGACAGAACACTTAAAAAAAACTGGGTTCCAACGGGCATCGAACCTGCAGCCTCCGAGACGGAAGACAGGCGATTTACCAACTAGGCAACGAAGTTTGTCATACTTTCTACAACCGATTTAACATTTCCATTTTAGTTCATCAATCTTGAAGTATTAGAATTGAAGGGCTCGGCAGTAAATAATGGTAAGGGACATGTATAACATTTTGAGATATTAAGAAAACAAGTCTTTATAAAATTTATTTATGAAACATTTATTAAAAAATAATGTAATTTTAAAAAATATGAAGTTTGAGGAGTATTAGATATTTTTAATTATACCCTTAACTATCTAATTTGTCATTTTGAACCTCGTCTTTTGTAATTTTGTCGCTTACCATTATTTACTGACGAGTCCTCCAATTGATAAAACATTGCATAAGTCCAGTTCAACTTCAAGTCAATAGAAATATTAAAGGAAAATAAATGCAAAAGCACATTCAATAAATAAAACAATAAACATAGCAGGCTTTGAGGAAAACCTGACATTGGTCGGGTTAAAAAAGTTGGTAAATAGAACGAGGTGGAGTGCAGGATTATGGCACTCGACACAGTCAATAGTTTGTCAATTGGAGATAACTAGACCCGAATTGCGTTATCTAAACTGTACCATATAAACAGAATACCGTAACACGGTTAACCAGACATCGCAATTTTAACTGAGTACCGAAATTATGTTTATAAACATAAACAATTCTCGCCATTTATACGTTGGTAACAGTACGACAATTATATCAACCAACACTAAAAGAAACCAAGGTACATACAGCTGTCATATTGGAAAAATCAAGATGCTCTGAAACATGTTTTAAAAAAGAATTCTCTATATTCTCTATTGACATAATTTTACAATAATGAAGATAATTTATAGAGCGTCGTTTAGAGAGCAAACTCTTCTCAAGGGCGCTCTAATTCAGGGTTTGAACCCATTTTTATTGATAGATTTGAAATATTACAAAAAGTATATACATATTTATTTAGTAATATTTAAAAACTGCCAATGTCAAAATAAGTTGAGTGTAAGGATATGAAGGTAGTGGCTGCAGCCATTAGATTATGTACTTACCCATATCCGATGCATGAAAGTAACACATTTTTAGGTTTGAAGTTTAATGCAGTGTATTGTGTAGTATTCATGTAAAGTCATTAATTTTGGCAAGATCCCCCAAAAAGGAGTTTTGGTTTCCTGAATATATATCATTATAGGTTCATTGTTTAATTGTCTTAAGGAATTCTATACTCAAAACATGTTTCAAATCATTTTCATTTTTCCTATATTATTTGACAGCTGTTATTTCTTTGTATTTGTTTTGTTTGTTTATTCAACATTTCTTTGCAAAACAATCTGGCGGGCTCATTGACAGTTGACAATATCTTCAACCAACCAGACAAAATTAAATAAAAGTAATTACATGGTCGCAAAAAATATTCAAATCGTTATTCACCTGCACAAAAGTTATGAACAAGACACAAAATAAAAATTAAATGTCATCAATCGAAGGTTATTCCTCGGAGGGGATGGTGGAGAAGAAAGGAAAATCGGTAATGAAACGCGTTACATAACTGACATGAAATCAAAAGATTTTCAGTCGATTTTTAAAACATGCCAATGACGGAACGAGTCTAACATTAGTTGGTAACTGGTTCCAGAAACTCGCTGTATAAATATTAATGGACGATGTAAAAAACGAAGAGCGGTGGTTATGTTAGCCAACAATTTAGGTCAGGTAACAAACTGTTGAAAAAAATTAACGCACTTTTACAAAAAAATAATCAATAAAGAGCTGCTAAATTTAATTAAAAAATATAAAATATTCAAGTTTTTTATTTCTCTCCGTCATTCTTGACGGGTTATTGAGTGTTCTGATAACCGATAAACACTATTTAAATTAACCGTGTCACGATGTGTTTATTTAAAGTGGATTACATACATATCATGACTCCATTTCCCTGTTAGGGCAGCAGAGACGACAGGGCGCCAAACTTTCCTATCACGAGATACTTCCTTCAACTCGTGCACAACTATAAATTTTCTCATAAAGTTCATTTAGATTCTTAGTTCTTTAGTAATTTCTCAGATGACAGCGAGGTGAAAAAATATATTGAACGGTGGGCTGCAATAGGATACACAGTCAACAGACCACTAAAAACAAATACAAAAGGTAAGATCTGCTAAAATGGTATTTCGTAACAGTATATAAGTGTTGACATTGTATAAGAATGACATGTTGGCGTAGAAAATGAATTAAGTAGGATGAAAAAAAGCAGATTTCGACATATGGGTGATGAAAGACTAACTAAACAAATTTACAATGTAAGGATGACTGGAAGACAGCACAGGAGGACCGAAAAACGTATAGTTAGACAAAGTGAATCAAATTTGTAATTAAAAGAAATGGAAGGAATCTTGTGAGAAAATGTATGAGTGCGAAGGAAGTATGACATGATAGGAAAGTCAGACGTTCTGTCCTCTTTGCCAACACCAACAGGGAAATAGCGTAATGGGCGTAATTAATGATTTCCATGAATAATTAAATGATGTATACAGTACGAAGTAAGTAAAAATTAACCGCATGAGACTCAAATTCAATCGCACGAGACTCAAAAATAGCTTGAAAGTTAACATTAATACCATATTAAGAAAATCCTTCAAGAATACAGATAAATCTTGATATCGATCGGTGTTTTAAGTGGCTGACCCCATAACATGGAAAAGACTTCCTCTGAGGCAAAGGCAAACTGACGGCATGGAGACATTCAGCAAAATTTTATGCAATATTTGAGATATCTTACATTGAAACGTAAGCGCGCTAGTGTTGTATGCATTATGTTTATTTGTGTACGGTACAACCTGGACAGTTCATTGGCATGTGAAAATATATTCCAACCAACCAGAAAAGTGTTAGAGACCTTAAGGGAAAACGAGATTGGAACCATTTAAAAATAAATTGTGTCCCAACAGGAATTGAACCCATGCATCCCCGGGTTGGAAGACAGGCGTTTTACATACATATTATCACGACATCTCCCCGTCAGGATAGGCATAGAGGAAAGAGCGCCAGACTTTCCTATCTCGACACACATCCTTCGACTCTTCCATTTCCATACACATTCACATACAATTCGACAAGCGTCTTAACAACAAATATTTGGTCACTACGTGGTGCCTTGATAAAATATATAATATTAAATAAAATAAAAACGTATAAATAGGAACTATGGCTATTATTTTAGACTTCATACGTATTGTGAATAATTTCGTAAAACAATTTTAAAAAAAAAACTAAAATTTACGAAAACAAAATATTAAAAAAACTTTCGTGTCTCGAGAATTTGCCGAGCATTATAACATAACCTTGGCCACACAAAAACATTCACGCAGAAAATTCAGTGATTCCAAATATTGATTTTTTTCCGTTTAAAAAATCTTTCAGGGAAACAAGTAAAAAAAAATAAGTTTCTCTTCAGACTCCCACAGGCCAAGAAATAGCCGCGAGGTAGCAAGCAGCCGCGGATCCGGGTCGAGGCCACAACGATACTTCAAAGGTTGACCCTTCCTTTTAACGGGTTTAACTTTGTGTTGCCTGTCAAAATAATAATCCTAGTTGTGTGGACGATTAAAAGGGTTAAAATTTGAAGAGAGTTGCCCACGTAGCGAACACTGTGCTTAGCTTCGGGCGGTTCGATTTACGATACCTTGAACTAACAATAATTGGCCATATTAATTGATTTAGTATTTATATTATTATTGTGAAGACGAGAACACTTCACTAGACGAATTTCATCGTGATGATTCTGGTCTTCAATATCTTTTCCAGATTTTACATCGCATTCCTCGCCATTCCAGTTCGCAATTATGTATGGCTCAGAATGCTGGACTATGTACAGCTCCTACTCTAGGCAACTTGAAACAGCAGAAATGCGAATGCTTAGGTGGTCGGCAGGAGTATCACTGAAAGATAAAATTAAGAGCTCACGCATTCGTGGTAGTCTGGGAGTCACTGACATAAATAGTAAACGGAAAGAGCGACAGCAGAGATGGTACGGGCACATAAGACGGAGACCACCAGACCATACTGTAAATCAGGCGATGTCTGTGGATCTTCCTCGACAGCCGTCCAGAGGAAGACCAAAGAACTCCTGGATGACTCAATGCTCCAAAATCCTGCAGAGAAGGGCCTAGATGAAAGCAACACCCCGGAACCGAAGAATATACAGCCTGAGAACGAGAAGAGCCGACCCCAACAGGCTACCTAGGCAATAATGAGTTGGGGCAGTGCCAGGAAGAAGAAGATTCCTCGCCATTCCAGTTCTTCTTTTCACCTCAGTCTCGCATCGTCCATTGTTGGTAAAACTAGTCTAAGTAAATAAAGTCAGTAACCACTTCTAGGCCATGATTTACATTATTTGGTGGCAGTTTGTTACTGCGGTCTTTTATCATTAACGTGGTTTTTGACCTATTAATTTCCCGGTCTAGGAGCTTACTCTCGTGTTCCACCTTTTTAATGAGTGTGGTCAATTCTTCTTCTGATGTGACAATTTACGTCGTGTCACCTGGATATCTCAGGTTTGAGAGCTTTCTTCCGCTAATAGCAATCCCGCCGTCCCAGTTTTCAAGCGATATCCTCATAATATATTCTCCATAAAGGTTAAAAATAAAATCGGGAGAGAATGCATCCTTGGCATACATCCTTTCACGTTTGCATTACTTGTGGCCAAGGAGACAGTTTGGAGAAGCTTGTGATTACTGGAAGTGTAGAAGGACGACGTACGAGAGGATAAGTCCCAACGCGTTGGACTGACCAAGTGAGCGACGCAACTAGACTACCCTTAACAACTGCTCTTTGAACCACAGAATAAAGAGATGGGTGAAGAGGAAACGTCTCAATGTAAACATTTGTCTTATTTATTAGAAGCCAAAATGCAAACCCAGTATTCTGGCATAAGAGCTGAAAATCCCCCAGTATCTGTTTTACCGTCGTCTTTTTTATCAGCTTATTCCCAAGCCCGCTAGAAATATACGCATAGCGTGATCAAGAGATAAATTTCCCTTTCGCAGCCGGTTTACGCAACTATTGCAAATCCTAAGTAAGAAGACTTTCTGCCGAGTGCGCTGGAGCGGTGAGCCGTGCCATGTCGTTCATTGGCCGTTGATTACAAACCTTAACACAACTAAACAAAATAAACGGGCGAAACAAATCCAAAGGTTGCGCAGTCCAAGAATTTATATTGGGAGTCAACAGATGAAAATATCGTGGAAAATATTTGTTGAAAAAAGTTAGGTGGACATGCAGCGGAAAAGTGTCTTTATAGATGAGTCGCCTGGCAGATACCTCTAAGTTACAAAAATTTCCAGTCTGAACATGTTAGAGCACGTACAGAAATACCACATCGACCACGTCCAACGAATGGTCAGACGATGTTACAGTTTGATACCTCTACACTCAGTAGCATGTTAACTAGAGCTGATAGAAGACGTGTTGTTTTATCACATTCTGAAATGTTAAAAATTGAATATCACGCAGTTATCAAGCTCTAATTGACATACAACTGAGTACAATGATAACAAATTTGAACTGTAAAATCGTCTTACCATGCGATGGGAGTGACCAGCGTTGTACCTGTCCATATATGCCCTAACTTGTTCAAACCGAAAAAATTTCCACCTTAATGGTATATATGGAAGAATGAGAGATCCCAAAAAGAGTACGACACTCATTCAATAAAAGAATCGATGACTTTGAGATGTGGCGTTGGAGGCGGCTCTAGCGCATTTCATAAACTACCTCAAGAACCATTTAACGCGTTTCTCTACGCCTTGTTCAAGAAGAATCGTATGATACTTTGGGCATATAGACCAGGGATGACAGCCTTAAACGACCAATTCAGACGGGAATTGTAAATGAAAAATGCAGAAGCCGAGCACCCATCCGATGAAGTAACGCGGTGAAAAAAGCAACAAGGTGACATAAGGCAAGATATAGCTTATTATGAACCAAGAGATAGCTTATGTTTGGTGACCACGGTGATCACAATCCCCAGAACTGAGGGAACGACCAAGACGTGATAGATTATAGAAGCTATCATACTGCAGATGTTTCTCTTACCAGCATACTTACTGGATCAAACAGCGACTAAAAAAACTTTTAATGTTTTTTTTTTAATCACAATTGATATCCGTCTCCATCCCATTGATAACATTGTTAGAATTCCATATATATATTTCAGTTTTGGTGCATTTTTGTTAATCATTTTAATTTGTCTTATTGTCACAGAACAATAATGTACGTGTATTGCTATCATTCAACACCCGAAAACAACTGCATCGGTTGAATGGAACAGATTGCCACTTTGAAAAGCCCGCCACATTGTATACTGTAAATAAAAAATACTTCTTCAGACGTCTCAAATCACAGTTCATTGTTTACTAGTTGCAACCCGTGAAATATTCCCGGAAGTAAAACAAAATCTACTCGTTCATTTGTGAAAATATACATTCATAAATGTAGAATTTGTTTATATATACTCGTATATCAATTATACATCGTCCCGTTCAAAAATTGTTAGCTAGGTATTTAAAATTTGTTCAGTATCACGAACCCACCGAGATTCAAATTTCGAATTACTTTCGGAGAGAATCCAAGTTATCCTCTCTCGCTCTCTTATATTCAAAATTCAATTCTCGTATTCTTTCTTTGACGACAGCCGTCGTACGGGCTTTGGCCTATTTATATTATGATATCATTCAACGACACAAGATTTTATTTGTGGAGTACAAAATTAAACGACATTAATCTTAATCATGCACAACCACAAAATCGTACATTTAGACTGAGATATACGCAAAAGAGACCCAACCCACATTTGATCTATTTTGAGATAATTGATAAAACAAAACGCCGTTTTGTATTGATGTTGTATAAAAAAACCTTTTTAAGGACAAATTTAAATATGAAATATTGGGATGTCAGGAAAGTAATTTCGTATGAACTCCAACTTGCTTGTGTACGGTGGTTTGTCGATATTTTCCGTATCTCGGCAATCTCTCGTGTCACAGAACGCTGGTTATTTTCGACTAAATCCTTCATTTGGTCGTCATCAGTAGACATCGGCTTTCCAGAGCAAGCACCATCCTCGACTATTGTATCATCATTACGGAGTTTTTTTAAACCACATTTGACATTCACGATCACTTACTAAATCGTAGATATTGCACAATCGTAGACATCGTAAACAATCGTAGACTGGTGATACTTTTTTGATTTACGGTCGTAAAAAATGATCAAGCACCGAAAAGGTGCTTGATCATTTTGAAGGTCAAAAAAACCGTTCAAGTGATTTGCGTAAATTTAGCAGAAAAATACACTCAACTTACCTAATATTTATTACCTTTCATACCAACTATCACATTTCATAATAATATACACTCCGCACGTTTTGAATTAAGTTAGCAATGAAAATTTTGACGACCTCCGTGGCCTGGTAATAAGATACTTGTCTGCCGATCCAGAGGTTGCGGGTTCGATCCCCGCTCGAACCCAGATTTTTTAAAATTGGATTCCTGTCTGGTTAACACTTAGGGCCTATAAAAACATCTTTCTGGTTGGTTGGAAGAGTTTGCCACATGGCAATAAACTCGCCAGGTAAAATACTTTTTTTTGCCCAAATGACGTCTATTCGAAAAATACGAAACTACTTACCGCGCAACATACTGCATATATAACTTACTTGACAATTTAGCAACATACGAAATCGATTCACCTTTTTCAATATTTAAAATAAATCGAAAATAATGTTTTGTGGGTTAAGTCGTTTTTGCATTTATACATCCATATGAGCGTAAATTTTGCTGTAATCCAAAGTATTCTTTACAAAGAAAATAAATTTACATTACCATTAAGCGTCAAGACAAAATCCGAGGAAGACGTTAAAAATATTAATGAATTCAGAAGAAAGCTCGCTTTGTCTGAAGAGACTAAATATTTTATGTAGACATTCTTCAAAAACGTTGATCCACCTTTGTCCAACACAGCGATGCGCAGGCGTGCCAGGCATGACAAGTCGAGAGGAATGGAGACGCCGAGTCATCCTCCGCACCATCGGATTCGCGATCATTGATACTCCGAAACGGTTCAATTCAGGGGATTTCAACTGACAAGAGCGATCATTTTTTTCCCATCAAACTCAACTCAAATTAACTTTGACGAAGAAGTTTGGGCTACATGGCTCCTGTGTTTTACATATTTTACTTTAAGGCTCTGAATCTTAAGCATGTTACCACTATCCAAGAAAAAGGGAGAATTAATAATAACATGACGATATAGGGGATATTACGTGATTAATCGACTATCTGTATTTGTGGTGAAAAGCAGTCCATGCCACACTTGCTGCGGTTCTTGGAGAACTCGGTGTCTTATACCGAGGAGGATTTCGTTCATAGAACGCCCAATGCTGTCAAGGTGTCAGAATTTTGGGCGGAAGTAATTTAGTGCTTTGACACGACCAAACAACCTGCCCCAAAAGCGAGGACATGTGTCAGTTTTAACAACAGATGCTTTAAAAGTAAAAGATGTCAAAGTGATACAACTACGTGACAAATTTAATTATAAAGAGCAAAATTATGTCATATTAATGCTCGCATATGTTAAATTTTCTAATACTCGTATATACTCTAGAATCCATACCAATTACCGCGCATACACAACGTTAAAGATCTGGGTGTATTGTTCCACAGCAATCTCGCATTTAGTACACATATATAACTAATGCGCAATTCAGCTTACAAAACTGGAGGATTTTCTCGAAGTCGTTTGAAAGCCAAACGGTGCTCAAAACGCTGTAATTCATTGGTTCGGAGCAAACTAGAAAGCAATGCTTGCATTTGGAGCCCGCTGGGGATACTCACTCATGGTGGCGAAGACACAAAAAAAATATCTACTTGGTAAGATGCTTGATGCCACCAAAAGGTTTTAGGTTCGATTCTCGATGTTATCATATAACTGCTAGTTTCATGTATATTCTAGTGATTCTATGATCTTGGTAGATGTTACCGAAGAAAATGGTGTCTCTCGACTATGTGCATCAATATGTCACAATAACAAATGCGGGTATTTTGGGATACCATAATAATAACTAACAGTGAATATATATCATATCTCATGAATTGAGAATCCCTGCCAAACACAATGAAGCAAAGCGGATTTGCATGTCAAAGAAGATTCACAATAAGCTTTCAAAATCCAATTCTAACTTAAGATATTAAAACAAGAAAACTCTCTGAATATCATAAAGAAATGAGTTTTAATAACTTTTGAAATAACATTTTAAAATCAAGATCGTCACACCATATTTTAAAACGACATAATGCATAATAAATCAGAAAGCAATGGGATTAATTAATTGGTCTTAACATACAGACATGTAAGCCAAAATTAAACCTGGCAAATAAGGTGATGAAAATAAGATAAATTAGGTAAGAGTGGGAGCGTTGCGTAGAATGTGTGGAAAAACAATATACGGCAGAATAAGGAATGAGGACATTAGGAAATAATGCGTATGAAGCTAAGATGGTGAGCTTAAGATAAAGAAAGTAGCATCCAGATGGTTTGGCAACATAGAAAGAATGACTTACGAAAAAAAAAATCTGCACAATTATAGAAGGCACGAGAAGTTTAATGACAACCTTAAAAAAACGTGTCGCGACTAAATTAATCATATTAAAAAATGATGAGAGTGGAAAGCCATTTTAAAAGGAGAGTGAATGACGAGGTGTACGGAAGTGGACAAAGAGAAAGATGTGTGCCAGTATATAATGAAGTAGACTATTATTTTCCTCTATAGGGATATCGATCGTCCAGTTCATTACTCAGACAACTCCAAATAACCTGTTTTGAGATAATGAGAAAAGCAATATTATAATCGTCACCATAAACCAAATACTATTATTTTTTGCCCGAGTTTTATATATTTTATCAATAGATTTTATCAACATCTATTTATAAAATATATAAAACTCGGGCAAAAATGAATAGTATTTGATTTATGATGACGATTATAATATTGATTTTCTCATTATCTCAAAACAGGTTATTTGGTGTTGTCTAAGTAATGAACTGGACGATCGATATAGCGTGATGGTGAAGATGAAATTAAAGCATACCAAATAAAATAATTATTCAAAAAGAAAATAAGTGTACGGTCAGCTCATTTTCAACTCAATATTCTTATAAAAATTATCGAACATTGGCCGTTTATAACAAAACTTGTTTACGTTAGTGAGTAAAATTGATCTGAAACTGGAAAGAGAGATGAAAAGCGGCCATCATATTTCAACAAACACCCCATTATTAACCTACTAACAGACTACGGTGTAACAGCTCAGTATACCCACAAATGCCCCAGATTGATCCTCAACGATCCGCCCCCGCCAAACATCCGATTAAAAAAAGTAAAAATTCTCTAGCAAAAATGTAAGAAAATAAAATCAATTTATCATGATGTAAGAGTCAGTAGTCATTCGACTCAACACTGTCTAGACCAGCATGGTCAATGACCATTTAATAAGCAACATTCAAAACACGACACGGCGCTGAAAGCAGCCCAGCCCCACGGCCACGAAAGGTGTCCGTCCGATGGTGTCAAGCCCTCCGGCCGGGGTGGGGCCGAGGAGATACGGCGCCAGGTGACAATTTAACGCCCCCCGTTTAGAGCGATTGACGAGTTACAAATCGTCACCGAATTACTACTTCAACTTTTACGAGTTCCTTCTGCTCGGTCGATTACCGCTATTTTATATGCGGAGCCTCACCTCTCATCTCTCGAATACATTTCACAGGTAGTCCCTGAATACATCACCCAAATCGAATAATGTTTTAATACAATTAGAAATTTCATCAACAAAAATATCTTGTTTGAAAAAATGCAAAATGAACATGAAAAAATTAATGAAACGTTTGAAATGAATGCATGGACAAATGAATGTTTTAAGATGGTTTGGACATGTGGAGAGAATGAATGATGAAAGAATAACTAAGCTAGTATACAAATCAGAAATGTAAGGGTGCATGGAGGCGGTAGACCGCGGAAAACATGGCTGGACCAAATGAACCAGATTAAGACGTTAAAGTGAGAAGTGCATGACGAGATGTATTAATGTGGAGGTAGTGAAAGTTGTGTGGTTGGATAGAAAGGGGTTGTGTGTTTGGAGATCTGGTCTATCTGCCTACCCCGCAAGGGACCGGCGTAATGATATGTATGTATGTATTATACATAAAATATTCCAACTTAATTTCATTAATTTTCTTACAATGCTTTAAATGAAGTCAGTTAAAAACTTGTTTAACTTATGTAATGTTTCTCACAATAAAAGCTTTCAAGAATCTAGAAAATTGGTTACACCATAAGAAAAATATCTGTTGTTTTGTAGTACCTCTAGTAGTAGTAAAAAAATCATTCACTTTAACATCTCTCAAAAATATAAACATTACACATTGACTGCTGAATAATTTATTTTGAAATCACGACGGTGCTAAAATAATTGACCATATTTATAATTGTTAAAAAATAGTAAGTAAAAAGGGGAGAGCAGGTATAATTCATTGTCATACTCGTATAATCCTAAACACCCTTTCAGTATTGTTAGGCCACCCTGGGTTCAAATGTTTTTTGATTCATCGGAAGAAATTCGGAATTGAAGGGCGATGGATGCTTCAAGGACCTAGCAAAAGTTTATATGACAAGCTTCTTGAAAACCCATTTGCCTTGCCTTCCGACACTCCAGATACCGTAATACAGCGCCAGTAACTCGAACAACATGATCAGTGTTATTTATTTCATAGTAGAAACACCTGCTAAAACCACACGAAAACACGTTGAGTGAGAAAAATAAACCATACAAAATGGCCTTTAATTCATAGGTTAAATTCTCGTATTTTACTTATTATCGTTGATATAACACATTCAAACGAGATCGATTTTAATCATTATTATGAATTGAATGGATCTCGCATATAAACGTTTACTCGGTTGAACCTGGCAATGAATAAATTACAAGCGCTATTTAACATGTCAGTGTCAATGGAATGCATTTATTTGCATTTACTTTTCTACAATAAACTTAAATTGAATATTTTTTGAATATTACTGACGATATTTAATCTTTTTATTTTATTTAATAAAGTAATCTACAGTACAAACATTTGCCAAAGGCTTAACTAATCTAATTTAACGATGGGTGGGTGTTGAAAGAGATCTTGAATGCCTTGTTCTGCACTCATTGAAGCTTTAGGTGATCCTTGTTGTTCCACTATCCCAAACGGGTGCAGCATAATAGGTCAAGATGGGACGAATAATGGTTTTATAGAAGATCTTACTTTTGGGTGAAAGGAAGCTGCGTCGATGGAATATCAAATTGATACCCCCTATGCCCTTTCAACCCTTCTGTCTAATCTACTGTATAATTATTACTAAGCGATATTTATGAATGTGTATTACATCGCGTCTCCTCGCCTTCTTTTAGAATTCAAAATGCAACAATCGTACGCGATTTGCGAAATCGGATGAAAAGAAATACTGTGAAGTTTATATAATACAATCTTCTTAGATCCGATCAATTTAAATCGAGATGTCAAGGAAAACTGGCAGTGAATTAGTTCAACCTTCAAACTGTCGAGTCAATCAGTTTTCATGTCAAATACAAGTTTCAACCAATGTATTATTGATGAAATTCCTATAAACGCTTACTCTTTCGCTCGCATTTCCGCTCTCTAGCGATTTTGAGTAAAAATGTTAGACATTCAATTTATTTTAATGTAAAAATAACACTAGGGAATGACGAGAGCCTTGCGAGGTCAATTCTGGCAGCATATCAGAATGATAAAATATGCACAGGTCAAGCATCCATTCGATGGAGTGACCAGATGATAAAAAATAGCAAGGTGCTCATTTCCGGAGGTGTTACATAGGGCAAGAGATCGCTAGTGCTGAGAAGGATGGTTGATGACAATGCTGATCACAATTCTCACAATGGAAGGAACGAAGACATACTAATATGAAATCTAATAAATCAGGAGGGGTTGGGTTGAAAATAATATATTTAAGAATTGCTCGATTTTTTTTAGATAAATTCAAAGATAATTACTTTTTACTGAGCATAATATAGTATATAAACCATAAAAGCAGGACAAGAAAATCCGACTACTTTCCAAAAAATATATTCTTACAATGTCTATCAATCGGTTTACCAAACGTACACGTATATTGTCTTTAATTTTAGGCTGGCAGACACAACGAACGCTTTGAATGATTTTTTATACTGTGTCTTGTATCTTCTTGTACCCATCCAATAAAAAATTTGAAACGCGTTATTAAACACACCAGACCAGACATAACACACGTATACGTCAATTATTATTGCTTTTAATAATATACCGATGAAATCTTATGCATCGAAACGTAGTATTACGATATAAAGAAGTGAATAAGCGGAGTCAACGGACCAAAAACACTTTTCTTCCGTGGAAATATATCAAGTTAATAGTTTTTTCTTCATCCAGAACACAATGGACCGTTGAGAGGCTGTTTAACAGTAAACGTATCGCTCTCATCATTTCCGCGTGCAACGCACACCATACATTTGTAAGGTAGTTCTTCTTAACCATACATCATTCCTAGGCAGGTTTCGTGAATGCTCGTAAATTCCATCCTTCGTTATAAAATTGCACTGTTTTAATGCTGGCATGTGAACAAATAATAGCAGCGTGTGAACAAATATACAAATATGGTAAGTAACAAAGGCTATTTGTTGTGAAAGATGTCTTTCTCGGGTTATACCATGATGGCTGTGAGGCAAAGTCAAGCCTTCAGAATGCAGGTTTTGCTGCACAACAAAGAGATTAACGCAAATAAAAAAAAACATTTCAAATACTGGTATCTTCAAAATTAGACAGCAAGGAAAAATATCAATGAAATTTGGATACATTTTCAGAACTACGAGTATTTCGCCAAGGCGGCAGCTGTTTATTTATTACTTTTAAATTAATATACATATATTTTGATGGTCGACTTATATTATAACTACCATGACGACATGCAAAATATATGTTAATGGATATAAAATAAATAAATAAATGACTACATATAAAACGATCCAACAATCTATCCTTTTGAAACCATGGTTTAATATAATAAAAATAAATAAGATGGAAGTGTATGTCATGTGTCGTTTGCGAACGGGCCACTGCATGGTGGCTAGTCACATTTACAGAATGGGTATTTTGGATAATTCCAGCTACGAGTGTGGTCTGGATGATAAAACTATAGACCATGTATTTTTCGGTCGTCCTTTGCGAGACAGATTTGATTTACTAAAATCCAAATCTTAACCGCGTCCAATAAATATTGCGTTTCTTTTTACTTCGTGGAACTTTTCCACTTATACATCGATTGTTGAATTTTTGAAGCTTAACCAGTTGAAGCTTTAAATTGACTAGAATTTTAATTTGTTAAAAAAAATATTTTACTATGTTAACTCATATAATTGCATAATGATTTTAATTTGGTGGCACAAATCATCCTAGTTTGGGTGCATTGCCTATTTAAAAAAAAATATAAATAGTGAAACCATATATTTGACAAGGTATAGTAAAAAAATAATTTATTGGTAAAATATTATTTTTCAATACACTTGTACTAATATTTTTCGCGAAAAGTGAAAAAATTTTTTTTTTAATCGTGTCGTTGCTGGGCCACGTAGTCGAGGATCCCGTCGCCATTCCAATGTCAATTCAGTTTTTTTTTATATAAGAGAGTGTTAACTCAAAAAATGCAGTAGCTATGTACAATATTATGTTGCTATTGTAGTATGTCTCTGTGCTGACCTTAACTTCTGTGAAGAGCACGCTGATGAGGTGAGTGCACAGTCGTTTATATGTATAATTTACTAAACATAATTCAAATAATTAAGAAAAAGGTATTTTGAAAAGCAATTCCCTTAACCGCGTTGTGAGACAAGAAAAGAAATAACAGCGAAATCGCTAACACGTCATACTTATATCGACAAACAAAGTTCACACATGTACCATGGACAAAAATACTCGTGCTCGTACATATTTACTTTGTACGAAAAAAGTGATTTTATTGCGGTGGCTATAATCAACAATGTAATCACATGAGACCACCTGTAGAGCCCGGATTCAAAGAGTTAACACTTTTTTAACTAAAAAAATCTTTCATATTATCCAACGCCAGTGTTTTTTACTTTTCGTTGACTTTGTTTCTCTTCAACTGGTCGAGATCTCTGTAAATACGAGTATGTTGAAATTGAGATGCGCGTTTTTTGAGTATTGTAGGGGATTAATTATACGAGTATGTATTTATATTTTTGTAATTATTTTCAAAGATTGTTTTTTTTTTTGTGTGTGTTAGGACCTTTGATTACCTGAGCCTTGGTATGTCACCAGTTTGTACTTTATATATGGTAGGTGGTATGCATGTGTGTACTGCTTTCTGATATTTTTTGTATATGAATCATTAAATGTAACAAGTTGTATTTATATTCATGCGTACTCAAAATTATATTTGAGTATTACTCTTGTAACCATTTCTAATGGTCGATAAAAGACTGTACATTGTGATAAAACAAAATATTATACTATAATAGTTTACAACTCTTGATTCACGAATATCGATGAATAGAGATTTTAACATTTTAAGTTTTATAAGATAAAATGATTAATATGAAGGTTTATATAGGTAAAATATCTGAAATAAAATAAGTTTATAAATAATAACTGCATGTCAAATGAATTTCATCGTGGATTTATTAATTTTCAAGAAATGTGCTGTTTTCTTTCACGAAATTCCCTTATTTACGGATTGCTGGCGGAAACATATGGCATATGACATATTTTGGTTACATTATAAATTCCGTAGAAAACATTTGGATATATTATTCGATAATGAAGACAAAATTTAACCGCTGGCTGTCTGAATATTCTAAGCGTCGAACTGGTTCCATTAGCGACTTTTCTTCATTTTGAGAACTACATTATTCTTCGTTTTGAGAACTACAACCATTATAATATTTAGTTGATAGCAAAGAATTTTCTTGTTTCGTAGATATACTCGTATGTTATATGATGATAAAGCTAAATTTCTGATATAATCCACGGAGCGGAGGTTGTCGACATATTGTAGAATACAAATCTCCCATAATGACTTGATGTAACGGAGGCATTGACCTTATGAAGTGGCGTATCTTATAGAATTACTAGTTCCGTACAAAATTAACTCGAACGAACGAATTTTCTACAGATATTGATAATTACACACTCGCAAGCAATTTACTTATCAACGGGAGAGTTAAGTTGTTAATTTAAGTAGAATTATTTGTTGAAAGTAAATAGTTCAATATCAATTTAATTGAGATTGGATTAATTTTATGCACGTTTTTTTTGTCGAGCACTCAAAAATTTTATTTACAAAAAAAAGATTGACAAATTCATCTTCTTCATAATAGTTACTCTCCTCTTCGGAGGTTGGCGATCACCATTGCTATCTTGACATTCGAGGCAAGCAGCTCCGAAAAAATATATATGGCACCACAAATAACCACTTCCGCAAGTTGTTCAACCAGGAGATGAGTCTGCTTCACATATGATACATCTTCTGCTTTGAATTTTCCATCTACGATAT
The DNA here is from genome assembly GCA_949825065.1 of Odontocerum albicorne. Taxonomy (NCBI): domain Eukaryota; kingdom Metazoa; phylum Arthropoda; class Insecta; order Trichoptera; family Odontoceridae; genus Odontocerum; species Odontocerum albicorne. The sequence continues at coordinate 36,329,017 of OX463850.1, forward strand.
CACTTGAAAGATTTTCTATTTTTCTTCTCGCATTATCTCATCTCACCGGAGCGAAATCGGCGTCCCTCATGTCCCGCCCAACCACCTCGCGCCACCCGCGCTTGGGTCTTCCTCGGGACCTCTTACCAGGGACATTAAGTGTCTGCGCCCTGTTTCCTATATACTCTGGCGGTCTTCTGCTGACGTGTCCATACCATCGCAGCCTACTCTTTTGAATCTTGACAAAGATGTCGCGTACACCTAGACGGTATATTTTATTCAAATAACTAAAAAATCTATTTCAAAGCCCTTGCGTTGACAAGTAGTTAAAAAACTTCCGTTACTGTGTAATCCGTACGAGATACGAGATAGTTCAAACATTACGCAAATAGGCTTTTCTGAATAATTGTTAAGTTGCCATTAGATACAAGCAAATCGATTTTCATTAAATCGAATCTTGTTATTGCTGTCAATCATTTAAGAGTATCAGAGAAAACCTTGGAAATATTCCGAGTTGCCGTGCTGGGGCCACTAAGCCGATTACAGTCGAAGAAATTGAAATAAATGCCGATTCAATAAAAAATATTACCTTTCCTTTAACCCGGCGATTCCCAACAGAGGTGATATAGTCCCCTGGGGATCGATAATAATTTTTAGGGGGCGTTGACGTGAACAGTAAGAATTATTAGGGAGTCTTCAAATGGGTAATTATGATTTTTATTAAAAATTGCAGTAATAAAAAAAATTATGTCTGACTAGATAGTTCAATTAACACGATTCGTCCTCACTATTGCAAAAAATGTTTAAAAATTAAAAATATCGAATATATGGTTTTCAGTTACTCGATGAGATTGTATATGATATATAGGATTTCCCAATAAGAGCGCCGAAGAAAATAAAATTCGCGCCATTTTTTTATAAGGTTGGCAGCTCTAAAAGTGCATATGTGCCATCTGTCAATCTTGCGATTAGTAAATATGGAACGCTCCACTAAAGAACAACGCGTTTTTATTGGTAAAACTCATTATAAAAATGGGGAAAGTTTTGCTGAAACAGTTCGTAAACTTCGTGGAATTTTCGGTCGAAATAATGATCCAAATGAGTAATCAATTCGAAGATCAATTAAAAAAATTGAGGTAACTGGTTCGATTCTGGACAACAAGTCACCCACCCATGCGTCCTCGTAGCGGGCGTTCACGTTCACATGGCCGCAGTGAGAGAAAGTGTTACTGAAACTCCAGGGACATCAATTCGTCATCGTTCACAAGAATTAGACGTTTCAAGAAGCACCTTACAGCGAATTCTCGCGAAAGATCTGGATATGCATGCCTACAAGTTCCGACTGACCCAAAAACTCAAACTAAATCCGGCGCTCTTATTGGGACACCTATATATGAATAGAATATAAAACAGAATGTAAAAAAAACTTCAAATAATACATATGACTTCGTAGCATAACAAATAGATCAACATTTTAGTCGGAGTGTTGTTGAACGTGTTATTTTACCTTTTTCACGTTGAAGGAACTAAGAATATTTAATATTATATTGGGGGTCTTTGAGTGAACATAAAATGCTTCATGGGTCGGTCAAAACATGGTTAGACCTTCCATTTAATATTCTCCCTTTAGTGTTCTTCCTAGAATTAACTGAGAATTAAATGTTAAGTGAATATTATAATTTTATTTGCGTAATGATCATATAATTTGATACTTATGGAAATTTAATGTCGATGAAATTTTTGACGATCAAATTATTTCCTGAATCAAAGAAGAAACAATGAAGAAAATCAAAGAGAAAAATATTTTCGATTATTCCTAAAAACATTACTAAGGGTCGTTATGGTATAAGTATACACGTGGAGTTAGAATCTCATCATCATCAACATGACATGTCTCTATTGGTCGTCATGGTATAAGTATACACGTGGAGTTGGAATCTCATCATCATCAACATGACATGTCTCTATTGGTCGTCATGGTATAAGTATACACGTGGAGTTGGAATCTCATCATCATCAACATGACATGTCTCTATTGGTCGTCATGGTATAAGTATACACGTGGAGTTGGAATCTCATCATCATCAACATGACATGTCTCTATTGGTCGTCATGGTATAAGTATACACGTGGAGTTAGCCATTTTCGATGATAAATATTTGTTTTTACTTGTCTGTCTCAAAACTTAAGTAGCAACCCTCGTACCAACTACAGGATGCGTCGCCCATGTGAACAGAACTAACGAGATCCCATGAAGTGGACTTCACTTGACACTGACGTATATTTCTTTATATATATATCATAGGAATTCACAGACACTATTCAACAAGAAAAAGACAAGTCAAGGAACTGATTAACGCTCTTATGTTTTGTCGTTAGGGCAATTTTCTCCGGTGAAAATTTTGTGAATCTTAAAAAGTTGGACGTGTGACCATCGGGAGTAAGAACTTATCTATAAAAGAAGTAATTATTGATCTCTATTATTCAAAGGCTATGCCGATATTTCGTAGTCAATTTCTCTATCGATAAAACATGTCTCACGAATGAGTGAGTGGTAACAAAAAACTGTTATCCAAGACACCACGCCATTTACGCCGGTTTTTACATGAAAAACAATTCGCCTGAAATATATTATCCACGAAAATGGATATTTATTGGATGGTTATTACGAAAGTGACACACAAAATCTCTAATATCAAGTTTCCAGTACATGTATTTCTAAATTATATGAAATTCTCATTCTGTCTCGGGTCTGTGTTTCATACTTATATTCGCAGGATTGTATACATTTGTTACTAAGAAACGCGCTATATACTCGTACAGTCTTATCATATATGTTTTATTTGTCCCCACAACACTGTGGATTATGTAAATTATTCAACTTTTCCCCCTATTATATTATACACTTTATTGTTATCGATATCGGTTATATTATTAAGAGTCAAATAAAAAGACAGTTTTATTTTCGTATTCTTCTAGATCTGTTAAGGAAAAGTTCAAACTGAGCTTATTTATCAATGTTCAATAAGGTACCAAGTATGTATTATACTATATATGCATAGCATACACACTGATACACCTTTCAAAATAGTTCCCATAGGATAAAATACACTTTGGCCAACGCTGTTTCCAATCGGCAAAAACATTTGTGGAATGCACTTTTTGGCAGAGCCTTTAGCTCACTCAGCGATTTTGCCTTTATCTCCTCTATGGTCGCTAAATGTTGTCGTTTCAATATTCTCTACATCTTTGAGAACAGGAAAAAGTCGCAGGGGGCTATATCTGATAAATACGGTAGTTGCGACATCACGACAGTTATGGTTTTGGCCAAAAATGCACGAATTATTAGTGAAGTGTAAGCCGGTGCATTATCGTGGTGCAAAATTCACGAGTTGTTTTCCCACAATTCTCATCGTTTTATTCGGATTGCCTCACGCAAATGGCGTAAAACGTTAAAAAAATATTATAAAACCGCGATCGTGCCAAAATGCGTTGTTAAAACTTCCCATCCAATATGGCTGAAAATTTAAATGTGTGTTACATCACACAGACAGTGTCGCCAACGAAAGAAAAAAGACCGCGAAATTGAAAACTTATCATTATTTGTTTATCAACCCTCGTATTTCTTTTGTTGATATATCGAAGCTAGTGAGTACTTGTTGAATAAACTGGAGATACTACAAAATGTTAATGTTCGGTTTATTTTTAGTATAACATAATATGATCATATATCCGAATATCGTGCCTCCAATAGTTTGTAATAAGACAGCGAAAAAATCTCGACGATTTCACGACCCTCACTGAAAAGTTGAACATCCAACCGTCTCGTAAATATCTGCGTGAAACGTTCATTTTCTTTCTGAGCATGGAAACTTTTCGTCTGATCTGGTCACGGTAAGAATCCTTTGTAAAACAACGAATTACACATTATATTTCGCGGTTCACTCGGCTCGACTTTGGAACGATATTTCTGGTACAATCAAGTGGTGCTTCATCCTTATTGACAATTAACAATAAACTACAGAAGCATTATATCAAAATGCTCCTCGACCTTAGCTCCCACATAATTCCCATTCTAATCTTAAGTTTCCTTGATGTTTATCTTTTGTTTCAATTTTAGTTACCAAACATTGTTTTCAAACAGTAATTTTAAGACGCAAACGATATTAAATCACAACAATAATGAAACAAAAGCTGCTTTATAAATCAGCCAGATGTACGAGTATTTGCATGAAATGTTAATTAAATAAATGTCGAAAATAATATCTCGACATATTTGTATACCTTTAATATAACGTGAACTTTTAATATCAACTATTATATATTCCAGTCAGCTATCGGACGGTCTCCAGAAATATTCTAGGAGGCGCTCATTTTACCTTTAAACAATTGTCAGGACATAAAACCTATAAGCCGAAACAATCATTTTCGCAGACTCAATATGTATATATTATTGAAGAATGAATAGAAGAAAGACTAAAACAAATACACAGTGCTGCAAATATGAGTAAAAGGCGTGATAGAGGAAAACCAAAGAAATAATGGTTGGACCGAGTGTATGAAATTTTGTAAGAAAGAAATGTAAAAGTCAGAGAAAAAATAAGAACTGTACGGATGTAGAAACCGAACCCATCGTCGATACGAATTTCCCTTTCCACACAAAAGATCAGCCTCCTGGGACAACTCATCTACGTGCTGACATCCCAGCGGAGGTTCTCAAATGCCGATACTGCGCTCCCGTGAAGTCAATGCTCACCCACGAGGGACGAATATCTTCAAATACTTATCAATAATAAAACAACTGATAGTAAGAAAGACAGGATCTGTTGTTATTTTGACTACGACAATCTTTTAGTACCAGTGACCAAGTGAAACGTAGATGTGTAACGAGACTGAGCCAAACAAATGCAGTAGAAATGTGTGCACTTAAAAAAATACATGGAGTGACAATGTATGACAGAATACGGAATGAAATTATTAGGGACGATAAATTATTGTTGTTACACTTTTAAAGTCTTCTTGTCATATACATATTATTTAATGTTATTGGGTTAAGCCTGTTCCCAAAATAAAATTCGTCACGCGTAACGAAGGAATGAAGAAATGAAGAAATACTAACAAAACAAACAATGTGAGTAGAAGGCATAGTAGAGGAAACCCAAGGAAAGTATGGTTGGATTAAGTGTACGATATTTTGAAAGAAGGAAAGTCAGAGAAATCGCAGGAGTTGTATGAATGTAGAAGAGGCGAAAGATGTGTGCCGTGATAGAAAAGTCTGGTGCTATCTCTCCTTTTTGCCTACCTTTATAGGTGGACTGCGTGATATATTTTGTTAAAACCAAGTATATACCATACTAAATAGACTTGAGATGGCAGAATATAGATTTTATTAATAAATACATTTTTAAAATACCGCTATTGCATTTCCTGAAAAAAACATAATCGGAATTCAGTACTTGAAAAGATTTTAAATAATATATCCGATATGATTACATACAACTATTGTATAAGCGAAAGCTTCGTATATATATTATACACGAAGCTTTCATGGAGAATAAGAACATACCCAAGAAACCGCGAAGTCGGTGAAGGCCAGGCCTTGTCATGAATATTTCAGAGGCAGCGTGAATAAGCTAGCAGGAAGAACATATAATGCGTTCTTCCACTTCGCTGCAGCACATTGCCGGAAAAAGTGTTTATACCATAAACCGACACATTCATCTTTCTATGAATGCTAACATAAAGGTGTTATAAATTTGCCAAGAAAATCCTTCAAAATGTTTAGGCCGAGGCCATACCAAAACGCTTCGTTAGTTGCTAAGCTAGATTTTACGTGACTCATATACTAGGTGACTTCATACCTGGCCACACCAAAGTACTACGCACAAATTCATTTGATAGTTGGGAGCGGTTGAGTCAACACCGGATGTCACTCTATAAACTAACCAATTTCCTTCCAAAGTGATTTTATTACAGGTACATTTTTCTATAATTTGCTCGATGGGTTCCACAAAGGTTCCCTTTTATACTCAGCTGTAATTAAAACTTCCGCCATCTTGCAAATTAACCAACGCGTCTGTTCGCTAGGAGATTCACTCGATGACTAATCGTCATGCAACGTGGCGCGAAGCGTGCAGTGTGGCCACTGCGATAGTATGCGGTACGTTGGTTCGCTAGGATATGTCGCCTAACTCGCAACATAGCTCTAAGCATCAAGCGAGGCTCTTTCCAGTGTGGCCGAGGCCTTACGGTTTATTATCGATACCGTTATACGAACCTGCACACAGAAATGGATTTACAACTTGTGTATCGAATTGACATTTGCGAAATGCAATATCACTAAATGTAATGTTGAAATCTTAAAAATTCGTCTTCTTACTGAAATGGATGAGCGCGTCCTTTCTCTGCCTTATCCCATACATCGTATATATATGGAACTGAGGTGCATCGCCGCGCCGTAACGTCCAGGACTTACTCTCCTCGAATAACACAGGCATTTTCCGCCTAGTATTCGTGGATACAAGGATAGGTGTGGCCGGTGAGTTGGCTGGCTGTTGCAACGGTTCACTCAACTAAAGAAATGATAAAAGGAAAGAAATACTCCACGGCACAGATTTGCTTTCTAACAGAATTAACAATGAAAAAGCGAGGGGATCCTCGACTACGAGGCCCAGGATTGACGATAACGACGGTATGAGGAACTCGATCAGCGCCACGAAAGTAGCTTTATTATTTTTAAATGTGTTTTTTTTTTCACTAAATCAACCGCAAACATTATACAATTACTGTGCATAATAGTGTGCCGGTGGCAACCTTGATATAGGAAAGCAAAACTTGAGCATTGGAAAGGAGATAAGAGCAAAATAAAAGCGGTAGAAATACGGGTTTCGCATAGAATATCTGGCGTAACAATGTTTGATAGAGTAAGGATTGATTTGATAGAGAAAGAATTGATTTGATAGAGTAAGAATTGATTTGATAAAGGATATTTTTGTTCGAGATGGGTTCGAGAAGTAGAACAAGAAAGAAATCTTCAGACTGTTTAACCACATTGAGATAATGAGTTCCGAAAGACATACGATACATATATCTCTGAAATGAATGGAGGGTAAGGAAGACGAAGACCAAAGAAAGAGTTGAACAAATAGTTGATAATTTTAACTGGTGGAAAGGTGAGGAATACGAGAAAAAGGAGAGCATGTGTTACGAGATATATGGATGTGGACGAGGCGATTATGTCCTTTCTGGGTATCCCAAAAGGGACATAGAGTTATGGTGTATATTTAATATTTATAAATATAAACTTTCAAACTTCCAAATATGTTTAAGTTATTCTTTTGTAGTTTATTTACTTATATACAGTGCAAAATATGGCGTTGAAATTGTAAAATATTACAATTTCCTAAAACCAAGCATGTACATACATACATCAAAGTCGTATGCATCAAAGTCGGCACCAAAATACTGTTGTGGGCTATCATCACCTTAGCAGATTTTGATACTATCGAGTACATATGTTTTAGTGCCCTGTTGACTTTATATCTTATCGCTACACGACGTTCGATACCCCTCTTGACTTTTCCGTTATCAGAGAAAATACTACCCAAATAGCTGAATGCCTCAACTTGCTTTAATCTTCCCTTTACATCAATATACTTATTCCGCAGAATATCGGGTATTTACTATAAGACACTCGTATGTATCGGGGAATTACTAACTATACTTGCATAATAATTTCGAAATTTACAAATTTTAGTATTACACTCGATAGAAACAGTCCATACTGAAAATACAGGAAAAAAAAACTCGGCAATTATCAGTTTCAAGTGTTCAGTAAAATGAGAGATTTTAGTAGCAAATGCCAAAAAAAACGCCTGCTCATATTACGATTTGAAAAATGACGGAACATTAATAACAAAATTTCATACAAATCAGCGACACCATCTGAGACTGTCAATCGATTAAAGCAGCATAAAGCGGTCGCGTCAAATTAAGATCCAATCATGATTTCATCTTTGAAAGTGTAACAACAGTTTTAACGCCGTAACACGAACACTTGTATGAGAAGCAGACCAGAAACTTTACTAAAAAATCAATTTAAATTGCTAAGAAACTAACCAACGGTCGGCATCTATGACCTAATGGTAAGAATGCTCACTAGTTATTAATTCATTTGGTATTTTATGTTGAACAACTCCATTTTTTAAAATAATGATTTAACACTTAAATCTGAAAAAAATCTCACAATTAACTTAAATTAAAGTGGCAGGGATGTTTCGCTTTACAAAAGCACTGTCGAACTGTACTTAATGCGTCATTTACCAAGCTTATATATTGGGTATTAACATAAGTTGTGTCCGTTTTTTTCCAATTTAAAAATGTGAACCAAAAGTAAAACAAAATGGTAAATGTTATACGTCATTCGAAAGAAAATTTTCTGCTCTACACGATATTGTGTTTGCTTTTACGTTAAATATATTATTTTATTTGATTACAAGCCTTCAAAATGGAATGTCAAGTAGACGAAAGTGAGCATTTTCGACACCTTCTTCTGTTCGCGTTCAATCGAGGAAATAAAGCTGCCAAAGCTGCTCGCGATATTTGCGAAGAATACGGTGAAGATGCTATGAATTAAAGGACAGCTCGTCGATGGTTTTTTGCATTTCAAGGACGGTAATTTCGACCTCAAAGACATGGAGCGTTCCGGACGACCAGTGGACTTCGATGAGGACCGCTTAAACTATATTATTCATGAAGATCCCCTTCAAACATTTTTCATCACCATTTTTTTTAAGTCGATAATTCTAACATGTTGAAACCACCAGCTTTTGAACGACCAACTATCATAAATCTTGAATACTGCGATACCATCTTCATCCAATTTTTATGTAAAACAAGATGAAAAAGACATTGTAAACAAGTCTTGTTTGCGCTCCCCTGAAGATGAGGTGAAAGCCTTGAAACCGGTAGGGTTATACCGTCATAAAAAAGTGGAATAAACAGTGTTTGTTAAAAATAAATTACAATGTCTTTAAACCTCCACAACGTTAATGCCTTAACTATAAACAACATATGAAAAAGACAAATTTAGTTAAAAGGGATCAAAAAACAAATAGTTGGATTTTTTTCCTTCTTAAGCCAAAAAGGGTTTTCAGTGATGTTTGTGGCTGTCAAAAAAGTTTTAGTAATTCTTAAAACTTGACGGAATACTTTAATTTTCAGACTTTATTTTATAAAGCAATACATCGATTGATTTATATGACGCGAAGAAGTGTCGATTTAACTCTTGATACAGGAAACACCGACAACTTCTTGCGCCACCAAATGAAAATAAAACTTAAATTTCGACAGTAAATCGCTCACAATACACAGAATTTAACCTTTGTGACTTTGAACGCGGTTTATTAGCACCGAAAATGACTCAAGAGTACTCATGTTTAGAACGTAAAAGTGAGTAACTTATTAAACATATTCATCTAGCGCATAGTTTCCCAAAGTGAGCGCTACCACCCCCCCCCCCCGCCCCCTATGAACGCTGGAGAAATCTGGGGAGTGTCGCTGGCTTCAGGAGCGTTGAGGAGCAAGTAGGCAAAATAAGAGTACGTTAAAAATATTTGTTTGCCTAAACATTTTTAAGAGAACACTTATCTACTTGACTATACAGACACACAGCCATGCATCGTCGAAAGAATCATACATTTCAACTGTTCGCACATGTTGAACAAACGATAGTATTAAGTAAAGATCGTTTATTTTCCAAAGAAAAGTTGAATCCAAGCAAACAAATTACACACATATAGCTACATAAATATTTTGGTGGAAAAAAAACAGAAACGATCTCATTATTAGTTGAGATATAGTATAGCCGAGGGATGGCGCTGAAAAAAAAATGATCTTTGAAAAAGAGGCGGTCAGCCAAATAAGTTTGGGAAACTCTGATCTAGTTTCATGTGTCTGCGCACGTACTCACGCCTGTATTAACACACGAAATTGCTTCCGCAAATCGCATGTAAAAAAATAATTACAACCCCAAACAATTCTCCCTGAATGACTTGAACCTGACCACGCCAACTCGGAATTAATTTCATCGATTTCTCACTTCGTATAGCGTCAATGCATTGAAATGTCATATTTTCTGTTAAATTTTGTTGGAATCTGAACAAGAGTATGAAAACGCTTTCTCATAGTATGTTTTTTTGTAAATAAAGATCGTTGTGGACTTCAAGAACGCAGTCCTTCTATTTGTTTGAAACCGAATATGCCTTAAAGTGTTTTATTTTTCTTAACAATTCCCCTTTATTCTTCTCCATTCCCTGCTGTCCTTGACGTTGTTATATTTATATCAATGGCATCCTTACAACGACCACTACGTCCTAGATGGTAAGACGCCTTTCTTTCAGCCTGAGGGTTGGGGGTTCTATTCCCGTTGGCATCCATTTATCCAAATAATGTTCCAGTCTGGATGTATAAAACAAAAAAGAGTTCTAAATAATGTTTCAGTATGGTTTTCACTTAAGGCCTCCTTAACATATTTCTATTTGATTGAAAGAGACTGCCACATTACAATAAGGCCTCCAGGTCGTATTTTATACAAGGTAGAGTAATATGATCCTTGATTTGAACAACACCTCACCGATAGGTAATGTTTTCTCCTCCTTTTGCATGTTTCCTAGAACAATAAATATCTCCAGACTTGAAGGACCTCTCGTAGTCTGCATTGTTGGGCCTCGTAGTCGAGAATCCCCTCACCACTCCAACACCAATCTTGAGCTGCTCCTCCACGCCGATCATGTACATTGACGAACATGACGTACTATACCTATACGCCCGAATAATTATAGGATGCGCCTTGAAAAAACACAAGGAAGTATTTAGTAAATGGTTAACTCCTGCAGTATATTGTTCTGTATTCAGTTCATGCCTCCTTTAGCAATCGTCGCCAGCATCACATAATGTGCCTTAACTAACTCTAAATACGAAACAGCAATAACGAGCGTTTCCTGCAAATGGTTCGTGTTTATGGATTAAACTTAGGTAAGCCATGATTCCAACCCCAGAGATGACAACCAACAGAATAAATGTACAATTATAGGCATGCAGAAATACGGTACATGCAAGGTGCAAGAAATTAAGAAGAATATAAAGAAAAAAGGCAGAGTAACAGAATGTTTATATCCACCCTGCAGTAATATACTATGTAATGATGAATTTCAAACTACAATAGTAATAAATAAAAAATTGTAAATGCTACCACTGATTTACACAAAATGGAAGTATTGTATAACACATGGTTTGTTGGAAATAAAAACACTAGACCAATGTTATTATTTTTTAGAATTTCTTTAGACGGGGATTTGTTATTGATAATATAGATTAACATTATCAAATATCCCAAACAAATTTATTTTAAAATTGTTTTAAATTTGGACAGTGCCTAAATGTGAAAAAATGAAGGACTAAAAAGCAGGAGCGAGAAACCTAAAGCCTTTTTTTTTAACCTGGCGAGTTTATTGCCATGGGGCAATCTCTTCCAACCAACCAGAAAGATGTTTTATAGGCCCTGAGTGTTAACCAGACTGGAATCTTATTTTTTTTAAATCTGGGTTCCAGCGGGGATCGAACCCGCAACCTCCGGATCGGCAGACAAGTGTCTTACCACCAGGCCACGGAGGTCGTCAGCCTTATAGGCCATTAAGTGCCGCCTTTTGTATTAATCCGTATTTTACAAAAAAAATCCTTATATTTTTTTACTAATACGTTTTTTACTATTTTTATTTTAATCTTAAAATTAACATGTTTAAAATGCCAAAAAGTAAAATTAAATTAAATGAAACAATACTCCCAGACTAAATCTGGGTTCCAGCGGGGATCGAACCCGCGACCTTCGGATCGGCAGACAAGTGTCTTACCACCAGGCCACGGAGGTCGTCAGCCTTATAGGCCATTAAGTGCCGCCTTTTGTATTAATCCGTATTTTACAGAAAAAAATTCTTTTATTTTTTTATTAATACGTTTTTTTTTCGTCTTTTACTATTTTTATTTTAATCTTAAAATTAACATGTTTAAAATACCAAAAAGTAAAAAACAAAAAAAAATTAATCTGAACACAAATTGAACATTAGTAAGTCATACGGGCTACTTTGGCTCATCATTTTACCATAGCATGTGTCAATTTTTATTACGTCAAAATAAATCATTACGAAAATAAATCGCTGAAACGTAGGAAATAAAACTAATTTGTCGATAAACTAACTAATCCTCGACACAATTATACACCACATTTAAATTTTTTCCATTTTTTAGTCGGTACATAATAGTTAAATTTTACCAAAATAAAAAACAATTTAAAATGCATCTAATTTGAGTTTCTTGAATGCGGCCTTATTAGTTTACAGCTAACTTAATACGGCCTTCGAACATGAAAAGGTTCCCGGACCACTGGACTATACGAACAATTTGATTATATATACACCGAAAAATGGTTTAATTTAAAAATCTTGTACAGCGATAAATGATTACTAAATAACAATTATCCAAATTATATAATATAATAAACTAACCAAAAGGCAAACCAAGACGATATATTTAAAATTAAAGAAAAAAAAGAGTTGTTTAAACATCCATTGTCCTAGAACACATACACATTCTCTCTCTATCGAGGTTTGTATAAGAAAACTAAATTGTTATTTATAAAAAAAAACACCGGATTTCAATAACTAAAGTCTGCTTCATTCCGTTTTCTACCGCTAGACAATCTCAGTGAGATGCGATCCTATTTTATACTAACACAGTGTATTAAAAAGTCTGTCAAGCACTCAAAGCGCCCTGTCAACGAAAATTCCCGCAGCTCGACTTACAAAGTTATTATTCTCCATTATAATTGAACTCTGCAAATATTAGAATAGTTTCGCGTAATATTTCTTATGTAAAACAAGTATTAACTATGTGAACGTGTGGATATTTTGATAACCCTGCGTAATCGATGAATCTAAAGATACAGTTAAAAATGACACACGATTATATACAAATATATTCTTATAGTGATAAATATTAATGATAATAATATCACATATATTTTGAATATGATGACGTTGCTTTTAAACAATTTATCATATAATATGTTTACACACCTTATATGTTATCTGTGACTCGTAGCCGAAAATATGTTCACTAATATCACATTGTCACCACACCTTCAATTCAAATTAAATTCTTGAGTTTCTACTTTAAATTGGCCAGTCATGTCGTAATGATATCTGAGAACTTAAAACGGAGAAAATACTATTTCTACTCAAAAGTAAGGATATCAAGAATTTATAGTGAAAGATTTTTTAAATTAATGACACATTATTAAGACACCACCCTAGCTAGTCGTCTAAAAAATACAAATTTTCTACTAATATGTAATCTCCGTCATGAAATAAAAAGAAATAACGACTACAATAATGAAAAGAAGTTGCAATATCAAACTCCATTTTGATTGAACAGGCTCAGAATCAAGAAATGGTTTGAACATGTTTTCGTTACTATGTGACGAAGCATCAATTGCCTGTTTGTTGAAATTTGAACGATATTCTAAACCAAAGATTCCTAAAGTGGTATGTATGGACCCCCAAGGATCGATTTCGACTTGCAGGGAGTCTATGTCAGCGAGAAAAGAAATTGGGGGTGCACGAGATGTAAATGGGGGTCCACGTGAGCGGATCCCATTTAGGCAGATCATCAATATTTAGGCGTTCCGTAAATGTCTTATTACACCTAACACAGATTGTGTGTACATAATACTTATATTAGACATAGAAAATACTTATATAAAGAAAGCGAAAGCAAATCATTGAACGTGGAGATTTAAGACTATTTTCCTCACTAATTTGAAGCCAAATATTGAATCATTGATATCAGAGCACCAGGTTCATCGCTCTCATTAACAGTATTAATTGTGTATTAATTTTATGTAAGAATTTTACTAGGTTTTGATTTGATTCGTTCCAAAGCCAAATATTTAGTTGCATTTTGTGTCTTTTAAATAAAGTTATGAATAAAAATTGTACATGTTTTTCTGCTGTTACAATTGTCCACTCTACAAAAAACCTTATCAAGGTGAACAGCACTGTGTCAGCTGTCAAAAACACATTTGAAGTTAATAAGTTTAGGAAACTTCAATATTAGGCAGGCAGGAGGTCTACGGAAAACAAAAAAATCGGCAAGTGGTCTACGGGGCGAAAAAGTTTGGGAAACTATGTTCTAAACCGTAACGAATACCTGCCTATGTACTAAAATAAACTTTCTATATTGCTTTAAAATTTTAGATTTACAGATACACTGAACTAAGAATACATCGAAAAGCTTTTATCAAGCGATTCAATATTTGCAGAAGATACCATATATTAATCATTAAAAGAGGAACGGATGAAATAACTTAGTATCGACATAGAAGGCAATAAACAACTACCACAACCTTTTCCTGAGATGAATGTTATCATTTAAACGAATAAACATTTTTTTTTTAGAATTTTAAGACAAACAGAACAATTTATATTCACAATACTGGTAAAATCCATTGAATAACTCGAAATCTGAAATCAATTTAGTAATTAAAAATGATCGAATACTGCAAAACAAGCTACGTTTAGCTCAGGCTTCTGAACCATATTCTGTTGCCTGGCTAGTCCACTTACAGAATTAGCAGGGAGGAGCAAGGTCTGAATGAATGTGATGCAATGCAAGTAGCCGGCCTGAACGAGTAGACACGCACGTGTTGATTAATTAGTATTAAAATAATTAGTTGTAAGAATTGTTATCTAGATATAATTTAGTGTGTAGGTGTTCACTATTTATAAGGCATTAAATATTAAGATTATTAAAAATAAAAATGACAAGTAGGAAATTAAAATTATGTAAGTTAATTATGAAAATAATAAACTTCCTGCTCGGTATCCCACGGCGGAGCTTTTCAGAGAGTATCATGTTCTGAACATAGCAAATTTACACCCAAATCCATTCTCTGGCACTACCATCGAGAGGGGAGGATGCAAACTCAGCAGACACACATGACACGCATGGCAACTAATGAAATGTTCACCATCCCTAGAGTTAAAACCTCTTTTGCCCAAAGGCAATATGCTTATTTGGCTCCCATTACATACAATGGCGTGCCGACTTCAATAAAGGTAAAGGTAGGAAAACCATTTAGACAGTCGACCGGAGCATGGTTGTTATTGCGACAGGATTTTGAGTACTTGGGCTTTCATGATGAATGACGAGTGGAACGGATTTATGTGAGCTCGTGAGTGTGGGTCTCTTCTTGTTGTTTTAATTTTGGTTGTTTTTGTATTTGTGTTTCTGTGTGTTTTTCTTTTTTTTTTTGTTTTAAGTTTGTTTTAATTTTAATTCTTATGATTGTGTGCGGTATATTGTGGGATGAATATTTTTGGTATTTCTGGAGTGATAATGTGTGAGGAGTTGAGTTTCGCAAGATGTTTCCAGTTGTAGTTGAGTGTCACTGTTTGTCAGGTTGATGAGAGCGTGCAACGGGGTTTTTTTGTGTAATCAAAAATCGGAAAGAAGTATCGATTTATTTTTTCATGCTAAATATCCTCAGTGAGATACAGGCAAAAGCCTAGTTTACTGGGGATACGACAAATGAAAGGCAACAAACCTAAATCCATTAAAATTATATGTCCAAATCAAATTATCTGTTGTTTTTTCTCAAATTGTGTATATTTCTTGTCATGTGTAATAATAAATAATAAATAAATAAAATAATCAAATTGTCTTTGGGAAATCTGTCTCATGGATCACTGTATGAAATAAATAAAAAAACAAGCTAGTCTGCTTAAATGCATTGGTTTTCAATTTGTTTTGAAATCGGAGAAAAAGAGCTCTGCAAATATAATATTTATGTATTCTGCTATAAATAATCCGATTATTATTGTTTTATTTGATGGATTTCTGTTGTATTTTAAAAGAAAATCAAATCAGTCGAACGAGGAAAAAACTCTCGTTATTTATTATTTCGCGAAAAAAACGTTGACATACGTTAATATACAATGACGTATAGATTCAATTCGGGTATTTTATTTTCCGCGAAAACCTTTCAAAAGGGAACACTTTTGACAAGGGAAGGCTTTAAACGGAATTCCACTCGCGGTATTTGGCAAAGCGACACATTGTCGGGAACCAGGTGAGATGAAAGTTTTATTTATTTACATACGAGTATACTCGTATCTCTTCGAAAAAAGAGAGCAGTTGGAGTTGGTATTCAAATCTTGATTTAATGCTAACTTACTCGTATTTATACGAACTATGATAATTAGAAGATTTGTCGTTTCCTCGTATATTTAAAAGAATCGTTTTTGATGTGGTGATATATTTCGAGCAATTTATCTATTAATACATTAAAAATAATTTATAATAATATCGTATACAACCTCTAATATTGCTGATCAACAAAACAACAAAAAAATCCAGCAAAGAAGACTAAAATAGAATAAACACGTAAGTTGGTGTCCGTATTTTACAGGACAACTCAATCAAGGGGTATTCAATAAGCTTTTAATAGATTGTCAGCAAAGGAATTTCGTATAGTTGCCGTTAAGATAAAATTTTCGTTGCTTAACATACCTTCAAGGAAACAAGCCAAACGGAACACTTAATATTATATACAACAACCGCGTAGTATTAACAGTACCAAAAATGACAATACATAATAGTTTGTTAACGTTCAGCATAATGTATGAAAGTGGAACTAGGACTTGGCAGAAGAAGGATAAGAGTAAGATTAATGCTGTGCAGATAATTAGGAAAATTTGTGGAGTGTCAATGTTTCAAAAAAAGCTGAATGAAGACATCAGAAATGAATTCATGGATAAAAAGGATGTTTAAGTAATGAAAAAGATGGTTTGGATAGGCGGAGAGAATGAATGCTGAAAGAATGACTAAGCGAGTATACAAGTCAAAAGTGCAAGTTGTGCGTAGAAGAGGTAGACCGAGGAAAACGTGATTGGACCGAATGTATCAGATTTTGAAAGGAGGTAAAGTGAGAAGTACGAATAATAGAAGATGTATGATATGTATGAATGTGGATGAAGTTGTGTGATTGGATAGAAAAGTTTGGAGATCTGTTCTCTCTGCCTACCCTGCAATGGATACGGTGTGATGAGATACATGTATGCATCATACATTTCTTATGGCACTTGCCAAAATTCCCATAGTAAAATATATACACCAGTGTTGTTTACAATGTAATCATTTTTTAAGTCCACGCCATAAATTCAACCATTGTTACAACACAAAATATAAATATTATCATTATATTTTCCCGTACCATTGGAGTAACACAATATCTTATAATTCATCATCCACAAATACACATATGAAAAATTAATCGGACCATTTCTTGCAAAAGGGAATCGTAAAATCGTTTTCAGTTCATTTGGCACAATTTTACAAAATTTTCAGTGCTGTGTCAAATTTGTTTTAACATCTTAATTTTGATTCAGATTACAAAAAAAAACAACAGGTGAAAATTTTACGAAACGCTGCTCTCGAAAAAAATCTGCGAATAATCGTTGAGTCCAGGTTTCAGTCTAGTTTTACTTTCACTATGACTAACACTTAGAATTGTCGACAGTTAGTAAGAAATTGATGACCCTCGTAGTCTATAAGTAGGAATTTGTATACCCCCCCCCCTATTGTAGCCAACAAAATGTTTCAGACAAACACCCTTCTTGTTAATAATTGCCAAATGGCTTTAGGTCGGAAAATATTGGATAAAAAAACTTAAAACGATGTCTAGAATAAGACGATATTGATTGCATTATTTCAAAAATATCACTATCATTATTTTTCTTGTCAATAAAGAAATAAATATTTATTTATTTACTGACAAAATAATAAATGCTTTAGTGTCCTTAACATATCACATATAACTTAGCAACATCTTCCAAAAAAACTAAACTTAAAATTCAGAATATGTGTACCATATACATCTTTAAAAATAATAATGAAAGAACTTTTAGTTTAGGTAGCAGAGTGTTCTCAAAGGCGTCCGAGATTCTCGGGATTCGAACCCACTATTATTGAGATTAAAAATATTACACAATAAATATATTTACGTTGAGTTTAAGTATAGGAAGGTGGTGGTTGCAGCCACTAGATAAGGTCCGCATCTGCGCATGTTCACAAAAATATATTTGGTAAAACAAAACCCGCAGAAAACTCGCCAAGAGAAAACGAACTACTTAGAAACCTTTGTAGATCTTCCGATATGCGATAGTAACACATTCCACTTTGGGTGTAGTGTAGTAGATGTGTGTAGTATTTATATATTATATAATCACACATTTTGGCAAAAAAAACTCTTAAAAACGGTTGTCTTCAAGTGCTTCCTAAAGATACACACACCATCCATATGATGCATAAACATAATATATAGCAGAAAGCAGAAAATAAAAATACTATCAATTTAATTCGTTCAACAATACAAGATTTATAAAACATAAATCATTACTAAAAAATAATTAAAAAAAAAAAACGTTTCATTCAAAAGAATATTATACGGCAAATTACAAAAATATAAATTGAAATTAATTGAATTAACCAGCCAAGACCTCAAATTGAGGAAATGCTGGAAAAGGACCTTCCCGAACAACCAACATGAACATTAAAAATATCGACCAAACCAGACATAGTTATCCAATTATTGAATTCTACTACAGGATTAGTAGATTACAACGTGCAACGAAAATATAAGAAAAATATTACAATTATGAAATCAAGTAGGTTTCACAAAACGACTACAATTATGAAATCAAGTAGGTTTCACAAAAGTCAATTTATCTAATGAGTTTATTTGAGGAATCAATAACAATTCATTTGATATATGAGTAATGAAAGATTAGAGCCAGTCGAAGCGTTCTGCTATTTAAGTAGAATTTTCTCAGATTATGGAAGAGTTACGAGGAATATAGAACGGCGTGTAGCGATAGGAAACAGAGTCAGTGAGACACTAAAACATATATACTCAAACTGGAGAGTATTAACCCTACAGTGCGCAATGATGCACATATGAATCAACCAAAGTTTTTCTAAATATTTTTGTGTTGAGTGGTATAAACAACGACTCATGCGCTGTTACAAATGTAATACAATAATCTCCATGCTATAAAACCACATAGGTTTAATAGAAAACTGTTTTACCGGTCAATTTGGCAGTTGAAGTTTGACTTGTTGCGCGTAGATGACTTTTGTGATTTGTTCCAGTTTGAAATCAAATTACTTTATTATTGGTGATCAAGGTAATCTTTTTTTTTTCTTTTATTCTTTAGTACATATGTGTAAAATAAGTGAAGTAAAATATATAATTTCATTTATATCATTATATCATATAGTTAACTTACAAATGCGCAGTGATTCATATATGAACCTTACTCTTTTTTTTAAATATAAATATTGTATATTAAAACAAAAAAAAAGTTTCATTGTATTTTTCATGTTCCAGTACATATTTAATGCATAAATATATTTTTATTTTTGAAATAAAAAAAATCGCGGATTGTAGGGTTAAATAATAAATCTCCCAAGATTCCCAAGAAGACCACAACAGTATTTTAATACCAATTTTGATGTATGGGAGTGAAACGTGACCGTGAAACCAGACCGAAAAGAACCCAATAAATGCTATAGAAATTAGTGCACTTACGAGAATACATGGGGTGACTATGTATGACACAATACGGAATGAAGTGATAAGGGATGAGTGAAAATGTAGTCATAGTAAGAGTCAATAAGAGGGGCGCTGTCTCCTTTCTGCCTACCCCGATAGGTAGACGACATGATGGTATTATATATATGGATAGCACAATCTGCAAAACAAAAGTAGGCCAAAATTTAGAAACAACGAGAGAAAATATCGAATAAAACGTTACAAATCAAACGATAACAATCGGCTGTATTAGCGAAATTCCAAAAGCGGAATATTTTTGCCCACGCAAACGGGATGTTTTCAATCCGACGGATAAAAATAAACGACGGGCAACGGATATGCCTGAAGAGTAGGAAAACAAGTCTCGATATGGTCGATGGCCGATGAACCCGTCGCCCACACGACTGCACGGGACGCCAGGATATCGGACTAATCCAACGGACAAGTAATGCCAACTTATATAGTGGATATTCTTCGATTGGATATTGTACCATTAAAAGTTATATTTTATATTATACGTTCGTCGTATACATTACAACTAAGCGGGATTGTTGCCAAGTGGCGGGCACTTCCAACAAATTCTAAAGATATTGAAAATACCTTATATAAAAGCCAGACTGGAATATTTTTTTTTAATCTGAATTCCAACGGGAATTGAAACCACAATTCCCGGGTCAGAAAACAAACGTTCAACCAACATAGCCAGGGAGATCGTCAACTTACTCGGTGAACCTTTGTTGTTTGAAGGACAAGAATATGAAACGAACTAATTTAAGCCTTGGGAATCAATATTGATGTATCAATACTACGATATCCGTGCCCTATCTGGTAAGACGCTTTCATTCCGACCCGGCGGATAATGATTCGATTTTCCTTACAGCCCATGCTTTTTCGAAAAAGAAAATCATGACATATGGTTTTCCCTTAAAGCATCCTTAACATCTTTCTGGTTAGTTGGAAGAGATTTCTACATAGCAATAATCCCGCCAGGTTGTACCGTATACAACGAAAGTGTAATACAATTATTGAAGTTATTTTAATTTTAATTCACAAATATAATTTAATTAATTATGAATATTATTATGTCAACATTTTTGGGTGTAAAAGCCACGTAGCTGAGTTTCACCCACAGTTTGACAAGGACATTTTATGGTAAAACAACCGTCACTGAGTAAATAAATAAAGGATATAGAACTTTCATAGCGTTTAATATTGATTTTCCTAATTAATAGCATTGCATTGTTTTTCTTTGTTTACGGGAAAAATAAACCTAAATATACGCTTAAATAAAAAGTGTTGTGCTGTTTCATATACGTGTATGTGCTAGCTATGGGACTCAAAGAAGACACCCGAGTGAAAAATCTGGAATAACACGAGGGCGTTCGTACGGCGCCTACACCCTCGTTCAATATACAATGTATGTATATTTTTTTATTGTATGTACACCTTTATTTTTTACTTTAATTTATTTAACTTCAAATTCAAAATGTCCACTTTACTGTCAATAGACCCGTGTCAAAACAGGCATTTTCATGTGGGGTAAGAAAATAGAAACTAATTTAATAAATATCTATTTACTCTCACGCACATTTAGACACACACATATCAACACATACGCACTAACTCTCACAGATGCATCAGTCTGGCAAGGTGACCAAATATGTACGATAATCATAACAGACTTCATATACACGTTTTTTAATGCTCTCTTGAAATAATGCATTTCTCTCGTCTCGAATGAGATAATGTTAAACATGTTTGGAGCCAGATAAACATACATGGCATCGCACAAACGCGAGTGGCGCTACTTCGTGTGACCTTAACACTAAATACTAAATCTTAACTATTTATAACTGAGGAAATAAGTGTTTAAAGTTGAACTTCGTAAAAATTTGTCACATATTCCATAAATATGGGAGTCCACGTAATTTATTACCTCATTTGAAAGTTTGGAGCGTATGTAGTCCAACTGTGTACATAAATCACGGAATTTTAAGGTTTGAAATTAGTATTTAGGCCAGACTATAAATTCGACTGCTGTATTGTTTTATATGTATAATTGTACCATGAATTGACTTAATTTGATTACATTTATTTATTACATTTTCGTTGTTGACTGTACAATTAAGCGAGCTTATTGTTTCGAGCAAATCGAATCCGAAACTCTAGTGGAAAACAAGCGTTTAACAATCTGAAAATTTTAAGCATCAAAATTATTCATCCTTATTTTAATAAAAACAGTAAAAATGTTGTAGGTTAAACTTTAAAAATAAAATGACATTTAAAAAAATGGCATACTATCCTAGCTTCAATTTTCCAAAAAATGTAAATGAGATAACTTGTTACAAAACCCTTTATATAAAAAAAAACTTGGGACTGAATAACTTCACTTTGTCAATAGTTTGTAAATACTGGACGCAAAAAAATCTAACAATCTTATGAAACCGGTTTTCGGATGATCTTATCGCTGAACGATGCCAAACGGGCATCCCGGGTAGCCCATTAGCGAAAAATTAAGCATTGCGCAAACGGACATTTTTTTTAAAAAGGATACATTAATTAAAATAGACAAAAATTTTCTTAAAACTATTTTAGAAAATACAACAGTGTAATAACTGACAAAATAAAGAATCCTCAAATTTCACCATACCAGTACTAGTAGCTGAGTTCAAATGGATGACAAGTTCAAATAGCTACCATTTATGATACGCACTCGAATGAGGAATATAAGCCATACATCTATACAGATCCGCACACCGTATTTATGTCGGTTTAAGGCAAAGAGGAGAGAGCGCCAGACTTTCATATCGCGACACACATATTTTACATATTCTTCATCCATACACCGCCTACGATTTCATTGACATTTTACATTTCTTTCTTTCAATATATTATTGACTTGATCCAACCATAATTTCCTTGATCTTCATCTACGAGGGTTCCTACTTAAGTTTTGAGATATGGCAACACCAGTGTAGATACGTCCAATCTGTTCGTTTCACTCCCATACATCAGCATCGTAAAGTTTGACGTTTTTAATGGTATACGTGCTCAGAAAGTGTTGTCATACGAATGCTATTTGTGTTGTTTACATCGACTTGAAAAAATCATCTCGGCCAAAAATGGAATTGAATCGTGAACATTTTCGTGCGATGATTTTTTTATAATTTTCGACGTGGACTAACTCAACAACAGTGTGCCGATCAACTCGCTTTGACTTTTGGTGATGAAGCACCATCCCGGGCCACTGTGTTTCGCTGGTTTTCCGAACTCAATCGTGGTCGTAGTTCGCTCCAGGACGAATTTCGTGAAAGTCGTCCAAAATCGGTTGTTGTGTCAGAAAACATCGATGCTGTGCGTGAACTGATATTGCAAGATCGTTATATGACTTATCGTGAGATTGAGGCATGTTTGGGCATTAGTTCCACTCGCATACATTCAATATTGCATGAACATTTGGTCGTCAAAAAGATTTGTTCGCGTTGGATAGCGCATAATTTGACAATCGCTCAAAAAAAGGCTCGTGTCGATTACACTACCATTTGTTTGCCAGAAGTGTTCGGAGAAATGAAAAAAACCAATCGCCGAAGACGGATCATTCTCCACCACGACAATGCGAGCTCTCACACATCGGCTCAAACAAGTGATTTTTTGAGCACTCAAAACATCGAATTAATGGGTCATCCGCCTTACAGTCCTGATTTGGCACCCAATGACTTCTTTTTATTCCCGAACATCAAACATAAATTGCGAGGTCAACGTTTTTCGACGCCTGAAGAAGCGGTTGATGCGTTCAAAACGCATGTTTTGAAGTTACTTCATTCGGAGTGGAAAAAGTGCTTCGAAAATTGGTTCAAACGCATGCAAAAGTGTATTGATCTTCATGGGGAGTATTTTGAAAAACAATAAAGCCATTTTCGATGATAATTTGTTTTTACTTGTCTGTCTCAAAACTTAAGTAGCAACCCTCGTACCACGCTTTCCACTCGCGTTGGCATTGTATTTTTATTTTTTAGTATTTCATCAATCATTCGTCCCAAACCATCGTAGAGAGATCTTCACCTTACTCAACACATCAGCCTTAAATTCACATGCATCTCTAATCAATTCATTCCGTATTCTGTCATACACGTGGAACCCCATGTATTCTTCTCAGTGCATGCATTTCTACAGCAATTATATGTTGCATTGTAATATTTTTTCAACGTTTCACACCCATACATCAAAGGTGATATTTAAAAAAAAACT
The DNA here is from genome assembly GCA_949825065.1 of Odontocerum albicorne. Classification (NCBI taxonomy): domain Eukaryota; kingdom Metazoa; phylum Arthropoda; class Insecta; order Trichoptera; family Odontoceridae; genus Odontocerum; species Odontocerum albicorne. The sequence continues at coordinate 36,352,949 of OX463850.1, forward strand.
GTTGTGAACTTCATCTCTGCAGATTTTGATACTGTCGAGTTCGAGAATATACGAGTATGTTTAAATGCCCCGTTGACTTTGTTTCCTATCGCTACACGCCATTGGATATCCCTCTTAACTCTTCCAGCATCTGAGAAAACACTACCTTTACTAGCTTTAACAGTGATGGCAAAAATCATACTAGCGTGAGTGGATCGTCTTTATATAAAAAAAATGGATGGATAAACGGTAAAAAAGCCAACTAATTACAGTTCTAGAACTCAATTTCTGAACCGGATTGAACAAAGATTTTAAATTACAAGTCATAATTTAAAAAAATACTGTCGCTCAACTAGAAATATTTATAAGAGTAGATTGTCTTATTTTGAATACATTGCATATTTCCGTTCTGCACGAGCCATTTCAATTAATGGAAGTGAGTGCAGTGAATTAAATCATGCATCCCTCCATTTAGATGGAAAAGGTCGTTTATGGCAGACACTAGTACTAAATAAAGCGCTCTCATCTTCGTTTGTAAAAATAATCTGCTCTCGCATATACAGGGTGTAACATGAGGTGACGATCAACGGAAGCAAGGTGATGGGGGGGCCTCAATACTCATCGATTTAAACCCCCATGTATGTTCAGTGATATTCAGTGGTTCTCAAGTAATCTGGATTTTTGTGAAATTTGAATAAAAATCCGATTTTAGACTAAACTTCGCAAATGTAACTAATTTATTCTGCGATCGTGATTTTTTTTCTAGGTGTAGTTTAATAATGGGCCTTACGTACAACAAAACCTCTTTCCGCTGCAACCCTCTAAATTTGATCGATTTACCCTCTACTCGATTTATTTTCGTAATTATTTATTTTGACGTAATAAAAATTGACACATGCTATGCTAAATGATGAGCCAAAGTAGCCCGCATGACTTACTAATGTTCAATTTGTGGCCGTCAGTCTGGGAGCATTGTTACATTTAATATTTTTTCACTCTTTGGCATTTTAAACATGTTAATTTTAAGATTAAAATAAAAATAGTAAAAGACGAAATGAAAACGTATTAATAAAAAAATAAAAGATTTTTTTCTGTAAAATACGGATTAATACAAAAGGCGGCACTTAATGGCATATAAGGCTGTAGGTCCCTCGCTCCTGCTTTAGTCCTTCAAATTTAAAACTTTTTTTTTAAATAAACTTGTTTGGGATATTTGATAATTTAATCTTTAACCCTTCCCTTACGGTGATAAAAATAATACGCGTGCTCCGGTGTTGGGTGGTGAGTACGCAATAAAAAATTAGCGATTTTAAATCGGAAAAATAAGAACATTCATAGATAATCCTCTTAATTAATTATAATTGAAGTTAAAAATTATAATAATTGAGATTTATTTGCTGAAAACATTAAAAAACCATCTGAAAACATTAAAAAACGCTCACGGAACGGGCGTACGTCTAACCTATTTGCAAGCCTAGAAGCTACTAGTGGCGCGGAACGTCAGTCGCATACCCCGGCGCTTACGCCTTTGCTTGCGGCGTTGAGACAATTCAGCTCCTCGCAATTCAGTCTAGTATGCAAGAGTGAGATGCGAATATAGTGTCGCGCTTCCAGCATACTCTTCACCTATCGTCAAGACGAGGCACTCGCAGCGTTTAAATGCGAATTTGTTTCCGATATTCAGAAAATACTTATGATGTAGTCGATAAATTCTGATTATTATTAATATTATTTTTTAAATCAATGCGTAAATATATTACGGAGGAATACCTAAAATCTTAACCATGTATTTATTATATTTATAGAGATATTGATGGTTATTAGAAGCAACGTGTAGAAGATACCCAACACAGGGAAGGAAAGGTTAATAATGGCTATCCCATATCTAATATTTCACAGCCAGTAAACTGATCTTTTAAATAAAATTAAACGTGTTACTTGGCACCGATGGGTGTTTAATAGGGGCATAACTGGTGTAAATAAGGGTTTCAGATATAAATCAATCCAACAATCAAACCCTTTGAAACCATGGTTCAATACAATAAGAATAAACAAGATGGAAATGTCTATCGTATGTCGTTTGCGGACAGGCCGCTTGCGTGGGAGCTAGTCACCTTTACATAATGGGTATTGTGGAAAATCCCGGCTGCGATGATGAAACTATAGACCATGTATTTTCCCGTTGTCCTTTACAACAGTGCTTCCCAAATTGGGGACCGCGGGATTTCTCGTGGGGGTCGCGAAAATATTCAGTACAAAGTACAAATATTCATGTGAATTTAGTTTTTATTTAAAAAAAAAGTTTTTAACCTTTCCTTCCCTGTGTTGGGTATCTTCTACACGTTGCTTCTAATAACCATCAATATCTCTATAAATATAATAAATACAAGGTTAAGATTTTAGGTATTCCTCCATAATATATTTACGCATTGATTTAAAAAATAATATTAATAATAATCAGAATTTATCGACTACATCGTGGGTATTTTGTGAAGATATCGGAAACAAATTCGCATTTAAACGCTGTGAGTGCCTCAACCTTGTGTCTTGACGATAGGTGAATAGTATGCGGGAAGCGCGACACTATATTCGCATCTCACTCTTGCATACTAGACTGAATTGCGAGGAGCTGAATTGTCTCAACGTCGCAAGCATAAGCGTAAGCGCCGGGGTATGCGACTGACGTTCCGCGCCACTAGTAGCTTCTAGGCTTGTAAATAGGTTAGACGTACGCCCGTTCCGTGAGCGTTTTTTAATGTTTTCAGATGGTTTTTTAATGTTATCAGCAAATAAATCTCAATTATTATAATTTTTAACTTCAATTATAATTAATTAAGGGGATTATCTATGAATGTTCTTATTTTTCCGATTTAAAATCGCTAATTTTTTATTACGTACTCACTACCCAACACCGGAGCACGCGTATTATTTTTATCACCGTAAGGGAAGGGTTAAGCAAGTTCCTATATTTTGTGTTGAATATAAATATGTGTATATTAATTGTAATAATTATTGCCAAATAAATCTGCAACTATAAAAAAAATGTTTTTGGGGGGGGGGGGGGGGGGGATTAATTACTTCAGATTTAGGGAGCCGTTACATGAAAGTAATTGGGAAGCACTGCTTTACAAGACAGATTTGATTTACTAAAAGCCATATTTTGACCGCGTCCAATGAATGTCGCGTTTCTTGTTTCTTCGTGGAACTTTTCCACTAATAGATCGATTGTTAATTTTTTTACGTTAATCAGTTGAAACTTTGACTTAGTTTTATTATATTGAATCATAAAATTTGCATATTGTCTTTAATTTGGTGGCACAAATTATCCTAGTTTGGGTGGATAGCCGATTAAAAAAATTAATTGAATGTAAGGTGCCATTTGTTGACCTTAATCAGTCCAACGTACGAGATTGTATATATATAATTACCAAAGATTCGATATATATATTTGCATCAAATAAACATCGAACAAGAAACGTAACAAAAAAAACAAGAAACTCATGATTTAAAACACAATAAATCAATTGATTGCTAGGCGCCATTTATTTATTGACCTAAGTCACTTCTAATTCATTGTTGCACCTGTCAAAAATGTCACACTCATTTATGTTTATTTAAGAATGTCAAGGGGAACGAGTCGAAACGGATAACTTTCCTTATTACAGGTAAAGTCAATATGCATTTTATTGAAAAAAGTCAATATTTATGTTATTAAATTGATCAAATATCACTATAGTGTTGGTTTTGGAGTGTCACATAATTCAGGTCCGGGGATAAATAAATAATCTCAATATGGAGTTATCGCGAGTCTTATCGCTGTTATCAGCACATTCCGTTTTCAAGAGACGATAATGCAACACGCCTTACTAAGCAGCTACGGACTAAAACTTATCTCCGGTTATGAACTCTTCGACTTCTCTTTTAAAATAGAGTATGAACTACTTCTTCGAAGACGGCAAAGTGGAATGAGATACAGTAGAGCGCCGATTATTCGTGATGGTTGGGGGACACTCGAACTTGGATAATTGAAAAACACGGTTAGTCAAATTTCAGTTTTTTATTGCGTTCAACATTTTTAGAGTTGAAATGCTAGATAAATTTTTTTACGAGTACACCAGATGAGTACACGAATAAGCTTTCTCAATGTTTGACAGATACAACCGCTAAACTCCTGTATAATACCGCGACAATTATAATCCAGTGGGAAGCCCCGAATCCACACATTTTCGTGTCGGCGTGAACGCGAGGAAACACCGCCAACTTAATTAATCAATTGTTATAATCAGGGCTGTGGAGTCCGAGTCGTGGAGTCGGAACATTTTAGGCGGAGGCGGAGTCGGAGTCGGAAAAAATCGACCGACTCCGACTCCGTTTAAGTTTCGGTAGAGCGGTTATTTTTCGCGCTTAAAATTATTAAATCAGATTTAAGAGCTTCCATAAATCCTGACTTAATAGAAGCAATTCTTTTTTTGAGATCTAATTCCATTTAGACCACGAATAGGAAATAAGATTTATATAAAGTATATTTACTTTCAAAAATCTTATCTTGTGTTCTATTCAATATTGAATAAAAAAATTAATAAACAATATAAATAAGATTTAGTTAACGTATGAAAACAAATGAAGCAACCTTTTTATTTTAAAGTGTTTTCTTATTTTTTTTAATACCTACCTGTGTTGTTTTTCTAATTATTTTAAAAGTTTTATTTAATTCTTTTTTTAAATATTAATATATATTTTTAATATTATTTTTGTGTGAAGATATTGCTTAATGCGTATTGTTTATATATTTTTTTTATTAAATTGTTTCATTTGCGTACGAATATAATATTTTTTTTATTTATACCTGTATCTATTATTAATAAGTCAATATAAATACATTAGGTATAAATCGGAGTAGGTAAAAAGAGTCGGAGTATAAAAATAAAATAAAGCCGGAGTCGGAGTCGGTAAATTTTCATCCGACTCCACAACCCTGGTTATAATGTAAACTCTTTTTGAAATAATAGATATAACCGAAGTTGTAGATATCCTTGTACTCCCGAATAATAGGCTGAAAACTGCGAGGGGAGTAGCACAGCACGAGGTTCGAATCGGCGACCTTCCGTACGGAAGTCCAGTGTGTTACCGCGCGGCCATGCACCTCTTACGAGGTGTATATGAAGGTGTACGGACGTAGAAAAGGTGAAAGATGTGTATCGAGACAGGAAAGTCTGCCGCTCCCTTTTCATCAATGGCTCAACTAAGACCAGTTATAAATCGGAGTAAATATTAAACGAAAGCACAATCGAATTAGTGGCATGCCTCCTCGAGTTGGTCGGGTCAGTGTGTAATTTACATAATTTACGCTACAAATCCTTGCTGGAATCCGACGCAGCCGATAATCGGATTTACCGAGGTCGGTATGTCACGGTCACGAAACTAATATTTGGGAATTTTTCGACCTCCCCCGGCTGGTAATTTCTAATACGAGTACCCGCCCCTTTAAGCCCCGGTATTCAGATTTACGAGTTGACATTTTTATGAGGATTAGTAATTTTAAAAAATGTTTTTCTTTTCAAGAAAAATATGGACATATAACGCTACAAGAGTTCTGTAAGGAAATAACGCAAAAAACTGATTTTGTCAAAAACGAAAAATGGAATCTTTTTTTTTAGGAAACAAAGGCGAGGATGGAGATAGCGAGAAGAGCTTTTATTAAAATTAAACATTTTTACAATCCGAGATCTGAGCTTGAAATTGAGAATGCGTATGGTTTACTGCAAACATACATCTTCTGAACTTAGAATCATCATCATTGCCGGGCCTCGCAGTCGAGGATCCCCTCACCACTCCAACGTCAGTCCTGAACCGTTCTCCCGCGTCGATTGTGTGATCTTCTGTGAGAGAACAGCCCGATTCTGGATGCGCACTCCCTCCCGCAAATCCCACAGACATATGGACCCTGCTGAGCCGCCTGGCCATGTTGACGCATGTTCGCAGCGCAGTCGCAGACTGTTTTTCATACGTCTAGACCGCAGACTGTTTCTCATGCGTCTAGTCTCATATGTCTGAACTTAGAATAGATGCGTGGACCCAGCGGGAAAACATCACGTAGGATCGAGGCTTTTGAGAATCGATTTACAGACATATCCTCAAGATCCCTTGGACAGATCCGGTTACAAATGTAAAAGAACTACCAACTGCTTAAGACTTTGAAGGTTCGCATGTGTCAGTATATCGACCACACAATGAGAACCACAATATACATTATAACACAACTGATCCATTCAGAGAAAAATAAGTGGCAAACAAGGCAGAGAAAACCCTGTATCTCGTGGCTGTAGAACTTACGGGTGTGGTTTGGGAGAAGTTATTCTGAATTGTTCCTTTAGCATGCTTCCTGTGTAAGGCCTTACTACGCGGCCTGGGTTCTATCCCCGGTAACAAACGCACAAATATGTACCATTGATAATCTTGCTCGTTGTATTATTATGATTTAGTTGCATACAGTGAAACCTGAAGGGTTTATTGTCGTGTGACAAACTCTTCAAGCCAACCGGAAAGATTTTAACAAAAAAAAAAAGATTTAAGTGAAAATTAAACATAAACATTTTTTTTAAATCTGGTAACGAGAATCGAACTTACAACCCTCAGGTTGGAAGACATACGCCTTGTCAACTAGGCCACGGAAATCGTTTACGAGTACGAATCATTGCCAGAATTGCGTGTACTGTACATGTAATTTAAAAACCCACTTGACCAATGTTAAAAAAACTGATTGAAGTCATCAAATAGATTAATTATTGATATTCAAATGACAACCATCACACTATTCCCTTGTCGGGATAGACAGAGGACAGCGCGCAAGGCTTTCCTATCTCGACACATATCCTTAGCTTCCTCCAAATCCATACAACTACGATTTCTCTCACTTTCTACGTTTCTTTCATTCAAAATTGTACTCACTTGATCCAACCTAATTTCCTTGATGTTCCTCTCACAAACCTTCCACTGACATTTGTTTTATTAGTATTTATTCGTTCCACATACCCAAACCATCTCAGCGTTCTCTTTTTTATCTTACTCCACACATCAGCCTCAACTTCACATTTATCCGTTATCCCTTCATTCAGTATTCTGTTATACATTGTCACCAAGCATTTATTCAGCTCCTATCAGTCATTTTCCACGTCCACGTTTCATTCGCATACATCAAAGTTGGAACTAAAACACTTTTAAGGAATATTCTCTTAGCCGATTTGAATACTATTCAGTTCGAGTATATTGTCTTAGTGCCTCATTGACTTTGTTTCCTTTACACATCATTCGATATCCCTCTTGACTCTTCCATCATCTGAGAAAATACTATCCAAATAGCAGAATTTTTCAACTTGCTGAAAAATTATGAGCTCCCATTAATAATAATTTTGATGAAAGCATTGTCGTGCCGAAACATGACTGACCGAATATGATGACATCGACAGTCACTCACGCCCAAATGGAGAGTGGTCATGTCAATGTTTATCTCGAATGGACAATGCACCGCCGTGTTTTATAAATTCTGCACAGTTCCCCACTCACGTACCTCTTCAATAACAATGGACAACAAAAGTACTTTTCGTTCTTTATTCAGCAACACTCCACGTTTGTGTAAACAAAACAAAATGCAAAAAAAAGCGAACAACTCACGAGTACAATAATAATGAAATGTTTTGAAATGGAAAGCGATACATAAGAGTATAATGCGAATAATAAATACCGGAAATAAGTAACATGCGTATTTATGAGGAATTCTGCGCGTGTAATGCTAAAATGAATGGAATATATTTTTCCATAATTGTGTTACAATAGTAAAAATATATACATGTGGAAGATTGGTGATGTTGTTGCATATTGAGAAGTAGTGCTTCAGATTTTTACAATCCATAGGTTATCTATTGCGTTGAATTGCATAAATTCTTAATGTTTATGCATCGTATAACTTATGTGTATTTATGGTTATTTTTTTTTGTTTATGACTATTGGTGTTTATTTATATTTTGTTTTCAAACTCATAAGAGAACGTGGAAAAAGCGAAATATATGTCGTTGAAACGGTATATGGGCGAATGATGTATTTTTTACATATTTTTTTAATTGTTGGCTACTATTTTATAAGGTATATGGTGCGTTTGTGGATTTAGTCATATGGCCGCCATAAAAGAGACAAGCATAATTTCTCAGATGATGAAAAAGTTAATAGGGATATCGCACGCCGTGTATCCATAGAAATAAAGTCGATAGGACACTTGAAAATATATACTAGAACCGGATGGTATCAAAACCTGATAAGATGATAGTCCACAATAGTATTTTGGTGTCAGAATTGATGTAACGGGGGTGAAACATGGACGTGGAAAAATACTAATAGGAGCCGATAAATGCTGTGGAAATGTGTGCATTGAGAAGCATAAAGGGGGTGATAATGCGTGACAGAATAGGAAATAAAGTGATTAGGGATGAACATGAACTTAAGACTGACGTGTTGAGTTAGATGAAGATCACGCTGAGACGGTTTGGGTACGTGAAACGAATGAATTAAGACTAGCGAAACAAATATACAAGAAAGACCATGGAAAATATGATTGTACCAAGTGTACGATATTCTGATAGAGGAAAATGCAAAAAGTTAGAAAAGTCATAAGAGCTATATTAGAAGGTGTATGGATGTATAGTAGAACAGGCGAAAGATGTGTCACGATAGGAAAATCTGGCGTCCTCTCCTTTGTGCATACCCCATGAGATGACGTGATGGTATGTACATGTATGTATATATGTATTACTGTCAAAGCTGACAACAAAGAGTAATGGTGTTGTACTTATTAGAATGACGTAAAATAAATTCAATGGAAACCATACCCATAAGTTTTTTGTTAAAATCAACAAACCTCACTTGTAAAATAGTTATACGAAGTACTATAATATTATAGTAAGTGCTATAAACTGGAGACGGTAAAAGAGGAGAAGTTGGTCAGAGCTCGAGATAGGTGAAGATCTATAATGGCGAAGCTGCAAATCCGGCCCGAAAGGATAAGGGAAACAGGATGATGATGATAAACATAAACTAAAATAACTTGACGTCTCTTCTTCAAAAGTATTTATATAGTAAGCGAACCATAAAATATGAATGTTGAAACTCACCATTTCTGGAAACGTCGAGCTCGACAAGATTCTCGAAGTTCTGTATGTCTGAAGGGAGGCGGTGTATTTCATTGTCGCTCAGGCCGAGCTTCCTCAAGCGGTGGAGTCTGAAAAAATTCTGTAAAAAAGAAAAGAAAACACTATTAACGCCATTTCAAATATCACCTGTGAATGTGAATATTTTTCCAGGAAAATCAAAACTTCCACCTTTAAAACAGCACCTTTATAAGACATCTTTCTTGCTACCCGAGGAGTTGGTTTTTATTTTAAATATTGAAACATTTTAAAAAAACCGTAACCCCCGCGATGGAACCCAGTTTTTCTTATAAATTTCTCTATATTATCTGCCTATCCCGACAGGGAAAGGGCTTGATGGTATGTATTTTTTTTTTAATTTGCTCTTTAATTTCGTATTCTCGTTGCCACTCGGAAGAAATTTTGCTTTTTCCTATTCGAGTCTTGTATTGTTGATTGAATTCAATTAATTGTATATATATATTATTTTATTTTCCATGTTGAACTATAGTTTGGTATTATCATGCAACATTTTATCAAAACATACGTATCCCGAATTGTTGGTTTTTTTTAACGATGTTACTCGTAATACATTTTTCTTTGTATTAAAATTGTTACTGTGATATGTAAAAGACATTTAAGTGTCGTTTATTTTACCAAGAAATAAATAAAATAATCAATCACTGTATTAAAAAAATAAAGATTTATCAATGGTATTCAAAAAAATTGTTTTTGCATTAGCAACAACCCAAGTATAGATACTATCATTCGATTTGTCATTCAATTTGTCATTCAACCTTATTTATCTCTTATCTAAAGATATCTCTGATAATTAAGTCTTCTTGTTTTCAGCTCTTAGTGCCACATACTCGTATTCTAGTCAGGGCAGTTTTGATTTGATATATCTACATGAAACATCTACAAATGTAGAAATGGAAAAATGGTGGCCACTTTCCACACGAGAAAACTAAATATACAAGAATCTACAATTCTTGATCACAAGATATGACTCGCTTTAGGAATATAATAACCCCGAGTAAGTGTAAAGGGAAAAAAGTGCAGTATAAGAATACCTGATACATAATTAAAGACTTCATAAAATAATTTGTGCATTTAGTTCTTCCTTCTTCATCTTTAAAGCTCTCCTTATGTTAGGAAGTTGGCGATCATCGTGACTATCTGACCCCTGGGGCAGCAGCTCTTAACAAAGATATGGTAACAAAATTAAACCACTCCCGTAAGTTTTTCAATCACGAGCTGCGTCTTCTTCCCGCACTCCTGCCTTGAATTTTCCCCATGCATTATCAGTTGAATCATCTCATATTTCCCCCCTCGCATTCATTCTATGTCCAAAAGTACTCGATTTTTTTCCTTTCGATGGTGGATAATACTTCTCTATCTTTATTCATCTGTTTCAAGATGTCATTATTACGCATTTTATCAGCCCATGAGACTCTCAGCATGCTTCGATATAAGCACATTTAAAAAACTTCTAGTTTCTTTGTAGTGATTCGAGTAAGTTGTCTATGCTTCAACACCATAGGAAAGTATGGAAAATACGTAGCGACATTCACATACGTAAGTCGAGATTAAAATCCCTTTTTGGAGAGAACGCGCTTTTTGAAGAAGTAGCTGTGCCATCTCCATTCTAACTTTTACCTCTTGAGACTGAGCCCATCTATCACTCACCTAGCATCCCTAATATTTATATTGTTGCACTCGCTCAACAATTTCATTATTTATATCAAAAGAAACCATTGTCTATACTTTCCTTGTATTGCCAATCAAAACATGTTTTTTTTATATGACAAGCTATGTTAACCCTCTCAAGTAACACTTGTTCAATCTGCAAGAAGAACAGTGGTATAATAATAAGAAATGTTCTTAGAGCGTTTATGACTATTCCACATTTACATCATGCTTCGAAATGTGTTCAGAATAAACATTAAAAAAAAAAGGGGGAGATAATACATCCTTGTCGAACTCCGTGACATATTTCTATATCGGGTGTCATCTCGTCACCATTCTTATTTACAGATTTTTTAACTCAGTTCTTCCTTGAAAGACAATGCCGATTAAACACAAAAATATTTTATCTAATGTTCACAGAATGTTCCGTTTCACTATCAAAATTGAATTAAAAATAGATGTCGATTTAAGGGCTTTTTGCGTGGAGACTATTTTTTTGTAAAATTAATGCATTTAATATTTTTGAAAGACGAACTCAGAGAGCCAGAGAAAATTTATTGTTACTTTTCCATGTGGAAATGACAATTCAGACAAAACAATTAGCATTTATAAATATTTCATAGCCGGGTAGAATTTATATTCCGCATACATTAACTGAAGCATTTCAAATATGAGAAAACTAAACAAAGCGTGTGTTTGCGTACTCCAAGGTGAATTAAATCTTGAGTATATTTTGCGTAGTAAACGTAAAATTACGAACGACATAATATATTACCTCATATGACCCTTATATAATGGAACAGATCTTGAGACCGAGAACTCAATATTTTACTCGACTTGTATCTACCAATGTAACGTACTATCTTGGGTGTAGTGTGACTCAACCAAATTAATTGTTCATGTTTATTTAGTTCTACCCCTCGTGTGTTCTAATACAAAAAAACTCGCACATACGAGTACACAGAAAGTACTTGCAATGTTACAAAGCGCTGAAATTCGATTTTGGCTTAATTTTTAATGATATAGTATATGAGTTTACAAATGATATTATTGCCTTTATTTTAGTAATGACATGAAACCATATTGTAGCCATAAGGCGGCGAAATTATAAAAACTTAAATTTCTTCTAAAAATTCATACCATCGCGACATTTCCATGTTGAGATAGGCAGAGGACAGCGCCAAATTTTATTATCATGACTTACTCCGTTCGCCTCCTTTACATTTACACATCTTCTCATATAGCTTGTTCTGTTTCTCATACTCTTTGCCTTTCCTTTTTTCAAAATTTCGTTGATTTGGTCCAACCATACTTTTCTCGGTCATCCTATACCGCGACTGTCACTTACGTTCACGTTATAAATTTGTTAGTTTTTCGTCACCCAATCGTTCAACACGTCCACACCACCTCAAAATGCATCCTGTCATTAATCCACATATTCTTCGCATTGCACGCATTTACACTGCATGTATGATATGTATTCGGCTTCTTTCATTAATTTTCCAAATTCACGTTTCACCCCTATCATCAATGTTGGCAAAAAGGCTGTTTAAAGTTTTCGATGATTTGATTCAACAACGATACAGTGAATATATTTATCTTAAATAAACAATGAAGATTTAACTCGTAGTCAATAACGTTTTTCCACATAAATCTAAATAATTTTCAAAGGTTAATTTTTCAGTCAACTTTGACCTATAAACATAGTGTGCTCATTACTGTTTCTGAATTCTTTCGACTGGAAAGTAAATCGTTTATCGGAGAAAATTATACAGAAACCGTAACCTCTGACGACAATAAATTAACTAAAACTAAAAGAAAATAAATTTGTTAGATTAATAATAAAAATAATTAAACAGTAAATATTTAAATATTATATTAATGAGCGACATGTTGAGAGATTTTAAAATAAAAAAGTTTTCTCTTGGAATTGATAACTTTTTAGTAATATGAAATACGGATAATTTATATGATTTATTATAATAACAAATCCTTCAGATCGTCGGTTTTTTGTCGTGAGATACAATCAAAGGATGACGTTACTATTTTTATAGTAAATTTTCTTATCGTGTCAAAGGCACTGAATTATTTCCGCCCAAAATTTCGTCACCCGAACAGCAATGGGCGTTCCACGAATCAAGTAATCATCGGTGCGAGACACCGAGCTCCTTGGGTACAACAGTAGCAGGTGTCGCATGAACTGCTCTTCACCGTAGATGCAGAGACGATTCATCAAGTAATATTCTAAACTTGGTTCTCTTGTCTTTGGTTCTCCCGATTCCTATTAGGAGCCTGTTAAGAGTATTCCATATATTCCAGGGTAGTTCATAACTAGGTGGTAATTCTTGCATAGGCAAAATCCACCCGCTGGGGGCCGATGTTTATTTCCATTAGTTCATCCTAGCCTAGCAGTAGCACGTGATTGTCCCATAGGCATAGAGGTCTTAGTGAAACTGTGTTTGGATTTCAACCTAGGTGTTGGGGACTGGTGGTTATGCAAAGGCTACCTGGAGTTAACCAATCGGTTGGATCTCTCAGTACTGCTCCTAATGCCACTCTGACTTTTCTTTAAAATAAAGCAATTTTAAATTTAGTGATGCCCGATTTTATAAACAAAACATTCATTCATTGAGAATATGGAAATATCATCGACACTTCTATAATACATGCGTAGAGCGAATTATGCAGTTTTATGTACAAATATCCAGCAAGCCATTATGAAGAAACTAGTGTTACCGATATCATTTATGATTTAACCTTCGGTGCCAAATACACTTTTCGTTTTATTGAAGACTTTTCAAATAAAGATAAGTTTTTAATCATATTTTTAAAGACTCCAAAGTATCCGTCACGAACAGTTTCAAAGACAGAACATTACACTTAACAGGTTCAGCGAGACAAAAAGTTTTAGTGATAATAATTCTTGAGCTGACCGAGTAGACAAAACCCAGTAGACAAAACCCCTAGAAGGCATAATCACGAAAGTGAAATAAAGTCATTGAGATTTTGGAGAAGGCGGGCAGGACCCGAACCGTTCTGAATGGACGGAGTTGGTTCATAGAAGAGTGACATCTTACCAACTTCCCCGTCTTCAGTCATGACGATGAACTACAGAGAAAAGGTCAAAATCATGGAAGGGTTGGTAACTTTTATCATTTCATGTTTTTTTATAGCGGGTTTATTTTTTTAAACTAGTCCATAAAACGCTTGTCTTTCAATCATAAGATTCGATTCCTGTTGGAAACCAGATTTTTTAAAAAAGGCTGTCGAGTGGTTTCCACTTAACGTTTATTTAACACATTTTTGGTCGGTTTTTAGAGATTGCAACACAGCAATAAATTCACTAGGCTGTATTGAATACAACGAAAGTGACATACAATACGGTAAAAAACAATTTTTTTTTAGAATTGACGCAATTTAAATTATAGGTATGAATGCCTGCATAAAAACGGTCAACATATTAAGTGCTTGTGTTTCCAACTCTGATTGATTGGAAGATATTGTATGTTCCTATTACAGTAAATTGGTTATAAGAAAATACATTTATTTAAACAGCGGTACTATACAAATTATAATTAAATTACAAGATAAGAATAAAATGAAAAAGGCCAGATTAAATACGCGTCTTTGCTTTTATCAGATACATTGCATTGATAACGATTTATCGCGTACGAATACAATTACATACCGGGTTGAATTTGATGATTAAATACTTCAATATATTGATTCCCATTGCCGAATTCTTAGAAAAAATTTAACCATTATTCATTAATTAATCCCATTCCTCCATGAAAATTAAAACATTAGTATATCATATGTATTGCACAATCACAGGGATCGACCGTGGATACATACATATATACCATCACGCAATTTCCATATTGGGTAGGCAGAGATAACAGAGCACCAAACTTTCCTATCCCGATATACTTCCTTCGCCGCATCCTTCTTATCCCTGGTTCCATCCCAACTCACTGTCTGCGAAGACTGTTGGGGTCAGCTTTCCTCGTCCTCAGATTGTATGCTCTTCTGTCTCGGAATACGTCCCCCAGGCCGTGTCTCTGCATCAGGTTATCTTTTTGCACCATCCATGAATTCTTTGGTCTTCCTCTGGTTGTTATTCGAGGTCAATCTCCATGTTAAGATCCATGGAGATTGACTGGTTCACAATGTGATCGGGTGCTCTGCGTCCAACGTGCCCATACCATCTCAATCGCCTCTCCTCCATCTTACTGTTGATGTCTGTAACACCTAGGCTTCCACGAATGCGTGAGCTTTTTATTTTGTCTCTTAGGGACACACCAGCTGACCATCTTAGCATGCGCATTTCAGCAGTTTCTAGTTGCCTAGAGTAAGAGTTATACACCGTCCAGCATTCGGAACCATTGAGGAGTGCGGGTCTGACAATCGTTTGGTATACTTTTCATTGAAACTTTACTGGCATTTTCGGGTCACATAGAACTCCCGTAATTGATCTAAACTTCATCCGTCCCACACTAACTATATGTGTTACATCTGCTGCACATCCTCCATCCCTATGGATGAGTGACCCAAGATACTTAAAGGAGTCACAATTTGGTAATATTTCTCCATCCATTTGCATTACGGGAGTGACAGCATTTGTGTTCTCGAATGGTAGGTACAGATACTCGTTTTCTTTCTGCTCAGTCTCAATCCATTGTCCTCCAAGATTCTTCTCCACCTTTCCAGACTATTTTGCAGGTCTTCATGTTTTTCACTTATTGATACGATATCGTCTGCAAATAGCAGGATCTTTAGGAGACTGTTCATTTCCTGGTTAAAATGGTCCATGACTAAGATAAACAGTAGCGGACTGAGTACCGATCCTTGATGTACCCCCACCTTTACAGGAAATTCTGGTGAAGTTCCCAAAGTGCACCTCACTTCCTTCGCCTCATCCATACATCTAAAATATATCTTGTGTAAAATATCTGTCATTTTACACAAGAAATCGAGAAAAAACTTAAACCACTCGAATATTAACTAGACAGACTGGTCAAAGTGGAATTTTTTTTAGAAAAAAAACTACACTGTTTTATAAAAAGTGTATTACCGTGGAAGAATTTAATTTTAGAGATCCATATACTATACGAGACAATCAAATATAAATGAGACTTTTTTGTTTTATTTTTTTATTTGCAGAAAGACAAAGACCAAGTACATATCATTTATCTACATAATCTCCTGCTTTAGAAATGCATTTTTCTCAGCGGATTGTGTCAGCAGCCAATTGCACACAGACCCCTCTACTCCATCGTCGTCGTTGAATCGTTGGCCTCCCAGAGCTTCTTTCAGTGGCCCAAAGATATGAAAGTCGGATGAAGATAAATCAGGAATATAGGGAGGGTGTTCCAGACGTGTCCAACTCATTTCCTCCAATTGTTCGCATGTTACAGCTGCAGAATGGGGGCTCGCGTTGTCATGGAGAAGAATCACTTATCGTATCGGTTGGTCACATATTTTAAATCGATAAACAAGTTTAACTTCACTCAAAAGCTCGCAGTAGTACACCGCATTGATGGTGCGACGATCGTGCAAAAAATCGATGTGCAAAATGCCGGGCCGGTCCCAAAAACTGGTCCCAAGCACTCCACCCACGCACGCACGCCCGCACCTACAAACACGCACGCATGAGCGCGCGCGCGCACATACACGCACGCACGCACACACACATATATACGGTTATATTAAAGAGAAAAAATATCCTTCCGAATGGCCAATTGTTGCATTATTCTGATCGACGCTAAACTATTTTCGCAGACAAGTCAATAAAAGTCTACTAAAATGTTGTTTATAGTTAAGGCATTAACGTTGTGGAGGTTTAAAGACATTGTAATTTATTTTTAACAAACACTGTTTATTCCACTTTTTTATGACGGTATAACCCTACCGGTTTCAAGGCTTTCACCTCATCTTCAGGGGAGCGCAAACAAGTCCTTTTTGCGCTCCCCTGAAGATGAGGTGAAAGCCTTGAAACCGGTAGGGTTATACCGTCATAAAAAAGTGGAATAAACAGTGTTTGTTAAAAATAAATTACAAAGTCTACTAAAAAATATACAGAAAGTAACAGACCTGCACCGCTAAAACTGTAAATGCTTTCATAGAATTACACTGGCATGTACCTTCTATAATTTTCTTACGCAGATTTTTTTTAAATTTCTATGATTTTTTTTGGATAAGAGTAAATCAACAACGTGACCATAAAAGAAATGAGATTGTTGTTATTATTAAATATTATATTATTAGTCAGATGAATGTCTGCAAGAAAAATTATACAATATTAATACGTTTTATACAAAAAAAATCTTGTATTCCCTTTTGACAATAACAATTGACTATTTAAATCGTTTATTTTTAACTAGTATGATGAATTTATTTCAAACTGGTTTCAGATGTGTTCGCGGTCTTCAGCGTATTCCGCGACTCGGCCACAACACACTTGGGTATAAGGAGTTATTTAATGAAAACCAAAATAAAACGCTTTATTTTTCAAAAGGTGTATGCTATTAAAAAAATGAGAAAAAAATTGAACATGCGATTTTTTATACCTACATATGTGTGTAAATCACAAGATTAAGAAATTATATTTCAATGCATTGAAAGGTATATCGGCTCAAAATTATATCAGAATTTACCATTGTATGGCTTTATGACTAAATGTGAAAGATTTGCGAAAAAAAAAAGTTATAGACTAAAAAAATCTGAAAGATAACCATATTAAGAAAACTAAAGGGGATATTATTAAACCTCAAATAAATATTTATTTATTGAATGGCACCCCATTTTGTTCGCAATTTTTAAGAATTCTGCCATTGTTTTATTCCCTTACAAACGATAATTATTTTATAAATGACAGCATTTAAATATATTGTAATATAATAATGAAAAATGAGAGAATACACGTACATATTTAAAAAAAATATGTTTTTCATTTTGAGTTATTATAGTATAAACATTCAATATTGTAAAATATTTCTCTAAAACTGCGAGGTAAAAAGTCTAAATAGTGATGAAACAGCGTTTCTGAAAAAATATAAGAATTCGTAAAAATATGTATGCCTATTTTAAAAAATCAATCATAAAAGATACACAGAAAAAAATAATACTGAATTACTTTTAATTCAATTTCAAGATAACAACCAATTAAATATTTTAATAACTGAGATATTTTGGCTCTGATATGAATTCACCTTCTAACAATACTTCTTAAAAGGGGTTTTCATATTTGAGGCGTTCATTATAGCATATCCAATATTGAAAACATAAAAAGCAACAAGAGTAAATAATTGCGTTATGAATACCGTTTTTCAACAAAGAATGTCAAACCGAAAGGCAAAAACCTATCAAATATGGACGAAAAGACAATTCATCGCTAATATCCACATTTCATTATAATAAAATGTATTTGTTGAAACTCAACACGTTATCTCATATTGGCAAATAATGCAATACAATACAAAACAACGGGCGCAACAAAAGTTGACGTTTACATCTGACGGCGTGAATACGCCCACATTCCTGAGCCGGATTTGAGACAACAGAAACAAAAACATGGTATTTAGATGTACTGCATCGAAACGTACCTTTGGTAAGTCTCTTATGTGATTAGCATCTAATAAAAGTTCTTCCAAACTGCGAGAATATCGCAAGATGTCTTCTGGGACGGTCGGTAAGGAGCAATGCCGCTTGTCAACATACTCCACCTGCCTATTGCAGCCTTTAAACAAGGGTATACAACGAAACATTGTGTCCACTACACTAAATAAGCACAACACATAATTATTTCACTAAAACGGCACACATTTTAAATCAAAACACCACATAAAATTACAATTTTTGCTAAAAACTCGCTCCCGCACAAAGACACACTCACTCGACGTTCGACTTGTAAACCATAGACTAAATTTTAGACCGATATTGCCGATGACGTCACACACGAATAACATAGACAATGAAACGTATGATACTGCTGTATATAGTGATACATTTATTATGACTTCATTTATCAAATTATTTTCCTAGATGTTTGAGATTAACTAAGAAACTGAATTATCGATAAGATATCAAGAATTTACTCATTACTCGTTCATGTTGCTTGAGAGGAAAATATATACGATTTGTGTAATCGTATATCTTGACAATTATTTGGAAAACTTGTAAAAAACATCTGAAAAAATAATTATATGGAAATCGAATAACAAAAATACAGTGCATAGTTTGCATATGGCATTTATTGATTATTTTTTCGAATGCAGTAGTTCATTTATTGGTAAGAAAGAAATATTATTTTTTTTTCAAACATAAGATTTGTATTCCACTCATTCTATAAATTGACATTTTTCGCATTTTGATGGAGAAATAGACAAACTTAATTATCATTCTTTATTTGTTATAAATTAATTTATGTTTTAAAAACAAAAAAAAGCAAGAATAGAAAAAAAACGAGACTATATAACAAATATATTTGGAGGTATGTTGCTTTCTAAATTCAAGAAATTTTCCTTTTGAAAATATGAATGTGGAAAAATCACATGCTTTAAAATTAATCTTTCGTTTTTACTTTGAGACAAATAACATTTTAAAAAACGAATTGACTATTAATATTCTATAATAAATGTAGTATACTTTAGTTCCTTTAATTTTTATTGTCAATTTTAAATATATTTAATCATGAGACCTTTGGTACTAATTAGAGCAATCAAATACTTTTTATAATCATGTTAATATATTTTTCATTTTATAGACTGGAATCTTTATTTGGCCTTCAAACGATTTTCTTAAAAGTTTTTATGCCCGCCAGATTGTATTGCAATAAAAGTGTTAAATAAATAAATAAGTTCCTGATATGTTAGAATTCTTCAGAAGTGTATGACATGCTTTAAATATGCATATTATTTGATTTTGAATTATTATTTGTCCAACACATTCACTTTACCGTAGATATTAAAATACGTTATTCTTTATATTTAAATTGCATAAACAATAATAAGACAATAATAAAATGACAAGTTATATAACGCCGTTTAGAAAGCAAACTTTTCTCTGTGACACTCATTAAAAAATTAACAGATTTAAAACATTACAAAATAAATATGAACATATAGACAGAAAAGTTGAGTATAAGGATATAAAGGTAATGATATAGGTATATATATATAATTTGACCACAGAAGAAACTTCTCATTTTGATAACAATATCGGCTGTATAGTGTACTTAATGCAATAATGGTTAGTGGTTATCGCGAAATATAGCAAAAGAACCACTCGCTTTATATTCCATGTACATGTTTTTAGCTGTCATTTACAACTGTCACCTGCATCTAAATTCTCTTTTGAAAGGTTAAGGAATCGAGTCGACTATTTATAATATTGTCAAATTTTCATCATATCTTTCCGCGAAATGTCTAAAAATGAAACATTGGGATTTATTGGAGGTGGAAATATGGCATCAGCAATATGTGGTGCTATGATAAATAAAGGTAAAAAAATCTCAAAATAATGCCTTTTCTTCAGCTTTATCAATACGAATATCACAGATTTATTAAAATATTTAATTTCGTGTTATATTTTTTTTATCTAAGTTTAGGATTGTCGTCCTGTTTGCCTACTTGTTGTATAAACTTGTATAACAGTGCCCTATTTACCATGCATCGATTTACTGATAAGGCGCTTATCGTTTGCCTAACATATTTACTCAAAAAATTCTTTCATACTTTTTCACTATATGCACAACTTTCATACTTATCTGTATCATAGGATCGAAAAAAATCAGTTTATGTAAGATACAGGTTAATGAATTAAAAATTAATTAATAAAAATCATGAGTGAACTTTTATCGGTTTTGTTAAAACAACTTTGAAAAAATACTACTGTCACATCTACTTTTCAATCTTAAGTAATACGTTACCCAAACTGCTAAATAAAACTTGGGTATGATGCTATTTGACAGTTTCTCATTGGAGGAAGTGTGCTTTTTTTGCAATGCATTACTTAACAATACTCCATTATTTTTTGTTGTATAATGCTTTACAACACTGGCAATAATTATTTTAAATAAAGAACACATCTCTTGAGGGTGAATCAGAAAATGTATTATTTATTACATAATTTTCCTAATGCCGTACCCCAAAAATGAAACAAAATATACTGTGATTCTGATGTGAAAATGAAACAAATCATATGTAAGTATGCAGAAGCTACTGTGCAACATAGGAGGGGAGGTCAATAAATTCACGGAATGAAGGGGTTAAGGGAGGGGGTGGTAATGCGCCTGCCTGCACATGTTCCGATAATATGACTCATAATTAGTATATTCACCAAGTTTTAGTCTAATTTTGACAGTATTTTTTAAGATATCATCGGGAGAGTATGTCAAACGTTAATACCATCCCAAGTATGGAAAAAATTGAGTACTTTTCCCCCCTTCATTCCGCAAATGTATCGACCTCTCTCATAAGTATTCCAATTTTGAAATGCACACTATCAACTGCAATTGGAAGGTAGGTATTTGCAATATATGAAATTAGGTGGTTATTTATTTTTTAAACTACCTTGTTTTGCACTTTGTTACTAAACTAATGAAAATGCATTTGTTTTTCACATATTTCTAGTACACACCCACTGAAAAACAAGGTAATTATGTGAAATATCATACAATTTGATGGTGTTTTAAATTGATAAAATAAAGAAAAAACTTAATTTTTCTTGATTTATTGGATGCATTAAGTTAGTAACATTCGGTGTAACTTTTAAACTTTATACAAAAAAAAAACTAAATTGCAATAAATATTCGTGGACGATGGTTATTGATATATTTAGTATCTCAGCAATCTATTATATCATAGATCCTGATTATTCTCCATCAATGCCTTGATTTTCTCGTCATCAGTGGAATCAACCTTCCAGAGCGGACATCATCTTTGAGTGTTGTATCACCATAATGGAATTTTTACATTTGACACACATGATCATTTATTTACTGCATTTTTTCCATACACTACATTTTTTTATAGTCACAATTAATTTTTTTCCTCTGCGCTACTGATATTTTCTATCGATGATTGCCAAATTCTTACATATCAGTAGTAACGAAAATAAATTGGACAGATTAGAGGCCCTAAAAATATCCAAGTCAGGGCATCAGGGTGAAGATCTGGCAATGACCTATATTTCCAAGATCTCGCCGCTGCTCGCTGAAGTTGTCTCCTGCCTCCCACAATCCTCAATCTGAATGTTTACTGTTAGAAGTGTATATCGGTACCAGTTCGAACAAAATTCAGTCTTGTTCTCCCTTGATGATGAGGTGAAAACCTTGAAACCGGTTGGGTTATAGTGCTACATAAAGTGGATTAAACAGTGTTTGATAAAACAAATAAGCAATTTGGGTAAGAAATGGCCAAAAAGAGTATGTTACTTTGGATTGAAGTTAGCAATGAAAATTTTGTCCTATCAACATCTATCCAAGAATTACGAAACTACTTTCCTGAAAAATTACATTAAACATAGTGCAGTACCCTGCAGTAAGTAATACACATCGGGCTTAAAAAAGAGACTAGGCCATAATTGGCTAACTTCTGCTTTGTAGAGCGTGCACGATGCGCTAACAGTCCAGTCCGGTAATGACTGACAAATCATGACAAAACACATGTATGAATGACAGAGACGACGCTCTATAAAGCCGATTATGGCAGACAGTCTCTTTCTTAAGCCCGATGTGTATTACTTCCCGCCGAGTACTGTACCTTGATTTTCAACTGTGAAACAGTGAGCCGAATATTTTGTGATTCTTTTTTTGTAGAATAAAATACACATATTTTGTAAATATTTAATATTTTACCTCTCCTATTTTAGGTGTTTTTCCACCATCAAAAATTTGGATATCAGGCCCACATATAGAGAAATTATCACATTGGAAAGAGCTAGGAGTGAATGTTACCAATAAAAATGGAGAAGTTGTCGGTAATTGTGACACAATTTTCCTCTGTATTAAGCCTCACATTTTGCGTAACGCTATTGATGACACTTTTAAAACAATAAAGCCTAATACAACTATTGATGGAAAATTGTTTATTTCAATTCTTGTTGGAATAACACTTGAAACTTTGAAAAAGGTAATATTTTTTGTTCGATTGTTGACCAAAATATATCAAGAGTTTTGACATTTTTGCAATTGTTTTGAAACATGATAAATGTATAGGAATTATTACTCAGTGTGTTATATCTTTGAGTTGATTATTCAACCTGTCCTTAGGAATTAATAACTCATTCGTGTTAAAAAAAATGACTGGGTCAGGCTGTGGATCATCATCAGTCCGAAACATTATAATATTCTCAAAAATATGACACGCACTTTGTTACTAGAATTTTGTACACTTTTAAACAGGGAAGTGAGGTGAGCATGTAATGTTGTTTTGTAATTAGAGTAGCGCACAAGATAAAACTTACAAATATCATTCTTTGTAGTCAAAATTCAGGTGATTAATGTCTACAAAGTATTCGAATTATGAATTAAACTATTACTAAAAATTGTGCGGAACTTCTCAATGACTAGAAACATCTCGGCCATTTTTTTTTCACTATAAAAATAACGTAAGCCAAAAAAGTTTTGTCCACATATTTTCCATATATTGAAACATACTAACATACTTAACGGTAAAGTAAAAGAATATACATACTATTTTACGTGGGCAGCCAATGCATACAAATCATAAAAATGCTATAATTGTCATTTGCATGGTCACATATTTTAACAAATAAACTTGTTTATGTTTGCATGCATAGCATAAATATGAGGATGTCACTGGTTTTTATGTGGTCGCACACTTGATTACGATATTATAATCTACGAGACAAAGTTTTTGACAAATCAATGTTCATAGTTGTGACATTATTAAAGATAAAATTTAAAAAAACTTAAATATATGTTGTAATTTATTTTTATCAAACACTGTTTATTCCACTTTTTGTAACGGTATAACCCTACCGGTTTCAAGGCTTTCACCTCATCTTCAGGGGAGCACAAACAAAACTAAATTCTGTTCGAACTGATACCGATATACACTCTTCAACGGTTGGGGACTGAGGGCTGAGTTGTGTTTGGGTTGTGTCTGAGTTGTGAGACTTTGTGTTTGGACGGGTACCGATAGACAATTACACCAATTTCATAAATATTTAAATTCTATAGAGTTTTATAAAATTTACACTAGAAACACAACAGGACGGAAAATTAAATTTTTTGGACTTAACATTATTTCGCAAAAATGGTACATTTGACTTTGATATTATATATATAGAAAAGACACTTATTCGGACTCTATAATTCCAGCAACTTCCAACCATCTTAATAACCATAAATTCGCCGCCTTTATAGATAGCTTAGTGTCCCATTAACCAACGACAATTTTAAAAAGGAATAACCAAAAAAAAAATAGCTACAAATAATGGCTATCCTGGAATTACTGTTAGAAGTGTATATGGGTACCAGTTCGAACAGAATTTAGTCTTGTTTGTGCTCCCCTGAAGATGAGGTGAAAGCCTTGAAACCTGTAGGGTTATACCGTTACAAAAAGTGGAATAAGCCGAGTTTGATAAAATAAAATACAATGTCTTTAAACATCCACAACGTTAATGCCTTAACTATAAACAATATAAATATATGTAATAATTTATATGAAAACAACACTTAAAACCCCATACTTACGATAATAATCTTGAAATATTTCAATAACGAATCTTGGGATATAGTGCGAGCTCTGTGAATTTAACTACTCGCCGGCACAAAATACACTGGTCGTCCTGCCACCAGGAACGACTACTGACATGAATCATAAATTCCTTTTTGGTGAAAAAACATTAATTACGAAATATGCAGTTTTTTAAATTAACAGTAGAATTTATTCGAAACATCGATTTCGGGACCTAGAAAATGGCGATGAATATGAATTATCATTGTTCTAATTAACAAACTTTTACCGTAAATCAATCTTGCTTAGTAAAAACACAAGTTTTCAATTGAGTTAAAAGTAACATACAAAAATGTCATGATTAATGTATATTGCAAAGAAATAATTTATTCTATGCAGCTTATAAATACATTAGGGGTGTGGATGGAACCACACTTTCTTACATTAGACTGGTGTGAATGGAACCACACTTTCAGCTTAAAATTTGTTAAGCGTAATACCACCTTAAGTCAAAATTTGACTAATTCGAACATAGAAAATAAATAAGATTTTTACAAATAATTTTTTGCAGGAGCTTGAAGCATTTAGTAATTGTCGTATAATAAGGACAATGCCCAATTTACCGATGCTGTTGGGAATGGGAGTGACAGTGTATACCCCTGATGATTCTTCACTACCAGAAGACATCCAATTAATTGAGAAGATTTTATGTAGCACTGGTATCTGTGAAAGAGTGCCAGAAAGTATGATTGGTGCCGTTGGAGGTCTTTCCGGAAGTGGACCTGCCTTTGTAAGTATTTACTTGAAGACTTTGTCAAATATTTTCAGAATTCATTTCTTAAATTTGAATCACATATTAGTGTTTTTAACTGCCAGATGGAAGAATTTTGATCACATATTAGTGTTTTTATCTGCCAGATGGAAGAATTTTGATTAAGGCTATTTAATTTATTTGATCTATACCAATATATAAATCCTTCAGATTCTTGTGTATCCTAAAACAGTGAAAAATTATGATAATGCTGTTTTGCACAGGTATGTTGTGGCAAAAAGAATTATGATTACCAATGCTGCTTTTATGTTTGATGGAATTCTTGCTGCCGCCTTATCCAAAATATGAAATATTTCGCGGTTCCCTGGCAAGAGGTTCATGGCCGCCTAGGGGACCACTTCTCCTAATTTGAGAAACACTGGTCTATGACATATTATTGTTATTTTTGTTAAATCAGCATATTTAATTATTCTTGTGTGTACATGGTTACATGATACATCTGGAAACTTATTGCTTTATGTCAATTTCTTTCAACCAATGTGCTTATCTTGAATTTGTAAATATTTTTAATCCATGGCAGATTTTACAAAAAAAATATTTATTCAAAATCAAGTAAAAAAAATACTAATCTCTAAACTATAATGGTAGGCCTAGAGAAAAGTTATTTGTTCAAGGATAAGGAAGGGAAATAAAGGAGAAGTAGGTTGAAAGGGTATTCTGAGTAATGTATTCTGTTTTAAATTTTCTCTTTAAACATTAGATTAGTTTTATTTTCCCTTAAATTATTTAGCATTTTTTGTATGTGTGTGCATTTTCTATTTTATAGGTTTACTTGATGATTGAAGCAATGGCAGATGGAGGAGTTAAGCAAGGTATCCCAAGAGCGATGGCCACCAAGTTTGCTGCTCAGACTGTGATGGGTGCTGGTAAAATGGTCATGGAAACTGGAAAACATCCTGGCCAGTTGAAAGATGAAGTGTGTTCTCCAGGTGGTTCCACCATATGTGGGGTACATGAGTTAGAGAAAGGTAGTGTCAGGTATGTTTCTCACAATTTTAATTTTGTTTAACTTGCAGATTCAAAAAAAATTTGAATCTTAGAAATTATGTTTTTCTTTTTGATTTTTCTTGAAACAATGAGTTGCAGATTGAATTGAAAGGCAGACTGAAAGAAATTTTGACTTATTGAAAAACAAAATCTATTGTTATTTTTCTAACATTTATGTGAAATGTTTCTATAAAGACAAGACAGGAGAAAATAACTAAGCACTTATGCCTGCTATAAAGAGCTATAAAACTTTCATTGAAACCATTGTTCTTCATATACGCACTCGTACATGTGTATATGTGAATCTTTATATTTTTTCTTTAGTTATGTTTTTCTACCATGAGTCCTTGGTGAAATTCCATAATATTTATATAATTTTTTTATCTACTGGATAACAATAAAATTCTCTAGACTCGCAATTATCCGAGGCTGCTCGATTATCCCGGGGTACAAAAATATTCTGAATATTTTTTATACGTTTTAAATGTAAAAAATAATTTTTCATTCAACTACATAATATATACCACAAAATTAAACTAGCGAGGTTGATAATATATAACAGAAAATAAAACTGACAAAAACGACCGGAAATTCTGACGCAAGTGACATGTCTAGGTGGAAAGCTATGGAGACAAAAAGATACATTATGGTTTGACCATAGAGGCGAGGGAATCTCTGTTTCTGGGATTGTATGCGTGGTAAAAGTGATATACTTTTTTCCAACAAAATTGACAGAGATAATAAATTATTTGGGTCGTTTACAAGACTTAAACAAAGGCATGAGATTCGTCAAATTTATATCTAAGGTGAAAAACTTAGCTTTATGCGCCAGCAGCTGAAATATTTATCATTTTTTTTTTGGCGGAAATTATTCAGATTTTTTTTAACCAGGTAAATTTATTCCCTACCAACCTGTATAATAAAAAATCTACTGTACTTAATATCTTTCCACTAATTTTATTAAGATCACCGAGTGTTTCCTCTTCGCATTAATAAAAACTTGTTGAATGGTTTAGTTAAAAGTCAAGACTTATTCGGCACCTTTGGAGTATCGTTGTAGAGCACCTTAGGGTGCATCCTAATTGAAAACCACTACTCTAGATGCTCATTAATAATGTTGTTAACATATAAGTAGTAAATAGTTTTAAGTCAATATATACCAGGTCTGTAAATATGAAACTGGAATTTGTTCATAGATGGCTCTGGTTGTCAATGTAGTGACTGTCAAACCGCGTCATTGGCGCCTTTTTCTTGTGTTTTAACTCACAACAATACAAGTTTAATACAACTACATATGTTTTCATAGCGTTGAACATGTCTGTTTTTGTGCCTGAAAACTACAATTTGCGGACAGCATCGATTTTCTGTTACCATTTGAAGAAAACTGCTACAGAATCGCATCGAATGCTTGTCGAAGCTTACGGTGAGCATTGTCTTGGTAAATTACAGTGCGTTGAGTGGTTTAAAAAATTCGAAAGTGGTGATTTTGACGTGAGAAACGAAGAACGTGGAAGACTACCGAAAAAGTTTGAAGACGTCGAATTGCAGGCATTGTTGGATGGGGATGACGCTCAAACGCAAAAACAACTCGCGGATCACTTAAATGTGACACGAGAAGCCGTCTCCATACGTTTGAAAGCCATGGGAAAGATCCAGAAGGTGGGAAAATGGGTTCCACATGAACCAAATGAAAGACAGCAGGAAAACCGAAAAACCACTTGCGAAATGCTGCTCGCCAGGTACAAAAGAAAATCATTTCTCCATCGAATTGTGACTGGTGATGAAAAATGGATATATTTCAAAAATCCTAAACGTAAAAGATCATGGGTAACTCTAAGCAAACCGGCGACATCGACTGCAAGGCCAACGGAAGACAATGCTCTGTGTTTGGTGGGATCAGAAGGGTGTTATCTATTATGAGCTGCTGAAACCTGGCGAAACCGTTAATACTGAACGCTACCAACAACAAATGATGTGTTTGAACCAAGCATTGCGTGAAAAACGACCAGAATATCAAAAGAGGCAACACAAAGTGATTTTGCTTCATAATGCACCATCGCATACAGCAAAACCGGTCAAGGAAACGATTGAGACGTTTAGTTGGCAAATACTTTCGCATGCGGCTTACTCACCAGACTTGGCTCCATCTGATTACTACTTATTTGCATCGATGGGACACGCACTTGCTGAGCAGCGCTTCACTTCTTACGAAAATGGCTCGATGATTGATTTGTCTCAAAAGAGCAATAGTTTTTTCAGTGTGGCATCCACAAATTGCCAGAGAGATGGGAAAAATGTGTAGCTAGCGATGGGCAATACTTTGAATAAAATATTTTTTACCATTTTCATAAAATGTGTATTTTCTATAAAAAAAATCCTGTTTCATATCTACAGACCTGATATAAATTAGTTAGTTGAATATAAAATCTTAACCATTCTGTTCATAGAATGTAACACTTCAGTGTTCTTAATAAAACTAGCGGAAACATATAAAGCATATTAATGTAATCCAATAAATAGTGAATAATTCAAATTTAATAACTTTTCTTTATTTCAGGGCTTCATACATGCGAGCAATTGAAGCAGCTGTGGAAAGATCTCTGGTTATAGGAAGCCAGAATAAATAAATAAAGAATCTTGTTTTGTTTTACTTAAAAAGGATTTTCCGCTTAAAAAAACTGTAATGGGAATCTTACTGATATAGGAATATTACTAAACTTCGGTGTTATAGCCATTACAGATTTACCATCATGCTGTAGACACAATTCACATATCATCTTCTTCAACAATTCCTCTAGTATCACATGACACAGGAAGATTGCTATTAACATGCATACATGTCATCACGCTATGTCCCTTACGGGGTAGGCAGAGAGAACAGATTTCCAAACTTTTCTATCCATGCATACAACATTCGCCTCCTCCACATTCATACATCTCATCATGCGCAATCTCCTATTATTCACACTTTACCTTCTTTCAAAATCTGGTCCATTAGGTCCAGCCACATTTTCCTCGGTGTACTTCATGCACATCTCGCTTAGTCGTTCTCATTTAAAATAATTTTTGTTTTGTAATTATTGACTAAATGTTGCTATCATGTTGTTTTAATATTCAAATAATGTATTGGTTGAAGCTTCTGCTGCTTTTACCAAGACCTTCATTCAAATTAATTATATTTTCATTAAAATTTAATAAAACAGAAAAAATCAAGTTTAATCATGTAAAAGGACTTCAATTTGACATTAATTAATGAAAAAGATTAATTTAGCCAAGTTTTTATTAATTGGAATTATACAATACATTTTAGAGCTTAAAATTTATATTGATTTATCATCTCTCCTGTCAAATTTATTTTATAGTTGATATAACACTTGTATGAAACATATCAATTTGATTGATATGTTCAAATAAGCCTATTTTAAATATTTAATTTACCTTTGATAGCACAACTCAATGAATATTTTAATAATAACTGTTAAAACAGTATTTAAAACGCAAATTGATGTTTTTGTACTATTTTTTTATAGATATAAGTTTAATTTATTTATTTGTTATTCTTGTCAATTTTATTTTTGTTATTACAGTATTATTTTAAGAGTATTATTTTTCTCAGGAAGATTAAAAGAAGATCTGATACATAATATAGTATTTGTTGATTTTATTTTAAAGAAATCTTATTAAAATTTTTAATTTATTCATTCAATGCATAGTCCTAAGTTACATTTAACATGACAATAAAGTGCTGTGAAGTTATTGTACGCAAGTACAAAGTAGAAACTACTTTTTATTTTAGTACAATTTTCAATATTATCCTCTATGGATATATAAATTATTGGTAGCAATGTAAAGAATGAGGATTTTTAGATAACTTTACTATGATGTATAGGGTATTTATACATTCTTCCATTGTGTACAGTACACCTTGACAGGTTTATTGCTGTATGGAAGTTTTATTATATTTCAACCTACCAGAAAAATGTTTAAAAACCTGTTTATGAAAATTCATCATACAGTACTTATATGCAAAATGACTGTATTTAATATTCTTCATATAAAAGAAAATTTTAAAAAATCAATAAATCATTGCGAAATTAGTGGTTGCCACTTATTAATGTTTACTGGAAGGAAATTATTAAGAAAAATATGAGTAATATCAACATTATAAAAAACGTTTTCTAATTTTAATTATCAACCTATAAAATTATTCAACAAAATAATTAATTTATCGAGGATATGTTTTGAGATTTAGTCAATTTATAGATCTGAATACAGTACATTGAAATTGTATTATATACCTAAAAGGAGTTCTAAACTATTAAAAATAGGAGTATAATGAATGTATGGACTTGACAAGTAAAAGATATATACAAGGATAAAATGAAGTGGAAATATGTTTTCTTTGCCTATCCCAATAGTTATTTGTCATGATCATGAATGTCATCAGTGTTGCTGGGCCTCGTAGTCAAGGATCCTCTTGCCATTTCAATGTTAATTCAGTTGGAAAGCGAAGCTGTGATGTGGAGTGTTTCTCTTTCTTTCCTTCTCATTCTCTTTAAGTGAGTGAGCCATTGCACACCAGCAAACTCACCAGCTACACTGCTGTACTGGATCCAATAGCATACCATAAGTGAGATGACCGGAGCGCACCAGCATGTTTGTTTTATTATCATGATAATTATGTATTATTTATAATTTTCATGACAAAAATTGCATTAGATACTTGTAGAAGGTATTTTTAAGTAGTTAAATTTTGTTTTCTCTTTTTGTTGCGATTTTACATTGTAATATCTAATATGTGACAAAAAAGATATAATATTTTTGTATTATTAAGCATAATTGATGAACAAAGCACTCTCAGCATGGTGAATTACATAAACAAAAAAAGGTATGTTTGAAAACATACTAAACTGTTAACTTGTAATTTGGACTTAAAATTTTTGTATTATTTTAACTTTCATTTATATTTATTTTCCAATATTTACAAATACATTAAATCAGCTAGTATTTCTTGCAAAATACATTTTAATTATGCGGAATTTATGTAATCATTTAGGTAATAATTGTTCAAAATATTTGTTTACCATTAAAAATAAAAAGCTTGATAAAACATTGTTTCATTTTTCATCCCTGGATCCCATGGCTTCAATGACTGAAAACTAGAATTCCATTCGGATCACCAACACCAGATTCTATATCATATCAGTCCAGAACAGCGCAACTGTGATAGCATTGGGGCTTCCCCTCTGCAGGTCTTTGGAGGCACAGTGGGTAAACCATCAAGTGTGATGTTGAATGTCTCCACACACATAGCGGTGGGTGCATGTGAGAGATATGAATTACAGTCAAGAGTGCGCCACTCATAGAAAGTGGAAGACTAATATCAATTTAGCGACGACAGTGGCAATTATAGATTACAGTCACATTTATTTAACACGTTCGCTGCTAAAGACGCCCCTGGGGCGTCAAAATTCTTTGTAGAGATGCTAATTACGCCCGTTGCGCGTCATTCGATTCTCTTTGTTTGTATGGTACCGAATATTTTAAGGTTTCGAAAATACCGTAAGATTTTAAGGTTTCGAAAATATAATTTTTTTCAGTATCTCTACACTATTCTATAAATACATATCGCAGTGAATGTGTTAAACTTCGGCGGTTTGAAATACTGCTATCTATTTTCGTTTGTTTTTCTACCATCTCCTAGACATTTAGCTGTTCTTCTCATCCTGCCCATTTTTAGGCTTGCAATGGTTGCAGTAAAATGCGCAAGGGACCGTTTGATCGACTTTTTTATACCACTTTATGAGTTCCAATCTTCAAAACATTGAAAAGGTTCATTAACATCTTAATGAATATCATAAAAATATTTTAACTCTGGATGAAATTTAATGACAATGGTGTTGAATAAAAATTAATACATGATATTGCATCATTATATCATGGGCTCAATACTATAACTAGGTAACTCAAAATTCTCTATTCTGAGAAAATGGCGTTCTTAGTTTCGAGGTCCTTTTGTCTGCTAACTCCTCTTTAATTATGAGGTATCGCGCTAAGATATTTTTATGAAACTAATAAAGGAGGTTTCAATAAATCATAAGATGTAAGTTATATGAACTTCAGATATCTACTTTAAGAATTCTTTTGTTTCCACGTTTACGACTTACCTAATTATGAAAATGCTAAATAACTCAGTTGAGAAATAATATTTTAAGATACCTATTTATAGCATTAGAAAGCCTCTTCGATGAGCAATCCATTGATGTAAATAACTCAAAACTGCCAAATTTCGAGTTACCTAGTTTTACTATTGAGCCCACGATATGTCGAAAGTAGAGCTTGTATTATCTAGATTGATGTGTAGGAACATGTCTGTATGTAAGGTTTAGCAGGGAGAAAAAAAAATGTAATTTAAAGTTACAATTATATTATTTAAAAAGTATTGAAATGCTTATAAATTAGTGTTGGGGAGTGTATTCAACACATCTTGATGGGTCAGTGGGGAAATATTCTTGGCATTTGGTCATCAGCCTCTTCAATGCCTGGATGTATTTCCTTTGTGTCTCATCATTCATTACATGTGCCACATTCTTTGAAAAGATTTTTTCTCTGCCTGTCCTGGCGTGGATTCCCACCATAGTTACTCCAATAGGCCAGGGTGCATTGCCGATTGCCATTTGAAGATAAGCATCACTTGCCTGGAATAAAAAAATTCTAATATTTACGTACCATAATATTCATTTTTCATGGATCCCTTGATTCAAAACAATGTCATGCAAATACTTATAAAAATCTAATTTATAAAATTTTGTTTAGTATCTGATTATATAATGTATTAAAGAAAATTATTTTTCTTATTCATAATTCCCAAAAGCCTAGTAATTATATTTTTTTATGAATGATTAAATGCCAATCTTAATTGTAAATACAAGTAGTGACGTTACCTTGAGGATTTATTATTTCTATAGTTTGTGTGGTACTCCCTCAGTATATGTATTAGTGATGCCAACATGTCGCAGTACTTCGCTTAGGGAGAACATTGGGGAACAAGATTTTAATCAGCCCCATTAATCGATACATTGAGAATTCATTCATTCGAGTGGTACTCCTCAGTATACCTGAGTCAGTGATACGAGCATAACAAAAGTGCATGGCTGAGAGACAACATTGAAAACCATTCAAATAAACACATAACTAACAGTTAATTATTACATGTGTTGCAATGAGCATACAGAAAGGTTACTTTATCGACAAACTAATAGCTATCCTTATATTTGGAATCATTGCAAATTGAAACCGAAAATACCATGCAGATGACAACTGTTTTATGCACAAAGCCACTAATATCTTCACATTAATATCAATATGACAAAAAAAGGTTTTTATGAAAATTTGATTAATGATTGTGCATTGTTTACATAAACTTTACTTAACACATCGATCAATAAGTCCCGGGACTAACCAACAGATGGTGCCTCTTATAACAAATCTATACCATTCTCAGTTAGTACCAGCCTTTAGAAGTTACGTGTCAAACTTTCATGACATTCCGACATTGTGTCATTGAGTTACAGTGGTTTTAGTGATGCTACTTTTGCTATTTTCAAAACAATGGAAAAAACTGAATTTCGTGTGTTGATAAAACATTGCTTTTTAATGGGAAAAAATACCATTCAAACTCAGCGATGGCTTGAAAAGTGTTATCCAGGCTCTGCTCCGTCGAAAACAACCATTTGTCGGTGGTATGCTGATTTCAAACGCAGTCGTACAGTCACAAATGATGCTAAACGCTCTGGTCGTCCAAATGAGGTCGTTACACCAGAAAACATTAAAAAAACCCTCAAAATCGTGATGGAAAATCGCAAAGTAAAGTTGCGTGAGATAGCTGACATCCTGAAGATATCATTTGGTAGTGTTATCACTATTTTGCATGAACATTTGGTCATGAAAAAGCTTTTTTCGAAATGGGTGCTGCGTTTGCTCACAATGGAACAGAAACAACAACGCATCGATGATTCAGAGCGCTGTTTGGCACTGTTTACGCGAAATAAACAGGAGTTCTTGCATTGGTATGTGACAATGGATGAAACTTGGATCCACCACTATACTCCGGAATCAAACCAGCAGTCAGCTGAGTGGAGAGCAGCCGGTGAAAGTCGTCCGAAGCGACCAAAAACTCAACAGTCGGACGGGAAGGTTATGGCCTCCGTATTTTGGGATGCGCATGGTATAATATTCATCGATCAACTTGAAAAGGGAAAAACCATCAAGAGCGAATATTAAATAGCGTTATTGGAGCGTTTGAAGGCAGAAATTGCAAAAAAACGGCCTCATATGAAGAAGAAGAAAGTTCTCTTTCATCAGGACAATGCACCGTGTCACAAGTCAATGGTAACGATGGCCAAATTGCATGTTGTACTTCGAATTGCTTCCGCACCCACCGTATTCTCCAGATTTGGCCCCCAGGGACTATTGGCTGTTCACAGACCTCAAAAAAATGCTCCAGGGAAAGAGATTTGGCTCCAATGAAGAAGTGATTACCGAAACTAACGCCAATTTTGAAACCAAAGATAAATCGTTCTACACGGCTGGCATAGAAAAGTTAGGAAAGCGTTGAGTTGAATGTATCGCTCTTGCAGGAAACTATGTTGACGAATAAAGAAGATTTTTGGCAAACAAATGTTGTTTTAGTAGTTAGTCCCGGGACTTATTGATCGATGTGTTAAATGTGAAAGTAATCATTATACAAACCATAATGTAATTTCTATTGAGAAGATGCTTCGTTATTTCACACAAGCTGTCACTGATATCCTCAGGGAGGGATTTATTTCTTAGTTTCCTCAATAAAGGTTTCAAGTAAACCTGTGTTTGTGTGAATGTGGCTCTTGTCATTTTATGTCTGGTGGCCATTTTTTCTGCCGCACTTGCTGAGTTCAACTGGGTACCCCAGAGTTTAAGGAGAAACTATAAAAAAATAATATAATGAACAAAATTATTGTAATATATTATTCAACACAATATAATTAAGACATAGAAAAATAGAAAAAAATAAGTGATGCATACTTTCAATAAAATTTCGATCACATTCATATCGTGTTCTCTGTCTCCTTGTCCCATTTTCTCTGCCATTTCTTGTATAGTGTCATATGTAATTGTGTCATCAATTGATTCATCTTTTGCTGTTTTGTCTGAAGAACCCTGCAATTCATAATTCGGAAAATTAAAAGAAATGTTCAACATTTGCATGAATAATATTGGGTGTACAAATAAGTCACCGCCGTTTGACAAAAGTTGGCGCCACCAGTAAGTTATGGTTAAAATTGTCAGATGTAAAATGTCATTATCGTAAGGTTGGACATCTGTCAACAACATGACCTTGAAATATTAGTGAATTTTTATCAGTATAACATATTTTTTTGTGTTCGAAAATGTCAAGTTTTGAGCCGAATAAGCGTCATTTGCGGGAACTTTTGATTTACTTCTTCAATTTGAAGAAATCTGCAGCTGAGGCGCATCGATTGCTTGTAGAAGCATATGGTGAGGCTGCCTTAAGTGAGAGAAGTTGTCGTGAGTGGTTTCAAAAGTTTAAGAACGGTGAATTTGACATCGAAGACAAAGAACGTAGCGGAAGGCCGAAAGTGTACGAAGACGCGGAATTGGAAGTATTATTGGATCAAGATTCGTGCCAAACGCAAGAAGAACTTGCACTTACATTAGGAGTGACTCAACAAGCAATTTCACATGGGTTGAAATCATTGGGAATGATTCAAAAACAAAGAAATTGGGATTCATATGAACTGACACGGAGAAACTTTGAATGCCAATTTTCCACATGTGAAATGCTGCTTGCCAGGCATAAACGAAAGGGTTTTCTGCACCATATAGTCACTGGTGATGAAAAATGCATCCATTATGATAATCCAAAAAGGAAGAAATCATGGGGATCCCCTGGTCATGCTTCAACATCTACGGCTAAGCCAAATATTCATGGAAAAAAACTCTTGTTGTGTATTTGGTGGGATCAGCTTGGTGTCGTGTATTATGAGTTGCTCAAACCGAATGAAACCATTGCTGGGGCTGTCTACCGAACATAATTGATGAGATTGAGTCGAGCACTCGAGGAAAAGCGCGCCCACTACTACGCCAGACACGACAAAATTATTCTCCTGCATGATAATGCTAGTCCACATGTTGCGGCACCGGTCAAAACCTATTTGGAAACACTCAATTGAGAAGTTTTACCCCACCCGCTGTATTCACCAGACATTGCTCCTTCTGATTACCACTTGTTTTGATCGATGACGCATGGCCTGTCTGAGCAGCACTTCACATCATATGAAGATACCAAAAATTGAGTCGATTCGTGGATAGCCTCAAAAGATGATGATGATGACTGACGCGGTATTCGTATGCTGACAGAAAGATGGGGAAAAGTAGTGGCAAGCGATGGGTACTACTTCGAATAAAACATGAGGTTCCGTTCTTTCACAATAAATTCCCATTTTTTTATAAAAAACGGCGGAAACTTATTTGTACACCTAATATATTGAGTTGATGCTAAAATAATTGCCGTTTGTCTTCTAACATTTTTTTTTATCATTGCTCGAAAGGGATACTACCTGATTTGACCAGTTTCTTTTATCATTGCTCGAAAGGGATACTACCTGATTTGACCAGTTTCTTTTATCATTGCTCGAAAGGGATACTACCTGATTTGACCAGTTTCTTTTATCATTGCTCGAAAGGGATACTATCTGATTTGACCAGTTACTTTTCATCTTCGGTCATTCTAACAAATCGGACCCTAAAAATTGTGAGAATAAAATTCATATCTCACATTGACATTGCATGTTATATAAAAAAGAAAGTAATGCAACTAACACGACTAAAAATATTTGTAAAGTGCACGGTGAAAACATATCAGGTATGTAAATATGAAACTGGATTTTTTTTATAGAAAATACACATTTAATGTATGAAAATGGTAAAAAATATTTTATTCAAAGTATTGCCCATCGCTAGCTACACATTTTTCCAATCTCTCTGGCAATTTGTGGATGCTATGCCAAAAAAACTGTTGCTCTTTTGAGGCAAACCAATCATCGAGCCATTTTCACACATTTTCGTAAGAAGTGAAGCGCTGCTCAGCAAGTGCGTGTCCCATCGATGCAAATAAGTAGTAATCAGATGGAGCCAAGTCTGGTGAGTAAGCCGCATGCGAAAGTATTTGCCAACTAAACGCCTCAATCGTTTCCTTGACCGGTTTTGCTGTGTGCAATATCATGAAGCAAAATCACTTTGTGTTGCCTCTTTTGATATTCTGGTCGTTTTTCACGCAATGATTGGTTCAAATCCATCATTTGTTGTCGGTAGCGTTCAGTATTAATGGTTTCGCCAGGTTTTAGCAGCTCATAATAGATAACACCCTTCTGATCCCACCAAACACAGAGCATTGTCTTCCGTCCATAGCGATTTGGCCTTGCAGTTGATGTCGCTGGTTTGCTTGGAATTACCCATGATCTTTTACGCTTAAGATATTAGCAACAATGCTTGCAATTCGGCATCTTCAAAATTTCTCGGTGGTCTTCCACGTTCTTCGTTTCCCACGTCAAAATCGCCACTTTTGAATTTTTTAAACCACTCAAAGCACTGTGATTTACCAAGAGTATGCTCACCGTAAGCTTCGACAAGCATTCGATGCGATTCTGCAGCAGTTTTCTTCAATTGGTAACAGAAAATCAATGCTGTCCGCGAATCATGTTTTCAGGCACAAAAACAGACATGTTCAACGCTATAAAAACATATATAGTTGTTGTAGTTGTATTAAACTTGTATTGTTGTGAGTTAAAAGTCTTTGACAAATGTAAACACAAGAAAAAGGCGCCAATGACGCGGTTCAACAGTCACTACATTGACAACTAGAGCCATCTATGAGCAAATTCCGGTTTCATATTTACAGACCTGATATGTGGTACAAACTAAACATGTATGTATCTAATC
The DNA here is from genome assembly GCA_949825065.1 of Odontocerum albicorne. NCBI lineage: Eukaryota > Metazoa > Arthropoda > Insecta > Trichoptera > Odontoceridae > Odontocerum > Odontocerum albicorne. Next base: position 36,391,315 of record OX463850.1, read on the forward strand.
AAACCCCGCATACTTTATCATTCCAGACGGACCAAAAAGTCCATCCTACAATATCCCACACATAATCACCAAAAATACATCACACTCAAGAGTTCACATAAACTATTGTTACAAGGCATCCCTCCTGCAAGCCCAAGCACTCAAACTCCTGTCGCAATAACAACCACGCTTCAATCCACTGTTTGAATTTATTGTCTCCTTTATCCAAAAAAATACATACATGAAAAATTTTGTAGTGCATAGCTTAAAAATATTAAAAGGTGGATATTGTGTAATTTACTTTCAACCACAATATCAAAATTTATTTTTGTAGTGAGTAACACATGCCCCACCTGTATAATTCTAAACTGTAATATTGAAAGGTGGACATGGTTTAATACAATTCCAAACCACAATATGTATTTACTTAAATATAGTGTACCACTGTTATAGGTTCACATTTTTATTTCCAGGCAGTAAAAATATGAAAAATGTTAAATCTTTATAAAAAGTATTAAAATCTTACCTCTGCTCCTAAAGCGAGAATTTCATCTAAATAAGCTTGATCCACTTTCTCCATAGCTTCTTGAAAGTCATTACGGAATCCCTAAAACATAAAACACAAGGTTTATAAATTGATTAAAATATTATCAAAAAAATTAATGATGCCATCAGGCACATGCCAGAAGTAACTCATTCTTCTCTATTTAATTTTTAAAGTATCACTGAAGACACAATACTCCATTATATTTAAAATCTATTTCTTGATTGATTTTAGTTAATAATAGTGTATTTTTTGTCATTTTAACTTATTTATTTTGTTATGGCAACTGCATTGGACGTATGCGTCACCCGAAACATATATCTTATTTGTAACAATATTGTATGTGTATTTCTTTGATATTTGATTAGTTATTTGATATGTAAATTCTTTATGTTATTTGTATGTAAAATATGTTTGTCCGCGCGACGTCGCGACTGCAACGGAAATCAGACTTATGGACGGTCGTCGTGAGACTATATCGCGGGCCGGCCGGCCTCCGCTTGTGCAAAATTCCCGAAAATTGTGATATTTTGCGAGGTGTGAGCGCATGCAGTGGCTGAAAATGGCACTTACGATGAGCGATCGGCCGTTCATAAGGGTCAAAACCAAATAAAATCACTTCTCAGTTCACTCTACCTACTGTGTACCTGCCTAAGAGGAATTTCTTCACCCCGCTACCTTTTCACCGATCTACGCCTCTGAACATGACCCGAATTCTCCGAATATCGAGCAGCAGCCATCCGCCTATTGTTACAGTTCTTTGTACCAGTGGCGTACAGCAACAGTCATACAATTATTGCGTCATATTTAATAAATTGATGAACTTTACTTTTGGTTAACATTCACTTTCCCTCTCTTTGTCTGCCTCAAAGAGATATGTGTGGTGTGGCAGCTTTAGGAAGTGCTTAAAGACAACCCTTTTCGCGAAGTCTTATCAAAATGTATGATTACATATGAACACTACACACATAAACTACACATCGCCCAGAGCCAAATGTGTTTTTATTATATATCAGAAGATCTATAAAACTTTCCTTGTAGTTCGTCTTCCCTTGGTAGGTTTTCTGCATATTTTTTTAACAAATATGTTTTTCTAAACATATGCTAATGGGAAGAAATTTCTAATTTAATGGTCGTAGCCATCACCTTCCTATCCTTAGGCTTAATTTGTTTTTTTTTGTAATATATTTTGTCAATAATAGTGGGTTCGAATCCTGAGTTAGAGCACCCTCGAGAAGTCTGCTCTCTAAACGTCGCTATTTAAATTGTCTTTTTATAATTATTAAAATCTTCCACGAAATAAAAAAATGGTTATTTGATTTAACTTTTGCATATATATTTATTTGGTATATATGACTTTCATTATGTTTATGAAGCAATATTTTTACATTTACTCTTCTCCTAAGTATACCAAACACTTGATCTATTTAGTATTTTGTATTTTTTTACATTGTTTCTTATTAAAATTATGTTTATTAAGGATAAATGCTGGAGACAACCAGGGTCGGCCCTATCTTCAAATCGGGAGACCTATTAGACTTTCACAATTATAGACCTGTAGCAGTTCTCTTTATGATTCCGAAAAAAATCAAAACTGTACTGTGCAACCAATTGAGTCACAAAATTCGAAACTATACTGTGCAACCAAGTATCATCAAGGCTGATTGGAAACCAGCATGGTCATTTTTGCCAAAATGATCGACTATTACTAACCTTCTCTCTCTCACACAGCAGATTGCGTCAAATTTAGACGAACTGTCCTAAACAGACGTAATATATACAGACCTCCAGAAAGCTTTCGACAAAGTTGATCACGATATATTACTCAAGATATGCATAACCTTGGCTTCAGCAATAATCTAATTGGATTATTTGCATCATACCTAAAAGAAAGATCTCAATACGTAATAATCCTGAACAAGTCTTCTGTGGAATTCATCGCAAGATCTGGTATACCACAAGGATCTAATTTAGGTCCCCTGCTATTCCTCGTATTAATAAACAATATTCAAAATTCTATAAGTCACTCGACATGTTTATTGTTCGCTTGCGACTTGAAAATTTTCAAAAAGATTAATTCACTTCATGACTACACAGTCACAACAGGACCTAGACTCGTTTCCTGGACTGAGCAAAATCATCTTGTGTTCAACATAAAAAAAATGTGTCTGTGTATCCGATAGTTGATCGTTTTCACCAATCCACCATCAGTATACTATACAGGGAATAGCATTAAACACAGTTTCTGAATTCAAAGATTTGGGCATAACCTTTGATGCTGGACTCACGTTCGTTAACCATGTCTCGCGTTTGATATCGGACTTTTACAAACTACTCGGTTTTATAATGAGAATATCAAGAGAATTTAACAGTACTGATATCCTTTGAAATTTATATAATTATCTAATAAGAACCAAATTAGAATATGTATCTACAGTTTGGGCTCCTCATCAGCTCAAATATAAAAACAATATAGAACAAATACCAAAAAAATACTCATATCTATGGTACAGAACAAAGGGCGATTATCCAAAATATGCTCACCATGTTGAACTTTTCACTGTGTGTAACTATAGAAGCCTCAAAACAAGAAGACAAGAATCCATTGTGATATTCCTACTAAAGGTTTTTCGAGGTTGCTCTAACTGTCCCGCGATTCTAGAAGTGCTAAGTTAAATTCTAGAAGTACCTAATAAATACAGCCGTGCAAGGCATCACCTTCTGTTTTATATACCAACTTATAGAACGAATATCATGGCCGAACACTCAGTCACGTGTGGTATAGAGATATTGAACCAATTGAATGACACTGTGGATATATTCTCGGCACAGCCTAGCAGTATGAGAAGAATCCTGGCTGATATTTTTACTAATGAATAAGTTAACTCTAGAAGCAGACCCTCTTTGTGCAACAGGAGAAATCCGTGCAAAGTGAATAAAAAAAATTATTCTGCATTCTAGTTAGTGAAAAAATCCACGCTTTCCAACTTGGGGGTTTTGGGTTCAATACCCGATTATACATGCCTTTGCAGTATTATTAATTGTGTACAAGGTATCCTATCTAGCAAACAGTCTAGAATAATCAAACCTAAAATTTCTATGGCAAGGGGATAAAAGTTCCATGAGGAAAATATAAATTGAGTAAACTCTATAGGGATTAAACCTGGAATTCCAGTACTAGTTTGTTCAGTAAAAATGCTAACCATTAACATAGTGTTTAATTACCCTATTTGCTTCAGGTTCTTGAATTTCTATTCTTCTAAGCCGCTTGAATGACTGTTGTTCACTTTCCCCATATATTAAAATTGGGTGTCCTCTATCCCGGAGTCTTTTTATTACTTCCGTTCGGGGTAAAGAAATGTTATTATCTTGGGTCTCTTCTTCCACATTACTTGAAGAATTATCTGTAAATAAATATTAAGTTAAATATTTTTTCCATAAATCAATTTTCAATTATATAGTTTACTTGGTTCAATAAAAAATTTAATAACTTGGAACAAGTAAATACAGGCAAATATTAGATATTGTAATAGATGATTTCCATCACAGATCTAGCAACTAAACTGTATCAGACCTATGCATCACTAAATTTAAGCGCTCTTTTATATTGTACAATAGATAAAATATCAAAATCTGTCTATAAAAAAATCGTATTTTATTTGACGGCTCGTTCTTATAATTAAATTCTTAATGCAGCCTTTTAGCCAAAATATTTGTCCAGGACTGCAGTAGATCAATTTTTTTTTAGCGTAGTCTTCTGGTGACAAAGGAACTGCGCCGAGAAAATCTTCCTTTGATGACAACATACCAAAATGTGACGAGACATAGTCAGTATTTTGCGACAACTCTACCATACCTCGTGTCTCTTGGTGGCCCCCACTGTGTTCTGAGCACATCTACAAGAAGATACTGCCCACTTTGGGAATCAATTCAACAGCTGAAAACAAATGACCATTTTTCTACACCCATTATTAAACATTGTAATTTATTTTTAACAAACACTGTTTATTCCACTTTTTTATGACGGTATAACCCTACCGGTTTCAAGGCTTTCACCTCATCTTCAGGGGAGCGCAAACAAGACAAGGAGCGCAAACTTTCCAGAAAGTCTTGTTTGCGCTCCCCTGAAGATGAGGTGAAAGCCTTGAAACCGGTAGGGTTATACCGTCATAAAAAAGTGGAATAAACAGTGTTTGTTAAAAATAAATTACAATGTCTTTAAACCTCCACAACGTTAATGCCTTAACTATAAACAACACATTATTAAACATTAATAAACTTACCTTTAGCATTGGATACAATAGAGGATTTATCTTGTGCATTTTTATTAATTTCCTCTTTATTTTCTAAATTCTTTCCAGAAAGTAATTCACTTCTTTTGAAATACTTTTTATTCGATTTCTGCAAGCAAAATAATATATTTCATACTCTTTAAACTATATACTAGGTAAGTCAAAAAGTTTTGAAAGCGGAAATGAAAATACATTTTTTTTTGGGGGGAAATCACTTTTATTGCTCAGTATAGTCTCCCATAAGATCAATACACTTGGTCCAACGATCTTCCAACTTTGTTGTCCCATCACGGAAGTGACTTTCTGGAAGGCCTGCAAAATACTCCTCTACGACGGCTATAACCTCTTCGTTTGATGAAAAATGCTTTCCACGAAGGAATTTTTTGAGGTGTGAGAACAGCCAGAAGTCAGAGGGAGCTAAATCTGGCGAATAGGGTGGATGCTGCAACAATTCGTACCCCAATTCACTGATTTTCGCGATGGTTTTTTGAGCTGTGTGAGCAGGTGCATTGTCTTGATGAAAAATGATTATTTTGTTCTGCAAACCGGGTCTTTTTTCACAATTTTTTTCATCCAACTGGTCCAAAAGGTCACAATAATAATCAGAGTTGATTGTCTTACCAGTTTGGAGATAATCTATCAATAAAATTCCTTTTGCATCCCAAAAAACTGACGCTAACACCTTCTTGACCGATTTCTGGCCACGAACTCGCTTCGGAGCCAAAGTGCCTGGTTCACACCACTCCTTAGCTTCTTGTTTTGATTCAAGATCATGGTGGAAGACCCAAGTCTCATCCATAGTGATGAATCGACGCAGAAAATCCTTTTTATCCTTTCGAAATTGCTCCAAATGTTGCTCAGAAAGTCGCATTCGAACGTGTTTTTGTTGCATTGTTAGCAAATGCGGCACCCATTGTGCACACAGTTTTTTGAAACCCAAAACTTCAGCCAAAATATGCCACGTTGTTGTTTCATGTGAGATGCCTATGGTGTCAGCTATCACATCCACAGTCGATCGATGATCTTCCAAAACCATACCCTGTATTTTCGCTACGATTTCTGGTGTTGATGCACTTTTTGGACGTCCTGAGCGTGGATCATCTTCAACGCTTGTACGGCCACGCTTAAACTCCAAAACCCATCGGTGAACGGTTGGAAATGAAGGAGAAGACTCCTTTAATACTTTCACCATCTTTGCATGGATCTCAGTAGCCGATAAACCTTCCAAAACAAAGAATTTAATCACTGCACGATATTCGGATTTTTCCATTGTTAAAAAATACACTGACACGTCAACTTCAAATGGCTTGTAAACAAAGAATGAATTGACAGATCGAAATGAAATTTTGAGTACGTTCATATGAAAGATGAAATATTAAAATGGCGTAGAAATTTTGGTTTTTCTACTGCTCCATAGATGTCGCTTTCAAAACTTTTTGACTAACCTAGTAGGTATTCACTACACTAGAGCATAAGAAAAATCTTTTTGCAGGATTTACAGTTAAGATGCACCACAACTATAATTATCACGCCTTGTACCTATTGGAGTAGTTAAAAAGAGCAGATCTTTCAATTCCGGCAACATCTTTCGTTTTAGCCACATTCATGGAACCTTGTCATAAAAAAAATATTTTTATGACTTTTTCAACACTGTATTATGCCACATATTTCTAGGCCTTATCCCAAATCATGAGTTATACTATATTGAGGTCGGCTCTTCTTGTTCGCAAGTTGTAGTTTATTTTGTTTTAGATATCAATCTCTGACAACTTGTTTACTTTCATAAACCATCTTTTCCCGAATTCATACGTGCAATCTAAGGTAATAAAAATGAAATTTGTAAAGTTGCATGTGGCATGGTAGCATAACCAGGACTCAGTGGTGAGTTGCAGTGGGCTCGTGCAAAACCATAGATAATTTTTCCTAAAAATTGCGAACTCTGTTGAAATTCTTGTTTATTTATTTTCATTTTAAGGGACAATTTAAAGTAATAATTTTTTTATCACAATATAAAATGAATATAGAAAAATCTATTGCATGTCGATCGAGGAATTTACGATCAATATAATACAAAGTCATTTACAACAACCAGTCGTTAGTTGCAATAATTTATTTATATAGATTTGTACCTTTTGAATACCTATCTATAGTTGTTTAAAACAATTATAATTTATTTGTTATTAATAAACTATGTTTAAACATAACATTTTTTAAATTCTTCTTACATTAAAAATTGAATATCGAAAAAACAGCAAGTCCGTCGTTCAAATTTTCTCAAGTCAGCAATGTTAAGAACCAATGAAAATTTGACTATCAGGGTTAATTGGAACCAAATTTAAATGAAATGTATAAATTATACAAAAAGTCATCCCATAAAATAGAATTAATAACGGAATTAACTTTTCAGTTGTAAATACATTGAATAGAAACCCCAGAGTTTACTGAAGACCACCATTGCATCATTTTAAATTATAAGCCTCTGAGATACCAATCTAAATGTCCTTTTTGAAACACAGCAATTTATATTTACTAGTGTGCATGTAGGAGCCTCTGAAAGTTATTTAGAGCTTATAGCACACAACCTACTGGAGAATTTTGTCTTGATCCACATGTAAAATCAGAGAAGACAGAGTTCATGTTCATGTCAGATAAGACAGAGTTCACTCATGCTCTAATATGGATATCTCCTTACATATCAATAGCGCCCTTATCAACAGAGTTGAGAATTTTCAATATTTGGGTATAATTGTTGTTAGTGGTGGTCTTAGGGATGAGATGCTCACTAAGTTAGTGGTACCAGCGATGTCTTTTATTATGAGGATCATACCGGACAACTCAGCTTTTAGTCTAAAGATGAAGTGTTGACTATTTGGCACTTGCATCTTAACTATATAGCTCTGAATCTTGGAGTGTTATCAAGGCTCAAGAGAAAAGACTGCTCAGTTTTAGAACAGATACCTCAAGAGTTTGATAGATATAATGTTGTACAATCGTGCGAGAAATGAGATGGTTTATCTTGGGACGCAGAATCAGACTATTACTACTATAGGGTCTTTCAAATTGAGTGGTTTTGTTTTATTCTATTTTTTTAATTCTTGAATAAAACACACAATTTGCTTTGATTTCACTAAACTTTTTATTGGTCGTTGAAGTATAATGTATGACGTTTAAATACAAAAACAATATCCGCCAAATGTACACCTCTTGCAGCTCCACAGATGTCCACTCTTGTGTCAACATTTTCGATGACATTTTGGCATAATTGCTGTCCTAACTCACCAATAAGGCGAATAATTTCGTCCTTCAGCTCAGGAATTGATCGGGGGTCATTCTTATAGACCTGGCTTTTCACGCAACCCCAGAGAAAATAGTCCAACGGTATCAGATCACATGATCTTGATGGCCAATTAACATCACCGTTTCTGGAGATTAAAATACATAAAATAATTCAACAATTTGAACGCGTGTTGTATTGTATACGACTCAATTTTTATAAATGTCATACATTACACTTCTCAAATGTCACAAGACCCAGGAAAGTTCACGACGCCATCTGTGTTTTATCCAAGAATTTAAAAAACCGCTCAATTTGAAAGACCCTTTACAATACAAGTGAGGCACCAGAAATGGTTGAAACACAAATTAAGAATACCCTCAGGTAGCTGACCAAGAGCTGGGTTTTTTTATCACCTATTACGGACTTAAGAATTAAACATCCATTTCACACCATCCATCGTTGTTATAAGATTTGTAGCCTTGGCCTACTGTACCTATCTGGATGTAGACACTTTGTGGCATGCCTGTGTTCCTGATAGAACAATTATTATTGTAGATAGTTAGGTTAGATGTATGAATATAGAGATGGGGATTTAAGTGATAGGAATCAAGAATGTAGATCTAGGAGTTTAAAACTAGGCAATATTATCGCCCATCAGGGATTTGAGAATTAAACGCCCATTTTAGGGAGAGATTCGTGGTCGTAGCCTAAAGTGAATTACCGGACAGCTTACTAACTAATGAAGGCATTTTATATATTATTTATAGTTAAGGCATTAACATTGTGGAGATTTAAAGATATTGTAATTTGTTTTATCAAACACTGTTTATTCCACTTTTTTGTAACGGTATAACCCTACCGGTTTCAAGGCTTTCACCTCATCTTCAGTCTTGTTTATGCTCCCCTGAAGTTGAGGTGAAATCCGTGAAACCGGTAGGGTTATACCATTAAAAAATTGGAATAAATAGTGTTTGATAAAACAAATTATAATTAAGGCATTTTGTAGTATAAGAATACTGTGCACACATAATTTTATAAACGAGTGTATAATGCACAAAATAAATATATGAACACAAGTAATCATGACTCAATGATAAAACATTCACAAAATATGTATACTTAACGAACCAAGAGATTGCTTTCTTCAAGTAACTTTCTCTTTCTTGCTATTTCAGCCTTTAAAACGTCCATTTTTTATATGATACCACGAAGTTTAATCAGTTATCAAATAAATAAAATTGAATTCGACGAGAATTAAATAATTTAAACTTTCTTTGTAAAATATTTACAATTAAAATAACCTATCGAACTATGTTTTGACAATGCATTTTTGACATTATTCTAATTATTGCCATAAAACCATGCCATTATTTCCTGTAAATTATGTTCTCTATGTGTTAAATTGTCTCTGACTCGTTCCTCTGATAACTACAATCTGCAGTTATTCAAAAATAATAATTGTTCACGGCCATTATTCAAGAATGTGAAGTAAGTATTTATTGTATATAAGTTTAGTGCAGGAAAAATCTGCATAACCAGACTAGGGGTAGATTGATTTCAGTCATTTTCTAAAGGGTTTATGTCTATTTTTCTAAAATGCCCTTATTCTTAAATTTCTGTTATTTTTTTTTTATAATAACATTAATATTAATTTTTATTATTGTAACAGGACGATGCCACATCACACACAGCTTGTGCTACGATGCAAATTTTGCCAAAAACTTTTCCCATCCGAATAATGTAAAAAAGTGATGATATCGACTGGCCCCCACAATCCCCTGATTTGACCACTCCCGATGATGTCCTATGAGGTTACTTGAAGGGAAATGTATACACCAACAAACCAACCCCCATCCCGATGCGTAAGGACTACATACGAAAATAAATTGCTGAAATAACACCAAAAGTCTGCGAGAATGTTATGAAAAATATGTTTGAAAAAGTTCGCGTTTGCGCTACAGCCAGAGGTGGCCACTTGACCAACTGTATATTCCAAACACAATGGTAAAGACCATATAATAAATCAATCAAATATAAATTATAAAATTGTATTTCGTTAAAAAGTTATTAAAAAAAACATCGGTTTGGAACATAAACAGCACCTTTATATGTTAGTTTTTATCTTTACTTATGAGTACAAGGTTTTGCAGAACCAATTACAGTATGTATATATTTTCTTGTGTTGAAAGAGGAAACCTTTTCCCTTTAAATTCTTAGAATGTAAAAAAACGTTTTACTGTCGCTCGAGATGATCGTAATAATGTGAATCAGGTAGTTCATTTGTTTTGGTTTGGATAGATATTTTTCACCAGAATAACGAACATTTTCATATTTCAGCAGTTCAATGTGATGGTATCATATTTCTTAATATAACATATCCTTCGATTCTTTGTGCATATTTTTAGATGTGAAGCTGGTAGCCCGGAGATATTGATATTCCCGTCGGAAAGACTCGCCGCCATTCTGAAGAAAGAAAATAAAGCAGAGATAATACAAACTAAATGAAATATGGGGAAAAGTACGATAATATAAGGATTAAATTTCAATGCCATAAATTGTTAATGAAAATATAAAAAATTTTGACAAATTACTCGCAATATTTTTCTATATACACAAATTTGATTGTCATCGATTATTTTGTTTTATTTGCTTATCTCTCTTTTGTATCTTGTTTTACGAATAATTTGTCATGTAAGCAAATTAATGTGATGTCGTAGTTCCCATACGTCAAATCGTAGAAAAATTTTCAAGTATTTCATCGAACTATCACAAGTGTAATATTTGATTGTAAAAGTTGCTATGGCTGACTATTTTGAAGAGATGAGCTGGAGGCCATTAGAGGAAGGGGAGTCTGGAGTTCGCCTTCTGCACTTCGCCAGGATGTTATATGATTTGGTGCATTCCAACAGCACACCAGACGAATGGCCTAGGTTAGTATTGATCGAGTTACTATTGTTTAAGCAGTGATCTTTTTTTTAAATTGAAGGTGATCATTTTACTAGCGACTGATCTATCATGTTTTTATGAATAATTTTGCAACAAATTAGTCAAGTAAATATGTCCAATAATAATAATATAAAATTTGCATTGGATTTATTTTAAATATGAAAATGTAGACTTGAATGTGAAAAATATATATATTAAGAAAATGTCTCATGCTGCTTTGAAGGAAATTCATAAACTTATCCCCATTATTTTAAAGATAAAGTCTTCTTTATTTATTATAAGTGCGATGTCACTTAGTTACGAAGAAGGAACTGCCTAATAAAACTCTTTCAGCAGAAACACACCTGAGTGAAAAGAATAGCAGTGATGACAGACTTAGGTTTGACTTCACGGGAGAGGAAAAATGACTCACAGCATAGTAAATGTATTTATTATGCGTCTTAAGTCCTGCAGTTCAAACAGCTCAATAATTTACCAGTACTTTCGTAATGTAGCTAATTATTCCAAAGATTTACCAATATAAGACCGAATGGAGATCGATTTGGATATTTTCTATTGTATTTTCATCATAGTACCACAAAATGTGATTTGCAGAATATCGTGAAAGTTACAATAATTCAGACGATCGTGAAAGTTACAATATGGCGAAGGGACATGATTGAAGCTAAAAAGTTTGCCATTAAAGCTCTCATGGCCACATATTGAAGATGCCGTCTGGTAGTTGATCAAAAACTGCACTATATTATCACCCACTATGGACTCGATGAATTAGACACCCAATTTACACCAGTGTTATGATAAACAATTTCATAGTAGTGGCTTAACGTGGATTACCAGACTTCTTATCAACCTAGATGGATGTGTTTTGTGGTATCCCTGTGTTCTTGATGGAGCGTGTAGGGTGGTTATGTTTGTTCGTAGAACAAACTTTCTTAGAATAGTTATAACTATGCATCTCGATCCATTTAAAAAATAACAAGGTCAGCTTAAGGTACGTTTAAATAGATTTATTTACTTTTCTGGCGCCATTTAGTGGCCAAAGATATCTTCGAGAATGCATATATTTCGATCTAACATCTATCAAATAGTGTGAACTTAAGAATCATCTTTAACCCTTTCCGGTCCACAAAAAAAAATTAAAATGTTCCACCAGGTCCACAATAGATTTACAGAATTACAGGGTAAAACAATACATCCAGGTTGTTTTTAATAAAACTATATTTATGTTCACAATTTTTTTTAAATTTTTTTTTTATTTTGAAGGTGTAGAATAATGCTCTAATTATTACATTACTACATTAATTATTACATTTTATACACATCTAAAGTATGATATCGGTGAAAACATTCACCGATGCAAAGGCCGGGCTTTCTCTCACAAGTTACACAAATGTATCGCGTTTCTTTCCTACCTCCAGGAATGTATTCTAATTATTAGAACAATAGTAAGTATTGGTAATAATAATTATCAAGTTGTTTCCACGTGCACGGGTCGAGCGTAACTGATCCCAGCGCCGGCGGCCGGGTATCCGAGAGACGCGTACCGAGCCAGCCAGCAAACCTTTTGTATCCTTCTCAGATAGAAAGTTACACATTCCAATGCTCATAAAAACCATTGAATCCTCATCCCAGTATACCGCTACACTAAATACAAGTGAGAAAAAAATATGTTTGCTTGTATTTTTACAATAAACTGATGAAGAAAAAAATGTCGAATGACATTCGACATAGGACTCACTGGAATAAAGTCGATGTCGAATGACATTCGACATAGGACCGGAAAGGGTTAATGGAGTGACTGGTCACTAAAGAGCAGTTAATTAACCTTTTTAATCTCATGGGGCTGATTATCGGCCCCAACTGGTGTATGCGAAAAATCCCACGAGGCTGATCAACAACCTCAAAGTTTTCATACAAGTTTTTATGTTTAATAAAAATATTTTTTTTATGAAAATCATTTATTATTTTACACTCTACAGGGAGGTCTCCACAAAAAAACTAAATATTAACTGAGATAAAAAATAAAATATAAACTAGTTTTTTTGTCTAAAAATGCTTGGGATTTTTTGCACATTTTATGCAAAATATGCTGGGATTAAGATTAAAATGGTTAATTCAGTATTATTATTAATAAAGAAAGAGGTTGTCATTGATAGATAACCTTCAAGACCTAAACAATTACTCAATAAAGTAAAGCGGGTCACTAAAGAGCATTCAATTAACCCTTTTTTAATCCCACGGGGCCAATTAATCGGCCCCAACTGGTGTATGCAAAAAATCCCACGTGGCCGATCATCACCTCAAAATTTTCATACAAGTTTTTATGTTTATTAAAAATAAATAAAAATATTTTTTTTATGAAATATGAAAATTATTTATTATTTTACACTCTACAGGGAGGTCTCCACAAAAAAATTAGGTTTTAAAACTAAATATTAACTGAGATAAAAAATAAAATATAAACTACTGTTTTTTTGTCTAAAAAATGATTGGGATTTTTTGCACATTTTATGCAAAATATGCTTTAATTAAAAGGGTTAATTCAGTATTATTATTAATAAAGAAAGAGGTTGTCATTGATAGATAACCTTCAAGACCTAAACAAACAATTACTTAATAACGTATAGCGGGTTTACATTGTTTTTTAATTATATTTATGTACTGGTAATACTTATTTATTTTAATAACCTCACTAGATTAATATTTTCCAGCTAAGTTTTTCCACGAAATATTTTCAAGTGAAATCCCTTATATTTAAAATGTAAATATATTTTTTAAACTAGTATTAGCAGAAAATGATTAATTCTGGTTTAACATATTAATGAACCAAGACTTTTTGTTAATATTTCAGACTGCCCCCACCAGCATCTAAACAAGCAGTGTCTGAATTGAAAATTGAGATAGTGGAAAATGAGGGTCAGAATTGTCCCATTTGTCTCAAGAATCACGAAGTCGGAGATAAAATTGTAACCATGCCTTGCGATCACATATACCACGAAGAGTGCATTCTGACTTGGCTGGAAAAGGTTAATTTTTATTCTTAATATTTAACTTGCATACACAGAATTATCACACCATACCCCCAACCCCTTACGAATGCATCCTTGATTCCTGTCACTTCAATCCCAAGCCTATATGTACTGTTCTTCCTTTATATTCATATATCTAATTTAACTATCTAAAATCCTCATTGTTATGTCAGGAACACATGGATGCCACAAAACTCCTCCATCCATATCAGTCCAATATGCTGTGAATTTTCTAATCATAACAATGATAGACAATGTGAAACAGATATTTAATTCTCAAGTCCCTTGTGTGTGATAAAACAGTGCAGATTTAAACTAGCTTCCAGATGGTATTCTTGGTACATCAACCAATCAGTTCTGGGACCTCATCTGTATCATAGTGGTTATAGAGAGGATCTGTGTCCAAGACAAAACTGCCTCATTTGCCACATGGTTGTATCACTTTACGCTCATCATCCTCCTATGGCATATGTTCTCAAAACTGAGCTGTCTTTTTGTCATGAGTAATATGCAGAGATTCAGAGTACTTTAATAAAATAGAAAGGATACTCCAAATAGTCAACACTTGATCCTCACACTAAAATCTTGAGTAGTTTGAAGTGCATGGCTGTGCGGCAACACACTGGACTTCCGCGCGGAAGGTCGCCGGTTCGATCCCCGCGCTGTGCTACTCAAATGACACAGGCATTTTTTCCCCCTAGTATTTGGGGATATAAAGATACCTATTAGTTTGGTCATATCTATTCCAAAGAAAGAGGTAAAAAAACATGCCAATGTGCTCATTTCGGTGTTTCATCAGATCCAATACAGTGGTGGTTTGGCCTATGAGTTTTCTGGTGTTCAACGGCTCACTCACTTAAAAAAAAAACTCCACGGCATAGCTTCGCTTTCCAACTGAATCGACGGTGGAATGGCGAGGGGATCTTCGACTACGAGGCCCAGCAGCATCGCCTGAGTAGTCCCATATGGCCCTCATATTGTTAAAGGCACCGTTGCCAGCATCTATTCTGATGGGCATCTCATCCCTGAGACCACCATCCCCAGTAACTATAACACCCAAATATTTAAATTTCCTAACTCTGTTGAAATGGGTGTCATGATATATATATCTTTATCGGTGCATGAACCGATCTACATCAACTCGGTCTTTTCTAGGTTTACATGTAGGCTAAGACAGAGAAAGTTCCCTGATAAGTTTCCAACAAAAATAGTGTTATTAAAATTTTAAGAATATCACCGCTGCTTTAGTTTATCTAGTAAATTGTAAAATAAATTTAATAGTAATTTTCATTAAAATTATGTTTAGTGAGTTTTTCCTTAAAAATTAATAAAATAATATTCTTTTTTCAGACAAACTCTTGCCCAATGTGCAGATTCGAGCTCCCCACAGATGACCCTCATTACGAAGAGTTTAAGAAAGAACAGAAGCGCACCATTCAGAGGGAACATGATTTAGAAGATTTGCACAATTCGATGTTCTTATAATTTGTTTCATCATATTGAATGTAAATTACAGTTACAAATGTTATTGTAACATCTGTTATGTATGCTAACTGTGGTAATGTTTTCTTTTAACATTGTGTAGGTTTTATTTTTTGGTCTTCAAAAAAGGAGATTAGTGAGGGGTTATTAAAAATAAAGATATTTTTAGGTGAAGTGTAAAAAATATGTAAGTTCTATTATCATTCCGTTTTTTATTTAATTTCAAAATATATTTAAATATAATCTGAAAATTGTTTTATTAATAATCATACTTGCATATATATTAGGAGTACAAATTAGATCGGTCCGTTTCCAAAAGATGGCTCTGGCTGTTATGAATGGTTCATAGTTCACAGCCGATTTTGGCGGCTTAAGAGAGGTTAGACATCTGCCAATAATATTCAGTTTATATTGCTTTGAGTTTCATGCAAAAACCTTGTTTTGTACAGTGTTGAAAATGTTGAATTTTGTGTTAACCAAACAGCATTTGCGGGAGGTTTTAATTTTCTGCTTTAATTGGAAAAAAAGTGCAGCTGAAGCCCATCGAATGCTTGTCGAAGTTTATGGTGACGCTGCTCCAACTGATAAATCATGAAGGGAATGGTTTCGACGTTTCAAGGATGGAGATTTCAGCGTCGAAGACAAGCCTCGCTCTGGACAGCAGACAAAAAATTCGAGGACAAAGAATTAGAGGCATTACTCGAAGAAGATCAGAGTCAAACGCAAGAGGAGCTTGCAGAATTATTGGGAGTGACTCAACAAGCCGTTTCCGTACGATTGAGATCCATGGGAATGATTCAAATACAAGGAAATAGGGTGCCTTATGAACTGAAACAGAGACGTTGAAAGGCGATTTTTCACTTGCGAGCAGCTGATTCAAAGGCAACAAAGAAAAGGTTTTTTGCATCGGATTGTAACTGGAGATGAGAAGTGGATATTCTACAACAACCCCAAGAAGAAAAAATACTACGTTAAGCTCAACATCAACACCAAAACAGAATATACATGGTTCGAAGATCATGCTCTGTATCTGATGGGACCAAAGGGGTGTTGTTTACTATGACGTGCTGAAACCTGGTGATTCCATTACGGGCGATCGGTATCGGCTACAATTAATTCGTTTGAGCCGTGCATTGCGAGAAAAACGGCCGGAATACGAGCAAAGACATGATAAAGTTATTCTTCTTCATGACAACGCTCGGCTTCATGTCGCAAAAGTCGTAAAAAAATATATGGAAACGCTCAAATGGGATGTTTTACCGCACCCGCTGCATTCCCTGGACATTGCTCCTTCTGATTACTGGTTGTTCCGAAGGATGCAGCATGATTTGGCAGGTCACCGGGTCACTTCTTTCGTAGAAACCGAAAATTGGCTCCAAACTTGGATCACCTCAAAAGACGAGTCATTTTTTCGAGATGGAATTCGAAAATTGCCTGAGAGATGAGAAAAAGTAGTAGCCAGCGATGGACAATACTTTAATTGATCTGTTCATTCATTTTGTTTAGAAATAAATGCATATTTGAACACAAAAAAACGGACCCAACTAATTTGTACACCCAATACCATTACGCCATGTCTCTCTTAGGATAAGCAGAGAAGACAGACTGGTTTGCTTTTCTATCTACATACACATTCCTCACCTTATCCACATCCATACTCTCCGTTATATATTTCCCTCTGTTTCTTATATTTTGTATATTTCCCTAAGTTAAAATTTCTCCAAATATAATATCTCCTTCCATTATTTTCTTGGTTTAACTCTTCGTCACACTTCAAACATATATCTATATTTGTTTTTTAAGTCTTATCACTCATTTTCACATTATGACCTAATTATCTCAAAATTCCTTCTATTTAGAGCATCCGTCTCTTATAAACAATTATCTTTCATCCAATCATTTTCATTCGTTTTAACTTATTCAAGGAGTCTTCTAAACCGGTTTGCTGTGGATTTTATCAATATTGACATGCAAAGTATCTCATATTCATGTGCATCCTAATTAACAAAATCACGTGAATTTTTTATGATCGATTTGAAGTTTAATATGATCGTTGTACCTCACTACCAAGAAATCTTTGGCCTTATTTTAACAGGTCAATATATGGAACACTCATGCACAATCTCTAATCACTTACGGTCTACATTTTACGAAGACAATTTTCATCACATTGATAACTGTTCCAAAATTGCTACCGGAGGATGTTATCTCTTGTCATGGAGAAAAATACTTAACCACCTATTATTTTATAAGTCTACGTAACACACTAGTGGTCTAACCATTTATTTCCACTACATTGAATCTATGAAAATTCTCAAGTATAAAAAAGTTACTATAAGTTTACCTTGCTTAGGAAAGTATATTTCAAGACAATACTTAGTTATGAGAAACATCATTTTTAAAAGCCAGAATATGGGAGTATTCTTACAGAATATGGGAGTATTCTAGCCAGAATATGGGAGTATTCTTACAGAATATGGGAGTATTCTAGCCAGAATATGGGAGTATTCTTACAGAATATGGGAGTATTCTAGCCAGAATATGGGAGTATTCTTACAGAATATGGGAGTATTCTAGCCAGAATATGGGAGTATTCTTACAGAATATGGGAGTATTCTAGCCAGAATATGGGAGTATTCTAGCCAGAATATGGGAGTATTCTTACACTATGAAAATAAAACATACAATGAATAAAAACTTAAATTTTATTATTGTATTAAAATCTAAATATAACAAAGGAAACAATTAGATTTAAAAAAAATCATCATTGGTATTGCCACCAGCACCATATTCATCCAATATTTTCCATAGCTTGCCTCATCACGCGGCCATATGTTTTTTCTCTACAAATGCACAATATATGTTTTTACTTTTTGCCATATATTTTTCCACAAGCATATGAAAAGAGTAAGTCTGATCCTCACATCTTTTTCCACTTAAAAAACCACCCTGAGCATCCCATACTTTCTATGAAAAATGTTATCTACAGTTTACTTACTATACTTGGTACATTACAAAGATACATAATAATGAAATCCCGCTAACCCTAGGGTTATCAGTAATGGGTGACGTCTGTGCATATATTTCTTTATTAACCCTTTGAACCCTATAGGCCGGTTGATCAGCCTAAAGAATCGATGAATATACCTCAACAGCCGGTTTAACAGCCTCGACATCTACCATAATTACCCTATGGGTTGGTATAGCGGCACAAGGAAAAAAATAGTGGGAGAACGATTTGTCTCATGTTACGACTAGGTAGTGTGAGGGGGGGCGGAGTGAACGTGTGAACGAACTTGTTTGTGTCTATCTGTTTGGTGTGCCTATAATGCTTTATGTAATGAAAGACTATTTCAGTCCACACAAGGTTTTAGGAAAACGTATTCAAACCTTTCACACGTTTGTAGACAAACTGTGCCATGAATTAGTAGGAGGGTATCGGCGGAAACGAGTCACCTCAAACAGAATAGATCCGAATGAGCCGAGGCTTCTAAATGTATTGAACAATCCCATACACATGCCTGAACGACCAGCAGAAGCAACGTCTAATAATAGATGTGTTGTGTGTGTGGAAAAATATAAGCGAGCAAAAAGAAGTAATCCTGACGCAAAGGAGAAGGACGCAAGAAGACAAATCATGCGAGGTGTTCCTTTGCATTGGATGTGGTTCTGAAAACTGTTTTGATGTTTATCATTCCAAGCTTGAATTCTGGCGATAAATAAATTCTTATTCTTTATAATTTATCTTATTATTTTATATTGTTAGATTTGTACCTGTCTTTATAATTTTATAAGCAATAAAAAACAAAATAATATTTTTCTGAATTCGCTGATATTATTTAGAGCTGCAAAAAGATATGTGTACGAGGGTTTACCCCCTCCTCCCACCTTCTTTGTTGGCAATTATTGCGTAAAATTGACAAAAAATAAAAAATGCTATTTTGATCGAAATTACCTTTTTTGTCAAAAATTATTTTTTGGTCGAAAATTGCTAAGGAGCTTAGGGTCAGAGCGCCAGTAAGACAGATATCTCAGGGTTCAAAGGGTTAAGAGTATTCTATAGTATTTTATTTACTGAAGACAGAATTGAGAGATCAAAGGCAAGATTCCAAATAAAAAGATTAAAACAAGTTGAGTCAGCTCATACTATGATGGGCAGCGTTTTATGGTGACAAGTCCTAAGATTGTCTAAATCAAAATAAAAATTTCATACAAAATGAGCTCTGATAGTGAATCTAATTCAGAATGTGTACAGGAATTGAACCCAGATTTTTTAGTATTTTGAATAAATTAAATTAAATAAATAGTTACTACTGGGTTGTTATAGCATTTTAGTCGACTTGAATATTTTTATAATTTCAAAATAATGAATCTTATTTAGTTTGCTAAAAAATCACTTTGTATATGATGTATCGGAAAGTTCTGGCGCATTTTTCGTAGTAAATTTGTGACGTAATTATATTTTATATCAATGTTAGAGTCATTCTTTATATTAATGCCAATGAGTAAAGGACATTTGCGACATTGTATTCTTTATGAGTTCTAAAGAAACGATAATGCAACAGATGCAAGTCGAAACTTGTGTAGTACTCGTATTTTCAATGCTGTAAATCAAAATCGTGCAATGGAGAAATATTTCTTGTGCAGTTCGCTTTTCATTACACTTTTTTTGTGGATTGATGAGTGCCATTTTTATTAATACCAGTAAGTGAATGATCCTTTGAAAAATAAATGTTTCTAATTTAAATACTCTTTTACATACATTTTTAATAAAATACATTTTTTATTTTGTATTCACAGTTTTATTTGAGTTTACTACTGATTTCAAAGACCTCCGTCTTCCTCATCAAGTGAAGATGAACTAAATTATGTCTAAAATATATTTTTTCTAATTGTAATAGGTACAGGAGAGAGGGAGGGTAGTAGGTAGGCGTCAAAAGGATGGGTTTTGAATGGAAAACATATTTTTTTACACATGACAAGAAATACACATAATTTGCGAAAAAACAACAGGTAATTTAATTAGGACACAATTTTAATGGATCTGGGTTTGTTGCCTTTCATTTGTCGTGTCCCCAGTAAACTAGGCTTTCGTCTGTATCTCACTGAGGACATATAGCATGAAAAAATAAATCGATACCTCTTTCTGATTTTTTATTGCACGTTGCACATTCTCACCCACCCCGTTGCTCATTCTCATCAATGTGACAAATAGTGAATAATTTAGATGGAAAATGATCTGCTAAAAAGGAAACAGCGCAGAACCTGCTGGGAATCGAATCCAGAATGCAAAACTAGTATACTAATCACTCGCAAACTTGTGGTTTGTCACTGCATATATTGGCAATTTTACCCGACATGTGAAGAGACTAGAGTATGCGAAGATTGCTACTAGACGAACTCTTTTACCAGACTAGGATGAACTCTTTTTTTTTTCATCGGCCATGATAAATTGAATCTAAAACCCTCGGGTGGAAGTCAAGCATCTTACCAGCTAGGCCACGAAAGTTGTCTGCTTTGCAATGATACTCGTACTAATATCT
The DNA here is from genome assembly GCA_949825065.1 of Odontocerum albicorne. NCBI lineage: Eukaryota > Metazoa > Arthropoda > Insecta > Trichoptera > Odontoceridae > Odontocerum > Odontocerum albicorne. The sequence goes on from OX463850.1 coordinate 36,412,407, forward strand.
GATGTAACATTTACATACACTCATAGTCTGGTTAAATCATCTATTTTATTATAAACACAGTTAAAATCTCGTTTTTCTTTAAGTCGCCCCATCAGTTTAATTTTGTCTCTAAATGATTTGTTTAGTGCTGTTCAACCTTGAATTTAAAATAAGATATAGATGAAGTGTGTTTCACCACAGCTCCTATTTTCTAGTCCATTCCTGTCTTCCTCCTTGTGCAGTCATTGATGAAATTTGCAAATATGAATATTTTGTTTTACTTATTTAGTTGTTTTTTAACGTGTTCAATATTTTTTTTCCTTTTGGAAATAACGTAACATTTCAACTGGCTCGAATCTGCGTAACTCTTGTTTGGTTGCTTGAAAGAGATTACCGTTTTGCAATTAACGTGTAATCTGCACAACCAAGCACCTCAAATAATATTTTGAATAAAAAAGGATCTTTTTAGTGCAAATCCTATTATTGGGAATAAATAATTTAACTTCATGGAAAAGTTTGTATTATACTTTCATTATATATAGTACAATCTTAACGGATTTATTGTCATGTAACAGTCTCTTCCAACCAACCAAAAAGATGTTAAAAAGGTCTTAATTGAAAACTAGACTGGGATTTGAACAAATTTGGTAGGTGTAACCCCCAGAGCTCAAAACAAAATGCTTGATGTATCATCAAGCATTTGGTTTTGAGAAATCTGTATCATCAAGCATTTGGTTTTGAGAAATCACAAAGCTAATGAACAACCTGGGTTGTGTATATGATAATTTTTCCAACCAGTAGATTGCAGATTCGATTCTTGTTAGTACCCATTTTTTTTAAAGATTTCTGGTCTGGTTTTCACTTAAGATCTCTTAAACATCATATAGGTTGATTAGATAGAATATTGCTACATGGCAATAAACCCGCTAGGTTGTAATGCATACAACAAAAGTGGAAGTAGTACAAGAAAAATATTATTTTTCATAATTGATAAATCTTGAAAATAACAATTTGTTTAAAAAACATATGTAAATTGACAATCAAAGAAAAATTTTCATTCATTGTAAATTTGTGATTTATTTATATACTTATTTTGTATTTAATTTGATTCGATAATTAAATTGTCTAATAAATTGAATATTTCATTTTGTTGCCACGCAAAGCTAACTGAATATTAATTTGACGTCATCTCAGATCATAAGTGCACACTCGATTTATAAAAGATGACATTGCGTGATTTTGCAAAATAAACGATTTTAAATAACACTCAAGGAAAATGATTATTTTTCATTGCAAATACGTGGCAATTTGTTTTATGTTGACTTTTTTCATTCGATAATTCAACCTGTAGGAAAGAATTCAGCAATAACATACGAACATGTATACTCAAAAGTGTCAACCTACACGTCATTTCAGATGAAATTTGACACTACAAAAAGGGTGATTCAAACTTAAACTGTTTTTTTTCTTTGACAGTCAACAATTTTTAATTTGATGAATGATGTACGCAGTTGTAAATAAAAAGACAATTTTAACGAGAGCTCATTTAGCTTTATTTTTAAATACAAAAATATTGAAAAATAATTAACATTTTTAAATATAAAAAATCTTTTAACAAGTATTATTGTGAAAAGTTAGAGACTTAAAGGCATTTTTTGAGCATTACAAATATTATGCTGGAAATGTTTAAATAATGGAGTTATGATGAGAAATGCCGGTATCCAACGCTCGAAGTTGTAAAAATTTGGACTTTCGTCGATCACATGAAACTTGTTCTGTATAATTCAATTATTATACGTAGACGCAGATACCTCTCCACCGTGACCGGTCCAATTTGTATGCACGAATTTTCCTTCTTTACCTAAAATTTCATAAGTATGGGCACCAAAATAGTCACGTTGAGCCTGAAGTAGGTTAGCCGGAAGTACATCAGAACGATAACCATCATAAAAGGCCAAAGCAGAACTTAGGGCAGGAACTGGCACACCTAAAAGCACAGCTTGGGAGACAACTTCCCTCCATGACTCTTGACATTTGAGAATTGCGTTCGTAAAGAAATCATCCAAAAGCAAATTCGACAGCTCTGGGTTTCTCGTATAAGCTTCTTTAATGTTTCCCAAAAATACGCTTCTTATAATGCATCCTCCACGCCACATGAGAGCTATTCCACCATAGTTCAATTTCCAGTTGTAAGATTTTGCAGCTTCTCTTAACAGCATGAAACCTTGAGTGTATGAAACAATTTTGCTGGCATATAATGCTTTTTGAATTTTATTTAAGAATGCTTTTTTGTCCCCTGCAAAGGTATTTCCGGTTGTTTTTGTTAGTATCTTGTTCGCCGTAACTCTCTCTTCTTTCAAAGAACTTAAACAGCGAGCGAACACAGCTTCTCCTATTAGTGTCACAGGAGTGCCATATTCCAACGCAGCGATTGCAGTCCATTTTCCCGTCCCCTTTTGTCCAGCAGAATCACGAATTTTTTCAAGCAAGAATTTTCCATCATTATCCTTGTAACGCAGAATATCTTTGGTGATTTCGATCAAAAAAGAATCCAATTCCCCTTTGTTCCATTCCTCAAAAACATCAGCAATTTCATCTTGAGGCATACCCAGTCCTGATTTCATTAAGTGATACGCCTCGCAAATGAGTTGCATATCACCATATTCAATGCCATTGTGAACCATCTTAACGAAGTGTCCAGCACCGTCTTCGCCTACCCAATCGCAGCACGGTTCAGTTCCAGATTTGGCACAGATCGCTTGAAAGATTGGCTGGATGTGCGGCCAGGCATCCTTGTTGCCTCCTGGCATCAAAGAAGGCCCATACCTGGCACCGTCCTCTCCCCCACTCACGCCTGCACCGACGAAGAGAATCCCTACTTTTTTCAATTCAGCACATCGGCGTTGCGTGTCTGTATATTCCGAATTACCCCCGTCGATAATGATATCGCCATTGGACAAGAGCGGGATCAATTGTTTTATGAAGTCATCAACGGCAGATCCAGCCTTGACCAATAGCATCACTCTCTTCGGCGCCTTAAGTTTACTCACCATATCTTGCATCGACGTCGCACCAATGATTTTTGTCCCCTTGGCTTCGTTATTAAGGAAATGTTCCACTTTCTCCACAGTTCTGTTAAACGCACAAACGACAAAACCTTTCGAGTCCATATTCAATATGAGATTTTGTCCCATAACCGCTAACCCGATAAGTGCAATATCAGCTTTTTCGGACATTTTTATGTCAACTTTTTAACAAAAACTGTTCACCGTATCAGACGACTTCACCCCGCGAATTCGAACGATCTTTGAGCACTGACTGAACGAGTGGTCAGGCTGTGATGGGCCATAGATTACGATTATTTCACTGTACACCGGAATACTCACAGATAGCAAAAAAGGTGTAAATACGTATTAGCTAATTTTTATAAATAATGTATTTGTGCTAGATTAAATGTTGCTACAATATACAATACGAGTACATGTCTGCGTTTGATAACTTGTGTTACTTTATGTACGTATTAGTATGTACAATTTTATACGTATTTTACCCACATATCGCTAGCACGGTTTGTTATATTTACATACATACACAATTCGAGAGCGCGTGGTTCAAATTCGACTGATTTCTTAAATAAATCAAATTTTATTTAAAAAAATATTTCTTACATACAAATCCTTTCAACATTTCTAGTCATATTTTAAATCATTAGTTTCCAAATTGGTCACTACCGCACCCTTAAGTACACAGGGGGCGTTAGAATATGAAGGGGCGTTGGAATATTAGGGGGCGTTTGGCCATTAGGGGGCGTTGGAAGACAGGAGGGCACTAACGTGCGTTGGAAGACAAAAAGAGACAGGGGGTGTTGGAAGATAAGGGGGCATTGGAAGAAAAAAGTGGTTGGAAGATGAGGGTGGTAGGGGGCATTGAAATACAAGAGGTTGTAGGGGGTGAAGATAAAGGGGCGATTGGGAGGGCTAAGCTGCTCAAAAGGGTCAAAGAATACATATTGATACCTCTCAGTCCTTCGTTATATGTCTGGAGAGTTGATTTAACAGTTGGGTTGTTTGAAATTTAAATATTTCCTGTTTCTTAATTCATATTCTTTTGAAACAAACAACTTACTAATGAGTTTCAAACAGCTCTGCTGTAAAAAAATTAAAAAAACTTTTCATACATTACTTTATCCTTAGGAGATATTGAAATAGCACATTTCACATTTGATGCAACTTGACAAGATAACACGCAAACTGGACTTAACATGTGCGATGGGGTGACCGTTCAGGTAGGTCCTATCAGAAATAACTCTTAAGATCCTATCAAGTTTAGTGATTTGTTCCTCGGGCTGACTAAACAGAATTAAAAACGGGCGATGTGGTATATATGCGAAAGATAATTATTTGACATTTATTTATTGGTTACAAAACCTTTTCAATTAGATAAAAAAGAAAAGAACCAGTTATGAAAAAAAAAAACAAGTTCCAAATGGTTTTAAAAAATCATTATGAAAGAGACTTTGTCAATGTTGTATAGAGCTTGGACCATTATTGCAGCGGAGTAGTCACAGCTTCACTGGATCATAGCTTCGGTAGTGTGATGGACTGGAGAACTTCATATTGAGGGCAGTTCCATTCCCAGGTGCAGTCTTCTATCATCCTTGGTGTAGCGACAGTAAACTTCATGATAATGTCCCTGGCCATCCAATATGCCTTTAAGATTAAGAGTGCCCACATCTTGAAGGTTGTTGATCACTGGGGTTGATGGTGCAGGCGCACCTGCTTAGAAGTTACTAAGTCTCCGTAGCAAAAGAGGTCCATCCATGATGAAGTGTGGCAGGCCAATGACGTCTCTCTCTCTCTGATAATGTTGTAAGAGACATATACGAAGGTGGATTAAATATAAACGAAACTTTTTTGTTTTAATTTTTTTATTTGCAGAAAGACTAAAACCAAGTACATATAATTTTTCTACATAATCTCCTGCTTAAGAAATGCATTTTTCCCAGCGGATGGGTAGTTTTTTTATCTTCTCAAAAGTTCACGGTAGTACGCCGCATTGATGGTGCGACAGTCATGCAAAAAATCTATGTGCAAAATGCCACACCAGGTTGAAAAAACGGTCGCAAGCACCTTACCAACTGACAGCAGAGTCTTGGCTTTCACAGGGGCTGCCTCAGCCTTCTTTCTCCACTCCATTTCTTTCGACCTACTATTATGCTTACTGCTAATACCTATAAATACACTATTGATTAAATCCTCATAGCAGTGGTGTCCGCTATTTTTCCAAAATATCTCTTCAAATATAAACATAACCGCAATCTATTTCAGCGACTATCAGTGTCATATATCATGTTGTTTCTTGCACTAAATTCACTTGTCTATCTAGCATAATAGATTATTGGACAATAATTGGTAACCATTGGTCACGTCATAATAATAAATATTTTCTTCATAGTTCAATTAAGATCTTACTGTATTAAAACAGAAATGTACAATAATATCTGTTAAAATAGTTAATGAATATTTTTTATTAAAAGTAAATTATAAAGTGCGTCATTACTGAAAACATATTTCATCTCAAAATATATTAAGTTGTGCGAGCTTTTATTTTTTCAATTTATCTATTTCCCCGGTATCAAAATAAATTAAACAGCATTTTGAAATATTTACTGGCGATTGACATTAAATCACTATGCAATAAACTGGTTGATCGGGATCTACCTTATAGGCACCCACGACAAATGGTATCTGCTATTCATTTACTATCCATTAAGTAAATATATTAAATACTAAAAAAGTCTATTGAGGTTAGGTTTTCTAATTATGGTATCAGTAATTTCCAGAAACATTTTGTTCTTACATAACGCTTTCATGTGTGTATAATTTGTTGTACTTAGTACCACATTAAAAATCTTTTCGAGCTTACCAGAAATAATATTAAATTTTTCATTGGCCGCTCAGTTTTTCAGTATCATTATCGAGAACTTGCAGACTCACCTTTGTGCAAGGATGACCTCTCTGTGTCTTTCCAAGATTTTATTTTTATTTATTTATTATTACACATGAGAAGAAATATACGTAATTTGCGAAAAAACAACAGGTAATTTAATTTGGACATACAATTTTAATGGATCTGGGTTTGTCGCCTTTTATTTGTCGTATCCCCAGTAAAGTAGGCTTTTGCCTGTATCTCACTGAGGATATTTAGCATGAATAAATAAATCGATACTTCTTTCCGATTTTTTATTACACAAAAACAAAACCCCATTGCACATTCTCATCAACCTGACAAACAGTGACACTCAATTAGAACTGAAAACATCATACGGAATCAAACTCTTCACACATCATCACTCCAGAAAGACCAAACTTGTTCATCCCATAATATACCGCACACAATCATAAGAATAAAAACAAAAACAAAAGTAAAACCAAAAATGAACCCAAAATGAAACAAAAATAAAACCAAAAATGTTCATCCCATAATACGAGGCGTATCCAGAAAGTAAGTGTACTGAGGCTCTCACGACCGGATGGATTTTATTTTCGACATGTTGGCTACACTTCCGTGTAGCCTGACCCTTCCCCTCCGCAACGAGACCGGTTTGAGGTCAGTACGTTGAGAAGTGTCGACGCGACAACACGTTGCGTGAAAAATGTCAAACCAATCTCCCGCCAAGTGCGAAATTTTGTAAAAAGGCAAGAGTTTTTGAGGCGCTGCAAACTCCATGGAGATGAATTTCTCCGCTCCATCGTTACTGGAGATGAAACTTGGGTTGCACACTACACGCCTGAAACCAAAAGGCAGTCTCAACAGTGGCGTCACACCTCTTCACCCTCCGCCAAAAAGTTCAAAACCACAATTTCAGCCAAGAAAATCATGGCATCCGTGTTTTGGGACTGCCAAGGCATAATTTTAATTGAATATATGCCTCAAGGGGAGACCATCAACTCTGCAAGATACTGTAAGACCCTAAAAAAAATGCGGAGGGCGATTCAGAACAAGAGGAGAGGCATGCTGACAAAGGGAGTCTGCCTGCTGCACGACAATGCAAGACCACACACGGCCAACACCACGAAGGAACTGCTCGCCTCGTTTAAATGGGATGTCCTGAACCATCCCGCGCATTCCCCTGACCTAGCACCTTCAGATTACTATCTCTTTACCTCCCTGAAGCTGCACATGGGTGGAAAAAGGTTTTCAACCGACGAGGAGGTAAAGGAGGCGGTGTAGAAGTGGACGGAGGGTTTGGCGGGAAACTACTTCGAGGAAGGCATCAAAAAGTTGATACCCCGCTTCACCACCTGCATTGAGAGGAATGGCGACTATGTCGAAAAATAGCTTACATATGTACTACGGTAACCACGTAATTTTTTTGTTGAAATAAAAAAAATTGTAACCTACAAAAATTCAGTAAACTTAGTTTCTGGATATGCCTCGTATACCGCACACAATAATAAGAATAAAAAAGATGCCTACAAAAGATTTAAGAACCCATTGACCATGCGGTAACTTAACAAAGAAATCTGAAACTCGGCTTATGACAAGATTTACAAGATAAAATATTGTTTAATCCGCGGGTCGGCAAACCGTGGCTCGCGAGCCGCATGCGACTCTTTTCATAGGCATGTGCGACTCTTAAACTCCACTTCGCAGCCTCACCAGAAGAGCATGAACACTGCCGATGAACAAACACAAACGGCACAATCTTATTATGTTTTATTATTTAGGTTTTCTTGTTTTATAGGTAGTGTACTGAGCTATTGAAGCTTATAACTCCCATATATAATGTTCTATTCTTCTATGTAGCCTACGACTGTATTGTGAATTTGAGCTTTAAATAAAAAATCTTGATTTTATCTAGTTTTTTTTTTCATTATTAAAATGTATATAGCTACAGTGAAAATTAATGTTGCGGCTCTATGAAAATTTTGATATTCTGTTTATTTAATATTTGGCTCATCTCACTAGAAAGTCTGCCGACCCCTGGTTTAATCTAACATTTATATAAGATTTGAAACATTGTCACTGGATAACATTTCAAAACTTGTTTTTTTTTTAGATGATTAGATCCTGAAAATATTTTAAAAAGACAATTGATAAATAATTTGCAGAACAGTTGTTTAGTTCCACGCTAATGAACGTAACCAGTGCTTTTTTTGCGGGGGAGCGGCGCTCCACCACCTTTTTTACGGCAAACAAAAAGCTTGACAAGAAGTGAGCTCCGGCACTTTTTTTTTTTTTTTTTTTAAAACACTGAATCATGTGCTTGGTTTTTTTAAAAACCAAGCACATGATTCCTGAACTTTAAAATGAGAAAAGTGGAATTAAGAATAAAACAAAAAAATCAAAGATATATTTTATTTATAAAGCATGTAACCATGTAAATGTACTAAACAGAACATTTTTCTTTATATTGTTTGAAGATGTTAGGGCGATCTATTATTAACGTATTAATATTTTATAAATAAAACATAATAATTGAGACACTAAAATATATATTAATAATTTATTGTTCAATAAAGTTGCAGGAGAGACGGTATGGAAATTTCACATAGTCCAAGCTCATAATAATTGAGTTTGTTTCACTTAGTTGAAAGTGTTATATTCTTAGTGTTTTAAAGCATTGCATTTTATAAATTACAAAATTATTTTTTAAGTTTTTCAAAATGATGAAACAGAATAATTAGTAAATAAACAAAAGTATTCACATGACACAATTGCATAACTTATGGAAGGGAGCGTATTTAATTTTTATTTTAAATAAACAACTTAAACACCATGATTTTATCTTGAAAATCCTAATTTTTAAATTAATTTATTTTTAATTATTAGACTATTATAGTGTTGATAAATTATTTCAAGTGCAAGGGCATTAAAAACTACAGTTTTGCGCAAATTTATAAAAATATTCTCATTTAAGATAAGAAAATTGGAAAAATAAAGATGCTAGAAAATGTGATTGAGGTCACACTTCATTCAAGTTGGCAGGAGTCGAATAAATTGAAATAAATAAAATAGAAGCTAAATCAATTAGTAGAAATTAAATTTAATAAAACAAAATATTAAATAAAGTGATATTGGATACATATCGAATTTATTAGACATAAAAATGAAAACACATAGATGTTAGGATTAAATTGATAAATGAAAAAATTGTAAATTACTTTAATTTAGAACAACTGTTATAGCTATGGGACATGCGTAAAACTTGAATAGATCTGATGAGGACATTGTATTGCATTACAGTTTTGTTGCATACAGTATAACCTGGTGGGCTTATTACCATGTGGCAATCTCCTCTAGCCAACCAGAAAGATGTTAAAGAGGTCTTGAGTGAAAACCAGATTGGAATCCTTTTTTTTAAATCTGGGTTCCAACGGGAATCAAACCCACAACCCCTGATTGGAAGACAACCGTCATACCAATTAGGCCACAGAGGTTGCCCATTATGTAAATGCTAGAAATAAAACATTATTAAACTAAAATAAGTTTGTTTTAGGTTATACCAAGATCAGAACTATGATTAATGTGTCACACACAAGTCAAAGTTTCAATGCAGTCTAAAGATGATATCTAATTAATCACTACAAATAACTAATAATTTTGGATGGTTTGTGTATTATTTTTCAATTAAATTGATTTAACAAAATACTTTTTTAAATTCTTCACATCAAACATGCTTCTCTTCTAACCATTTAAATTTAAGTTAAAATATAACTAAATGATAACAGAAAGTTATAAAACTGGACTTTTAAACAGCTCATCTTATAAATCTGGTTCAAGAATATGTTAGAATAAAGAACTGAACTACATATCACAACAGTTGTTCGTAATAAAAGTAATTCAAACGAATTTTTATTAGACATATGTAGCAAATGAGAATTAGACTATCATGATATTCATGATTTCACCATGTTTTTGAGCTGCGCCTGCTGAAACTCTTGCTGTAATTTCGCTAGTATTTTTGTGTGACTTTCTTGCTTCTTGTCTAGGTTGGATATTAAGTCATCTACCCTCTTCAACTCTTTTGAAATATATTCCATTCTCTTAGTAACATTTTGACGTGCTTCATCGAGATCTTGTTTAACGAGCACTGGACCGATTAGTTTGTATATTTGAGCATCCTTTTTTATTAATTCGAGTTCCTCTTTCACGGCTTTATTTTCATTAAGTTGGCCGTCTAAAAGTTTCCTTTGATTTATAGCTTTATTGAAGTCTTTTTGAACACTTTTAAAGGCGTCAAGTTCCTTCTGAAGTTTCTTTTGAATTTCTTCAGCCATTGTATCTTGTTAAAGACAAATAATAATATTCAACTCACAACGTGCTCGAAAATGTAAAACTAAAATTACGAACCATTCATCGCCCACAACTAAGTATTGTCTCTGCCCGTAACTGTCAAAGTGATTTCTCTATGCATTTTATAAATTGTCTATTATAATCATAGACAATTTATGAAATGCATAGAATAAGTTTTAAATAAAGCTGTCTTTATATGTATAAATGTTATACTAAATCCTTAAAATCGCCAAATTCTATGTTTGTGAAAAATGTAATACAATTTATAAATATGTGTTTAACTATACTATAAGAATGAACCGTCTTATTACATTTAATATAAAATTCAAAAGCAATATTTTTTATATAAAAACAACTCTAATTATAACCTATTTATAAAATAAACTTCTGTTTTTTATGAGACGCTTAGTATAATTAGATAGGCGCCCGTTACACGCTCAATCTGGATCGCAATCCGCGATCCAAATCGGCGATCACGGATTGCGATCCGATTGATCAATCCATCAATCCGCTCATTACACGGTCAATCTTGACCGCGATCATTGATCGGCGATCACGGATTGCGATCCAGATTGACCGTGTAACGGGCGCCATAGAGATATTATACACGGTCGTTCTTAGAATTGGCGTGCAATGCTCATATTTGACATATAGAAGCAGCGTTCCAAATTTTATTTCACAATTCTTCGTCACCAAGTACTTTTATATATGAAGAAAAAATCCTGCCTTTACTTTTAGGAGATTTTCGTTATGTACTTTAAGCTCCTATTTGTCATAATTTGATCGCGATTTGCTTTTTAGATGGTTGAGACACATTTTGGTATAGCCTGGTGCAATAATGAGAGTATCTTGATATTTATCAGAATAGCTCTCAAGAGTATCATTTTATCCAGTTAAGGATCAAAACACTATAAGAAGAAAAAAATAATTTTCTTGAAATTAAGATAAGAATACCCGCAATATTGAAAATCTTGTAAAAGCCAGAAAAACATATCTTTTTCCTCATGGGCCAGTTTAAATTAAGTTTTATGACATAGTTTTCCTCCCTTCTTCTCTCATAATGATCCTGAGCTTGTATATATAAATATGAAGGAGTATACCCCAGTATCAAGTGATGGAAATTTTTTATTCTGTAAATCCTACATACAGTCTTCCTATTTTTCTTGAACAATGGCCACGAACTCCTATTTATGAAGAAGTATACGCAGGTGTCAAATGTTATAATGAATCCGGCTGTCAAAAGATTGAGAAAAGCGTTGTTTGACACTGGCGTATACTCCTTCATATATAAAAGTTCACGCCATTATTCAATCGGTGACCGACCCCCGGTATCTGAACAGCAACTCCCTTGAATGAGTCATTCTGAGTAATTTGAAATATTCGACTCATTTTAAGATTGGGGTATGGGTGTCGAGTTGTTCATGCGCAGTCGGCAAAGGTGTTTTAATTCAAATTTAACTGGCGACTTGGTAAGATTCAATGTTTATCTTTAACTGAACATCTGTACTGGAATGAATATTGTAAATTGTAATGAATATACTTTTATAGTGTGAATTTTGGAGATTGATTTTTTTAAATAAAAAAGTTTCTTTTTATTATGTTTCTTCAAAGTATACGTATTCATCTGCGTGTTTTCAATTATTAGTCAGCAATCGAAGGATGTCTGGATCGTGCATTGAGACGACAGAAGCGCCTGAATGGCTTTCAAAGTTGGAAAGTCGGCGAGAGAAGCTAAGTAAAGCCAAGTTGGGGCACGACAGTGGAGCAGGGGCTGCATGCAACGCTTGTGGTAAGTTAATATTTGTTCCTATGTTATAAAACAGTGATTTTCCAATTGTACGCCTCGGCGCCCTGGGGCGCCACAATTAATTCTTATAAGTGCCGCGGTATGTTAGAAAATTTTAATAATTCCATTTGACTTCTTGAGGGAGAAGAAAATACATATTTCTTTCCAAAATGAAGACAATGAGATGTAAAAGATGTACAAGGCGCGGCAGAAATAACTCCTTGTTTTGAAAGTTAAATAAAAAGGTATCATAGATGTTGTACAAAATTTTATTGTACAATCTGTAAGAACAATGTTCACCATTTTTTTTTACTTTGTTTTAAATATTACACTATTCATATGTCGACCTTAAATTTCTATACACGTCTGAAGCCTCACCCTGAAGTTCCATTTTACTCATAATTTCTGATGGTACTGATCTGATTTTCTGTCCACTAGCAGCATTCATCATGACAATATGCACTGCGGTTGACCCAGTCGCGTTAATTAAGTTTCTTTACAGCCATAATTTTGTTCATATAGAACTGAAGGTCTGCGTGGAGAATTCTCATCACACTCCGAGCAGATATTCCCAAATCGGTAGCATCCTAACAGGCTCAATGTCGTGGAGATTGGGTAATGGCCTGTCTCACTGCTTGGACTATTTGTAGTATTCCAACGCTGTGAGGTTTACAAGGCAGTTTATATTTAAATCCGAACCTGTTGCTCTAAAATTTACAACCCATAACAATATGGCCTTCCTGTTAGAAACTTGAACGTTTCGACCTAGCCTGAAGTGCGTATCATTAGAAATCATTAGAAAAATAATGCAGTATGACCACATGGAATTGTAACTTAAAATAAATATCTAAGTTACCAGAATGATAGGTCATTATATTTTTCTAAATTAATATTTTCAATACAGTATCCCTCCATTTATGCAAATTCACTTTAATGCAGTAATGTTTGAAATTTTAAATGCATTATAGTGGCATCTCTTAAGTTATATTTTGGCCTCTAAATTGACATTTTATGTACAACTAACTGTAAGAGTGAAAACAGTAAAAATGGAAGATTAATCTGGTGAGTGATTTTCAATAGGTGCATTAAAATGTGTTTTATTATCAGCAATTACTTATATATTTATATATTTAGAAGAATAAATGGGGTGACAATGCATGATAGAATATAGAATGAAGTGATTAGGGATGGATATGAACTTAAGACTGATGTGTTGTGCAAGATGAAGGAGATCACTCTCACGCACATCAAGAGATGGTTTGTGTACATTGAGGGAATGAATGAAGAAATACTAAAAAACAAATATATAGTGTAAATGAGAGTGGAAGGCGTGGTATAGGAAGACCAAGGAAAGTATGGTTGGATCAAGTGTATGATATTTTGAAAGAAGGAAATGTAAAGTCAGACGGACCGGACGGTCAGAGGACCTGTGTGAGAACGTGTATGGATGAAGAAGAGGCAAAAGATGTGGCACGATAGGAAAGTTCGGCGCCCTCTCCTCTCTGCCTACCCTGATACGGAAACGGCATAATTGTATGTATTTACTTGTACATTTATTGAAAAGAATAACTAAACCTTTTTTAACTAAGTTTGAAAAGAATGTCTGGAAATATAGTATGTTTAATATAACCTTTTTAACAAAGCATTCAATGCCTCCATTTATCCGGTTTTCATTAACATCCTTTATTCCTTGAACCTATTACGCACATAACTGAAGGGAATTTAGTACATGTATTGTGTGTCCATGAAGGTATATAATTAGTATATGAGTCCACATTTCACAAATGTGAATACATATTAAATTACTCACATCCTTATTTTCCCCACATGTGGTTCCCAAATCAAATGGCATTTGTGAAATGGTTAAAAATATATTTCATGCAATTTCATGATTCATCAGTGGCTTTGGACTGCGGGAAATTTAATATGCTTTGAATAGAGTTCAGATAGGGTCAGATTTTGTAGCGTGTTACTGGTATAGTCGAGTGTCTAGACTAGACATTCAATATATGAAGTACCTAATTATATTCTTTATATCAAATGGTCTTCTATTTGAGATACTAAATTTATTGAATAAACTACATTTTCCTTTCTTTTTAGCAATATCTTTAGAATTAATAAGTGCAGTTAGACAATTCAACGTCTATATTAAGTTTTGAGAATGACAAAATAAGAAATTTAATTAAGGATGAATGCGAGTTAAAAATTGATGTGTTAAGTAGGGTGAAAAAGAGTATGTTTAACATAGGTGGTTTGGGCATGTCGAATGGATAGGTGATAAAAGACTGATAAAACAAATTTATAATGCAATCATAACTCGTGTTTATGGTTAGGGATGATCGAGAAAAGTAGACGAACAAATGAAATGGACTTTTGAAAGACAGAAAGGTAAGGTGCAAGTAAGAGAAACAGAGGGAACTGTGTGAGTAGATGTGTGTGGGTGTGAAGGAGGTGAAGGAAGTATGTCATGATAGGAGAGTACTACACACTGTCCTCTTTGCTTACCCCAACAGGGAAATGATGTGATGGTATGTGTGTAAGAAAGGCCTTAATTTTAAATATAGTGTCAAAAAGTTAAAAGCAGATATGTGCAAAAATAACTGATTCGTGATAATTATTCTGTAAGTCCTGAAGGACATTTCGGAGTGTCAATTAAACGAGTTTTTGGAAATAAAATCGTGATAAATTGTAATTAAACGACACAATGAGTTCACATGAAGCTAGAAGTAGCTGTTGAGAATGATTTTTTATTTACTGGCAAATATTCAAGTCCTGTAAGCATTATTTACCATTTAGGAATATTTTTAATGTGATGATTGTTTTAAACAGGTCCTGCATGTCCTGGATTAGACCTACACTTTTGGAGGAAGGTGTGCAGAGCTTGTCATTGCACCAAAGATGTTCACGATGTTCAGGACGATGACATTGCAGGCTGGGCACAGTTCCAGCTGCTCGGCACGGCTCGGCCTAAGAAAACTAACTGTAAGTTAATCTTAGAAATATACATGTTATGTATGTTATACACACAAATTTGATCCCTAATACAATAGCCAAAGAAGGCAGAACAACAAACTTTTCTATCTCAGCATCCATCCTTTACGTTTTTAATATCAATACACGTCCACAGTCTGTCCAATGGGAAAGGGAACTAATTTTATTTTCGCATAACCATCAGCGCCATCTAGGGATGAATAAATGTGTTAACTAGCGACACATTTCGACTTTTTTCTGTAAAAGTTTCAAAGCGCTGGTTCATTCGTAATGAAATAATTGACAGTGCCTTCTGAGTCTCAGTCGGAAAAAGAACAATGTAGCAATGTGTCATCATTGAATTTTGTTTCAAATTGGGTAAAAGTGTCACAGAAACTTTTAAAATGATTCAAAATGTTTATGGTAGTGAAACAATGAGTCATAAGAACGTTTTTAAGTAGTATGCAAGATTTCGTGATGGTAGAGAGAGCATTGAAGATGATCCATGCCCTAGACTATTGACAGTTTGAATTGAAAAAGATATTCAAAAAGTGGCTGAAATTCTTTGAAATGATTGTTGTGCGTCTACTAGGCTCATCGAGGAGGCTCACTAGAATTCCTAAATCCACTGTTCATTTCATTTTAATGGAAAATTTGGGCAAACGAAAGGTCTGTATTGACTGATGATCAAAAAGTTTGCGGAGTGAAGCACTGTAGAGACATGAAAAGAGTGGCTGATATGGATCCAGACTTCATGTCAAGCATTGAAACATGGTGCTTTCAGTATGAGCCACTTACGATGCGCCCAAGCTCAGAATGGAAGGGTCGACAATCTCCGAAACCGAAAAAAGTGCGCATGCAGAAGAGCCGAATCAAGACTGCACTGTTTTCTTTGATTCCAAAAGAATAATCCATAAGGAATTCACGCCAGAAGATTAAATGGTGAACACCAATGTGTACTTGGATGCTTTGAATTGTTTATGGACTAGGATTTTTAGAGTTCGACCCGAATACCGGGGATAAGGGGCATGGTCTTTGTTGCACGAAAATGCTCTGGCGCACAAAAACAAGATTGTACGGTATTTCTTGTATTCACTTGATTTGACTCCATGTGACTTCTGGTTATTCCTGAAACTGAAATTGGCGATGAAAGGAAAGCGTTTCAACATGATTTCAGACCACTTTCAGTATTGTATATTATTGATTTTTACCTTAGTTTTACGTGCAATATTGCCTATGTTAATGCGATTGTAAAATAGCCAACATTTTTTAAATATGTTATCAATGCAATTGAATTTCTAATTTTAGTATTTTAGAAATCTAAATTATTAAAATGCCACTTTTTATATGAAGTATGAGCCCTTGACTTGACTATATATTGACTAGTGACAGTGTATTCAGGCAGAGGGGCTTCTTACAAGGCTATGTTCATAAAACATTTCATATTGGCTGGAATAGGTTAAAATATTGTACAAATTAATAAATAAAAAAAAATCGGCATTATTTAATACCATATCTGGCTCACCAAATAATCATCTTTTTGTAAATTTTATATATGTGCAATATTTATACCTCCTAGAGATGACATATTGTATTCCTTAGAATTTATTTATTTGGAATGCGTTCACAATACAATAAGCTCCTTGTTTTTTTTTTTCGTCTCGTCGCTTTCAAATGACACTTTATCTCATTAATTACTAGTTCAATAAACTTTTAATCACAAGCCATTGTGACATTAAAAAATATTATGTTTGTTTTTAATGTAAATGTAGTATTCTGTTTCAATGATAACCCTTTTATATGAAACTTAAATTGTTATATTCATATCATAATGCTTCCATTTTTAACTGTATACATGACATCTTAGATCACTTTCCATTTAATTAGCTGTATATTGTCAACTTGCAACGAAAATAGACCAATTCAAGTTTTTTGTTTTTAATTCACCGTAAAATAAAATATAATTGTTGAGTTTAAATAAATTTGTAACATTCAAAATTCACTTCAAAGGTTCCATTCTCTCGCGTCATCTTTGTGGAGCAGTTGTCCAACTCGGCAATTATGACTGTAGTTCTTGTTTATGTACTCTAAAATGTAAATTTTTTAATGACGTTAGAACTAGAGTTACAGAATATAAAACGTATGTTGATTTTATACTGAAAATGGGGCAAGTTACATTATTTAAGCGCAGAAATACATTACATTAAATCTGCAATAGATCTTTTTTTAATTAAAAGCTATTCAAATATAGAATATTTTTATTTTTGTGAATATTTTTTTTATATTTCATTAATTGAATATTTTCTGTAGAAAGCTTTTTTAGCACATGGTAACATTTATTTTCTCAACAAACATACATTAAAAGAATGATACAAAATTAAATCTTACACTTTGTTCATTTGTTGACGATAGTGAAATTTGACCAATAAAATAATGGTGCCTATTATATAGAGTGCGATTACTGCAAATTTGGTAATTTTTATAATGTGGGATAAAAGTAATACAAAAAAATACACAGGTACATTTTTTTTTGACAACTTTAAGAATCAGTGTTGAAAAAATTAAAGGAATGACTTTTTAAAAATAATTTGTATTTTACAATGGGCAGAGGCCACAGAGGTTTTCAAACTACGACAGGAGCACTGCAATTAATTCCAGAACCCAGATAAATATTATTTGCTGAATGCTAAAACTCAGCTGTCTGAACCTGGGTTTTTGACAGTAGTTTTGATAAAAAAAAACAATTATCACTCAAAACTCAACATGTAACCGGAAATGAGGATAGCTGTGTCTTGTATTTCTCACCGATTATGATGATACCATGATTTAAAGTCTCGCAGACTAGAATTTCATATATCAGACATAATATTTGAAACAAACCCAACAGCCCTATAATCATTACCATCACACCATGTCCCTATTGGTGTAGGCAGAAAATAGATCTCCACTTCATTCTATCTTTTGCTTTTGCCTTTTGCCACATCCAAACACATTCTTATACTTATTCTCGTATATAAAAGATTTTCAGTTTTCCCTCATTTTCGGAATTCGATTAATTTAGTTGTGCCATGTTTTTCTAAGTCTTCCCAAACTACTCAAATTTACTATACTACTTGTACAGATTATTTCTGTAAATCTTACATCATGCATTATACAATATATACATGGCCGAACCATCTCAATGTTCCTTTCTTCATATTAAGTACTTCATCTTCATTTGATTCTCATTCCTTATTCTGTTATATGTTGTTTATCCACCCACCCTATGCAACACCCATTTCTTCATCTTCATCACAAGTTTCGCTTACATATCCAAATGTTGGGATCAAGATTCCATTATAAACAGCCAGCTTTGCTACTTTTGAAACTGATATTATACTCGTATATATTCATTAATGTAGTTTTACATAAGTTTTATAAAAATATTTGAGAAATTTGAAATGTGTCGGAAAGTAGAACATGTATTTTATTTATATTTCCAGATACTGTAATGAAAATATGTGGATTGTCAGACGATCCCGTTAAATTAGATTGGGTGCCACCGAATACATCACCAGATGTGGTAAGTTGAGATTTTGTTGCTTATTGATAGACTTTTGATGCTCGACTACGGTAGTATCATTATTAGTGACAGTTGATTCACAATATGATGGCCTTTCGATACTTAATTCATTTTTTTATCGTTATTCAATAATAGTTTTTATAAAATATATTTAGATTCAGTCTTCTGAATATTGACAAATGCACTATTCTTCATATTTGCAACAATAACCATCGAATTTCGTACAATTACAAAAATACCACCATTAAACCTGTGACTACTCAGAAGAATCTAGGAAATACAATATAATGTGTAATAATTGGACCAGCCCGGGCGTAATTCAGTCTGTTTCGTGCTACCCTAATGATGAGGTGAAAACCTTGAAACCGGCAGGGTTATACCAATATTTCTACTGAAAAAAAAAGGGTTTAATTAATCTAATTGCAATGTCTTTTAACATAAACTTAAACCCCCACAGTGTTAACATCTTAATTATAAATAATTAATTTTATAATGGTCAGAAATGGAGCAAACACATCACAAATTTGTAAAAATAACCAATACTCTTCATATTATGAAAAAATATTTTTGGTCAACTGATACCACAAGACCTATGTTACCTTTGCCAAAATTTGGCTACCAAATATGGAATCTTTATTTTAGAGAGGATATTGAACTTCTTGAAAGAGCAACAAAAATTCCAAGATATCTGACTTCTGAAGGTAGACTACTTTGCAATAAAGATGCAATCGTGGACAAGTGTTCACGATTTAATGTTAATAATAGAGCAGTCATGCGATTACAATTCTATAACCAAAATATACATTGGAGAGGACATCAGTCAAAATTTTCCAAAACTAAATTATACAATTATCCAAGAAAACATTGGTTTTCTAACTGAATTGTGGAATCTTGGAACAAACTGTCCAGTGTAGTGACTGGTGTGACATCGATCCTCTGTAAAAACTCTCAGGACAGGTTTTTACACTCAAACCCAGAAGTCCTTTAGTAGTGTTTTGTTTTGTTTGCTTATACTTTTGATAATATTTATTTACGACACGTTACATTACGATACGACAGTTTAAACTTATTATAAATGTTTACAGCTTTTGTCTGTAATGAGAATTATAATAATAAATGTAATTTGTATCGTAAAATTAAACCATATTAATCCAAATTATTGCTTATCACATTTATATCATTGTTTGTCAAAAGTTAAAATTAATTATTTTATTTAGTTCACTCTAATTTTGATATTTCTGGCAATACAGGCGGCCCTCGACTTTCGCACATTCTACTTTCGCACAATTCGCTATTTCACACAATTTTTAAAATTCAATTTTTGTCTATAATGCAAAAATTGTTCGCTTCCATGCAGTCGCTCCCACTTTTTTGGAAGAACTATAATATATAGAACGCAATAAACGATATTGGAGACTCGTGGGCTGAAATAAAAGAGTTAACAATGAAAGGTTCTTGGAAACAATTATGCCCACAAATAATGAGTGATTTTATAAATTCTGAAGAAACTCCGGAAACTATCACAGATGAAATAGTTGGGCTAATGAATGAACTAAACTTGGACGTCAACAACGAAGATGTTAATGAGTTGATTGAATCTCACTCAGTACATCTGTTAAATGAATACTTAATTGAGCAACAAGAGTTAAATAAAATACACAATGAAAGTGAAGAAGAAGAAGCTGATGAAATCGTCTAGACTTTGACAATAAAAAATAAAAATGAATCCTTTATGCATCTTGACAAATTTGTGACTATCATGGAAGAATGTGATCCCTATGGAGAATGTATATCTCAAGTACGTAGGGTGATTGAGAAGGACACAGCATGTTATAGAACTCTTTATCAAGAAATGAAAAAAAAGGGTGGTATTCAACTAACTCTTGACAAGTTTATAAAGAAAATACCTGAAAGCACTTAAACACGCCTCGTTAACTTAATAATGCATATTGATGAATTAATATTTTTAATATAATATTGATAAATAAATATTATTATTGATAAAAAAGAATTTTAAAATAGAATTTTTGATGTTTTTATATCCGAACATTGAACATTCGCACACATTTTCAGAAACCAATTATGTGTGAAAGTCGAGGGTCGCCTGTAATACATCGATCAATAAGTCCCGGGACTAACTACTAAAACAACATTTGTTTGCCAAAATTCTTCTTTATTCATCAAAATACTCTCCTTCAAGAGCTATTCATTCATTCCAACGCTTTCCTAACTTTTCTATGCCAGCCGTGTAGAATGATTTATCTTTGGTTTCGAAATAGGCGTTTGTTTCGGCAATCACTTCTTCATGGGAGCCAAATCTCTTTTCCTGGAGCATCTTTTTGAGGTCTGCGAACAGCCAATAGTCGCTGGGGGCCAAATCTGGAGAATACGGTGGGTGCGGAAGCAATTCGAAGTTCAACTCATGCAATTTGGCCATCGTTACCATCAACTTGTGACACGGTGCATTGTCCTGATGAAAGATAACGTTTTTGTTCTTCATATGGGGCCGTTTTTTTTGCAATTTCTGCCTTCAAACGCTCCAATAATGCTATGTAATATTCACTATTAATGGTTTTTCCCTTTGCAAGGTGATCGATGAATATTATACCATGCGCATCCCAAAATACGGAGGGCATAACCCTCTCGGCCGACTGTTGAGTTTTTGGTCGCTTCGGACGACTTGCACCGGCTGCTTTCCACTCAGCTGACTGCCGATTTGATTCCGGAGTATAGTGGTGGATCCAAGTTTCATCCATTGTCACATACCGACACAAAAACTCCTGTTTATTTCGCGTAAACAGTGCCAAACAGCGCTCTGAATCATAGATGCGTTGTTGTTTCTGTTCCATTGTGAGCAAACGCAGCACCCATTTCGAAAAAAGCTTTTTCATGACCAAATGTTCATGCAAAATAGTGTAAACACTATCAAATGATATAGTCAGGATGTCAGCTATCTCACACAACTTTACTTTGCGATTTTCCATCACGATTTTGAGGGGTTTTTTTATGTTTTCTGGTGTGACAGCCTCATTTGGACGACCAGAGCGTTCAGCATCATTTGTGTCTGTACGACCGCGTTTGAAATCAGCATACCACCGACAAATGGTTGTTTTTGACGGAGCAGAGCCCGGAAAACACTTTTCAAGCTATCGCTGAGTTTGAACGGTATTTTTTCCCCTTAAATAGCAATGCAAGCAAGCAATTCCCATTAAAAATCAACCACAAAATTCGATTTTTTCCATTGTTTTGAAAATAGCAAAAGTAGCGTCACTAAAACCACTGTAACTCAATGACACAATGTCGGAATGTCATGAAAGTTTGACACGTAACTTCTAAAGGTTGGTACTAACTGAGATTGGTATGGATTTGTTATTAGCGGCGCCATCTGTTGGTTAGTGCCGGGGCGTATTGATCGATGTGTTATATGTATTTCAAAAATATATTTTTTTTTACATGGTAAGGAAATATATTAGAATAACAAAGCAACAGTTTAAAGAGATCCATTTCAATAATAATATAAAATGTATTCCTCTTCCTCCGTCATGCTTCATTTTTATGCTTAGGTGTTGCTGGCTGACAAACTAGAAATTCCTGTTTCAAGTCAGCCAGCCAGCTTATCACATGTATTAATTATATTATCTTGCCCCTGTAAAATACATTATAAGTATCATTTTATCAAAAGTTAAGAGGAAAATCCTTTTATTACCATTGAAAGGTGTGGTACAGGAAAACCAAAGAAAGTATGGTTGGATCAAATGTGTATTTTGAAATTTAAAGTCAGAGAAATCACAGAAGCTTTTTGAGAAGGTGTATGGATATAGAAGAGACGAAAAATGTATATCGCAATAGGAAAGTCGAACGTTATCTCCTCTTTGCCTACCCCAATAGGGATACGCTAACACATCGGTCAATACGTCCCGGGACTAAACAACAGATGGCGCCTAATAACGAATCCATACCATTCTCAGTTAGTACCAAGCTTAAGAAGTTACATGTCAAACTTTCATGACATTCCGACATTGTGTCATTGAGTTACAGTGGTTTTAGTGATGCTACTTTTGCTATTTTCAAATCAATGGAAAAACTGAATTTCGTGTGTTGATAAAACATTGCTTTTTAATGGGAAAAAATACCGCTCAAACTCAACAATGGCTTGAAAAGTTTTATCCGGGCTCTGCTCCGTCGAAAACAACCATTTGTCGGTGGTATGCTGATTTCAAACGCGGTCGTACAGACACAAATTATGCTGAACGCTCTGGTCGCTCAAATGAGGCTGTTACACCAGAAAACATAAAAAAAACCCTCAAAATCGTGATGGAAAATCGCAAAGTAAAGTTGCGTGAGATAGCTGACATCCTGACTATATCATTTGATAGTGTTTACACTATTTTGCATGAACATTTGGTCATGAAAAAGCTTTTTTCGAAATGGGTGCTGCGTTTGCTCACAATGGAACAGAAACAACAACGCATCTATGATTCAGAGCGCTGTTTGGCACTGTTTACGCGAAATAAACAGGAGTTTTTGTGTCGGTATTTGACAATGGATGAAACTTGGATCCACCACTATACTCCGGAATCAAATCGGCAGTCAGCTGAGTGGAGAACAGCCGGTGAAAGTCGTCCGAAGCGACCAAAAACTCATCAGTCGGCCGGTAAGGTTATGGCCTCTGTATTTTGGGATGAGCATGGTATAATATTCATCGATCACCTTGAAAAGGGAAAAACAATCAATAGCGAATATTACATAGCATTATTGGAGCGTTTGAAGGTAGAAATTGCAAAAAAACTGCCCCATATGAAGAAGAAAAACGTTATCTTTCATCACGACAATGCACCGTGTCACAAGTTGATGGTAACGATGGCCAAATTGCATGAGTTGAACTTCGAATTGCTTCCGCACCCACCGTATTCTCCAGATTTGGCCCCCAGCGACTATTGGCTGTTCGCAGACCTCAAAAAGATGCTCCAGGGAAAGAGATTTGGCTCCAATGAAAAAGTGATTGCCGAAACTAACGCCTATTTCGAAACCAAAGATAAATCATTCTACACGGCTGGCATAGAAAAGTTAGGAAAGTATTGGAATGAATGTATAGCTCTTGAAGGAGACTATGTTGATGAATAAAGAAGAATTTTGGCAAACAAATGTTGTTTTAGTAGTTAGTCCCGGGACTTATTGATCGATGTGTTATATATGTGTGTATTTAATGTATTTAATTAGACTGGAACCCTTTTTTGCGTACCGTCAGGAATTGAACCCAAACCTCTAGGTAGAAGACAAATGTCTTATCAAGTAAACCGTAGAGATCATCTACATAGTTTCATTAATTTCAATATCTTATATCTGCTGCATAAATGTGTGCATGAATGAGTTTTTGTGGGAATAATATATTTATCGTTAACATTATGACGTTATGTGCTTTCCGATGATATCATTCTCATGGACGATTATATACATTAGTGGGTTCTTGACTTCCATTTGCCTTATCAGTTATTTATCTTTATTCACGGTTATCTCAAATAACCATAAATATTAAAATATAAAACACTAATTAAAAACAAACTATTTCTAATGGGATTAAAATATGAGGTGGGGCATATATAGATACTAGCTTCTGTGACGTATGTAGCTGTATGTGATACACAACGGTCTACATTGCCATTGCCACGGATTTGTATATATTAGGTGTTACCATAAGTTGTGTCCGTTTTTTTCCAAATTTAAAAATGAGCACCAAAAGTAAAACAAAATGGTAAAGGTTATACGTCATTCAAAAGAAAATTATCTGCTCTACAAGATAGTGTGTTTACTTTTACGTTACATTTATTATTTTATTTGATTACAAGCCTTAAAAATGGAATGTTAAGTAGACGAAAGTGAGCATTTTCGATACCTCCTTCTGTTCGCGTTCAATCGAGGGAATAAAGCTGCCAAAGCTGCTCGCGATATTTGCGAAGTGTACAGTGAAGATGCTGTGAATTAAAGGACAGCTCGTCGATGGTTTTTGCGTTTCAAAGATGGTAATATCGACCTGAAAGACATGGAGTATTCCGGACGACCAGTGGACTTCGATGAGGACCGCTTAAACCATATTATTCATGAAGATCCCCTTCAAACATTTTTCATCACCATTTTCAAACCATTTTTCATCATCAGTAATGATGCGGTAAAGGAACCTCTGCTTGTGGCCATGCGTAGCTCTATGACTCGAGCAAACCAGCAGAAATTGTCGAACGTTGATTTTTGTTGTTTTCACTTAAAACATGTGGAACCCAAGTGCTGAGCTTCTAGACTTTTCCCATTGATTTAAGATGGCAGTATACATTCATGTGACTACAATTCATCTGCTCAGCCAATTCTATGGTGGTTTGAAGGGGATCGTCATGAATAATATGGTTCAAGCAGTCCTCATCGAAGTCCACTGGTCGTCCGGAACGCTCCATGTCTTTCAGGTCAAAATTACCATTTTTGAAAAGCAAAAACCATCAACGAGCTGTCCTTTCATTCATGGCATCTTCACCGTACACTTCGCAAATATCGCGAGCAGCTTTATTCCCTCGATTGAATGCGAACAGAATGTGTCGAAAATGCTCACTTTCGTCTACTTGACATTCCATTTTGAAGGCTTGTAATCAAATAAAATAATATATGTAACGTAAAAGCAAACAATATCTTGCAGACCAGAAAATTTTCTTTCGAATGACGTATAACCTTTACCATTTTGTTTCACTTTTGGTGCTCATTTTTAAATTGGAAAAAACGGACACGACTTATGTTAACACCCAATACATAAACTGCACTTGCCAATAAACTATCACTGTGCCTCCCCACTTGAATACTTTTTTTTCGCTAGTAATTTCCTTTTTTAAGATAACAAATTGCTTCTACAAATAGTCATATTTTATTTAGTGGCACTTCCTTACACGTAAATTCTTAATGTGACCCTTCATCCAAAATATTTGCCCAGACCTGTTTATGTGATTTTTGAGGAGTATTTATAATAATCAGAACATTCTTGAGGCTCTACATTACAACTGTTTTTGAAGTTTGAATTTAATACACAATAGAAATAATGTACTTAACACTATACTTGGTTTGAGACTGCTCCAATCCAGTATCAAGTCAAACTTCTGCAATCCATTAGACATTACCCACATTTGAAGTTTGTCTTTTTAGAGAAATATTTCATGATGTTTTTACCATTTAGCATAAATCTGACATCCCGAAATTAGAGATAGGAAGGTCTGGAGTTCTGTCCTCTCTACCTACCCTGACAGGGAAATAGCATGCTAGTATGTGTGTATGCATGAAATCAATTCTAAAATTCCTAAATGAATACGCTCAAAGCCCAGAGATAGTTGTCAGAATTGAAACTTTGATTGATTATAGTGCGTTTGGAATAAACCTGGTACAATAGATTTGTACCTTTCAAAAAAATTTATTGGACTCTGTCTATATCTGTCTGACATTTGTCATTCAAGTCAAAGATTGATCAATATAATATTTATTTATGAAATATTTTATTATTCTGCTATTATCAGTACATATCACTGAGATATACCTGAGTTATAAGATAATCTTCAGTGACATGAAAATGCACTTAATGAGAAATAATTTAAACTAAGAAATAAAAAAACACTTTAATTTTTGTACTCCTTAATTATTATTTTTTACCTGCCACCAAACTCCTTAATTAATTTATAAAATAGACAAAAAAAGGGGTCTCAGTAATGTCTTGTATTGGAACAGTAGAGTGCGCAATTTTTTTTTTGTTTATATTAAGGAGTAAGGTAGTAAATAAATAAAAATATACGTATACACTCAACAAATGTATTTACAAGAATTAGTTATAATTTTTCAAAGTATGGTCCTTTTTAAAACATTCTCCTGGATGAAGGCCGGACTTCCTATCACAAGTATCACAATAGAATGTAGTTTATTTTCTCCCTCCTCTGACCTTCCGATTGGAACACACCATACAGTCCTTGTGTTGTTATGGGTTAAAATAAAATTACTCTTCCCATCCAAATGCTGGATAGTATCGTCTGTGAACAATCGGCCTGGTTTCTGTATCAGTGCACGAATGTCTCCGATTAGACTCGTCATTAATTTGTTTCTAAATTTTTTATGTGATATTCTTGGCGTATTATCTATAAAATGTATGAATGCACATTACATCGAGCCACACTCGACATAGGAGTGCAAAGGGTTAATGATTTATTAGGATGTCGGAAAGTAATTTTGTATTTTCAGGTCAAATTCAAATGTAAAATTACACCAAATGCCCGTGGTCAGCGTTTTGCGATGTTTAAAAGTAACTTGACAATTTCTCATGTCGTAGAATGCTGGTTATCACTGATCCTTGATTTTTTCATCAGTGGTAATCGGCCTTCCAGAGAAGACACCAACTTTGAGTGTCGTATCACATTGGAATTTTAACACATACGACTACTAACTACATCATCGCTATACACTGTATATATATATTGTAATTTGTTTTATCAAACACTTTATTTAACGGTATAACCCTACAGGTTTCGAGGTTTTCACCTCATCATCAGGGAAGCAAAACAAAACTTGTTTGTGCTCTCCTGATGATGAGGTGAAAACCTCGTAATCGGTAGGGTTATACTGTTACATAAAGTGGAATAAACAGTGTTTGATAAAACAAATTACAATGTCTTTAAATCTGCACAATGTTAATGCCTTAACTATAATTAAAATTCTGTATATATATTTTTTGTTTGTCACATTTTTCCTTTGCAGTAATAAAAAGCATAAATTACCAAAAAAAACAAGTTATTTTGTTCCACTTCTTCAAAATGATACCAAAAAAAATATCATGCAGTTTGGGTAAACAATGACCAAAAAATGCGCTAAGCTATTAATTTTCATAGCAGTATACATTCAGCATGTTTGGAATGAAGTTAGTGATAAAAAAAAATCCTAATGGCATCTCTTTGAGAAACACGAAATTACTTTCTGGGCAACATATTGGGTCCTTACATGTGAAATTGGCGTTTTGTTTGGGAGGAACATAAAGTTGATTTTTTTTTAATATAATATATTTATTTAATCAAAGTATGTACCATTGCTATCTATGCACTTTTGCCATCTCATAGGTAGTTCATCGATCCCTTTACTAAAAAAACCATTCGGACGGGAATCAATAAAATCTTTGAAGTCGGTTTGGACTGCCCCATCGGAGTTGAATTTTTTCCCTTGCAAGAAGTTATCCAAATTTCGAAAAAAATAGTAATCTGTTGGGGCAAGGTCCGGAGAGTACGGTGGATGTCTTAGACATTCCAATTGAAGCTCTTCTAATTTGGTAGCCGTCTGTTGTGCAGTGTGTGGTCTAGCGTTATCATGAAGCAGCAGTGGCCTAGAGCGATTAACCAGCCTCGGTTGTTTAGCAGCTAGCTTTTCCATCATGGTTTGCAGTTGCTGACAATAGACATCTGCCGTAATCGTCTGGCCAGATTTAAGAAAGCTGTAGTGAACGACACCAGCACTAGTCCACCAAACGCTCACAAGTAACTTTTTTGGAGTCAATTTTCGCTTGGGGCATGGTTTGGCTGGTTCGGCAGGGTTCAGCCATTGCGATGAGCGCTTCCGATTATCATACAGGATCCACTTTTCATCACAGGTAATGATTCGATTCAAAATCCCTTCATTATTGTGCCGGTTGAGTAATGCAACGCAGCAGTCAACGCGCGTTTGTTGATTTGCTTCACTCAATTCGTGAGTTACCCACCTTTCAAGCTTTTTCACCTTCCCAATTTGCTTCAAGTGGATTAAAACAGTTTTATCACTAACACCGCAGCCTGCAGCTAACTCGGACGTGGTTTGCGATGGATCCGCTTCCACAATAGCCTTCAATTCTTCATTATCAACTTTGGTCTCCGGCCGTCCACGGGGCTTGTTCTGCAGGTCGAAATTTCCAGAACGAAAACGTTGGAACCAAAAACGCACTGTGTTTTCTTTTGCGGCACCGTCGCCATACACATCATTAATCCTTCGAGCCGTTTCTGCAGCACTGGTGCCACGGTGGAACTCGTACTCGTAAATAACGCGATATTTCAAGTTTTCCATTTTGTAAACTGAGTGACGCAAAGAAAAAAAACAATTGAGGAAAAAACAAATGAATTATAATTTTCGAAACACAAATACTTGAGTAAATAGCTGTATAAATTTGAATTTGAAATTCCTAACCAAAGAGAAGATATTTGAGATCAAAGTTGCCAGTACGGCAAAACGCCGGTTTCGTATGTGGGGACCTAATATTACATTGACATGTTATTAATATCAACACATGGCAGTCTGGGTCAAGGGTAAATGAAAAGATGAGAGATTAAAAAATTGATCCCAACCAGAATGCTGATTCATCATGGAACCAACTGGGAGATATGATGCAAAATAATATTATATAACTGTAGTTTCTTGAAAGTAGTGAAGGGTGTCAGTTAAAACTTGGAGTTTGATGAAGAGGGCAGACAATGAAACAAAATTTAATTTGTATATATTTTTCATGACTAATTTTACAGAAGAATAGGAGTCATAAATTAAGGGGTGTTTGATTAATATAATATTTTTTCTTGAATAATTCAATGACAGGTCAGTGACTACATGTCCAGCTTGGGTGACACGCTGGTGCCTGTGGTGGGGTCTGGAGGGGCAGCGCGGCGACGGGAGCAGTTACGGAGGCAAGTGCCACTGCACGACATCAGTAGCGACCTCTGTTGCCACAAGATGACCACACAAGAGCAACAGGAACATCAGGTGACTACATATTTATTATATCTGGTGTCAATAAGATGTGAATTCATAGTCTGACCTAAATACTAAATCTTAACTTTATTTTTTAATGAAGAATTTAGTATTTGAAGTTAAATTACATACAATTTTTCTTCCTTAAATAAGCGGGTCATGTGTTTTCATTAAAAAAATCACTAGAAAGTTTTGAACGAATTCTGGACACAAATCATAACATTTTGTGGTTAGAAAACTTAATTTTTAAAAAATAGGGCCTAAAAAAATATAGAAATAGATTAAGTAAAGAATACAATTAAGGATTTACATTAAAAAAATTGATATTGAGTCAAGTTTCTATCTCATTAATCTGTGTAATGTGTGTTATTTTCATTATAAATATTTTCTTTTTTCTAGGATTACATATCGCACATTAAAAATCAAGTGGTAGGAGTGGGAAATATTGTAAGAGTCGGAACTATCCAAAAAGGTAATACTCTATCTATAAATACTGAAGGAAGTCAACCTGTTCCTGGTACTAAATCGTACACTCTGCCGCTTCGAGTGTCAAATTTAGGAATGGGAATCAAATTCACAAGCATTCCTAAAAATACAACGGACAAACATTTGGTTCTGGACAATAAGGGAAATGTTATTACTAAATCTGTTCACATCGCTGATTACAAATCCAGTCCTATTATCAGCCGTCTCGTCAAAAGTAAACTAAATATCATGAGAATCGAATCTGACAGAATTAAGAGTGCTGTCGAGCATGGACCAATTTATGACAGATTATTCAAAGATCTCAAACAACTCAATGTGTCTGTTGAAGGGGATGTTTATTTGAGTCCGATAAAGAAATTCCGCAATGAATACAACCTTAATCCTACGTTTAAGGATGAAACCACAGCTTTTGTTGAGACTCAAGGTGCAAAGATTGTGCCTCCTTCTTCTCTAAATAACAACGATGGCAATCTAAGAGGTCAAATCATACCAAGCAATTATGCCCAAAATGGCACAATATTTGGTCCTAATGGTGAGATTTGGAGCTGGTCAACCCAGGTTGATGATCATAACAATCCTGTTAACCCAGTTTTGGTAAAAACTATCAATACTAACTATCAGTCTTCTGTGGATAGTGTAGGCGCTAATAAACAGCGATCAAATCCACTTCATCCAAAATCTATTGCGCAAAATGACTCTGAAGATTTGGATGTCCCTCCTCCTCCACCGAATTACGATACCTATCCTGGCCAATTACAAAAACCTGTTTCACTAACAGGAGCTACAAACTACTTAGCTAATGAACCAACCAGTCCCAACAAAAATATTGGATTTGCAGGAAACTCTTCGGATGAATTGGTACAAAATAAAATGGCGAATTATCCTGAAAATACCAACTTATTGCACTATCCTGACATTGTAAACCCTTACGCCGATTTACAAATATCCGGAGAATTAGTTCTTCCCGATCAGCTAACTGAAAGAGTTGCCGAGCTTCATGTGAATCCGATGGAAGGTTTTAAAGGACAACTTTCGCAGCTTTGCCACCGTTGTAATTTGCCAATTGAACAAGGTCAAGTGGCCGTCAAGGCTGAGAGAGCTGGTGAGAAGGCTGTTTGGCATCCTCCGTGCTTCGCTTGCATCAAATGTAATCAGTTATTGGTCGACCTGCTGTATTTCTATTATCAAGGCGATGTTTATTGCGCTCGTGATTTTGCTGATGCAATGAAAATCCCCAGATGTGCTGGATGCGACGAACTAATCTTCTCCAGGTCTTACACAGCAGCTGAAGGTCAATATTTCCATGTCAAACATTTCTGCTGTTATTACTGCGACATTCCTCTCGGAGGTAAACAATACATTCCTGATGATAAGTCTGGACAGCCTATGTGCTTAGAGTGTGACAGCAAATTATTTGGAAAGAAATGCCATTCTTGCAAGAATATCATTGCTGCAGAACAACAAGGTGTCTCTTGGTCATCATATCACTGGCACGGAACATGTTTTAACTGTTCTTCCATTCTCTGTCAGAAGAGCTTATTGAGTGGCCGATTTGTTATTAAGGATGAAAAGCCATACTGCAGTGCTGCATGTGTGCAAAATAAATTGAGATTTTAAGAATGTTTGAAATATTTCCTTTTTGTAATTTATTTTTATCAAGCACTGTTTATTCGACTTTTTGTGACAATATAACCCTACCGGTTTCAAGGTTTTCACCTCATCTTCAGGGGAACGCAAACAATACTAAATGCTTTTCGAACTGGTACCGATATACACGCTTCAACGGTTGGGGGATGAGGGAGGCATGGGACAATTTTGGCCAAGAGCGGAGAGATTTTTGGGAAATAACTGTTCAACAGATGTTCGGATCGATATACTGACTTAGAAATTTCTAGGGCCTCTAATCTGTCCAATTTATTTTCGTTACTACTGATATGTAAGAATTTGGCATTATCGATAGAAAAAGTATGGTTTTCACGGTGACAATGATTAGCCATTTCAGAATAAATTAGAGGATTTGTTAAGGCGGATTTGTGTTCACGAAATCTCTTTTCAAAAGATCTTCCTGTCTTTCCTATATAGAAATTATCACAGTCAGCACAAAACAGCTGATCAGTAGTAACGGAAATAAATTGGACAGATTAGAGGCCCTAGAAATTTCTAAGTCAGTACATCGATCCGAACATCTGTTGAACAGTTATTTCCCAAAAATCTCTCCGCTCTTGGCCGGAATTGTTCCATGCCTCCCTCATCCCTCAGCCCCCAAACGTTGAAGCGTGTATATCGGTACCAGTTCGAACAGCATTTAGTCTTGTTTGCGCTCCCCTGAAGATGAGGTGAAAGCCTTGAAACCGGTAGGGTTATACCGTCACAAAAAACATATTTTCTTGGTATATGCAGGAAGTTATGTAACTGAATAATATATATATATATATATATATATATATATATATATATAGTTTTACAATAGTTATGTTATTCCAACACATTGTTATTACGATTTACACTTATTTGATGAGAATTTTTTTTGTGATATTTCGGTTGATTTCAGTTTTCAGTTTATTAGCGAAATAGCTTTTATTTCTATCCATACAGTTTTTGGTTAAGAAAAATTATAGGACTGAATTTTTTTATGTACTTTAAGATTTTTTATATTCTAAATTTTTGTTACATTTTTTTATGATGATTACACATCATTCAGTTGGTAAAATTTGGTAATTTTTCTATTACAAAAGTTTTTCATTAATTAAATGAAATGATGATAATACATTTTATTATATTTTCGCTTTACCCAAATTGAAATATTATATCACTGAATGGCAGTTGTACATTTTTTGACATCGAATAATGTTTATAATGTGCCCTGCGATGAGATAACCAAGACATAAATGCTTACACGCTAATTATTTTAGTGGACTTTTTAAATATCAGAAGTGGTATATATTATCGTCAAGGGCAAAGGTTCTATAAACTACGACTTCTAATTAAGCACTCTTAAAATTATGAATATAAATATGAAACAATTCATGAATGTATATGGAAAGAATATTATTTATTGCTATCTGGCAGAGACTAATAATGTGGATAATTTATACTGAATAAGATTTTTTTTACCCATCAAAATGTGTAATTATTTTTTTTTAACATATTTTTTGTTTAGTGTATAAAATACACAATACTTTTACTTTTTTTTCATTCTAAATGATAAAAATTATATTTCATAGTTTATATGTGTCATGTTTACGCCATTTATATATTTTATTATACAAATTTAGTTTATATTTTTGAATGTCAATTAACTCACATTTAAGGATATCAAATTTAAGGGAATTTTCATTTATTGTTAATATGACTAAAAAAATTTAATTTCGTAATTGAATGTGTACATTTTTATTTCACATTACTTAGGTAAAATATTTATTTTGACATATTTTTTAAAAATGATTGATAAGAAATAAAACTGTTTAAATCTACATTTTCTAATTTATTAAGATAAAGTTGTCAATCAGCGGATTAGATAAGTGCATTTAATTAGATTTACTTAAATATAAAATCCATTATTATACCTAGTGATACAAAAAAATCAATATAACCTGAACAGTATAACCCGAATTTCATATAATGGCTTTTACGTTTTCCTGATTTTGTGTCAGTCCTGTTTCAATCCCCATATATTTCGGAACAAAATTTTCCCACAAATCACAAAATGCGATCAAAATAATTTTACTCACTTTTTTTTTTCGAAAAACTTCAAACTCAACTTTGAATTCATAATTATCACCAGAGTAAGGTTTCCCGTGATTTTAAGAAAATACCTTAGTACATATTTTGTTAAATAAATTGTTGAATGAATTTATTTTAAATTATATTTCCCGTCTTCCTTATTTTAAAACAATAAATTACATCTGTGCTTACACTATATAGTAGCAATTAATGAATATCAGTATATACCTTTATTTTCATTGAAGCAAAAAAACAAAGTAGATACTGTTCTAAAATATCATTTCCCACAATTTACATTATCCCCTATTTTACAATATTTTAGCATCATCCCCAGAAAAGTGTAAAATTAGGGTTATACTGTATCTCATTTAAGACTTGCAAAACACTGCTTTTTGAGTGTTTTCAATTCGATCAATAGGATCATAATACTTGTATTTTGTTATAATTTTTTTAATAATTAATATTTTGGAATACATGGTACAATTATAGTTCGGAAAATCTAGGATGAACCGTATGACAGCTCACAAATGTGCCCCTTGTAACGATGTTCAGTAATTTTAATTATTTTATCAACTTTAATATAAGCCTCGGTTCTTATAATAAATAGCAAGTTATTTAGGTAAATACATTACATAAAACTAACAATAATGACAAATTAATACATCTTGTCACAAATTAGCAAAAATGTGGCAGTTTGTTAAAATCAAATAATATTTGGTGACGTTTGTCAAAAGTCACTACGTTAGTCTGCATTGGCTAGGGATGGGGTATTCGATAATTGGATTTTCAAAAATCGATTTCAAAAATCGATTTTAATTAAATGTTCGTAATTAGTATTAATTCATAGTGGATCTTGGCCTATTTAAAGATACATACAAATCATACAATAGAAAGTCAGTATAATGAAAATTATGAATTAAAACGTCAGTTTAGAGAAAAACAATTGTTCGATTTGTAAAAAAACTATTCGATTCGTAAAAAAAAAACGATTTTACCCCATCCCTTTGGGACAAACGTCGCACGGTTCATCCTAGACTTTCTGAAGTATAATAATAAATGTTATATAAAGTATATTCTTGTTTTAAAGATGTTTTACAATGGAAAAATAAATAATATTTTTTATATTTTATTTCAAGATCCCACATAATATTAAATTCTAGTAATTTTTTCACTATTTTTAATGATGTACAAGCTAATCTCAATACTTTATGTGCGTGAGACTTGAATTACAGTTAAGAGTGTGCCATTCGTAGAAAGTGGAATACTGTAATCTCAATTTAGCGACATGTGTGCGTGCGGTGACAACGGGAATCGGAGATTACAGTCATGTTTTTTTTGTATTATAATGTTTTATATTTATACTACCATTATTTTTTCTCAATCTTTTTACTATTTAGTGCAGGAATTTACTTTACACGATTCTATAGAACGGAGCCATAGTATCAGATTAAACATAAGAATGTTTTTTTTTATTTACTAAAATAAATTGATGAAATTATGCAGTTTTATAGTCATTCATTCTTTATTTAAGGTACAATTTTTTTTTTCAACAATTTTTTAAAAATATGTTTTTGTTATTCTTTTTTTTTAATTTGTTATAAATATAAGATTTATTAATGTAGATATGGTTTTATAAACCCATATTACCTAATTCTTTTATATTTCATAATTTTCCGATTAGTTAATTTTCTATAATTTATTTATTAGCAGCTACCATAAGTCCACTGTGAGTATAATCAAGGATTACTCTGGACCCACCATATATATACAGTTTTGATGAAGTTTTTTTATTTTATTGGATAAAAGTAAATTGTACTTTGATATTCCCTCGGTTGTTATTCTTTATGTGAAATTAATTGAATTTTCATTTACAAGTATTACTTTCTTATCAAAATTTTCAACGGACCAAATTGTTCCTAAGCCGTTTTGTGCCATTGGAGAAACGAATGTGATAAGCATAGCTATTTAACAAAGCAAATATTTACAAAGAATTTTTGTATCGAAATATTTATGTTAAGTATATATTTTTTAAGTGCATATTATTCAAATAAAATAATATTCTTGAATAAAAAATCTTTTATTTTTCTTATAATATTATATAACAAGTCACCACGCTATTATGAAGGACAAAATAAGTCCCTATCCAGTGCAATCAAGAAATTTTGATTTATTACGAATGCTACATATGTCACTTAGTGATGAAGAAGGAACTTAGTGTGGCGAAAGCCAAACTTTCAGATGGAGATAAAGGAACAAATGAATAGGTACTTACGGGTGGATGATAAGGTCAAGAAATCGGGTCGAGCTCTGCTTCGGGCTGAAGAGGTCGGTCACGGTGGTTGATGATTTATTCGTCTGGTTCGTCGTTGATGAAGCGGGCCGGATCGGTCCAAGATGTCCCCCCGATGGTGGTCTGTGCACAAGTGGTGTAACTGGGCACGTCGACGCGAATTTGTTCGACGTACCGACGCGTTACAATTTACGCCAATACGATCTTTAAAACTTGCGGGAATAATACTACATCGCGCTACAGGGCCGGGAGCGATAATAGAGGGGCCCGCGCGCGACAGGGCCGGGAGCGACGACAGAGCAGCCCACGAGCGGAACAGTAATCTTGCGTCACGCTATGGCGTGAACAGAACTGTTCAAAGGGACTCCTCCTCCGGCAGCGATACACTCAAGTGTGAAAAGAATAGTAGCGGAGTCAAGATTGTCAGTTCATCCTTTGATGGATAAAACCCTTGCCCCGTTTAACTCATGGATCCATTATTACCATGTAATGGTAATGAACTGTCATGATAGGTGAAACAATGTGGTCTAAGTGTTTTGTCTTCTTTATAGTAAATAAGATGATGAAAACGGTTTAAGAATTGCAATTATTGATGTGATAATCTATGCATTCAGTTTAATGAAATGTATCTAACAGGAACCAATAGCTATTACTAGTCTTATCAGGCATTTGGAGTTGTTGGTCTTATTTCATGAAATGGACTTCCTCTATAGTGCTTGAAGACTAAGAACATAGAAATCTTCAAGAAGTTTCTTCTGAAAGTCTTATATAAATGAGAAGCTTTGTTAACACGTCTTTGTTCAGTAAAAAGGGCTATAGAAATCAATTCATCGGTAGTCGTGTAATTCGGGACGAGGTATTTTGGTACCTGGGGCATCCATTTGACAAAATGCCACCACAATAAAATGACATTTTTTTCTAAACTTTAACTCCATAATTTAAAAGAAGTAAGACATGTTAACTGAGCAAAAAGAAGTAAAATTAAAATATCGAACATTTATAACTTTATTTATCGACCCGTCTATAAATTGAAGATTGAATAATAAAAAAGGACAGTTGGTATAGCACCGTTTAGAGGGCAACCTCCTCAAGGGAGCTCCAACTCACGACTAACCCACTATTATTGATAGATCAATAGAGATAATAGCCATACCTGTCTTGTTCAAGACTAGATATATTTATTTATTTTATGCTACTTTTTTTTTAGCGTCCCTCAGATAACGCGCTTGGGGCAAGTGCTCTGGTTGCTCCACCCTGCTTATCATTTTTGGATCATCTATTAGTTTCAAAAGGCTGTTAAAAAATACTCTACAAAAGATCTTAATCAATTGATAAGCACAACAAAATAAAAAAAAAATGTTACTATTTGCTTCTCCTCTGTCATGTTCTTCAAATTACTTCTTTTACATTCTTGAATTTTTGAAACTCAAGTCAATACCAATCAAAGATGTTTCCATGTTAAGAGATGCTATATGCTTATATAGCTCTCTCAAGTGTCAACATAAGAAATCTTATTTAGGCTTTTATTCCCTTAAAACTCCTAAGAAATTATATTATATTCTATAAGATCATTTATTGCCACTAAACCAGTGAAATATACTCAGAAATATCTAGCTCCCATATTATTAAAAAACAACCACAGCTCAGTCAGACGCTTTATTAGTTATTTGATTCAATGAAATCAATCAATTTGCTACCTTTATGTTATACAATATTAAAACTAACTAGCATTTTAAACAAAGTTGTAATATAAAAATTTACGAAAAAATATATTAATATAGTAAACAATACATACTCATACATTTGATTTACGCTTTAAAATGTAGCATAAAAAAACAAGTGTCTTTCATATTTAGATCTAAATCTTTTGAAAGGTCACACTAGAATATAGGTTTTCAATGTGTGCATATTTGCACTCTGGAGTTCCACTATGAATACCCAAGGGTGTTACGGGATGTTTGAATTCTTTTTTAATTCCAATCTTACATTACGAGTATAAACAAACTGGTTGAGTTTTGGATATCAATGAAGAATGAATATCCTTTGCTGAGTGCTAAGGCTCAGCTAATCCTGAATCCATTTGTGACAACTTACCTCTGCGAAGCTAGGTTTTTGGTGGTAGCTGTAACAACAACCAAATATCGCTCAAAACTCAACGTGGAACAGGAAATGAGGATAGCTGTCTAGTATGATACTAAGATTTGAGAAGCTCTGGTGAACAACAGGCTCACATATCCCACTAATTGCCATGAAAAAATCTTTACACACTAAGGTACATTACCCGAGGACATAACATATGTATGCACTATTTATAGTGAGTAATAAAGAAATTAAATGCTGATGGAAAACTTTTTCAGCCGGAATCCATTACAAAAAAAGAAATATAACTCCAAATTTGTCTAGATTTTTTTAGGTTTAGAGGAAAAGAACTTCTTAGGTACGAAAACACCTTAATCAGGTTTTTCTGTATTGCCATGTATTTTGATGTTTTACCACATCAAACAAATTTTACTCTAAAAAAACAAAATTGTTTGTGATAACAGTAATTTGTTTAATTATATTGTAATTTGTTTAATTATATTGCACATCATCAATCTTCATTTCACAGTGCCATAAAATAAAAAAATTCATAGTAGTTACTCATTTTCATTAATTATTGAAAAAGTAATTAAATTTAATTTAAAAAATACTCCTAAAGCTAATGAGAAAATCAGACATTGTAATTCTTATTAAATCCTTAGATTTGAGTAAAACAACCTCAACCTAATCAATTAATAAATTATTCACTAAAAAAATTCCATTTTATGATTCTAATTTATTCACTATCTATCACTCTAGATGTTCCGTCAAGAATATAGGAATATCATGAAACACTTCGTTTCAGGTCAGTTACAGTCTGATACTTTATCCCCTCTTAAGCCGTGGCTTAACCAGTTCTGAAGCGATCTATGGCTATTTTAATATTTTATTACTACAGTTTCATTGTATACAGTACAACCTGGTGGGCTCATTGCCATGTGACAATCTCTTCCAATCAATTAGAAAGATGACAGAGGACTTAAGTGAAAACCAGTCTGGAATCCTTTTTAAAAAATCTGGGTTCCAATGGGAATCAAACCCTCAACGTCCAGGTTGGAACACAGGCATTTTACTAACTAGACCACGGAGGCTTGTATATAATGAAAAAAAATCTTCTAATTATTTACTTCATTTCCATACTTTACTCTTGAGGAACAGTTAACATAGATTAAGTGAGAAAGAAACCTTTGGATTTTTTGTCCATATTTAAAACATTGTTTTAAAATATTGAAATTCGACAATTGTTATTTTACAATGATTCGTGATATTATTTAAGCTTACTTAAGCTCCACATGTGTTCAAATATTAAAATTCATTAGATAGAGATAATACACCCATTGCTTGTTAATTCTTAACCCTTTTACTGCTGAATTTTTCTGTTCATGGTTTATTTTAATTTTTTTTTATCCACTTTGCATGGATTTCTCCTGTTACAAAAAGAGGGTCTGCTTCTAGTGTTAGCTTATTCGTTAGGAAAAATATCAGCCAGGATTCTTCTCATACTGCTAGGCGGTACCGAGAATATATCAAGTGTCATTCAGTTGGTTCAATATCTCTATACCACACGTGACTGAGTGTTTAGCCATGATATTCGTTCTATAAGTTGGTATGTAGAACAGTGGGTGATTCCTTGCACGGCTATATTTATTAGGTACATATAAACTTAGTGCTTCTAGAATCGCGGCATAGTTAAAGCAACCTTGAAAAACCTTAAGTAGGAATATCGCAATGGATTCTTGTCTTCTTGTTTTGAGGCTTCTATACTTACACACTGTGAGAAGTTCGAGATGGTGAGCATATTTTGGATAGTCACCCTTTGTTCTGTATCATAGATATCTTAGGAATTTATTTTGTATTTCTTCTATAGTGTTTTTATATTTGAGCTGATGAGGAGCCCAAACTGTAGATGCATATTCTAATTTGGTTCTAATTAGATAATTATATAAGTTTTGATGGATATCGGTACTGTTAAATTCTCTTGATATTCTCATTATAAAACCGAGTAGTTTGTAACAGTCAGATATCAAATGTGAGACATGGTTAACGAACGTGAGTCCGACATCAAAGGTTACACCCAAATCTTTGAATTCAGAAACTCTGTTTAGTGCCACTCCCTGTATAGTATACTGATGGTGGATTGGTGAAAACGATCGACTATAAGATACACAGACACATTTATTAATGTTGAACAGGAGATGATTTTGTTCACTCCAGGAAACTAGGGAGTTTACCTCCAATGCAATTTTTTTTATAGTCAAAACTACCTTATTTTATTAAGCAAACTTCTAAATATGATGTAACATAATCGGATAAGTTTTCAAAGGCACAAAAAAAAAGAAATATATATGACCAGAATCGGACCTCGCAGTGACTGCACTACCGTACACCCAGATTATAGCTGGGTCCCGGTCCCGCAGTGAATCTCTGAATTATTATTGCTCCTTTCATTTTACTCTTAGACTTAGACTCTGAGAGGAAGTGTAGAAAAATGCATTTGAAATGTGGTGCTGGAGAACGATGCTACGACTTCAATACATAGCGAGGCGAACTAACGCCTCCATTATCGAAAAACTGAGAATAACCGACAGATTGTCGACAATATGCCTTGGATGAGTCCTCTAATTCTCCGGACAAGGAGACAGTTTAAGAATGCTTATGGTTACTGGAAGCGTGGAAGGACAACACTCAAGAGGAAGAGCCCCAATGCCTTGGACTGATCAATTGAGACGCAACAAGACTACCCTTCGAGCCGCAGAGATGGATGGAGAGGAATCATCTGAGGCTATCGTGGGAGTCATGATGCTCAGTCATGAGTTAAACGACAGGACGATGATGATTTAATTTTAAATATGTTTTTTTTTCTTGTATTTCGTCC
Organism: Odontocerum albicorne; assembly: GCA_949825065.1. NCBI lineage: Eukaryota > Metazoa > Arthropoda > Insecta > Trichoptera > Odontoceridae > Odontocerum > Odontocerum albicorne. The sequence goes on from OX463850.1 coordinate 36,453,223, forward strand.
ACTAGGTTAGTTAAAAAGTTTTGAAAGCGACATCTATGGAGCAGTAGAAAACCAAAAATTCTACGCCATTTTAATATTTCATAAGAACGTACTCAAAATTTCATTTCGATCTGTCAATTCATTCTTTGTTTACAAGACATTTGAAGTTGACGTGTCAGTGTATTTTTTAACAATGGAAAAATCCGAATATCGTGCAGTGATTAAATTCTTTGTTTTGGAAGGTTTATCGGCTACTGAGATCCATGCAAAGATGGTGAAAGTATTAAAGGAGTCTTCTCCTTCATTTCCAACCGTTCACCGATGGGTTTTGGAGTTTAAGCGTGGCCGTACAAGCGTTGAAGACGATCCACGCTCAGGACTTCCAAAAAGTGCATCAACACCAGAAATCATAGCGAAAATACAGGGTATGGTTTTGGAATATCATCGATCGACTGTGGATGTGATAGCTGACCATAGGCATCTCACATGGAACAACATGGCATATTTTGGGTTTCAAAAAACTGTGTGCACAATGGGTGCCCGCATTTGCTAACAATGCAACAAAAACACGTTCGAATGCGACTTTCTGAGCAACATTTGGAGCAATTTCGAAAAGATAAAAAGGATTTTCTGCGTCGATTCATCACTATGGATGAGACTTGGGTCTACCACCATGATCCTGAATCAAAACAAGAGGCTAATGAGTGGTGTGAACCAGGCACTTTGGCTCCGAAGCGAGTTCGTGTCCAGAAATCGGCCAAGAAGGTGTTAGCGTCAGTTTTTTGGGATGCAAAAGGAATTTTATTGATAGATTATCTCCAAACTGGTAAGACAATCAACTCTGATTATTATTGTGACCTTTTGGACCAGTTGGATGAAAAAAATTGTGAAAAAAGACCCGGTTTGCAGAAGAAAAAAATCATTTTTCATCAAGACAATGCACCTGCTCACACAGCTCAAAAAACCATAGTGAAAATCAGTGAATTGGGGTGTGAATTGGGGTACGAATTGTTGCAGCATCCACCCTATTCGCCAGATTTAGCTCCCTCTGACTTCTGGCTGTTCTCACACCTCAAAAAAATCCTTCGTGGAAAGCATTTTTCATCAAACGAAGAGGTTATAGCCTTCGTAGAGGAGTATTTTGCAGGCCTTCCAGAAAGTCACTTCCGTGATGGGACAACAAAGTTGGAAGATCGTTGGACCAAGTGTATTGATCTTATGGGAGACTATACTGAGCAATAAAAGTGATTTCCCCCCAAAAAAAATGTATTTTCATTTCCGCTTTCAAAATTTTTTGACTAACCTAGTATCTTAGAAGCATAGTTTGACCACGAACAGCTATCAATTAGCAAGAGCCATTCTGTAATAGCACGTTCAAACTGAACCTCAGACTCCGTGGATTGATCCACCTCACTTCTTATAAGTATTGTAAATACAATTTTGTTTTAAATATATTACTACTATGCATTGAAGGAAAAGGGGAAAGTGAAAAAAATCAAAATATTAGAAAGCATATTTATTTATAGATAAAATATATTACCTTCAAATATGGCCTTGGTGATGATCAAGAGAAAACAATATTAATATCTTGACTTTTGACTAGAGATGTAAAACAAAATTGAAAAAATGAACTTAAATAAAAAAAGAAAAAAGTAAGCCAATGGTTAGATTACAAGAGTAATAAATACAATTGGTGATTTTATATTTAATCTTATCAATAGTAATAAAATATAAACATAAGAAAATGCATCAAACTTCTTAGCTGCTCCAACTTTCACTATACAAATTAAAGCTTATAAATAACTTTTTAATATATGAATGTTGCAGTATTTATATATTTTGGAGTAAACTGCCTTGTCAATAAGAATAACAAGGCAAAATATTTTGTATATCCTTTGATATAGTAGAATAGTAAAAAGTGAAAGAGTGCTTTCTTATTTGAATTAATTAAATGATGCGACTTAGTGGAATGGTGATAAAAGTGGAGAACCTCTCGGGATATGAAATTAATTTATATTTGCAATGTTTAAAATTCAGATAATCTTAATTATCCAAGATTTTACTGGCTGTTTAAAATTTTTGCATTCAATTGTGTATTTAAAATGATACACAGGTAACTCTCATTCTTGAAATCAAGGCTTATGAGAAACTGTAGAATGAAAATTGTTTTGTACATCACTAAGAAATAATAGAAAAAGATTGAGTCTAAAAATATCCCAATAATGAATGACAAAACGTATCAACCATCTTATTGCTTTTAATTAACATTTTTTTAAATAAAAGCTTTAAGAAAAATCACATACGGCAACTTTTTTGACTTATGTCAATTTTTTTGAGAATGTGCAGTATAATGAAAAAACATGATAAATATTCAATGGCTGTTACCTGCATATTATTTTATACATATCTAAATCCAATAAATGAAATACAATGTTATATTAATACGACTATTTAGATATACTGTTTCACATATTTAAAAAATATATTAAGCCAGGATCGCAAAATAAAGAGAAATTAAACATTCAAATCCAACTAATACGAAAGGAAAGATTTTTTTTTCAAATAACTGATCACTGCAAGATTTGAAGCAAAAAAGGATATACAATGTAAAAATGCAGATGGAAAAGGGTTGTGCTAATAGTTCACATCATTTTATACCCCTTAATTTAATGTTACCTATATAAATGAGAGTACCTAAAATAGCCAAGTCTCACAAAATGATTTTATACAAAAAGTATTAAAAATACACATGCATAAAAAATATATACTAAAATCCATTTTATTGAAAATATTGCAATCAGAAGACATGCCCGATTTGTTTGTTATTTATAAAATATTTTATTTAAAAATACATTTGTAAATTATCAAAATCATTATTTATTATGAGATTATTCAAATTTTCTAGGATTGAAATTCTTAATAAACAAGTGCTTAAATTAGAAATTAAAAAAATAACAAATTCATACAAAATTCAAAGGACGAATAGAGTTAAAGTTATTTAAAATATATACCAATATATTTGTGGTCATATGTAAAAAAATGTCCAAATCTTTTTCCCCTGTAAAAGTGAAAACCACACATCATGGATAAATTAAATAAGATAGTGCGAAAGAAAACAAAATGTCTTTCTGAATATAAAAGGTTATACTTACAAGTACTGCGCTTAATTAAGAAATCAATACATAATACACATATATGTCAACATGGTATTCCATCATTTATGATAAGAATTTAATTTGACAGCAAAATGATTGTGCAAATAAAAAAAAATCATTAGTACATTTATGTGATTTCACAATAAATAAGGAATTTTAAAATAAGGAATTAAGTTTAAAAATATTATTGTAGTAAGATAAATGAAATTTTGATTAAAAAAATGGTAAAAATAAACGAAAATAGTGTATCAAATAAGTGTCAGTTCTTTGAGGCAAAATTTATTTGAATGCCTATAATTTATCGCATTTTTAGTTTAATCCATTTCGAAATACAGAATAAAACAATAGTTAGGTAGGCAATAATTCTACAGATAAGTATGGCTTGAACGCCAATGATTTATTATGGTATCATCATATATTAATCTCATTCATAGTAATAATAAAATGATATCATATCAGTAAATTCCAGTTAAATATAGTTAGAAATAAAATATTGGCAAAGAAACTGATTATAGTATATCAAGACTTCAAACAGATCAGTTAATAGATTTAAAGGCAAATTGGCGCTTGCCTTAATTCTCATGGGCCATGAAATAATGATATAAAACAGTATGAGTGATGTTGAAATAAAAATATGATACATAGATAATTGCATTAACCTACAGTCTTATATTACAGTAATATAAAAAATATAAAGACTCAATTTGGTAAAAAATATTTTTACAGTTATAACTAGTATTTGAGAAAGGACTAAAAATTATTTTATATTTGGTAATAACTCTTGTTATCTACATTTTGAGTGAAAAAGATTCAACTGAAAAATATAACAAAAGCTGTTCAAAGTGAGATTGTTAACGAAATAACTCAGTCTCATTTTAGATAAGTTTACTGGCCACACTTTGTCAAAGTACATACCAATCTATGGGCTGTATTGTGAAAATTGTACGATAGTCCACAATATATAGCTTGGAATGAACTTGCGATAACTATAGATAAACTGAAGGACAATATTGGTACAAATTGATATGTAATCAATCATTTGTCCACAAAAAGGTAAATGATAACGTAACTCACAGGTAAATAAATGTTCTTAAAAAACTTGAGTAATTTTCACGCTCTTTATTAACCTTGTTTTACAGAAATTGATGTGATTTTAATCAATTTATTCAAAATTTCCTTTCATAGGCCCTCAGAATGCCTTTCTTGTAGAATACACATTTATTGGGTCTTATTTATATAATCGAAAACATCTAACATCGTTTTTAGTAATACTAAATTTGCTCTGGCAGCCGCACAATTATTTGTAGATTCTACAGCACACACTACCATAAGTTTGAAATTGGAAACGTAGCTTCTGCGAATTCCATAATTGATTTGATTTTTTCGAGCTCTTCTTGTTTCAATATGGTCACTCATCATATTTTCGAGGGTGTAAGAATATGAAAAACATACCACAAAAATAAGATAAAAAACAACCATCAATAAGTATTTGAGGCAATATAGTCACTGTGCGATAGTGAATTTATTATTAATTTGTTCGAGACTCGTATATAAGGATACCTCCAATGTTCGTGTTGGTTTTTCAAATAAAAACTTCGACTTGTAATAATATGGCATATTTTTAACAACTCAATAGATAAAATAATTTACATTTTATTATCATATATGTTACAGAGGAGAATTTCTCGCATTTAAAAAAAAAACAATGTATTATTAAGTATCTGCTACTGTTATCATTTTCAAATTACTGAATCCAACACAATATTTATTTCCCCAACGCCATTTAGTGACTAGTCAGTCACTTAATGGCATTTCTAACACTCCGTAACATTTTTCAAGTGTTAACTAAAAAAGCTTCTAAAAAATGTCTTTAGGAAAACTTAAACAATAATAAATAGGCAATGCTCGTAAATACAACAGTAATATTAAGAGAGATTTTTAATGTTATCTAATGTTTCATTTATTTGAAAGGTCAATTTATTTTTATTTATATTTCCAAAAGACAATTTTAGAAAATGATTGCTTCCAATACAAATACAATTTTGAATGTTGTCTAAAAAATGGACTGATATTTCTCACTTTAAACACCTCTGGCAGAAGGTTAATACATACTTGTATATTCATTTAATTATTATAAAAATATTATTTGTAGATTAGGCCGCTCAATTCAATATTCACACTGTACAAAATTAACATTTCAAGAACTATGTTTGTTTATTGTCACAAACATAAAAATGTTATGTTAGAAAAATTGCACAATATGTAAAATGCTGTAATATAAATATATGTATAGTATGTTCTAACTTAATATTTGATAAAGAAAAAATATATTTAATAAATATAGTAAACCCTCGATTTTGCAGATTTCCGATTTAACAGACAAAATTTCCGGTTCGTATGTCATATGTGAAAATTAACACATTGTTAATTTGACCACTTGTAAACAATGTTCGGTGAAATTTTGTTTTGTTTTTAAGAACATTGTTTATTTGTTTAGTTGAATATAAATAAAGTATATTTTCGAAAACAAAATTTGTTAATTTATTTTGATTGAGATTGCATACTTGTTTATTCCAGTCTCAAAACTACGGTGAATACATAACAAATAATATGCACATATAGAACTTTTCTGTGAAATTAAACTTTTCATACATACTTAATTTTGTTTATAGTTAAGGCATTAACGTTGTGGAGGTTTAGAGACATTGTAATTTGTTTTATCAAACACTGTTTATTCCACTTTTTGTAACGGTATAACCCTACCGGTTTCAAGGCTTTCACATCATCTTCAGGGGAGCTTGTTTGTGCTCCCCTGAAAATGAGGTGAAAGCCTTGAAACCGGTAGGGTTATACCGTTACAAAAAGTGGAATAAACAGTGTTTGATAAAACAAATTACAATGCTTAATTTTAATTACACAAACGTAACTACATAAGTAAAAACATGTAAACTAATTTGTCAATTTTTTAACATACGCATTTGAAAACCTGCTTATTATATAACGGACTTTCGACTTTAACGGACAGCCACTTACCCGAATTAGTCCATTATATCGAGGTTTTACTGTATTTATAAATTAAAAATATTAGATATATTGTAGCACAACAGTTTTTTTGCTCGATAATCAAAACGTTTTTTATTTATATTATGTGCAAAGGATGTGACATTATTTATTTCTTAATATTATATATATATGCATTAGTAAATATGTATAAACAATATTAACTTAAAATATATTATATACTAAAAATAATATATTTTTGAAGAAATTAGAAGAAACAATATATAAATACTAAAACTTGACGTTTTTAAAATACTCAGCTAAGATCACACCAAAATCAAAGTATTCAAAATACTCCATAGCAAATTGAGATTTGGTAAAAATGCTTATAAATGCTCTAAACAATTTTCTTTTTATTATGAAAATAAAAATGTGCACCAAGTGTGTTTCTTCATTTCTTTCCATACATTCACATCTGACTAATTTGGAAATAGAAAGCAAATTATGATTATACCTGTGTTTTTTTAGTTTGATTAATCTTAAAATTCTGACAAAAAATGCTACATTTGCTAAAGAAATAATTAAGTCGAATTCATATCTGACAAAATTGACCGAAAATGGATTGATGGCACATTTTTATTTCAACTGTAATTTGTTTGTTAATAATTTTGATTTTAGCAATACTTTCAATATAAATATGAAGTAAATTTTAAGATAGACTTTAATTATATGATAGTGGTTCAATTGAAGAGAGTAAGTTAATTTATATTTGATTTTAAAACCTTCATTACTTCAGAAGTCCATTATTTTTTTAATATTATTTCAATAATTATAAGACTATTTTAAGCAAACATTACAGAAGATTGTATTTTTTACATTATTTCAATAATTATAACGCTAATTTAGTTTAATGGCACAAAACTATAATAACTTTTTTCAATGTGCAACTTAACTGAGCTTAATCATTATAAAATACACAGAATGGACAAATTATTTGAATTTATTAGTCAATTAATTGGCAATAAATAATATTTCAGAACAAAGAAAATAAATAGAAAGAAATATATATTCACCATAATAATATAACCAACTATTTTTGTTAACTTAACTCACTATATTTAAAAAAAAATGTAACGACATTTTCAACAAGTTTTAAGTGAATTCATGGTTTTATTTTAAAATATTAAGTGATTTCCTTATATTTAGAACTAGCTTTTAGAAGGACCTTTCTGTGAATTATTCTTAATTGAAAATAAGACTCCAGGATGGGCGGTCCTTAGAGTTTCCCCCTGGCCTCAAGGGTGTTTATTTTAAGAGTGTGACCAACACTCTTAAAATAAACTTAGAACCGCCATAGATCACCTTGAAACTGGTTTAATAATAGCTTCGAGGGACGTGAAGTGCCAGACTGTGAACCGGACTAGATAGGAGTTTTATGGCGTCCCTGTGTTCATGATGAAGCATATGACGATAATAAAAAAAATATAAAATCCCGTGATTTATAATAATAAAATGTAAGCATAATATATTATAAAGTTCGAAATAATTAAAAAAAAAATCCGAATTTCCCTTTTAACTAATAATATGAGTTAAAGTATGAAACATATGGTATTGATTTCACAGCTTTAATTTAAATTCTGGTTAATTTACATATTTTGACGTTGATTAAAATTCTCGTAGTACTACAAAACAATTAAAAAAGGATCAATTAATAATTAATAATATTGCGTAAATATTATCCAAAATGATGGTTTTGAAGTATAGAAATACATAAGAATAAACTTATTGTCTTAAGTTTAAATTTATATATAATATTTGATTAATTAGTACAATTTTTGTATAAACACTGTATTTGTGTATATATGTATTAGAAATAAATTATTTTATAAATATGCGTAAATCAATAATTTGGCTTGTAAATTGCTTAAAAACTTGAAATTGCGTTTATCAATAGAAGTATATTTTATTAACAATTTGTTCATATGATGAACAAAAAAAATGTTCAATCAAATGAAATCTGTACTTTAACCACTATAATTTAAGAGTCGTGTTTGGAAAAGTTAGAAGCTCGCAGTTTAAAATGAAAACAGGATCTTGCATCGGAAGCACGACCTCCATTCAAGGATCGGGGCACTTTATATGCTAGATATTGCACATGAAACTGTAGTACACTGCAGGACTATACTTATAAAATAAAATATTCTGCAAAATATAATATTTATTAATTTTTATAAAGTAAAATATTGAAGCACAAACTCTTTCAATAAAAATGATTTTTTTTCAACTCATCATATGCGTAATATGACATATGTGCTCGATGTATTAATCTCAATATAGTTTATTTCATACATATAAAATATTCCAATAACACACACCAATTTATTTGCAAAAATCAAAAACTAATAACATGTTCATTTTGCCGATATCAGCTTTGCCAAAAAAAATTAATATATCCATTAAAATTCATACACGTGGTATATAAAAGGGTTTAAACTTCAAGCTATAGTAGAAAAAAAATAAAGGTGAATTTTTATTATTTATAATATTCATATATACACAAGGATAACGTGATGAAACTAATAATTTTTTAATTGAAATTTAGTAAAAAATAAGAAATCATTTTAAAGCTTTTATAATTTATACATCAGACACTATAATCACATATTATGTAAAAGCTATAACTATTAGTCTTTGTAATAAATATTTACTTGGCGTAATATTGGCATAAACTTTTCAAATAAAATTCGCAAAAAAATACCATTTTTGTAAAATGATAACGTTTTGTGAATAATTCAATTGATTTATATATGATAATTGAGATTCTTTTATCATTTATTTCAGATTCAACATTATTCAGTCTGAAGAAGTAAAGGATTTAGTGGTTTTTAATTTATTGCCGGTAGAAAAGTAAATATATAATTATCTTACAATAATGTAATAACTTTGGTAACTTCATATCGTATATCCTCCAATTTTGTTCAAAATTTCCTAGAACACTGAAAATTTCTCCTCATCTATATTTTTATAAGTAAAGAAAAATTATAGTCAACTGTAACACAAATATTAAAATTACTTTAAAAAATATTAATATCATAATATTACAGGTATCCCTCACTTTACGCCATTTATTGGTTCTAGGAAAAATCAAGGAAAGTAAATACATTTTAATCTGGGTGAGATCGGTTCCAAATAAAATGTAACCTTTAAAAACAGTAAAAAGAAAACAAAAAAAATTTAGTAGAAGAGCAACACAGCTTATTCCTTTTCATAATTTTATTAAAATTACGTTATGCGAATTTGCATTAAGTAAGATGGCATCTAACAAAAGATACCTGTACTCGTATAAATAAATATAAAATATTGCAAACAGAATATTAAAATTTATAGTGATTATTTATTTAAAATGATAGTACATAGGCCCAAATTTGAATTGACATCTTTAAACCGCATGACTTCTTCACTCGAGGAAGTTATGACTAATTTCTTTGAAAACTCCTTTACAGAGACCGATCCAAAACTTATCTGTGAAAGTGCATTTAAGTAAGCTGTCAAAATAAAAAGCAAATCAATACCAGTCTACTCCCATTTACAACCAATTTTCGTGTGTTTTTAGAAAACAAAGCAAATTATTAACTGTGAGATAATTTTTAATTGTTAAATTTAGCTTTGATACCAAATTTGGAATACAAGTTCTCACATAATTTATTTATGGATTTCAAAGACAAAAGTAAAATTTTTAGCAAATATAATGTAGATCTAATGAAATTTACTCACTGAAGGAAGCGATCAGAATGCTCATGAAATTATTCACTTAAGGTCTTTTTTAACTTCTAATTCCATCAATCTAGGTTTTCAACAATTCTAGTAATATTTAGTTCGGTATCTCAGTTTGGGCCATAGGTGAGCAAAATAAGGGAAAATTATGTCAAACAAATTAATTCTAAATAAAGTTTTTTCAAAATTTGTAAATTGCTCAAATAGAATAAACATTTAATTTTGGTATCCACGATATTTTGTAAGTCAAACACGTAATTATTTTTTAAAGTCTTAATAAATATGTGAGAATAATTAATTTACTTATCTCAAGATTTCTCCATTTTTCGCGCAATAGTTTGATGAATTAAACCTGTTTGATAAACATGATGAATAATGTAAAAATGTACATCTATAGATTCTGTGTCTTAATCATATATCAAGTAGAAAGAAATAATAACGTTTTTTTGTATATTATATAAAATTAAAAAACAGTTGAATGTTATGAACGTTACATAAATTCAACAAAAGTGAAGAACGGTGCACAGATTCAACAGAAGTCACAGTTTATATCTATTAAATTTTAATAAATAATGAACAATTTAGAAATTATCGAAAGAATTTAGTAAAGAAGTTCTTTATATTTCAAATCCCTTACAACATATTTATAAATAAAACTATCTAATTATCTTGGTCATCCAAAATGCAAGATGAGTTTCACAATTGTATAGAAATTCAGTCAAAATAATTTCGTAAGTGTTTAAATTCACTTTGAATAACACTCAATATTTAAAAAATGTTATTTTAACCATTTGAGGACTAATGCCACTTGAAATGCATTCTAAACATGTAATACGTTATTTAAAAAAAATGAATAAATAAGTTATACATAAAAATAATTCTTTGAAGAAATCATTTTGGAGATACAAATTGGACAAATCTCATCATTTTTAAGGTAGGTCTCTCGGAAACAATGGTGCACTGTTATTAGTTCACATCAGCTCTATAAAGATTAATGAAATATTGCTTTTAACTCAAATGCTGGCAAATCGGCACTTGAATTAATTTTATTTGCATGTAATATTACTATTTCTTATTCAATTAGCTTCATGTGCCACATTATGGGACTAAAAAATATTATGCTGCATATTCAAACAGAATAATTCCGTCCGGGAGATACAATACATACATTGTGACATTTGTCCCAGAAAGCCTGGGGTGGGGTGCACTTTAGAGATTGTTTTCTCAAATATTACAAAATTATAAAAACAGTTTTTCTTTATGAATTATTTTGTTAAAAGATTGACAGTAGCAAAAATGCTGCCCAATTTCTAAAAAGTTCAATACAAATCGTAATTTTTTTACTTTAAATTGCTCCAAGTTATTAGAAAGCATTCTAAAAAAGTATGTGAATTCCAAAAGGTTCAAATAATGTTTTTTTTTTTTCAGCTCAGTTGTGTTTAGCTCTATAGAACGGGTTATTAAAATATTAATGATCTGAAAACAAAATCAATGATAGGCCAAGTCCATATATGGGTCACTTTAAGGTTAAGATCTCATCATTGAACTGAAACCAAACAAGTGAGACTAGGCAAAGCCAAAGGCAAAGAATTCTGTGTATCCGCAATTTGGTCTTAATTTGATGAAAAATAAATTTGGATTATTGGCAATAGATAATCTTAACTGTATTTAAAATGTATTGTTCGGAACATTTCAAGAAAAGCAAAGTTGGCTGCTTAAGCAAGAAAAACTTGGACATCGCAAAATGTGATGAAAATAAAATAAATGAGTTAGAAATGAGAACAATGTGTGGAAAAACAATAATGTATAACAGAATAAGGAATGAGGGCACAAGAAAAGAACACTGATTGAAAGATATAGTACTAAGATGAAGAAAGGATCATTGAGATGGTTTGGCCATGTAGAAAGAATGAATTATGAAATATATAAAAAAATAATCTACACGAGTAGTAAACAAGGTACAAGAAGTCTGGGAAGACCTAGAAAAATGTGGCATGACCGGATTAATTAAATTTTGAAACAGGGAAGAGAGAAAAGCCTTATAATAGGAGTGTGCATGTGTATGAGAGTCGCAAAAGTAAACCGGTAAATAATAATTTAGCAGCTCACCATTGTTTCGGACATATGACTATTTATACATCCAGTATGAATGTTAACACCTTAAAGACGGGTCCCGCGCTAGCGCGGAAATTTTGATCGTACCGCTAGGACGGGTCCCGCGTTTGCGCGGGTTTGTATACAGTCGAACTGAACACCATCTCTTGGGAAAAAAAAGCAACATATTTATTCGGATATTTATTCGTTTCGTTTATTTAGGTTTGCTTCAAACTTTAGAGTCAATTCCTGCAACATTTGAACTCCATTTCTAAGGTTTTTACGACTTTGAAATTTGACCTGATTTCGCTTTTTTTCAAATCATGTTTTGCATTTGTGCGATTTTTATTTTCGAATTGATTTTTTTGGAAAGGATTTATTTTTCATCTACATCTTTCGGTTAAATTTGAAAATAAGTTCAATGTGGTCGAAGTTTTTTCAATATTCAGAGTCGATCGACATTTTATAATAATAACTTTTTATAATTTTATAATAATAAAAAAACTTTTAATTTGTAAATAAAAATAGTTACGTGGATTATTTAATCGCAAGAGCAATTTTTTATCGCGTAGTACATTCTCGTTGACAGCTACTGTCAAATTTCAGCCGAATCGGATGCGTAGTTTTGTTTTGACCGCGTGTGGAAGCGAGCGTGTCCGCGGATGAGAAAAATGGAAAAAGAGCAATATAGGTCGGTGATTCGATTCTTGTTTTTGAAAGGGAAATCGCGCAGCGAAATCAAAGAGCGCTTGGATGCTGTGTACGGTGACTCTTCTCCTTCGATGGCGACCGTCAGAAATTGGTTTAACGAGTTTCAATGTGGTCGCACGTCGGTTTTTGATGAGCCACGCCCAGGTGCCCCGAAAACGGCTACCACTGAGGATAATGTGACAAAAATCCACGATCTCGTATTGGCAGACCGCCGATTGAAGATGCGCGAGATAGCTGAGACAGTAGGCATCTCAAAAGACCGTGTGGGTCATATCCTGCATGAAGTATTGGGCATGAGAAAGCTGTCGGCGCGATGGGTGCCGCGTTTGCTCACTCCGGACAACAAGCGCAACCGTGAGACCACTTCAGAGCAGTGTTTGACGATGTTTAAGCGCAATCCGAAGGATTTTCTGCGTCGTTTCGTGACCGTCGACGAAACATGGATACACTGGTACACACCCGAGACCAAGGAACAGTCGAAACAGTGGACTTCACCCGGCGAACGTGCTCCGAAGAAGGCGAAGACTGTCCTATCGGCCGGAAAGGTGATGGCCACCGTTTTCTGGGATTCAAAAGGTGTGATCTACATCGGCTTCCTGGAGAAGGGAAAAACGGTCACAGGGCTCTACTATGCCGAATTATTGGACCGATTCGACGCCGAATTGCAGAAAAAACGGCCCCATTTGACGAAGAAAAAAGTGCTCTTCCATCATGACAACGCACCGCCTCACACCTCCGCCGTCGCCACTGCCAAATTGGTAGAATTAGGCTACGAACTGCTGCCCCATCCACCGTATTCTCCGGATTTGGTTAACACCGTATTTTCCAAATTTTTTGTTATTCTTTTGTAGGCTAAGTACTTATCGGACCACCCTCGTATTTAAGCGTAATTATACATAAAAATTTCGTTTTTATTTCACCAGAACTTCAAATGCATCCTATTGTGCACTATTTGAAAATTTCATTAAAATCGATTCACCAATAAAATATTTTCGACGATTTTAATAAATTTTGGTAAACATACGTTTTTGCACGAAAATTGCCCGTCCTAGGCAAATATCTATTGGAATTATCGCCCGGCCGTAAGGTGTTAACAATATCTATATCATATTTAATTGTATATATTCTTAAAATAGAAAAAAAAGAAATATAATTCTCACTGGGTGTGTAAGAGTCGAGTATGTATTAACTTCAATGTACAAAAATACTTATTAAGTGCAGCATTTACCGGTTACAAAACAATTTATTCGACACCGTTTATTATAAATTTTAATACCAGTTTGATGACCGGTTTGTAAGATTCTTATTTACCAACTGGGGTTTCAAGTTTACGAAGAAAAAAAACCCAGTCTGGTTTCCTCATTTAAGGCCTTTAAACAACTTTATTGCCTCAGAGAGGTAGTACTATATATAAAAGAAGAGTAATATAATACGATAAAATATATTTTTGAGTAAAGTTCATAGCTAAAACAGTTTCTCTAAATGACAGGAATTCACAATACAAGACTTAATCGAATGAGTGCTTTTAACATCTCTTAATTCAGAAAAAAAGGTAACATGACAAACTTTGGTCCGAATCCATAGTCCCCCGCTTAAATACTAATTTCTAGCCTTACAATTTCATGATTTGTATTCAGAGTCGGACCTCATACACTCCAAACTTTAAAGCGAGGTAATTAAACCTCATAACTCCCTTGTGTAAGGAGGAAGCGACGACAAATACCAATAATTTCTTTTGTAAAAAAATGTTTAATATTTAGTGTTAAGGTCGGACTATGAATTCAAGCCTTAGTCAATGAACTTAAGACATACTTGGACCATATAAAATAAGTACACCAACATTGGTGAAAAATGTGATTGAAGCTTAACTTAAAAAAAAAAAAAATACATATTGATAAAACCTTTACATCACAAAAGAGAAATAAGATAAAGGAGTCATTGGGGTGTAAGAAATGTTCGTTGATTGCTTATTGTAAACACTGAGCAAAGAAGGCTAACGAGTATTTCCATCAGATACAGAGTCTGCAGCACCAGCACCGCATTGCACGCACTATATTAACCGCCTCTACATGATTTCACACTTTCTTTGGTGACGCTTCTGTGGTTCAGGTCTCAATACGGCGCGGACAGCTTCATCAAAAACCTAAGAAAAAAAAAAAATTAAAATGATCCCAAATTTCTGCTATTGGATCATACTTGTGATCCTTCTGTAAAACTTTTAGTTTATTTCGGGTATACTTCAAATTTAATTTAACTCTTTGACTCGAGGTTACTAAAATGATGCAATTTTAATTTTATCACAAAACTCGCATGCAACATGCTACAGTTAGTAGTAGTAATGGTAGTGCATGATATTAAGTTTTATTTGTGATTATAATTATTTCCAGCCTTTGCTGGTAGATATTTTTATAATATTTATCTTTTGAAATAATGTTAAATAGTGATTTTTTATCAATATTGCTTTCAGTGACTGGTAACACTTCGAGTGGCTCTGGCTTGCCATATGGCAATAAGCCTGCCAGGTTGTACTGTATACAACGAAAGTGTAATACAATACAATATAAAGGGTTAAATTGATAAATCTGAATCCTAACACAGTATCATTAAATGTCATGTTATACAATATCTATAAATGAGCATGATCAATATAAAACCGAACTGACTTTAAAAACATCTTTATTAATAAATAATTACATTTTGGGCTGCATCGCCTTCAAAATAGTCTCCTGCTACATCAATACAGCGTTTTTGCCATACTGCAAAAGTCCACACAGTCTTTGTAAAGCTGGCCAAGCAGTCTGTGATTCAGCTTCAATCTCTTCTAATGTCTCAAAATATCGCCCCTTGAGCTTCAATTGCATTTTTGGGGATAAAAAGAAGTCACACGGAGCTAAATCCGGTGAAAAGGGAGGGTGTGCCCAAAATTCTCGAGTGCGCTGGTGCAGTGGGGAGGAAATTTGACCACAATGTGCTGCAAGTTCAAGTTGTCAACATTCCAACCATGTCACAAACTTCTCTGACTAGTAATCATCGATTTGCACGAATAATTCTCTGAATTTCAGCAATATTTTCAGCAGTTGCGCTGATACAGAGATGTCCTGGCTTCTCATTGCCCTTTAGTGATATTCAACCATTTTTAAAATGTGAATACCAGTCATAACATTGGGTTCGACTTATGGTTTCATCACCGTAAATCTGGAAAAGCATTGCGAGAGTCTCAGACGCTGTTTTTCCTAGTTTTAAACAAAATTTGATGTTTGCGCGCTGCTCGAATTTTGCACTCATCTTGGCAATTACAGAGGGTTCAAAACAGGTGTTAACAAAATTGCTAGTAAAACAAATATGGATGCATACGGCCATAATATTTTTGACACACTGTATCACAAGGCTTAACGCAACTGACGTGCGCTGAGCACCAACACACCTGGAGACGCTGAGCGAATATGAAATATCGCTGTCTCACGGTTTACTGTACTCTGTCAGCCCTATATTAATTTGTGTTTCCGTCCGGTGCGTATTGGAGATCGCTCCAGTAGTATTGGCAAACTTGGCCGGTCAATTTGAAAGGAATATTTTTTAAATCTAATTTTAATTTTTTTTTTTATTTTCAAGTAAATAAAAATACTCGTACTATTTGTCAGTATTTATATATATTTAATCTATACAAATATTTAACATTTTTGGAAGTCATGTTTGCGAATATATAATTTAATTATTGCAAATTATTTCTCCGGTTCAGCGCACCTCTAGACCGGCTGCCGCTGCCCCCCACCACCCCAGAGGCATAACTTCTGTCCAGTTTTATATTGATGATACCTCGTATATTTTACGTTTACAAAAAAGTCTAGTAGGAATTTTCTGGTAATTTACAATTATTGATTTCTGTCAAAGTGAGTAAGTATATTCACATGCATTTGAAATTCTGTTTTGACAACAAAAACAGATAATGGCAATTAAAATATTTCCAAAAGTAAACAAATCTGAGAATATTGAGACTGTAATCAAGCTTCTTCTTCTTCCCAGTGTCATGTCAGGTCCCCCTAACATTGAATATCACCTGAGAGTAGACATTTTTGTCCCCGGCAGCCCGAAAAAGATATCTAACGCCGCTTATGCCAGTCCAATCACGTATATTGCGGAGCCAGGAGATTTGCCTCCTGCCAACACCTCTTCGGCCTTCTATTTTGCCTTGGATGATCAGGTGCAGTAATTTTTACTTTGCTCCTCTAAGTACATTACCCAAGTAGGACACCTTTCGGATTTTAATATTAGTCAGCAACTCTCTATCAACTTTGGCTCTTTGAAGAACCCTTGTGTTGCTGACCATATCCGTCCAGGGTATCCGTAGCATTCTCAGGTGCATCCACATTTCAAATGCTTCCAGTCGGTTCATACTACTTTGAGGGTTCATTATTCCACTCCATGCAATAACACTGACCAAACGTAGCATTTGACTAACCGTTGTCAAAGTTTCAAATTTAGATTATCATCGCAGAATACGCTTCTCATTTTAGTAAAAGTCGCATGAGATGATTCAATTCTATTAATCAAGCTATTGTGTGTCAAATAAATAAAAGGAAAATATTGAAATAATAACCTGTTTTAATCCGCGTTGTGTCAAGGCAGAGCATTCCATATATTTGATGGCACGTATTTTATTAGCTAACTTCTGACCCTGTTCTCTCTTTAATGGGGATAATCCTTGTTCAGATAAAAGACTAAGCGTCTCTCTATCGTCTCTTAAATCTATTTTAGTACCTGAAAACAATGAAATATTTTAATGCATATTTTATTTATTGTTATTATAACATCCAGACTTTCACAAAAAAACACATTGAAATTAAAAATTTCTACGTAAAAAGTCATTGAGTTTATATCTTAGAAATGTAATTTTAACATGCAATATTAACCCTTCCCTTACGGTGCTAAATTTGAAACGCGTGCTCCGGTGTTGGGTAGTGAGTACGCGATCAAAAATTTGCGATTTTAAATCGGAAAAATAAGAACATTCATAGATAATCCCCTTAATTAATTATAATTGAAGTTAAAAATTATAATAATTGAGATTTATTTGCTGAAAACATTAAAAAACCATCTGGCAACGCTCACGGAACGGGCGTACGTCTAACCTATTTGCAAGCCTAGAAGCTACTGTGGCGCGGAACGTCAGTCGCATACCCCGGCGCTTACGCTTATGCTTGCGACGTTGAGACAATTCAGCTCCTCGCAATTCAGTGGAGTATGCAAGATTGAGATGCGAATATAGCGTCGCGCTTCCCGCATACTATTCACGTATCGTCAAGACACAAGGTCGAGGCACTCACAGCGTTTAAATGCGAATTTGTTTCCGATATCTTCACAAAATACCCACGATGTAGTCGATAAATTCTGATTATTATTAATATTATTTTTTAAATCAATGCGTAATTATATTATGGAGGAATACCTAAAATCTTAACCTTGTATTTATTATATTTATAGAGATATTGATGGTTATTAGAAGCAACGTGTAGAAGATACCCAACATAGGGAAGGAAAGGTTAAATGATTGGAATAAAATTAACACTATTCCCACTGTTATACGTTCACATGGCTTTTCATAATTTCCTCACCCTAAACATTTATGGAAAAACACCAATATTTGTTATTTATTAATTAAAAAAATTTGCTTTTTAGTTATTATTATTACATGGTACATTTGATTTTATAAAAATTCATCAAAGTTTTCAGCTCTAACTTTGTGGACTCCTTATAACATTTAATAATAAATAACTTTGTTATTCCAATAATTCTTCTATTTTGTATAAAATTACCTTAATTAACATTTTTCTTTTACTTGAAAAAAAAAACAATAATTCCATTTTTTTTCAAAAATCTTCGGTATTTAAAAGACATTTTTGCAAAGATGAATTTAAAAAGACTCGTGTACAAACAAGTAAACATATTTTTTAGATAACGTTATACATAGAAGACAGACTAACCTCTAAACAATTTCACAAAAACAGTGTTAGTTTTATTGTCCATTTTTCCAGATGTAATTAACCAAATGAAATTGTACGTAAATTGCTTCATTCACTCTATGATATTTGCACTACAGAAGCACTACACGTAGTTAATGAGAATAGGCAGCTTACCAACTAATATCATGGGAGCATCAGGGCAGTGGTGTTTGATTTCTGGATACCATTTTGATGTAACATTTTCAAATGATGATGGACTGCAATAAATAATATGTGATTTTTAGTAAGGGAGCAATGTAATGTTTTTTGACATTTTGTTTCGTAAAGCTTTATATATATTTTTTTTTAAATTTTATTTATACATGACACTTCCATAAATACACAAATTATGTAAAAACAACAGATCATTTAATTTGGACACACAATTTTAATGGATCTGGGTTTCTTACCTTTCATTTGCCGTGTCCACAGTAAACTAGGCTTTTGCCTGTATCTCATTAAGGACATGTATATACGAGGGTCATCCAGAAAGTAAGGTTACAAGGGCTCATGAGGCCGGGGGGAAATTTTTGTTTCGAAGTTGGCGCACCTGGCGTGTAGGGGGGATTCTAACGGTCAGTTTGTTTGGTCCCACGTGTTTGTCGGCCATTTTATTCAGTAACAGTAAATTCTTCCGATGGAGGGGTCGTCGCGCGCTCCCGCCATCTCTCGTCCGTGCGAAATCCGCGTGGTCATCCGTTTTTTGACTTTGCAGAACAATACCGCCGCGAATATCCATCGGAAGCTCGTGGAAGTTTATGGTAGTGATGTGATGAGTCGACAACATGTCACGAAGTGGGTTATTTGTTCAGAGAAGGCCGTACTGAAATGTGGCTACTTGGCTGATATTTTTAAAAAAAATTGGCAACATAAAAAATATAGGGACCAAATAAACATTTTTAAAATATCCCATTTTTTATTTATTTTCAAAATTATACACACCAATTATATGACAATATTTGTGCCACCCTGAAGATATATTTATGAAGATAATTTTGAGAATTATTTCTGAATTATTGAAATAGTTTATTTATATTTCTATTATAACAGTTGCTAACCTGGTAACACTGAAACAAATAAGGAAGACATCGGTCTGTGGGTAGCTGAGCGGCCTTAGGCGGTCGTAGTCCTCCTGGCCTGCTGTGTCCCACAAGCCCAGGGAGACGGCCACTCCGTCTACCACCATGGGAGCTGAGTAATTGTCAAATCTGGAAAGCCAACATGTTATAGTTTAATAATTTATAATGGAAATAAATCATCATAGTCGAGGATCTTACAGACACACCATCATCCCATTTTTCAGTCGGGATAGGTAGAGAGGACAGAGCACGAGACTTCCCTATCTTAATACACATCACCCCATGTATTCTTCTCAGTGAATGCATTTCTACAGCATTTATTTAGCTTCTTTCAGTATTTTTCTACATTCACGTTTCATTCCCATATATGAAAATTTGTGCTATAATACTGTTGTGGACTATCATCTTAGTAGATTTTGATACAATCCGGTTTGAGTATATATGTTTAAGAAGCAACTGGGCCACTAGGCAGACATTAAGAATCACGTAAGGGGTCATCCCTAGCAAGGATCATGGATCTATGCATATGAGCCAGAAACTAAACAGCAGTCGACTGTATGGGTCTTTCAAGACGAGCCAAACCAACAAAAGTTGTTCACGCACAAAGCACTTCGAAGCAAATGGTGGCTTGTTTCTTCGGTATAAATGGTCATGTCACAACAGTGCCTTTAGTGGAACGTCGTACGGTCAATTCCGAATGGTACACCATCATTTGTTTGCCAGAAGTGTTCGGAGAAATGAGGAAAACCAACCGCCGAAGACGGATCATTCTCCACCACGACAATGCGAGCTCTCACACATCGGCTCAAAAATGTGACTTTTTGAGCACTCAAAACATCGAATTGATGGGTCATCCGCCGTACAGCCCTGATTTGGCACCCAATGAGTTCTTTTTATTCCCGAACAAGAAAAATAAATTGCGAGGTCAACGTTTTTCGACGCCTGAAGAAACGGCACTCCGAATGAGGTAACTTCAAAACGCATGTTTTGAAGTTACCTCATTCGGAGTGAAAAAAGTGCTTCGAAAATTGGTTCAAACGCATGCAAACGTGTATTGATTTTTATGGAGAGTATTTTGAAAAACAATAAAGCTATTTTCGATGATAAATATTTGTTTATACTTGTCTGTCTCAAAACTTAAGTAGCAACCCTCGTATGTATAATTAATAATGAATACTCACACTGTAGGTACATATTCCCCAGGGAAACTATCTGTAGTGTAGGATATAAGCATGCAGGTCTTGCCCACTGTCCCATCTCCCACCACCACACACTTGATCGGCCGTCCAGATGACATCTAAAAAACGTTAAACATGTTTATGAAATGATAGCCTGATAAGTTTTAGTCACAATTAAAATAGTGGAATAAGTAAAATAAAAATGAATCGCAATTATCAATAATTTGTCATATAGTTTTTTATTTAATATACAACTTTATCAAAATAAAATAAGTGTTATACAGGGTGATTATACAATTCTAATAAAATCTTAATATTCATAAATAAAAGAAATCCATTAAAAGAAAGAATATTTCCTTTTTATGATTTCCTGTATGTATTGGAAGTATTTCATTATATACGCTGGAAATATTTGTAAAATAACTTATTAAAACTTTAATGATATTAAGTTCCAAAAAGGTTTGTTTACCTTTTTTTTTCTAAAACCTATATTAATGGAGTAACCTTTTTTTAATTTTTAACAGCCATCTTTTTTAAACAAGATGGCGGATCATGCTAAGTAACAAACTTATCGCAAGATAAATTTTTCAGAAAAATTAGATCAATTTTGATACGAACTACAGGAGTTATTGTATCCACAAATCCGTTATATCCCATTACATATATATCGATAAGCTTTTTAATGGAGAGTCCTTGTCATGATCGAAGAAAGTGTATTGAAATTTTCTGGAAGTTGTAATGAGACCCTCTGCAATAGGCAGTATTTCTATCAAAATTTAGCTAAAAAGGTAAGTTGGTATTCATCAAAGATTTTTAATTCTTATCAGGTCCGCCATTATTATGTAAACCTTGATTCATTAATTCATATAGTATATCAGAATTGGCGGATATGTTCAAGTGGGTGACTGGGAGACATTTAATCGAGCTTTCGAACCACTGGGATTGATACTTAACTTGAAGTTTGTCACTGTAAGTGTTGGCAATACATAAAACAGGTAACAATAACTATGTCAGACTCAATCAGACCTATAATTTCTTGGGTAATAACACGAAACCCCCGGGTGAGGTTGCCATTATTTTATATAGGTCAGTAAGGTAGTCTTTATTCTATGAACAAACTAAGATACAATTCTGGAGTTTCACAAATGTTTTAGTTGATTTTATGTAATAATCTCAATAACTTCAGTTATTCTAGTCCATATGTTCTAAAATGTGTAGATTTTATTGAACAAATCAAATTCTTAACAATATCCTTTCCAAGGATTACACATGGATTCAATTCGGTGAACTTTGTCGCTAAGAATCATTCCCTTCCAACCCATACATTATGAAAATTTTCTTTCGGAAACAGAAAAACATTTAACCCTTACAGACTTAGTGGTACACGTTATGTACCACCTTTTTTTGACGCTGTACTGCACAGTGGTATACGCAATGTACCACTTATTAAATCTCTCTCTATTGCTGCACGAACGCTCAGATTATGTGGCACTTCGTATAATATAATACTTATGACTCATGTCCGCACAGCTGCAGGACTGGTCCTGTTCCAATTCATTTAACTTCTAATATTATTGACAGTTAGTTGTCCTTGGTGTGCCGATATGTGCGTATAAAAGAAAACGTTATATATTTGTATTAAATTTTAATAAAAAATAGTTGTGTTGTGATAAAATTGACTTCAGTAATAGTGGTAAATTTATATTTAGGTTAAAAATTAATTTTACTTGGATGTATATCGGCATTATTTGGTGGTACATTAGAAGTACCAGTAGAAATATGAACTAGTGGTACATAAGTTGTACCACCTCACCAGGAGTTCCTTGACCTACCGAGGAAGTGGAAATATGTTAATTTAGCATTTGTATGTATCATTTTTCAAACACATTAAAAAAAATACAGAGAAACTTGACTTTTTATTTTTTGTGCAGCCTGAGTAAAAATAAGTGAAGTTTACCGTGCCTGTAAGGGTTAAAGCAATCACAAAATGCACTATCTTTAATTATTAATAAAATAAGTCTGTATTACCACAATATTTACAAAGTCCTTTTCATTTGAACATATGGTCCATCCAGTTCTAGTGATTTTATATGAATAGGTATTTAAAATTGTAAGTTCTGTAATTTTTTTCTTCAAATAAATAAATCATATAATTCTCATCAAAATATGCGTGTTATTAGATTTTAGTAACCATTCTTACATATTTATTTAAATTTTAACTGCTTAAGTTTTTGATTACCATCTCCGATAAAAGTTATACATTATCATAGCATAAATAAGAAAATTGAAAGCAAAAAACAATTAAAAAAAAGGTTATATCTTAAGAATTACACCAAGAAATTTTTATTTTAGTACTACTGCTACAACCACAAGAATGACTTTTTACGATGATCTGTATATTTTGATGTCTATAAACTCAATGCTCCATTGGGTACACATAAAAACTTGATTTTTTATAACGATGTGTACATTTTGATGTCTACAAACTCAATTCTCCATTGCATAATTAATTAGGTTATGAGTTGGTTGATTGCATGGATTTAGAAATTCTCCGTTTATGTTAAGTAAAGACTTGTTCAAAAGCTATCATTGTCTTAAATGATTTGTCGAGCAAGCAGTATATTGAGTATAATTAAGATACATATATTGTTACATATAAAAAAATAACATTTGCGATGTTTTCAATAATATATAACATTAATCTAATTAGTCAATATAGTACAAAGGTGTTTGTAAGTGCACCGACTTCTTTTCAACAAGTAGTTTTAATTCGGAAATGAAACTCACTGACCATGTTTTTGAATTCAAAAATTTATTCCATGAATTCAAACATACCCAATGTTAGCAAAACAAATTTGCATTATGATGAAAAAAGGCTCACATTTCTGAATTGAAATATTTGCATATAACAGCCATTGTGTCATTGTTAGCGACAGTCGCAATAGATTGTGAACGATATGATAAGTCTGGTGCGTTAATTAAATATTGTTTTATATATTTTCATAATGATGTATAAGTACAATTTATTAAATATTACGAGTCTGGTCAAAGTTGATATATTTATGGCAAATGAAACAATTATGCTCCTACTTTAGTTTTATTCCCGACAGTGACAAGATAAAGATTGTTTATTAATATTTTGAATACTGAGTAGCTTAATGGAGTGACGGGGTGCCTATCAATGGGACAGGATGATGTTTCATCGGAACTTTGAAAATCCTTTTACTTTTAAATTGGGTGGTTGATTTTTATGTTTATAGAAGCACCGCCTTTATTCACAGGATGGTGTTATTGTTAAGATAGGAAGAAGTTGTCTGATGTACTGGACAAGGATTGTTGAAATGGCAGTGCAGAGGTTGTTTTTCTCACCGAGAGGGTTTGTCGCCATTCTACAGAAAAAAAGTTAACTTTTCATAATGGGAGGAAAGTACGAACCGGACAAAAAGGATAATATTTCCATGCCATATACGGATGCCGAATATGGAATAAAGTGATAAGAAGATGAATGTGAACTTAAGGTTGATGTGTTAAATAATATGAAGAATACGCTAAGATGGTTTGGGCATGTGGAACGAATGAATGATATTCTGAAAAAACAAAACGTAGAAAGTCAGAGAAATCGTAGAAGCTGTATGAGAAGGTGTATGGATGTAGAAGAGGCTAAGGATGTGTGTCGAGATAGGAAAATCTGCCGCTCTGTCCTCTGCCTACTCTGACAGGAAAATGGTGCGATGGTATGTTTGTATGTTTCCATGCCATAAATTGTTATTAAATAATAATAAAAAAAATTGCTTGATAATAAAATTGTAACACCTTGTATTCCTATATTCACTCGCAATCTGAATTATGTAAAAAAAAATTAATGGTTGAAATCAACTGTAAATTAATTAATAAATAAACTATTTTTTCCTACACATTTTTGCACCTAATTTGGAAACCTTATGGTAAAATGTCAATTGAGACATAAAAAATTCAGATAATGAACAAAGAACAAAAAAAAATGAATAAAAAAAAAAAAGAAGTCTGCCTCTTCTATATTTTTTTTGTTTCTGATAAACTTAATAGATTTGCATTCAACCAGTCTGACATGGGATGGAAGCAAATGTGACAAAGTTGCTTGGAGGCACAGTGAATTAATTTGGACATTATAGATATGTGACAGACATTTCAAGATACATAGTTCCACTATATTAAGCATCATGGAAGATAACACTTCTCTGTGGAAGCTCAATATGTGTGGCTGAATCCAATGCAGGTATGTTACAACATTATTATAGCAAGCCAATAAATGTATTGAAAACAAAAAAAAACTAGATTCTTATTTGAATCTGAAAACAAATTTAATATATCTGAATGGAAAACACATGCTCTACACCATTTGGTCATAAAAGTTTCTAAACTTAACTTATTGGGAATAAGGATAAAATATTTTTATATATGTGTACATTACGAATGTTTGCTTTCATAAGGTAATGAATAAAATTAAAACCAGGAATGAAATTTAGATATAAGGTAAATAAATAAAATGAATATAATTACAGAATAATGTTGAGTTATATGAGTTATTTACAAGAAATACAGGTTTGATGGTTGAGAGCTTTACGATAAAGAAATGAGTTTAAAAAAATACAATTAAAACATTTTGTCGTCCAAAATATATATTGCTGTTAAAAATAGTACAAACGAGGCAACTCAAAAATAGACATGAAATTCATTGACAAACAATTTTTTTTTAATTTTAAGATATCAGGATAAATTTGACATTTCATTCAAGAAATGACTAATCGTAAATTAATTAAAGTTATTCAAATCGAAATTTATATTCATGGAAGGGCTTGGTCATGTCGACAAACAATAACCAAATTCAAATTTTAAAAATATATTAAGAAATATTACATACCTTAAAAAATCATAAAATAAATTAAATACGACTATAAACGATTAATTTTAATTAATTATTAAGTAAGGACCGGCAATACTAAAATTATTAATAAAATTCAGGACACAAAACACGAAGACAAGGCAGTCCGGCACATTAATGTGTACACACGGAAAAAATATGAGTCATGCCTTAAGATACGGAGAGATTCTTTCAACAACTCAAATATTTGATGAATATACCATACATTATAATAATTTGAAATATAATATATCGTTTCCTTTTTATGCGAATCTTCTAATTTTCCCTTTCGATTCGGAATAATATTTAATGTAAAATGCTTTAGTTTTATTTTAATTTTAACAACCATTTTTCAATTATTATTTAATATTTGACGTCAAAATATAAGATTAATTATATTTTTTCTATTTAAAACTCAAATATGGATGACAAATATTTTGCAAAAAATTAATTCAATCAAAATTAAAATCACAGATAGGGGTATTTCGTTTAAGTATGTGGAAAAAAACATAAACAATAATAATATAATGGACGTGTTCATAATTCACTCAGTGATACAGAGTTTGGAATCTTCAAAAAATATATACGAATCACCAAAAGTTTTAAAACTATTTTGTTAAATTGTTTATATTATATTTAATAGTAAAACAATTATACATGGTTAATGTGTTCCAATTTAAGGAAACGATCATTTCAAATGTATGTATTTTTTTTATTCAATCAGCTGATGTATATTAGCAATTAGCTTACAAACAATAACAACGTAAACTGAATACAAATGTGTTGTTAATAAGGTAAAAACTCACGATTTGGTGATTTAGCCGCATATAACAAATGTTTACGCAATTTTTAATAAACTAATTTTCAATGCAAACATAAATATGAGTCGTTGTAAAGAAATACTTAACAAAATATTATCTTTTAATTCTTAAAGTACTTAATATTTTTTTGTTATTTAAGATACGACATGTAAAGAGCATGGCCGATAGACAAAATACATTATTGTGTTCTCCCGTGTATCAGTCTTTCTAGCTAAGAATCTAGAATCAACATTATAAATGCATGCTAGTTTTATTATTGCACGCCGAGTACAGGGTTTTTAAATTTGGAAAAGCATACGATTGAGTTAACAGGGAGAAGCTTTGGTAAATTTTGAAATAATATAGAGTAAATATTTACGAATTAGATCAATCTCATCCTTGTATGAAGAAATAATGGTAAGATACTAAAATATATTGAAAGACATATTGCAGTAGGGAATAAAGTCAACTACACATTTAGTAGTATATTTTCCAGTGAAACATTATAAACTCTTCAAAAATTAAAACACACGGTTATGTCTTGGAGTATGGAAGTGAAATCTGGACTTACAAGAAGAGTAAGATTTTCAGAATAAATGCAGTAGAAAACGTTCTTTTCGAATAATACCTGGTATGCAAATAAAGCAATAAGTGGATAAATGGTAACTGTAAGAGCTGGATGATATAAATATAAAGAAGAAGTTAACCTTAAATTGGTTTGAAAATATTTTGAAAACGAGTTAAGAATTACGTACAAATCAAGTGTATACATGTACTCGTATGTCGGAAATAAATGGTGTGTGAGAAACAGGTAAGCCGAGAAAAAAATAGAAGGGTATTGACGATATCTTGACAGAGAGAAAAGTAAGAAGTGCATCTATGATGATATGTTTGAAGCAAAAAACGTGTTTTTGTGGATAAGAAGGTCTATTAATTTGCTCCCTCTATCTATCCCAAAATCCACATGGTATTATGTTATGTTTGTATGTACGTCGAGAGGAAAAAATTACTTTAAGTAGGGGGGGGGGGGATGCCTTGATAGGAATTTTCGGCGCTCTACTATTTTTGTCTACTACTATTATAAATAGGTTAATAATACTCGTATAATTATTAAATTGAAAATCTCATTCATTTTAACTTATTATTGAGATATTTGTTAATTTTTAATCTAACGAAATAGTTCATGTATGTTATTTATTAAAGACAATATAAATATTTAGTATATGTATTTATTTCCAAATTTTTATCAAATTTTATTTTATTCGATTTCATTTTTTATTTTTCGAATTTTTAGTTGAGTTTTTTGCAGAATTGTCGCCCGCTTAGGTAGGGGTTATTTTTTATTATATTGGTAGGTGTTTGCACACCCTTGTCGCGCAGCTGTCAAGCACTGGCACTATTTCCGACAAAAAGGATTGGCGATTTATTAAGTGTTGTTTGTTAAAATATACGTGGAAATGTTTAACCGGTGCAATGTAATCGTCAATAATTGTTTTCAAACCCGGCCGCGGCAGTAACAACAAATATTGTGTTATTATATCAGAGACTAAAATCGGAACTATTTATTATCGATCTAATGACGTCTGGTTATTTTCAAGCTGTTGTAAAAATGGAATGAGTTTTTTTGCCACCTTATTCTGCAAATAATCTGCAGAAAGTGATAATATAGCGGCATGAGCCAAGAAAACTTAGACGATATATCAAAAGATGTGCCAGAAGAAGCAGAACCGGCCGGTGCAATCAGTCCCCGCGAGAGACAGAACAGTATGAAGGAGAAGAAGCTATCCACGGCGTCGTTCACCGGGGCCGACGGCGCGCGGCCCAAGGTCGTCACCGTCAAGCACCCCGAGTCCAACAAGCCCAAGCCCACCACCAAGAAGAACAAGCCCGTGCAGGCGGATCTGGATATTATTAAGGAATTAAGCAAATGTAAGGAGAAATCGAGCACCGTTTTGGATTTAAGTAAATCATCCATCACTACTTTGCCGGCGAATATTCGCGAACTGCGAAATGTGTCGGAATTTTATTTATACGGGAATAAAATTGCCTGTCTGCCTCCAGAAATAGGTTGTCTAGTAGAATTACAAACATTAGCATTGAGTGAAAACTCCTTGACTAGTTTACCCGACTCTTTGGCTAACCTAACCTCACTGAAAGTGCTGGATCTGCGACACAACAAATTAAATGATATTCCGGATGTAGTTTACAAGTTGACCTCGCTATCCACTCTCTTTCTGCGCTTCAACAGGGTAAGAGTGGTCGGGGATGGGATTGCTCACCTCACCAATCTGACAATGCTCAGTCTGAGAGAGAACAAGATCAAGGAGCTGTCTTCAGGTATCGGCAAGCTGGTGAACCTGGTCACGTTTGATGTGTCACATAACCACTTAGAGCACTTGCCGGAAGAAATAGGTAATTGTGTTAATTTGTTAACATTGGATTTACAGCACAATGAGCTGTTGGATATCCCCGAGTCCATCGGCAATCTGGAGCAACTGAACCGCCTGGGATTGCGGTATAACCGCTTAACAGCACTACCGCACACACTCAGCAAGTGTAAACACATGGACGAGTTTAATGTAGAAGGAAACGCCATCAGTCAATTACCCGATGGTCTTTTATCTAGTCTGAAGCAACTCTCGAGCATAACGTTATCGAGAAACGCATTCACCAGCTATCCTACGGGAGGGCCGGGTCAGTTCACGAACGCGTACTCCATCAACTTAGAGCACAATCAAATTGATAAAATTCCATATGGTATATTTTCCAGAGCAGAAAAATTAACAAAGCTCAATATGAAAGAAAACTTATTAACATCACTCCCTCTAGATATTGGAACATGGGAGCAAATGGTTGAGCTTAATTTAGGAACGAACCAGTTAACAAAACTCTCAGATGATATCCAATGCCTTTATAACTTGGAAGTTTTAATTCTGTCTAATAACTTGTTAAGACGCATACCACAGAGCATCGGGAACCTGCGCAAGTTGAGGGTGTTAGATTTGGAAGAAAATAAGTTGGAGACGTTACCTAATGAGATTGGATTCCTTCATGAGCTGCAGCGTTTAATTATACAATCAAATCAATTAACAACATTACCACGGTCAATCGGTCACCTGAACAACCTGGTATACTTGGGCGTAGGAGAAAACAACCTTCAATACTTGCCCGAGGAAATAGGAACACTGGAAAATTTGGAATCGTTATATTTAAATGATAATCCAAACTTGTGTAACTTACCATTTGAGCTGGCGCTATGTGTGGGGCTGCAGATCATGAGCATAGAGAACTGCCCCCTGACAGCCATTCCTCCTGAAGTTGTGTCGTCTGGCCCGTCCTTGGTGATTCAGTACCTCAAGTCGCAGGGCCCCTACCGTGCCATGTAATTTCTTCAGTCTGCCCCACAAATATGTTGTGTTTCATGTATGAATAGCGTTCTACATTCTGTGTAATGGGTGCAACTCGACTTGATCCCGCTTTTACCAAATTTATCGTCACTTTGGATAATGGAATGTATCCTTGTTCCTACATTATTCATAGCTCTTAAAAATCCATTGTGTCAAAAAATGTCTATTAGTTTGATGTAACTATATTTTATATGAAGGCACAGTTTGATGCCTTCGACAAATTATAGATTGAATTGTGTACATGTGATGAGATAATGATGTTAATAAAGCTGTATAACGCTGTTTAAATGTTTTCTTGAGTATTCATTATTTGTAAATACTGACATTGCATTTTTATCACAATGCATTTTATTTTTTACATTGCATATTCATTACTTTCACTATGATTTAACATTTTATTTTAAGTTAATTAAATCATTTTATATTTTGTAATTGTACATATGATTTATCTCATAATATTATTTATACTACATGCATGATGAAATAACCATGTCGAAGTATTTTTTTTTATATAATATATTTTTTTGATAAATAATAATCCAACTTTTTTTTTTTTTAATCTTTACTTTTTCACTCATCTCACCCATGTTTATTTGAAATAATATACAGTAGATTCTCGATTATTAGGGGTCACATTAATCCCGTTGCAGATTAAAAGTTTTTACTGCCTCGGTTAATCCGCAACCTGGTTAGTGCGAGCCCGGAGAATCCAGAATCTACAGTATTTATAATACCTTCATTTGAGTTTAGTCATTCCAATCAAGATAATGAAAATCAAAAAAATGACAATATTTATCTCGTTAAAAATCAATTAATGACAACTTCCATGGCCTAGTAGGTTGGACGGCTGTCTTCGAATCAGGTGATTCTGGATTTATTTTCATTGGTCCATAATTTTTTTTCAAAAGTTTCTAGTTTGGTTATTTAAGGTCTCTTAAAGGAAGATATATCTTTTTGACAACAGATTACCACATGGCAATAAACCTGCCAGGTTGTACTGTATACAACAGAAGTGTAATACAATTAAAAAATGAAACTCTTGATGTACTCGTACTTAATAATTTGCATAAATTATTATTTAATTAAAACTTTATTTTCACCTATTATGATTTATCTATAAATAAGTTTTTTTAAATTAATTCAAATTTTTTAAACTTTTCTTTCCTAATATGCCCATCTTTAAGGCAGTTGAAATTCATCTCTATACAATAGTATGACCACAATCTAATTGATAAAATGCTTTCTTCCAGTTTTTTTTCCTAATGTCTACAAAAAGCTATATTTTTTCTTAAATATCTACCTGTTAAATTCATCTCAGACTATAAAATGTATATATGAGAAAGTAAATATATTTTTTTTCTCTACTTGACACAACAAAAAGAGTATAAGAATCTGGAGTGCCGAACTGTGGACTAACCTGGGTGGAGGCATTTTATGGCATCCTGTATTTCTCGGAGGGAATGAATTGGGCAGTGTTGCCCACTATTTTTTTCAAAAGATCTACTTTTCAAATGCAAGCCTAACAGCGATCTACTTTTGAGAAATTTCAGCATTATGTTTCGTGCTCTATAATTACTCAATAGCTAAAGATTCGTCAATTGCGTGTATTCTTCACCTTAGAAACAAAAAACACATTAATAACATTTATCAGGTATCTGAATCGCTGCAGAAATTTGCCCCCTGCTTAGCCACCTGACGTTGGTATACATAAGTACTATGCGTATCCAGAAAGTAAGTGTACTGAGGCTCTCACGACCGGATGGATTTTATTTTCGACATGTTGGCTACACTTCCGTGTAGCCTGACCCTTCCCCTCCGCAACGAGACCGGTTCGAGGTCAGTACGTTGAGAAGTGTCGACGCGACAACACGTTTCGTGAAAAATTTCAATCCAATCTCCCGCCAAGTGTGAAATAAATAATGCCGGGCAAGAGTTTATGAGGCGCTGCAAACTCCATGGAGATGAATTTCTCCGCTCCATCGTTACTGGAGATGAAACTTGGGTTGCACACTACATGCCTGAAACCAAAAGGCAGTCTCAACAGTGGCATCACACCTCTTCACCCTCCGCCAAAAAGTTCAAAACCACAATTTCAGCCAAGAAAATCATGGCATCCGTGTTTTGGGACTCAAGGCATAATTTTAGTTGAATATATGCCTCAAGGGGAGACCATCAACTCTGCAAGATACTGTGAGACCCTAAAAAAATTGCGGAGGGCGATTCAGAACAAGAGGAGAGGCATGCTGACAAAGGGAGTCTGCCTGCTGCACGACAATGCCAGACCACACACGGCCAACGCCACGAAGGAACTGCTCGCCTCGTTTAAATGGGATGTCCTGAACCATGCCGCGCATTCCCCTGACCTAGCACCTTCAGATTACTATCTCTTTACCTCCCTGAAGCTGCACATGGGTGGAAAAAGGTTTTCAACCGACGAGGAGGTAAAGGAGGAGGTGGAGAAGTGGACGGAGGGGTTGGCGGGAAACTACTTCGAGAAAGGCATCAAACAGTTGATTCCCCGCTTCACCACCTGCATTGAGAGGAATCGCGACTATGTCGAAAAATAGCTTACATATGTACTATGGTAACCACGTAATTTTTTTGTTTAAATAAAAAAAAATTGTAACCTACAAAAATTCAGTACACTTACTTTCTGGATATGCCTCGTATAATAGTTCAGTATGTCTGTCAGTTTCTTCTATCTTAGATTTTTTACTTGAATTTAATTTGCAATCTTGATTGATGTATCCGTAATATCTTTCATGTTAAGAATTTCAGCACATAATACCTGTTGATAAATAATGCAATGACAGGATCATTTCGATAAAGAGTAAAAAGTGTGTTTTAACATTTTCACTGGCGATCGACTTTGAATCATTACACGGTCGACCTTATGGACACCACTGATATTGGGTGATTATGATGAAGGTAAAGTATAACTATTTTGGGTAAGTTTTAATATTACGTTTAAAAACTGTAATAGTCATAATACAAATTAATAAAGCCCGATTTTCTTATACCTGTTACTTTAATATTACAAAAAATTGAAGGCAGGTACTTGTGTAAGATATTCCGATTAGTAGTCAACCTTATTATTCTGTTTTTTAGTTGTGTTACTGTAGGAACCTAAAAATGTTGTATCTGAACAAACTGTTTATTTTATCTTTTTCATCGTAAATATGTCTCGAAACATGTCTGAAAGAAGTAGAAAATGCACTGTAGATCAAAATGTGTTTAAAAGTATTGAAGATGAATATATGTGCACTGTGGATGATGAATTTGATATGCTGGAGGATGAGTTTGAAGTCGGCGGACGTGCTAATTCGTTTATTTTTTTTCCCATAAAAATCTTACAGACTGTATGGTGTGCTCCAATAGAAAGATTCGTAGTGGAACAAGGGTAACCAAGGTTTTTGTGAAACTTTGAACGAAAACTGCTATGTTATGACTAATAATATTTTGAAATTCATTAGAGATTCTTACTAAAAAAAAATAACTAACACATTGACTAGTGAATAAATTTATTTTATAATTATTATAAAGCAAGTATACTTTATTGCCATATAACCTTTACAAACCCTATAAGTACTATAAGGCTACTCTGGGCTCACTTAATTCACCCAAAGAAAATGAGAATCGAATGACAATAGGCATTTTGAGCACACAGCAAAAGATATGAACACTTATAAGGATTTTCAGTACTGAATGTGTTAATAAAGGACTGCAAAAGATTAAATTTGAAGACATTAAGAATTATAAATTTTTTTCCAATAGTTTTCTTTTCATGTTGTTTATAGTTAAGGCATTAACATTGTGGAGGTTTAAAGACATTGTAATTTATTTTTATCAAACACTGTTTATTCCACTTTTTTATGACGGTATAACCCTACCGGTTTCAAGGCTTTCACCTCATCTTCAGGGGAGCGCAAACAAGACTAAATGCTGTTCGAACTGGCACCGATATACACGCTTCAACGGTTGGGGGCTGGGGAGGGGAGGGGAGAAAGGCACGGGACAATTTCGGCCAAGAGCGGAGAGATTTTGGGTAAATAACTGTTCAACAGATGTTCCGATCGGTGTACTGATTTAGAAATTTCAAGGGCCTCTAATCTGTCCAATTTATTTCCGTTACCACTGATATGTAAGAATTTAGCCCCCAGCCCCCAATCGTTGAAGCGTGTATATCGGTGCCAGTTCGAACAGCATTTAGTCTTGTTTGCGCTCCCCTGAAGATGAGGTGAAAGCCTTGAAACCGGTAGGGTTATACCGTCATAAAAAAGTGGAATAAACAGTGTTTAATAAAAATAAATTACAAAGTTTTCTTTTCAACTTTTACAGCATATTTTTTTAGCATATCAGTTTTATTTAGCATATCACAGCATTCAATTAATATTCAAGTCAAGTGCCATATTTTTTATAACATAGTCATTATTTTAATTTAGTCTGTTTCTTCAGATAAGTTATGCCTCAAGTTCTTATCAAGATTACAGTTTTATAAAACCAATTATAGTTTTTTTGGTGATAAGTGACCAAACCACAAATGTACTATGAAGGCAGGCCCGTGCCTATAGTGTGTGCACCGCACGCAGGCAACCAAAGGAAGGGGAGGCCGATGGCGCTGCTCAACCAGAATGTTTTTTTTATTTACTCTAACAAACTTTCAAATAAATTAATCATGAAATTATTTCTTTAAAAACTTATTTAAAGTGAGATGAAGAGATGGAACCTCAGAATATTCTCTAATATATACTTGAAATGAGGCAACATTCTCAAATTTATTTATAATAACGGGAATTTTTTTTTCGCTACCAGCATCAGTTGCATCTGGGGGGGCAATATTTTTCCAAATTGAAAATAATTATTTGAGATTAACAATTTTACAAGAACGTCATGGAGATTTTCGATAATTTCTATTGAACATTTAATATGAGATAATTAACATGGATGATTTGATTTAAAAATTGGCATTGCAAAAAGCTCGTAAAACTCATTTTATATAAAGTAACTGTTATAGAGTCATGGTGATAGAATCGTGAAAGGAAAGTAAATACGATATATGGGTGAGTATTGAAAGATTAAAGCAAGTTAAAGAATTCTGCTATTTAGGTAATATTTTTTTAGATGATGGAAAAGTTAAGAGGGATATTGAACGGTGTGTAGTAAAAAGAAACACAGTCAACGTAGCACTCAAACATATATTCTCAAACCCGAGGGTTTCAAAATTTGCCAAGATGATAGTCCACAACAGTATTTTAGTACAAACTTTGATGTATGGGAGTGAAGCATGGATGTCAAACAAGACAAAAGAGCTAAATAAATCCTGTAAAAATACGTGCACTTAGAAGAATACATGGGGTGACAATGTATGGCAATACAAAATAAAGTGATTAGAGATGAGTGTGAACTTAAGGATGTTATGTTTGGGCATTTGGAACGAATGAATGAAGAAAGAACAAGAAAAAAATATACAGTGCAAATGTGAGTGGGAGGCGGGGTAGAGCTAGGCCAAGGAAGTATGGTTGGATCAAGTGAATGATAATTTGAAAGAAGGAAATGTAAAAAGTCAGAAATCGTAGGAGCTGTATGAGAAGGTGCATGAATGTAGAAGATGTGTGTCGCGATAGGGAAGTCTGGCGCTCTCTTTTTGCTACTCTGATAGGGAGACGGTGCGATGGTATGTATGTACTATCACACCATCTCTATTGGGGTAGGCAAAGTAAAACTTTATATTTTGTATTATTTTTCCTTTATGCGTGTCCTGTACTGAGCATACTAAGGTGTACCAATTTTTGAAAAAAAAAGATATTTTTCAGAAATTGCCAGCTTTGCATTTAAACAAATTTGACCTTAAAATACACGAAAAACTCGTATGTGGTATTTTTATTGGGTTTTGTATAATATTTTTCGACAAACTATAGTAGGGTGGCTAAATTATTATCGCACGTGGGCAGCCAATTGCCAAGGTGTGGGTCTATATGAACGTGACCAGATGTCAAGATTCTTGATCACTGGAATGAGAATGTGGCGTAAGTTGTTACGAAATCTGTTTGAATTGCTTTTATGCAACTTTACCAAATTAAATTATGTTTGTTTTCGTGTTTTAGAAAATGATACTATGCAATTTTCGATTGCTTATTTGAAAAGTGTATCGGTACAAGGTGCGGGTCTATATGATGGCGATCAGATATCAAGATTCTTGATCACTGGAATGAGAATGTGGTGTAAGTTGTTACGAAATCTGTTTGAATTGCTTTTATGCAACTTTACCAAATTAAATTATGTTTGTTTTCGTGTTTTAGAAAATGATACTATGCAATTTTCGATTGCTTATTTGAAAAGTGTATCGGTACAAGGTGCGGGTCTATATGATGGCGATCAGATATCAAGATTCTTGATCACTGGAATGAGAATGTGGTGTAAGTTGTTACGAAATCTGTTTGAATTGCTTTTATGTAACTTTACCAAATTAAATTATGTTTGAAATTTTCATGTCTTAGAAAATGATACTACGCAATTTTTTATTGCTTATTTGAAAAGTGTATCGGTACATGTTGGATTGTTGTTTTAAATAAATATAATATTTTTTGTGAAATTTGTAGAAAATCTAAAATCCTTAAACAACTGTTTAACACTCAAGTATTTGATTTGTCACCATATTATTATTTAATAACAATTTATAACATGGAAATATAATCTTGCCAGGTTTGTACTTTTCTCCCATTATGGAAAGGGTTTTTTCTCCCATTATGGAAAGAGAAAATGCAGTAGCCTGTGCCTTTTTTCAAACTCACTATTTAATAACAACTTTTTTTTTAAAATCTGTTGCTTATGGGCCGCATGAGAATGGATGGCATGCGGCCCGTAGGTTGCCGGGGCCTGCTCTGGACTATAAAATTTGTTCTTGTTGAGCTTAAATTTTACGACACCAAACACAATTTAATTATTATAATAAAAATTATAAATAGATTATAGCAGTCTTATTATATTAAGTAAAATCTCAATGCTCCTTTGTTCTTTAATGAAAATAAGGAAGTTCTTAAACGTCGCTAAACAAATCAGATGGAATGAGATCTGAAAGTAAAATTACAACCATGATGTTAGTAAAGAATAACAAGTCAGTATCATTAAATCATTACTACCGGAAATGATACTTCTGATGTTTGGGCAGATTTCAAGATTATTAAAATATATCACATGATACAGAAATTTAATGGACCTAGTTTAGAAAACTTCTAAACTAGATCCATTAAATTATTTTTCAAATTTAAATTACCACGATTGTCATTTTTTATATTGATTGCTTCAATTTAGTAACTAAATTAAAATTTACAATTGCGTTGAAAAATATGCAAAAGATTCAGTATAATATATTGAGGTCACATAATCAACAGTATTCCCTGTGTGAGTATAGTTTCCGGAGGCCTGCAGATCTGCCGGATTTGCACCGCTTGATGCCTGACATGATATACTTTCTAATAAGGATGTATTCTAAATGAGGAGCATAGTTAGAAGATAAAGGTTAAAAATCAATCAAAATAACATTCCATCATTTTTTTTTCTCTGGTAATATTCTAATGTATCCCATATTGGACTGTTTTCAGAAAGGTTTTAATTTCACACAATTTTTCTTTTCCTCGGTGATATCATTACATTACAGTTTATTCAGCTTGACAACTTAATACTCTTTCATTTTCAAGAAGTGATTAAGTATCTCAAATTGTACCGGACAGGGTACAAATAAACTGTAACTAGGTGCGATGGTTGCTGCGCAGCGCTCGGAGAATTGAGGTAGCGGTTCCAAAGCGTAGATCAAAATAAGGTAGCGGGGTGGAGAGATTCCTCTCAGGCAGGTCAGTAGCGGGTCTCAAAGTAAAACACAGTAGAGTCGGTTGTTACTGAGAATATAATTTTCCCTAAAAAGGGACCTTCCTTATTAATGGTCGGTCGGTCATCACAAGCGCCCATTCCCCGCGAAATATAACAACTTTCGGGGTTTCGAGCACTGCTTAAACCGACTGGCCCGTGGCCTACTCATGACGCCCCGCCCGCAAGTCTCTTATTTCCCTTGCGGTCGCAAACACGATCAGAGTCAAACAAATTTTTACAAGAACATCATATTTTACATTTTCAAATATCATATCAAATACAGATCAAGGATTCACATACAAATACAATACACATATCAAGAGTCAAGGATTACACAAATACAATAACACATACAAGTTTATACACACACAAGGGTGACCGCACACGTCCAATACACAAATACTGTTTTACCAATATTCGAAGGTGTACAAATTTTATCCTAGATTTATTCAAGAATATAGATTACCTATAATTCCTAGTTTCATTTACCTAAATAGTATAATAATGATTGTAACATAATGAAAATAATGCTAGAAATCCATTAGAATTATTTTCCAAAATATGGACAAGACGTGTTTTGAAAGTCACTCATCAATTTTAACAACGGATGTGGGAAAATTGAAATAACATTGAAAGTACGTTGACAGTTGTTGAGGACATTAGAAACAATGTTAAAACGTTTGTTAAAATTTCTTTGTTTTATAGAGATGTAAAAAAATATTTTTTACTCTGCCAGTCCTTCAAAAATATGACTGATTTAAGTAATAGTGTTAACATCAATAAGATTGAAAAATTGTACGGAACAAAGCCGAGGCTAAAGTTCCAAAAGAGTTTTGTCAATGTAGACCAGATCGAACTATATAATAATTTCAAGTAACTCATATCTCGAATAACTAAAACCCTCAACAGGCTGCAATGTTGCGTTGGCCTTTGCGCTGAGTACGATAAATATAGTTCACCTACCACCTGAAAGTAGGAATTTTAAATGAAGTGAAAAACAAACCATGGAACATCGTTTGTTATAGACCCGTTTACCAGCTGCCGAACCTTGGTGACGCAATTTCAAAATCCGTGGCAATGTTAAATACTGGATGCGAAGGAACTAAGAGTTGAATTATTTCAGATCATCTGGTCGACTAGCCAAGTAGATCAATAAGTTAAGCAACTTTAAAAGGAGTAAATAAATAAAAATATGAAGATTCGTTTTAAGCAAATCAATAAATGTACGTACTACATTATGTGATTTGAATTATTAAAAATGGATACGTATTTGATTAATTGAAAACATTTCATAATATTATTATACTTATGTATACTAATAGACCGCCATAAATTGATATTTTAGGTTTAAATTCTTCATCGTATCGATTTTTTATCAAAAAAATAAAATCTAGAACAAAAACATCGCCCCTATCGTTGGAATGTTCATTATAAGAACGAATGTAACTTAGCAAGTGAAACTTAGTTTTCTAGTTCGAATAACATTACTCGTTTTGTGTTTACATTTCTTTGTTGATAATGTCTTGACACATTTGTGTTTATTTGAAATTCGTTCTCTGTTCATACATTTCTTCAGAGTTGTTTCACCAGAGTTATATGCACATAGTCTAACATTGCGTTTTCTGGCATCTACGTCAATAAGCCCCGAACATGTGACATATATTAGTAATTTACGTCTTGGGTAAAATGTTTCAAAAATATACTGGTGCGCATATATTACCAGCGGGAATATATAAATAGCAATTTCCGATTTTGTGATCGTCTTTAGTACCGAAGTGTTTCTGCAGTGTCATTCTTTGTTTCAAACCGTAATTTTATGATTCATATTTTAAAGCAAAATGAAGTTTAAAATACAAGTGATTTTCTTTTTATTTGTATTGACATTGTGTGCACAAAATGATGCGAAGAAATATGACGAATCAGAGGAATACGAGTATTACAAGAAATATCAACATAGACCTAAATATGACCGTGAAAATTATATGAAACATAAATATTTTAAAGAAAATTATGAAAAGAAGTACAACAAATACGAATTTCAACCTTCAGAAAGTACAAAAGAAGTTGAAAAGGATTATTACGAACAAAAATATGACTTCGAAGTTAAGCCCTCGGATAATAGAAATGATTTTATAAAAGACAACAAATATGAATTTCAACCAACTGATGATAACAAAAAAGAATATCACGATAAAAAATATAATTACGAAATCCAGCCCTCAGATAATGCGAATGTTTTTATAAAAGATAATTATGAAAAGAGATACAAATACCAAGTCCAACCGAAGGATGTCTTCACAGAGGAGAATTATAAAAAGAAATATAATAAGTATGATAAACAAGCATCAAAGGAAGTCTATGATAAGAAATACAACGCTGGAGTCCAACCACCAGATCACACGAAAGTTATTGCAATGGCAAGATTTGTAGTTCATCAGTCGGGTAATGAATAATTTTTTTTGTGTCGGTGCCTACCTTTTTTTTTTTTTAACCTGGCGAGTTTATTGCCATGTGGCAATCTCTTCCAACCAACCAGAAATATGTTTTATAAGCCCTAAGTGCTAACCAGACTGGAATCCTATTTAAAAAAATCTGGGTTCCAGCAGGGATCGAACCCGCAACCTCCGGATCGGCAGACAAGTGTCTTACCACCAGGCCACGGAGGTCGTCTTACCTTGATGTGTGGAAGGGAAATTTGGACTTGACAGAAGGATAAGAGTAAGGTAAATGCTGTGGAGATGTGTGCACTAAGGACAATTTGTGATTACGAATGGTGGCAAAATAAAATTGGTCAAGACTATTTTTTTTACATTAAGGTGTTCTCAGATTTCATCAAATTTATTTTCTTTTGATTGTATTATATTTGATCTTTTTTCTACCTGGCCCTGGCTCGTCTAGTAAACACGCATTAAGCTGTTCTAATCTGGACAGCTGATACGTTCAAGTAGTTCCTCTTCTCATAAGACATTATGAATTTAATCAATGTCATGTAAGTCTTCTTATGTGGGTCTTCTTATTCATTGTTGAAAGAAGGTGGAATGAAGACATAGAAAATTAATGTAATTAAAGTAATTCCACGGCGGAGCTTTTCAGAGAGTATCAAGTCCTGAACATAGCCAATTTACATCTCAAATCCATTCTCTGGCACTACCATCGAGAGGAAAGGAAGATGCAGACTCAGCAGACACACATGACACGCATGGCAACTAATGAAATGTTCACCATCCCTAGAGTTAAAACCTCTTTTGCCCAAAGGCAATATGCTTATTTGGCTCCCATTACATACAATGGCGTGCCGACTTCAATAAAGGTAAAGGTAGGAAAACTATTTGGACAGTCGATCGGAGCGTTGTTGTTATTGCGACAGGATTTTGAGTACTTGGGCTTTCAGGATGAGTGACGAGTGGAAAGGATTTGTGTGAGTACGTGAGTGTGGGTTTCCTCTTGTTGTTTTAATTTTGATTGTTTTTATATTTGTGTTGCTGTGTATTTTTTGTTTTAATTTTAACTTTTATTCTTATGATTGTGTGCGGCATATTGTGGGATGAATATTTTTGGTCTTTCTGGAGTGATGATGTGTGAGGAGTTGAATTTCGCAAGATGTTTCCAGTTGTAGTTGAGTGTCACTGTTGATGTCAGGTTGATGAGAGCGTGCAACGGGGTTTTGTTTTTGTGTAATCAAAAATCGGAAAGAAGTATCGATTTATTTTTTCATGCTAAATATCCTCAGTGAGATACAGGCAAAAGTCTAGTTTACTGGGGATACGACAAATGAAAGGCTGTTGCCTTAAACCCAGATCCATTAAAATTGTATGTCCAAATCAAATTACCTGTTGTTTTTTCGCAAATTGTGTATATTTCTTGTCATGTGTAATAATAAATAAAAAAATAAAAATAAATGTATGGATAAAATGGATGTTTTAAGTAGGATGAAGAAAGAAGCTTTAAGATGGTTTGGACATGTAAAGAGAATGACTAAGTGAATATACAAGTCAGAAGTGCAAGATGTACGTGGAAAAGGTAGACCGAGGAAAACATGGCTAGACCAAATGGACCAGATTTTGAAAAAAAGGTCAAGTGAGAAGTATGAATAATAGAAGATTATGCGTGACTAAATGTATGAATTTGGAGAAGGCGAAGGTTGTGTCTGGATAAAAAAGTTTGGAGATCTGTTCTCTCTGCATATCTCGTGAGGGACACGGTGTGATGATATGTATGTATGAATAATCCACTCGGTGAAAATTTTGTTTACACGAGAAAAACATTTTAGTTAGATTGTTTAGCTTTAGAAGACAATATCTTGTTTGTAACTTTCATACTAATTTCTAAGCAAGTCTGTTTCTCAGTAAAATATGCATGGAGGAGTGAGTTTTTTACATTTTAAAACAATCTGAAATCCCATTTTGTTAGCTAAATATGTTAGTTTTCTACTTACAAATATTTTTCACTATTAAATAACGCAATTGCGGTGGCCATATACAAAATAATCTAATAGATAATATAACTTAATTTGGGTGTTCGAAATCATTAGTACTAGTAAATTGTAATTAACTTATCATTATGTGTAATTATTCTTTTTCTCTATAGTATGTTCGTCAAGAATTTATCACAAAATTTTATATTACACAAAAAGAAACATAAATTACACACAATATATCCTAATTAAACTAAAATATGGCAAACTAATAAATGTACACTATTTTATCTAATATATTTGCTTGAAACAGGAAAGTAAACAACGGCCTGCATTACAAATCACATACATATATTTATTATCTCTTCTTTGTTTCGACTGAGTTGCCGTGTGGGATGTACCATGTACGGCCATACTGAGTTGCCGTGTGGGATGTATCATGTACGACCATACTGAGTTGCCGTGTGGGATGTATCATGTACGACCATACTGAGTTGCCGTGTGGGATATATCATGTATGACAATACTGAGTTGCCGTGTGGGATGCATCATGTACGACCATTTATTTATTTTTTCAAAACAGGCTTAGCCCAATTACCATACTGAGTTGCCGTGTGGGATGTATCATGTACGACCATACTCTTTTGAGATTTTTTTTTTAAATATACCGACAAATGTTTATTTAATATTTAGAAACAAATACTATTAATGAGCAAGCTAGAGAGAAATCTTTGACTGTTTTAATAGACTTCATGAATATTAAAAAAGGTTCATTTATAAAACACAGCACCATTCTCCTTTATAATTTTTCTGGAAATGATCCTGTTGACGTAAATACTAAAACATTTGACTATAAAAAAGAAAATAACAATGATATTTTGAGTATTAAAATTTTATCTGGTAAATAAAAAAAGAGTTAAAGATTATTTTGCAAATCTCATATTTTAAATTACGTTTTTAGATTGGACATCTGTTGCAACATTGTCAACATTACCATCTTTAAAAGGTTATCCCTTTACAAATGTTGTATCTATGAGTGATGGACCGGTAGAAAATTCAACGGGAATTCCATACTTCTACTTGACACCTTTGGATTTCACAGCGAGAGATTTAGAAAAGGACAACCGTTGCACTATTTCGGTTACTTTACAAGAAACTGACTATTGTAATCAGCAAAATTTAGATCCTGAGGATCCAAGATGTGCTCGAGTAATGCTGTCAGGAAAGATTAAGAAGGTTTGTATATTTTATGTGTCAAATTTTGAGATGCATAATAATAATTAGTCATTTGATATAGCACCATTTAGAGAACAAACTCCTCGAGGGAATATTATAATTTGTTTAGCCAAATGAGTAATTATGTTGGTGTGCAAAGTTGACATTGATTTTAATTTATTTTATCAACAATTATCATCTGCTCTTGGTCATCCATACCAATTAGCTAATTATTATAATCATAATCAAATATGGAAGTAGAGAAATAATTGTTTTCTATTTTTTCTTGGTCTTCAAGTTTATTATTGTCTTACACAATGCCCTCCTGCAATGAAATGACCTGATATTTTTTAGTTATTTCATATATATCCGGCCAGTACATTAGTGGTTTGATAATGTGCATACGAGGCGGTCTGCCTGCTGGGTTAGACTGCTACTTGGGGTCGAACTGTCAACATGTGGTTTTGTGACCTTGTTTTAGGGCCGCTCTGTGATTTTTATTACGGCTGACCAATTTAAACAACGTATCTTGCATCAAGTTTTGCATGAAGCTCTGAAAATCTACTAACAAGAGTTTCGACTTTCATCACTCTTTTGGCGAATATTCTTTAGGTCAAACACATTTTTTTGAGTAGCACGGGAGGATCTGTTAAATATTATGACCGTTGAAGTTGACCAACCAGCAGAAACCAGAAAATGTAGACATATTTCGTGAACTCATCCATGAGGACTGTCACCAAAGAATCCAACTTTTTTAGACCTAGTCCAAGAACTTTCCAAAACCACCTCGTATAAGAACCTTTGAGTCATCTGAAAATTATGAATTTAGGAGCATATGAAATTCATGCACCAAAAATATGTGTTTTATT
This sequence comes from Odontocerum albicorne, assembly GCA_949825065.1. Taxonomy (NCBI): domain Eukaryota; kingdom Metazoa; phylum Arthropoda; class Insecta; order Trichoptera; family Odontoceridae; genus Odontocerum; species Odontocerum albicorne. The sequence continues at coordinate 36,497,663 of OX463850.1, forward strand.
ACATATAAGATATTTTAACCAATGTGCTGTGAAATATTTACTATATTAAATTATATACTAAATTTGCAGATATATAACAACAGTGGTGAATATGAATTTGCTAAAAATGCACTATTTACAAGACATCCATCGATGGCCACATTACCTGAAGGTAAAACTATTTTGTTTATTTTAGGCACCTCCAATTCCATCACTAAAGGGTGTCTCAATTTACCTTTGACCTCTATGACTTCCTACAAGTTTTTTTTCTTTTACCGTTGATGTAAGTTGCTAGTTTAGCAGCAGATTGTTTGAAAGTTTGGTGGACTGTAGTTTTAGTATCTCAACAATCTCTCATGTTGTAAAATGCAAGTTATTCTCAATCAGTCTTGATTTGGTCATCATGAGAAGTAATTGGCTTACTATTTTTCGAGCAACCCAATATATATAATTCGCCCAGTCTGTGTTTTAGGTCTTTTTTAGTTCATCTCAGGAATTATCTATTGTTCGAGCTGTAGGTCAATTATATCTTCTAGATTTGTTTGAAAGCAAATGAAAGTTTGGAGATTATTGGGTTTTAAAAGTTAAAAGGATGACAATATTGAATTCAAATTATTTTGGAGAATAATAATCACAATGTTGTTAGGTACATAAAACAAAATTTAAAAAAATATATTAGGTGTACAAATAAGTTTCCGCCGTTTTTTATAAAAAAATGGGCATTTATTGTGAAAGAACGGAACCTCATGTTTTATTCGAAGTAGTACCCATCGCTTGCCACTACTTTTCCCCATCTTTCTGTCAGCATACGAATACCGCGTCAGTCATCATCATCATCTTTTGAGGCTATCCACGAATCGACTCAATTTTTGGTATCTTCATATGATGTGAAGTGCTGCTCAGACAGGCCATGCGTCATCGATCAAAACAACTGGTAATCAGAAGGAGCAATGTCTGGTGAATACAGCGGGTGGGGTAAAACTTCTCAATTGAGTGTTTCCAAATAGGTTTTGACCGGTGCCGCAACATGTGGACTAGCATTATCATGCAGGAGAATAATTTTGTCGTGTCTGGCGTAGTAGTGGGCGCGCTTTTCCTCGAGTGCTCGACTCAATCTCATCAATTATGTTCGGTAGACAGCCCCAGCAATGGTTTCATTCGGTTTGAGCAACTCATAATACACGACACCAAGCTGATCCCACCAAATACACAACAAGAGTTTTTTTCCATGAATATTTGGCTTAGCCGTAGATGTTGAAGCATGACCAGGGGATCCCCATGATTTCTTCCTTTTTGGATTATCATAATGGATGCATTTTTCATCACCAGTGACTATATGGTGCAGAAAACCCTTTCGTTTATGCCTGGCAAGCAGCATTTCACATGTGGAAAATTGGCATTCAAAGTTTCTCCGTGTCAGTTCATATGAATCCCAATTTCTTTGTTTTTGAATCATTCCCAATGATTTCAACCCATGTGAAATTGCTTGTTGAGTCACTCCTAATGTAAGTGCAAGTTCTTCTTGCGTTTGGCACGAATCTTGATCCAATAATACTTCCAATTCCGCATCTTCGTACACTTTCGGCCTTCCGCTACGTTCTTTGTCTTCGATGTCAAATTCACCGTTCTTAAACTTTTGAAACCACTCACGACAACTTCTCTCACTTAAGGCAGCCTCACCATATGCTTCTACAAGCAATCGATGCGCCTCAGCTGCAGATTTCTTCAAATTGAAGAAGTAAATCAAAAGTTCCCGCAAATGACGCTTATTCGGCTCAAAACTTGACATTTTCGAACACAAAAAAATATGTTATACTGATAAAAATTCACTAATATTTCAAGGTCATGTTGTTGACAGATGTCCAACCTTACGATAATGACATTTTACATCTGACAATTTTAACCATAACTTACTGGTGGCGCCAACTTTTGTCAAACGGCGGTGACTTATTTGTACACCCAATATATTTTGTATTTTTTGGTCACATGACTTTTCATTAAATTAATATTTTTTAATATCTTAGCATAATTTACAGTAAGTTTTTATAATTAAATTTCGTCTCTGATAATAATGTATTTTGATTTAACATATTGAGACCTGGCATCCATTATAATGGACACAGTGTTCATATGCACTTTGTAAACAACTTTGTGGTATATTTCTGTTCCCAATGATAACAAATGAAGTGAAGGATACTGTATTATCAACTTTGAACATTTTGGGCGCCATCTATTTAAACTAATACAACATAATGTTGCATTTAGTGTAAATAATGCATACTCACAAGCAAGAATATTTTTTTAAAAACTTAAAATTAATTCAGATCTAAAGAGGTATTAGTATATTAGAGGTATTATTATAATAGTATATAAGTCAAAGAAATTCAAGATGTTGTCCTGCATTGACAGAAATGACAAATGGCTCACTTTTTTTAAAATTACCTTAAATTATAATAATCATCTATATATTTCCCTTTTCTTTGCATATCGAAGTTGTAATCTCGATAGTATAGATCTCCCAATTGTCTTGATCTATGACAAATCTTTCAAATTCTTTTCAGTCCAATCCCAGCTCTTTTATACAATTCCTCACCCGCTTCTTTGAAATCCCTCTGAAGTGACCTAGTGGTATTTTTTCTTTTGCTTTGGCCTCAAAAACCCAACAAGGAAGTCAATTATTTGAATGAATATTATTTTGAGTTTTTTTTTTTTTTTTTTTTCAGATCACCACTTTTTTGTAGCCAAATTGAAAATAAGTCAGATAGCTATGCTGGATTGGTTTGGAGGTCCAAAATACATTGATGTTCAAGATTATTTAGCTTTTAAACCAGACGAGAAATCGGAGAAGTCGTCCTTTGATACTTTTGTTGATACGAATAGTCTAGATGAATCAATAAAAGCTATTCAATTTTAATGTAACAATTCATAAAAAAATCATATTTACAATAGTTACAATATTTACAATTCATATTTAAAATCATATTTACATCATAATCTAATACTCAAAACAAAACTAATATTTTTATACATAAATATCTTACATTTTACTTATTTAGCAGGTGAAGATTTTTTTTATAATAGTTTTATTATATAATACTTTCCAACTCATTGTATAATTTTACAATACACATATTCTCAAGAACAAGTTTAAAAAAAAAAATTTTCTTCTAATTTATTGAATTTTTTGGTAACTGTGCCTTAAATATGTGGTGTTTTTTTTAAACTGTATTATTTTGATTTTACATTTTAAAGAAAGTGATCCATTTTTGTGATAATAAATAATTACTTATATATTTTTTCTTATTTTCCTACTAAAAGTAATATTGTTATGATTTCAGCTTATTACAAAATTAATTGATCCTTAACATAGATATTGATCATTAAAGGTTTATATTATTATTTTAATCTGACTGTATCAAGGCAGATCTTCGTGTTATTTGCTATTGCTTCTGTGATAATGAAAATCACATAAAAGCACAAGGAAAGCTATGATATAAATTAGTGATGTACCGGGTACTAAAAATGTCGGGTATTGAGTATCAGGAAACCAAAAAATACCCAGTTACCAGGAGATTATGTGAAAACAGAGTTGCCAGATTTCAAATTAGGTCTAGCGGGGCAAAAATGGTGAAAAATTTTCTCAACAATTTGTTTTCACAATTAACGATTTTGACATATCGTTTTTGATTTCTAAGCTTCATTTGGAACATTTAAAAATGTATCAAATAAAGAAAACGGAAACAATTGAGATACATTTTTATTTACAATTTTTATCAGAAAAATTATTTAAAAATTATTTAACCCTTAATTTTGCGTGCAACTCACAGACAATGGCCGAAATTCATACGTATTCGAAAGGGAATTCATGCATAATAGTGTATCACTTTTTTATGCCATTATTTTATTAATATACAGTCAAAATCGGTTCATAATTTACCTGCGGGACGAATCACTTTTGCAGGACAAATCACGAAAAATGATATTAAAATAAATTTTGTATAATTTATTTTCATTGGCTTATTGTCCTCTTTTAAGTTTTACGGGGCCCAATATTCGGCACCGGATCCCAGCAATATTTGCCAGATCCGGATAATTTGCGGGTACTGAAAATATTTCCAGGTACATCATTAGTATAGATTCTTTTCTATGACTGGTCTCATGACCATGGGTTGCTTAGTACCAATACACACATATTTTGATCAATCATAAGTCAAACCACCTTCTAGCCAACAAATATTGTACTGTATTCGATTCCATATTTTTAATGTTATAAAAGTGGCTGAAGTATAATAATAATGAAGTGATAGGATCATTTGTATGAATTTACTGAACGAAAAATATGAGTTGGTTTCAATTGAGGCTCATGGAAATGTGATGACACAGACAAGACGGCAGAAAACTTAAGGAAATCTTTTGCGAGTGATTGTTTTGTGTAAAGGCATTGCTAACTATTGAGAGGATCCAAATGGACAGATGACATTCCACAAATCTTCTACGTAAATATGTGGAAAGATTTTCCACCTATATCCTGACAGAGGAGACTCCGATAAAAATGTAGTAGATTATTTTCTTACTACTTCCGCTTTTCTTCAATGTGCTATTCCCGTATGCACATATTCTCCCGCGAACAGCTGTTTGATCATTATGTTTGATCGATGCATCCTGCGTGATCTACATTAGAAATTTCTTCTTCTTTATTTAATTCGAGCACAACCTCATGTAGTGATGCAGAAGGGATTGAATTCTCAAATTTGAGTGACCAAAGGGGCTTTTGCTTCAGTGATGATTCATTATTATGTGGAAAAAATAGCAGCGACGATAAAACCTAAGGTCTGACGAGCAGTTTGGAGTTCAAGCAACGCAGGAAATTGTTGCTGCTTTCAGAAAAAAGTTTTTATAAGATACTAAGATCGAAGTAGCCAAAAGGGTCCGAAGATGTACCAATGCATTGCTAAGTGAGTGGAAATAGATCCTTTTGGAAATTATTGAATTCATTTTCATTGCAATACCACAAAATTGGTTAGTGAATTGATCCAGTAGGGTGCAAAAATTATAACAGAGCAAAGAGAAGAGATTAAAGCATAATTTACATTGGCTTTCAAACTTTTTCGTTTCACGACAAAGATTTTTTAGGGTACCCTAAATTAAAACATACCAATTAGTGGAATGGGTGAGCTTGTTGTTCACTCAGTTCATTAAATCTTGGAGTCAAACTAGACAATGCTACTCTCGTCCTGTCCCACAATGAGTTTTAAGTGATATTTGGTTTTTATTACAGCTACCGCTAAAAACCCAGTTTCGCAAAGGTAAGTTGTCTGCAATGAAATATGGATTCACTGAGCCTTAGCCCTCAGCGAAGGATATTCATATTTTATTGATATCCAAAACTCAACTATTTCCTTATTGACAAATTTTGTTAACAACTCAACTATTTCCTTATTGTCTAGAATAGATTTTCGACTATCCCGTGGCGCCTTGGGAATTTAACACATTTTGAAAACCTCGAGGGTATTCCAATAGCTTGGCTATACCCATGGGGAGTCAAGGCGTGTTATGATGCAAGGGTAAAAAATAAATGTCTTCCTACAGGGGATGATAACTTCCGTTGTTGTCAATTTTATAGTTGGACCTTTAAGTAGGTTTAAAGAATCTCACGAAGGATCATCTCTGGTAAAGGGAATAGGTGTAACCGGGACTAATTGTATTACATTGACAGTTGACCGTACCCCTTGATTGGAGAAAATAATCTTCCATTATACAATATTTTAACAGGAGATACAAAGGTTTCCGTATAAATATTCAGTAAAAATGAATTGAAGAGGTCTTCCGATCCCGAGCAGTTTCGATCGCATGACTTAGTGCAGTGGTTTTTAACCGGTGCTCCGGGAGGATGTTATAAGTGCTCCGTCAAATATGAAACATTTGATCGAAGTTTGGCGAATTGCTGTTGGTAACGCAGCCGAGGCACGGCGCAAACTCCTACGATCCCATTTTTTTTTTGTAATCTATAATTTTTATTTATAAATGCTCATGCATTTTTTATGACCTTGATGGTTTTGGTGCTCCGCAATTTTTTTTATAGTCAAAAGTGCTCCGTGACTTCGAAAAGGTTAAGAACCACTAACTTAGTGCAACGTACGGGAAATTCTCTCGTCTGGTGATTGTGTCCTGTGTATCAGACGAAAGGCGAGCCCGTGATTTACTCTCATACGCCAACATCGAGCAGGAAACCTAGCCGAATCGAGAAAGAACGACACCATCGTACGAAAAAACATATACGGCTGTCCGAGGAATTTTTTAAATACTCCCCAGATCTAGAGAAATAGGCTTTAATAATCGGTTATAGAAATCATATACAGAATAAATTTATTTAGCAATAAATATTTTTCCTCTGTATCAGTCGTGTATATTTCCTTTTAAGTCTGTTTTGCTATCTCAAATTCTTTTGTAACATTTTATTAACATACTTTCTTTCCCTAAATATTGGTTTTGTAAACGAATAGAGAAAACAAGTAGATTACTAATCTGAATTGTTACAAAATATTCAAGGTAGGTACTTGCACACAATTATATTTTTTATAATGATAATAGAAGAAGACGTTTGACAGCTTTTTGACAGTTGGGAGGGTTGGAGATTTTTGTCTGGTTTGATTTTCGTGCCACGTTTAAATATTATTATTTAAGATTATTTTCACAATATATATTCCCATTTAGATGTAATTTATCAAGATGAATGTAAGTATAAGATTTAAAGATACATTTTAGATAAAAAAAATAATGTTTAACCTTTCACAATACAACAGATGAATTGAAACATACGGATGTATTTATATTTGTTATTTTCTCGGAGAATTGATGTTATGTATTTTTTTTAAGGAAGCTGATATTCCTATCGACATTCACACTGGAAAGCTGCTTGATTGGCTTGTAAGCCGACGGCACGTAAAAAAAGATTGGCATAAAAATATATTACAGATAAGAGGGAAAATGAACAATGCCATTCAAGATATGCCCGTACACGATGGGATCGCTAAATTACTTTCTGGAAGTCACATGAACTATTTCCATTGTTTAAAAATTATAGAAATATTGAAAGAAACTGAAGCGGATTCTAAGAATCTGTTTGGCATGTATGGATCCCAGCGTATGAAGGATTGGCAAGAGATTGTGAGGCTCTATGAAAGAGACAATGTTTACTTAGCAGAAGGGGCACAGATACTGATCAGAAATGTGAACTACGAGGTGCCTGGATTGAAGAAACAAATTGCAAAGTTTGAACAATTTCAAGCTGTAAGTATTTCTAATATATTTTTTTTCTTCAATTGTTTTAATTGGTGAAAAGGGATTTAGTTTTTTGAATAAGATAATTTCTATACGCGGATGTTGACCATAGAATAAGTGTGGGATGGATGAAATTCAGATCGGTAACAGAAGTCTTGTGTGACCCAAAAATGTCTATAAAACTGAAAGGAAAGGTATACCAGACTATCGTTAGACCCCCAATTATGTATGGCTCAGAATGCTGGACTATGTACAGCTCCTACTCTAGGCAACTTGAAACAGCAGAAATGCAAATGCTTAGGTGGTCGGCAGGAGTATCACTGAAAGATAAAATTAAGAGCTCACGCATTCGTGGTAGCCTGGGGGTCACTGACATAAATATAATAGTAAGCGGGAAGAGCGACAGCTGAGATGGTACGGGCACATAAGACGGAGACCACCAGACTATACTGTAAATCAGGCAATGTCTGTGGATCTTCCTCGACAGCTGTCCAGAGGAAGACTTAAGAACTCCTGGATGACTCAATGCTCCAAAATCCTGTAGAGAAACGGCCTAGATGAAAGCGACACCCAGAACCGAAGAATATACAGCCCGAGAACGAGAAGAGCCGACCCCAACAGCCTACCTAGGCAATGAGTTCGAACAGTGCCAGGAAGAAGAAGAATAAGATAATTTCTAACATGAAACAAGAACAGTGATTTCTGAGTCCTTTTGTAGACAACCTCTCCCCACGTGGGTTCAAATTCTGCTGTAACCCAGATTTTTTTTAAAAGTTTTCCAGTCTGGTTTTCACTTAAGGTCTCTTCAACATATTTCTGGTTGGCTGGAAGAGATCGCCACATGGCAATAAGCCTGCCAGGTTGTACTGTATACAACAAAAGTATTATACAATACAATAATCCGTTTTCAATTGATGTGCATGGCTGCGCGGTAATGCACTGGACTTCCATGTGGAAGATCGCCGGTTCAAACTCCGTGCTGTGCTATTCTCCTCGAATGACACAGGCATTTTTTCTACCTAGTATTTGGGGACATAAGGATACCTGTAATTTCGGTTATATAAATTCATTAAAAAAAAATTGTCTCTGAAATGCCATGGATCTAATACAGCAGTGTAGCTGGTGAGTTTGTTAGTGTGGAATGGCTCACTCACTTAACCTTTCCCTTCCTATGCTAAAAAAATCCACCCATTCCGGTGATGTGTATTCAATATACATCAATACATATGAAAAATGAGCGATTTAAAATCGGAAAAATAAGAATATTCATATCAATCGCTTAACACGTTCACTGCGTATAAAATACTTAATGTCATACAGAGATGCTGAAAATTCGCGAATTTTTGAAATCCATAACTTTGTTAAAAATCAAATTCTACTTTCTATTGAAACATCATATACAAGTGTATTCCTTGATGTCTTCAAAACACATGAAACCGGCGACGAATCCTTATCGGGAGACATTTATGAGTGCACTAAACATTCAAGGCTCCCGTGTCCATACAAATATTTTGTCGTGTTCGACGCAGTGAACGTGTTAAATTAATTAAATTTGAAATCAAAAGTGATATTAATTGAAATTGAATTGCTGGAAACATGAAAAAAAACATCGGACGATGTTCACAAAACGGGCGAAGCGACCACCTCGAACAAAAGCCGGCTGGCTACTAAACGAGAGAAGCGACCGAACTGAGATTCTTAATTTTTGTATTCCCATATACCGAAGTACAGTGAGAGTGAGATATGAATAGCGTCGTTTCCTCACCCATATGGATTTTTAGAATGAATACACCTACATCACACACTGGCACACGTTTGATTGTATTGGCGAATTTATTCCCGATTTTCACAAAATATCTCTGATGTGGCCGATAAGTGCTAATTATTACTAATATTATTTTTATAATTCAATGCGTAAATGTATTACGGAGGAATACCTAAAATATGAACCTAGTATTTATTATATTTATAGAGATATTAAAGTTTTTAGAAGCAATGTGCACTAGTTACACATCACAGGACAGGAAGGGTTAAAGAAGAGAAAAAGAAAGAAAGAAACAAAAAACATTCCGCGACACAGCTTCGCTATCCAACTGAATTGACATTGAAATAACGAGAGGATCCTCAACTACGTGGTCCAGCAACGACGACGACGAATCATTTTTCAATCACGGTCTTGCTAATTATGGCTTTTAAATAGTGGGATAACTTTTTAAAAATATTTTATGTAAAAAAAATATTTTTTTAGAAAATATCTAACACGTTGGCAAAACTATTGAACCTTCCATTAATCTCGATTTCCCTATTGGAACACATCTATGACCCATGGTGCATAAGTACGGTTCAAATAGTTTCTTGTGATGGTTTTCAATATTATTGAGAGTCTAAATGTGGCATTTCAACTTGCAAACCATTTTCAAAAAACTGATCCGCAAATAGTGAAGCTTATTTTTTAAATTAAATTTTAAAGGAATGCGTTAGAAAGATCTTCAAGAAATATTTAGAAACCAGCAATTTTAACCTGTTTTAAAAAATAAAATATAAATTTTTCTTTAAAACAATTTAAATACCAATATTTTAAATAATATTCCCATAATCTCCTATTTTCTATGAACTTGAAGTGTTTCGAAGAAGTATACCCTGTAGTTGGCAAGAGATTGGTGTGTATAGAAACCTTATGACTCGTGATTTTTTCATTTTGAAGTTTTCAATAACTTTAAAAAACTTCATAGTTTTCAATAGAACTTAACTATATATGACATAAGTTTTGATGATTAGAATTAGTGATGTACTGGGTACTAAAAACTGCCAGGTATTGAGTATCAAGAAAACGAAAAAAAAATTACCCTGTTACCCAGGAGGTTGGTCAAAAAATGCAGATATTTATCCAAAATTATCGTAATTGGCTATACTAAAGAAAATGTAGCATAATCCCTGTGACGTTTCACAAATTTGCCCCGATACAACCTTGTAACGACGTTCAGTAATTTTAATTATTTTATCAACTTTAATATAAGCCTCGATTCTAATAAATAGCAAGTTATTTCGGTAAATACATTACATAAAACTAACAATAATGACAAATTAATACATCTTGTTACAAATTAGCAAAAATATGTTAGTTTGTTAAAATCAAATAATATTTGGCGACATTTGTCAAAAGTTACTACGTTAGTCTGCATTGGCTAAGGATGGGGTATACGATAGTTGGATTTTCAATTATTTTTATACATAAAATGAAATTTTCGTAATTAGTATTAATTCATAGTGGATCTTGGGCTATTTAAAGATAGATACAAATCATACAATACATTAGAAAGTCAGTATAATGAAAATTAGGAATTAAAATGTCAGTTTAGAGAAAAACAATTTCTTGATTTATAAAAAAACTATTTGATTTATAAAAAAAAAACATTTTACCCCATCCCTTTGAGACATGACATTTAAAACGTCACAGGGACCATGCTACATTTTCTTGAGTATAGACAATACTTATCACCCCCTCCTAGCAGCATACCCAGCAAAAGAATGTTTAGCAAAGCGGGTATTATCTACGAAGACAGAAGGAATAAACTACTTCCGCGAAACGCAGATAAATTATTATTTCTGCATTATAATCTGCCATTATGAAGATTTAATTATTAACTTAATTTTTTGTATTGAATTATGTTAAAATTAATTTTGTGTAATTTATTTTTATCAACTTATTATCTTCTTTTTAGTTTTTACGGGACCCAATATCCTGCACCGGATCCCAGCAATATTTGACGGATCCGGGTTATTTGTGGATACTGAAAATATTGCCTGGTATGCCAGGTGCCAGGTAATTTCCAAGTACCCGGTATCATTGATTAAAATGGAACATTTGTATTTTAATAATAATATATAAATTTTAAATGCTAATATTAACATATAAATTTTTCAGGAGTGTGATAAGAAAACTTCTGATTATGCCAAGAGAGAAGCAACCTCAAGAGGAGAATTCAACGCAGTGTGTAAGCAGATAGGAATTTCAGGGGATAAAATAAAAAATGAGTTAGTGGAGAAATTGAAAGAACTTCCTGACATTTATGATAAGGTAATTTTTATTTTTAGTGTGTAAATTATTTTAGTGTATAATCATACAATTTCATTATTGACCATTATTTTTTTTTTATTTGCTAATTTTTAAATTTTTGCGAACATAGAAACATCAGTTTGTAGTCTTCAATATGTTTTATAGAATTACTGAAGGTCGCCAGTACAGTTTACGATTGTTTTTCCTACTATGTCCATATTCTCGGACAACTCGTTTATTTAACACGTTCAATGTTAACAACTCACCTAGTGTGTTCTTCTTCGTAACCGTCAGGTGCTAACAATGCGCCTGACGCGTTTTCATATGCAAACCAGATACTATTACCGCTCCTAGTGCGTTGAAATTGTATACACATACTCAATTTGTAGCAACGCATGGATGTTTAGTTTATTAGTTTATTAGCACACACAAATATTCACCAGTGTTCAAATATACTTCGAGCGGAACGTGTGTACGTCAAGTGATTTTTTTAAAAATTTTAATAATTAGTCAGCCACACGTGCATTACCTTAATAATTTGATCGCATTGAATGTGTTTAACTGTAAATCATTAAATGATAACTAGTCAATCTATAGTGAATTGAGATTATTTTACTATTAGGTCCTTACATATGAAATTGGCGTTTTGTTTGGGAGGAACATAAAGTTGATTTTTTTTTAATATAATATATTTATTTAATCAAAGTATGTACCATTGCTATCTATGCACTTTTGCCATCTCATAGGTAGTTCATCGATCCCTTTACTAAAAAAACCATTCGGACGGGAATCAATAAAATCTTTGAAGTCGGTTTGGACTGCCCCATCGGAGTTGAATTTTTTCCCTTGCAAGAAGTTATCCAAATTTCGAAAAAAATAGTAATCTGTTGGGGCAAGGTCCGGAGAGTACGGTGGATGTCTTAGACATTCCAATTGAAGCTCTTCTAATTTGGTAGCCGTCTGTTGTGCAGTGTGTGGTCTAGCGTTATCATGAAGCAGCAGTGGCCTAGAGCGATTAACCAGCCTCGGTTGTTTAGCAGCTAGCTTTTCCATCATGGTTTGCAGTTGCTGACAATAGACATCTGCCGTAATCGTCTGGCCAGATTTAAGAAAGCTGTAGTGAACGACACCAGCACTAGTCCACCAAACGCTCACAAGTAACTTTTTTGGAGTCAATTTTCGCTTGGGGCATGGTTTGGCTGGTTCGGCAGGGTTCAGTCATTGCGATGAGCGCTTCCGATTATCATACAGGATCCACTTTTCATCACAGGTAATGATTCGATTCAAAATCCCTTCATTATTGTGCCGGTTGAGTAATGCAACGCAGCAGTCAACGCGCGTTTGTTGATTTGCTTCACTCAATTCGTGAGGTACCCACCTTTCAAGCTTTTTCACCTTCCCAATTTGCTTCAAGTGGATTAAAACAGTTTTATCACTAATACCGCAGCCTGCAGCTAACTCGGACGTGGTTTGCGATGGATCCGCTTCCACAATAGCCTTCAATTCTTCATTATCAACTTTGGTCTCCGGCCGTCCACGGGGCTTGTTCTGCAGGTCGAAATTTCCAGAACGAAAACGTTGGAACCAAAAACGCACTGTGTTTTCTTTTGCGGCACCGTCGCCATACACATCATTAATCCTTCGAGCCGTTTCTGCAGCACTGGTGCCACGGTGGAACTCGTACTCGTAAATAACGCGATATTTCAAGTTTTCCATTTTGTAAACTGAGTGACGCAAAGAAAAAAAACAATTGAGGAAAAAACAAATGAATTATGATTTTCGAAACACAAATACTTGAGTAAATAGCTGTATAAATTTGAATTTGGAATTCCTAACCAAAGAGAAGATATTTGAGATCAAAGTTGCCAGTACGGCAAAACGCCAATTTCATATGTAAGGACCTAATATTTACAAATACAAATTTTATCCAATCTCAAGAATCCTCCGTGTCTTAGTTGGATGTCTGTCTTCCGACTCGAAGGTTACGGGTTCGAATCTCATTAGAACCCCTTTTTTTAAAAGGATTCTAGTTAGGTTTTCGCTTAAAGCCTCTTTAACATCTTTCTTGTTGGTTGGAAGAGATTGCTACATGGCAATAAACCCGCCAGGTTGTACTGTATACAACGAAATACAGTACAACCTGGCGGGCCACGGAAAGTGTAATATTTTTTTCTTTAAAAAGTGTTTCATTTTAAAATCTTTTGTCATCGACTTTTTGAAATTGTTTTTTTCTATTTGTTAGTTAAGAGCTCTATTCTATCATACAGAGCTCTTAACTAACTATTCTATCATAGTATAATAAAATTCCAGCTCAATAAGATTTTATAAAGAATGAGTCTGTCAAATTTTTGTTTGATATTTATGTCTTTATTTCCTTTATAGATTGGAATGAAAATTTCATCACTAAAACCTGCTGTTGATTTGTACATTGCATTTACAAAATGTATAGTTAGTGAACAACAATCAGAATACTGTGTTCCACTCGTGAAGTTTATTATGGAAAATGGCAACACTACAGTTTATGAATGGAGCTATGGAGAAGCACCACTGAGCATTCAACCTGATCTTATAAATATAGAATTAGACGTGGAGGAAACCAATGAGGGGGATCAAGTAAGCAATTTATTTCTTATTCATTTAGTATTCATTAAGTTGAATATACATTTTAAAATGTGTAATAGAAATTATGAATAAAGAATATAATAACTATATCTGAAGGGAAAGTAGATGTTCCAAAGGGACCAGAAAGTCACATATTTCAATTTTTTTAAACTTTATTACTTAAAACCCTTTATATTTATATACCACTTTGTTCTAACCGTCCTATAAAAGGTTAAATAAATGTTTGTGGAATTCTACTGTGTGGTTTCCTAATTGCTGGTTACTGTGTGGTTAAACAATTATGGTTTAATATAGTATAATAGGTTAGTCAAAAAGTTTTGAAAGCGACATCTATGGAGCAGTAGAAAAACCAAAAATTTTACGCCATTTTAATATTTCATCTTTCATAAGAACGTACTCAAAATTTCATTTCGATCTGTCAATTCATTCTTTGTTTACAAGCCATTTGAAGTTTACGTGTCAGTGTATTTTTTAACAATGGAAAAATCCGAATATCGTGCAGTGATTAAATTCTTTGTTTTGGAAGGTTTATCGGCTACTGAGATCCATGCAAAGATGGTGAAAGTATTAAAGGAGTAATCTCCTTAATTTCCAACCGTTCACCGATGGGTTTTGGAGTTTAAGCGTGGCCGTACAAGCGTTGAAGACGATCCACGCTCAGGACGTCCAAAAAGTGCATCAACACCAGAAATCATAGCGAAAATACAGGATATGGTTTTGGAAGATCATCGATCGACTGTGGATGTGATAGCTGACATCATAGGCATCTGACATGGAACAACATGGCATATTTTGGCTGAAGTTTTGGGTTTCAAAAAACTGTGTGCACAATGGGTGCCGCATTTGCTAACAATGCAACAAAAACACGTTCGAATGCGACTTTCTGAGCAACATTTGGAGCAATTTCGAAAGGATAAAAAGGATTTTCTGCGTCGATTCATCACTATAGATGAGACTTGGGTTTACCACCATGATCCTGAATCAAAACAAGAGGCTAAGGAGTGGTGTGAACCAGGCACTTTGGCTCCGAAGCGAGTTCGTGTCCAGAAATCGGCCAAGAAGGTGTTAGCGTCAGTTTTTTGGGATGCAAAAAGAATTTTATTGATAGATTATCTCCAAACTGGTAAGACAATCAACTCTGATTATTATTGTGACCTTTTGGACCAGTTGGATGAAAAAATTTGTGAAAAAAGACCCGGTTTGCAGAAGAAAAAAATCATTTTTCATCAAGACAATGCACCTGCTCACACAGCTCAAAAAACCATCGCGAAAATCAGTGAATTGGGGTACGAATTGTTGCAGCATCCACCCTATTCGCCATATTTAGCTCCCTCTGACTTCTGGCTGTTCTCACACCTCAAAAAATTCCTTCGTGGAAAGCATTTTTCATCAAACGAAGAGGTTATAGCCGTCGTAGAGGAGTATTTTGCAGGCCTTCCAGAAAGTCACTTCCGTGGTGGGACAACAAAGTTGGAAGATCGTTGGACCAAGTGTATTGATCTTATGGGAGACTATACTGAGCAATAAAAGTGATTTCCCCCTAAAAAAAATGTATTTTCATTTCCGCTTTCAAAACTTTTTGACTAACCTAGTATATAAATAAAACCATTTCTTTGGATTCAATGACTCATTGTTAACTTGAAGAAGAAGAAGATGGTCTTGGAACCGGTAGTAAATACTAATTTAATGTGGTCAATACGTAGGGAAAAGTTTTTTTTTAAATATAAAAATGACACCACATAAAAATAATATCTTATTGAAGATTAATGGAATTCAATTTTTTTTTAATATCTCTATGTTTCATAATGAGTTTTCAAAGACAATTTTATAATGAGTTTGATATATCTCTACAAAGAAAATTTCATAATGTGTTTGATATATACCAGGGGTGGGTATACATGAGGTCAACGAGAGCCACATTCTGGATTTGCTTGTTTGTTAGCTGCGAACGATGTTTTGATTTTACAAACTTCATAGAGGAGTATAAGGAATCACAACTATATGTTGTACCGAAAATGGAAAGTAATCGGCAAGCAGCTAAATCAGCAGCAAATACATAAAGAGGCAGGAGATGCGCACACACCCTATACATTAAAATCACAGCACACACCAATACTTGCGTCTTTGACAGTTGCATTCATACATGCGCATCTTGTCACTTACAACATTTGGAAAGGAAAATCGCAAAAATATAAGTATAATGGGGGAAAAAAAGTATCTATATTTTTATACAACAAAGAGCCGCATGCGGCTCTCGGAGGCGCATTTGCCCTTGTCTGATATATACCTTCAAAGAGATTTTCATAATGAGTTTGATATATTTCTTCAAAGAGAAATTCATAATGAGTTGATATATTTCTTCAAAGAGAATTTCATGATGAGTTTGATATACATCTTATTTATTCATTTTTACTTTACAAATAGTAATTCAGACTTATTTCAGTATTAGCATATTGTTATTTTCATATATTCAAACATCCATATCTAATGATTTGTATTTAAAAATGATATTTAATTTGACAAACACAATTTTCAGATAGATTTTGGTGATAACCCAGCAGAGGAAGGGCAGATAGATTTTGGCAATCTGGATGAACAAATAGATTTCGGAGAGGAAAACAAAGCAGAGGACATCGATTGGGGTGGCATTGAATGTGAAAGTGCAGAAGATGGAAAGGTAAACTTTGTTTGTGTTTTTTATATTTTATTTAAATTAAAACTTTGTTATTAATGTAACTTGGTCATTTTTTTAAAGATCTTGTTTCTTATTATTTACATAATAATAAACAAAGCCTCGAATGGTTTGAAGTTGTGAAAATGATAAATTGTGAAAGGATGACTATGCAAATACACGTATAATAGCTACTTGAGAGCAAAAGACTAAAGGGAACTTAGCTTGAAACAATTTTATTTTATTAATAGTACCAATAATATAAGTGATTCCATAAATTATATATTACTGTAGAAACTAACAAAATACAATAGTTTCTTCTTCCACCCTTGTTAAAGAAAATAGATTGAATAAAATTTGATAGTTAACTCTTCAGTATAACAATACAGTTAACTCCGGTTATAGTGAACTCGGTAATAGTGAATCTTTGACTATAGTGAACCTAAATCAACTAGTTTTAGTTCACTATAACATAGGATTTTTCTATATATTTTTAATATATTTAGATGGAACCGAAGATTTTGGTTCACTATAGCCAAAGATTCACTATTACCGAGTTCACTATAACCGGAGTTGACTATATATATATTTTAGTTATGAATCTTCATTTCAAAGTTTTTGAAAAGCATTTTAAAATTATTATTCTTGAATGACAAGCTTTTTTGTCATGTCATGTACTCTAGTTCGCTACCTTATTAATTCCTTTATCTTTTAATCTCATAATATAACAATTAGATTTCTTCGTACCATTTCTGCTAAATTATTAACCATGGCTTGATATGTTTCCAGCCCTTAAGTTTCCAATACTTTGTCTCGCATGCCTTACGTGTAATATTTGGTATTATAATGTGTGATAGAGTAAGGAATTATCAAATAAGGGATAACTGTTTGATAAAGATGGATGTTGAGTTAAAATAAAATTAGAAACATTAAGCCACGTTGATAGAATGATTTGCGTAAGACGTACAATATAAATATATATATATGTAAAATGTTTGGAAAGTAAGGAAGAGGTAGACTGAGGAAAAAATGGAAGGATATAATTGGAGAAATTTCTATTGAGACTAAAGTAAGAAATATGAAAAACAGAAGCATGAGGGGAGAGCTGTTTGCATGAATAGTTGCCATGGTCTAACAGTTTATATTCATGTTAAAGCAAGCGGGCGCCCCTGTTCAATTTCTAGTGAATTCACTTCCAGACTGGTTTTGCTCTTAGACTGTTTTACATTTGAATTATTTTTCTTTTGATTATATGCTGCTTATCACCAATTCTTAATAAGTGTTATTAGATAATGCAAAAATAGCGTTATGTAAAAAAACTGCCATAATGAAAGGTTACATTAGAATAACTTAACGATTGGAATTTTGATGTCTTTGCAATCGGAATTTTGAGGATTGAATTTTGACATAATAAGGTTTAAAAAGTAGTAGATTTATTAACCTTTTTGTATCAGAAACTGAAAGTAACACTGGAAGAGTTGCATCTACTTGTTATTTTATTTATATAAAAACGAGAATTCACTAAAAGGATTTGTAATATATTTTTTTAAATAGTTTTTTTTATTTGAAATTTTAGGATAACTCTTTGGGTGATTTAGAAGTAAATATATCTTTGGAGGAGTCAGGAATAGTGGTAGAAGGAGGAGGGACCATGGGTGGTGTGGCCAGTGGAACAGATGCCCTCACATTACTTGATAACCCTTCTACCAGATCAGCTTTTATCGACCAGCTTATGGAGGTTACTTGATTTCATTACTTGTTTTGAAACTTAATAAGTTAAGTTATCTTTTTTTAATAATTACTGAATCAATTAATGTAAAAAAATGTATTATCAAACCTAAATGAGATCGCAGGAGGGTTGGATAACCAGAAAATCTGAAAATGTCAAAAATAGTTTTTAAACAGATAAATTGTTTTATCGAAATACGTATAGATAAAAAACTACTGTATGACTTTTGTTGCTTGAGTAAGATGGCCTGTCTTCCGGGTTATGGAGTTGAATCTCGTTGGGAACCAGATTTTTTAGAAAAGGTTCCAGTCTGTTTTTTACTTGAGGTTTCTTTAACATATTTCTGTTTGGTTGGAAGAGATTTCCACACGGTAACAAACCCGCCAGGTTGTACTGTATACGACGAAAACGTAATACAATATACATATTTTCTTTTATAAATAGTGTTCAATTCAAATAATGTAGATATTAAATTACAGAATGATTTTATCTTAAATGATTACTTTTTCAGTTGGAGGCATTTTTAAAAATGAGATTTTACGAATTATCAACAGACACCCAGTTCAGTACATTCAGCTCCCTACAGGATCTTCCAATAGAATCTATGGACTCCCTGAAGGATATGTTAGACATTGTTGAAATAACCATTGGAGAAATGACTGACAAGAAAGTTAGTCACTTGCATAACATCAAACATTCTTCAAGGTGAGTTTATTGTCTTATTTATAACTGAAATATTTCTGGTCCATATTACGAAATACATCTAGATATCGCAATTTTTAATGGCATATTAAAATAACCCGCTAATCACATTTTGTGCTACTGCAATGAAAAAAAATCTAATTTTGGAAACGAGTTTTGCATTGTCTTTAATAGGATCCTCTTTGACCTGATAGGCTACTATGTAACATACAGGGAACTTTGTAGTCATCCAAGTTGCACTTCGGTGTGGCATCAACGTAGAAAGAGGTCAAAAAGATGTGTGTTTAAAAAAATATTCCAGTTTAAATTGCACTGGATGAAAAGTGAATGGTGGGATATTTAAAAAAATCTTGAATGTTTATATAACATGATATTTGAAACAATAAAAAAATACTATTGAACCATAAATATTGTGTAAAAATTGTAATATTTTGCCTGAATTCCCAATTACACATGGTTATATCACAAGCTCAAAAAAGTTACAGTCAAGCAACCTAATAATCTGACTTGACATATTATAAAAAAAATGTATGCAGTGCTGTCGCACTGCTGACATGCTATGGTTAGCTCATGGTCCATCTAAAGGCAGCTCGTGAGTAGCTCACGCATACCATATCAAGTAGATGATTTTGTAATATTGGCTTCTAACCTGTGCACCTCTTACACCTGCCTAGTTAGGGTACTGTCTACAGGACATAGCGTTTACTTAAATCATTTATATTTTTAAAGGTATGTGGATACTTTAGCAGCGCAGCTCAAACAAAAACTCATGGTGTGCAATAAGATGAACTCCCTTATCGAAGTGTCCAAGCAAAAGAAGAAGGAAGCTATGGAACAAGCGAGAGAAATAGTTCCTGTACTTAATCTTATCATACAGAAAACTAAAGAACTGCAACACCAGGTTAGTACGAGCAACATTTTCAAATTTAAGTGTAATACCTTAATACGGTTCTTAATCCTATTACAGAGATAGAACCTTACACTTGATATTAATTATATCCTAAAATATCCTATTGTATCACACTTTTGTTATATATAGTACAACCTGGCGTGCGTATTGCCATGTGGCAATCTCTTCCAACCACCCAGAAAGATGTTAAAGGGGCCTTAAGTGAAAACCTGACTGGAATCCTTTTTTTTTTAAATCTGGATTCCAGTGGGATTTGAAACCGCAACCTCAAACGCGTCTTTTCAACTAGGCCACGGAGATCGTCTCATTGCTGCTATGTATTTCATTATTAAATAAAGATCAATCTTACTTGAATGAAAGAATAAATTAATGAAGAAAGACTAACAAAACAAATATAAGAGACAGTATGATGGTATGTATGGATGTAAGTTTTGATTACCATCTGGAATCGAGACCCACAACCTTTAGCTGAAGACAAGTCTTACTAAGTAGACCACAGATAAGTGAGAGTATAATTATCATGTAGTTTTTTTAGTTTTTTCTAACGAAAACATATAAAAATCAACCTCATTTATCACTAAAGTCAATCTCTATGGTCTGGTTGGTAAGACGCCTTTCTCCCAAACATTGCGGGTTCAATCCTCATTGGGACCCTTATTTTTTTTAAAAACGGTTCCAGTCTTTGTTCACTTAAGGCTTATTGAATAACATCTTTTTGGTTGGTTAAATAAGACAGTACAAGGCCACGTGGTACTGTATACAACATAAGTATAACAATACAATACAGTACTGTATACAACATAAGTATAACAATACAATACAAAAATATGCTTTAATCATTGGTATTATTTACTTTTCAGATTGAAGCTGATATATCGAAGAAGTATAATAAACGTACAGTAAATATTATGGGAGGAGTAAAAGCATTATAAGTCAATTTTAAAGTAAAAAAGTATTATAATGCTCTTGTTTATGGGTAAATATGGAATAAGTTCAAATACAGCTACGAGTATGTGTATAATGTTTTATACATGTTATATTTTATAATAAAATGATATAAAATATAATTTCTTTTACTTATTTACTAATTCAACTATTAAATAATGAAAACATCTATGCGTCAAAATTATTAAAATATTTTTGGTATGAAAATAAAGAAAAATCTATTGAAGATGTCTAAGAAGTTACTATTTGCTTTGAGAAAATGTATATAGAAGCACCACCTTATCTGCAAGAGATATGTTCCAATACTTTGAGAGGATGCCTAAAATTACGGCAAACCCTATACTAGTATTATGTGTTTTTTCGTACACACAAATACCTATGATAAAGTTTAATTTATAAATTAAGCACAGCAAAAGGATAATAACAATAACAAATTATGAAATAAAATAATTATAACAATAAACTTTTATAAAAGTTATGTGAATATATTTTCTATAGTTAAGGCATCAATAATAATAATAAAAGGAGAATTTATATATCCCTGTTTAGAGAGCAAACTTTCCTCAAAGGGGCTTAACTTAGAATTAGAACCCACTCATAAATTTTGATAAGACCTCCCAAAAAGGATTTTCTTTAATGGCTTCCTAAAGCTGCACACACCACTTATATCTCTGACACTAGAAGGCAGACTATTCCACACCACAGGATCAGTAATGACAAAAGCTCTATCTTAATACCCCATCCTATTGGATTGATTTAAAACAACCAATTTATTAGGTGAAAATAAAATTGACCTCAAAGTTCTACTTCCCTCTGAAGGAACACATTTGAAAGATATAAATTTTGAAATCAATCCGTTCGCGACAATTAAACCAGCGTAGACTTTTTAGAAGCTGACCAATATTGCAATATTTATGACTACCATATTTCAACTTAGCAGCTTCATTGAAAATAGACTGGAGTCTAGAAATTTGTGAATCAAGCAAACCAGAATAAATAAAGTACAACAAAATAAGTAATAAGAGTTTTTATTTCCCTTGTTGGAAACATCGAAGCACAAATTTTAACTCTCTAAGACTATAGAAACTTGCAGAAACCATATGACCAATTTGTGTATCAAAGGATACCTTACCACTAAGACACTAGAGATTTAAAGACATCGTAATTTTTTCAATAAAACATATTTTTTTCCACTTAAAATAATGGTATAACCCTACCAGTTTCAAGGTTTTCATCTCAGATTGAATATAAAGTGTTGGCCCCTTTTTAAGTGGAAGAAGATACATAAATCAAATTTTCTGCATATGCTTGTGAAAAAATGTATGACTGAAAATAAAAAGATATTTTGTACATTTATAGACTTGAAAAATGCATATGACCGCGTGATAAACGGAAGACTATGGAAAACATTTAAGAATATGGCATTAAATATAAATTAATACGGTATATTGCATCATTATATATATCGAAAGTAGAGCACATATTAAGAGTGAACAGTGCCTTGACTGAGTGGATATTTCAAAAAGGGTAAAGCAAAGATGCATTATGTCACCCTGGTTTTTTATGACATAAATTAGTGTGTGAAGGAACTACAGAGGTTAATGGATGGCATACAAATGGGAATGTGTGCAAATTGTTGATGACATGGCAGTGTTATTGGACGATGAAGATGAATTATAAAGTTTGATAAGTAAATTGTATGAGAGATGAGAAGAGAAAGACCTAAGAATGAATGTTGTGAAATCCAAAATCATAATGATAGAAAAGTGTGGAAGGAAAAGTAAATGTGATATATGGGTGAACAGTATTTTCTCAGATGATGGAAGAGTACAAGAGATATAGCGATAGAAAAAAAGTCAATGGGGTACTAAAACGTATACTCAAACTATACAGTATTTACTTAGATAGTCCACAACAGTATTTTAGTACCAACTTTGATATTGTAATTTATTTTTATCAAACACTGTTTATTCCACTTTTTTGTGACGGTATAACCCTACCGGTTTCAAGGCTTTCACCTCATCTTCAGGGGAGCGCAAACAAGACTAAATGCTGTTCGAACTGGTACCGATATACACGCTTCAACGGTTGGAGGCTGGGGGGTGAGGAAGACACGGGACAATTTCGGCCAAGAGCGGAGAGATTTTGGGGAAATAACTGTTCAACAGATGTTCCGATCGGTGTACTGACTTAGAAATTTCTAGGGCCTCTAATCTGTCCAATTTATTTCCGTTACCACTGATATGTAAGAATTTGGCATTATCGATAGAAAAAGTATGATTCTCACGGTGACAATGATTAGCCATTTCAGAATAAATTAGAGGATTTGTTAAGGCGGATTTGTGTTCACGAAATCTCTTTTCAAAAGATCTTCCTGTCTTTCCTATATAGAAATTATCACAGTCAGCACATAAGCGTTTATACACACCACTGTTGCTAAGTATTCCATTTTTGCCTTTCCCATTAAATAAGAGTTTCCGGAGATTAAAATTAGTGTAAAAAGCTGGTTTTATGTGACTTGGAATATTTTTGGTTATTTCATATATGTTTTTGACAACTTTGATATATATGTGAATGAAACGTGGACCTGGAAAAAACTGAAAGGAGCTGAATAAATGTTGTAAAAATGTGTACACTGAGAAGAATACATGGGGTGACAATGTATGACAGAATACGGAATTATGTGATTAGGAATAAATGTGAACCTAAGGTTGATGTAGTCAGTAAGATGAAGAAGAGCACTCTGAGATGTTGGACATGTAGAATGAATGAATGAAGTGTTGAAACCGTGGTAGAGAAAAACCAAGGTAAGTTCAAGTATGGTTGGATCAGGTGAATGATATTTTGAAAAAAAGGAAATATTAAAAATCTGAGAAATCCTAGGAGTTATATGAGAAGTACATTAATGTAGAAGAGGCAAAAAATGTGTATTACAATTGAAAATTCAGGTGCTCTGTTCTCTAAGCCTACCTCGACAGGGAAATGTCGTGATGGTATGTATGTATAACCTGTTAATTCATCTATTAGAGATACAATAGTCCCTCTTAGGCTCAGGTGATTGTGTGAAGTGCCATTTTTCTTCTGACTATGGACACCAATCTGCACAATCGAACACAGGCATTGCACCTCCAATAGGGACCGAGGGTTTCATCTGAGATTGGTTATTCACTCCAGCTCCCTTAACCAGTTGGTATCATGAATCACCTTTCATATCTGGAGCATCTCTTTCAACTTTCGATAGTGAAGACTTGTCAATGTTTCATTTCAAAGTCTTTAAGGTCTCTGCAAAGATTTCAATTACCTATAATTTGCAGTCATTCCAGATATCTCAATAACTTTTGGGAATAGAAATACTCGTCAATATTTTACATCATGTACTATCATATCAATACAAAATAATATTCTGAAGCAGTCTCCATGGTGAAGAGGTACAGAGAGCCCTCTTGTTGGGACAAGGTCTCCTTGCGAGGCATAGGGCCAGCTCTCTGTCGCACTCACAGAGTCTAGTAGCACAGCTGCCCACCCCTCCATAGCCCACCGAGCCATGGCCCACCGAGCACTGAGGTCGTCCTGCCCAGCATCTCCAGATATACGGGGTGAAGTACACCAAGAATATGGGACAATTCACTGCTGAATAACATATGTCGTGCACCATGCAACATCTAGAAATAAAATGCAAACAATAATTTATATATTAAGTAACATTTTCTGAGACTGTGATTGCATGTTTTGACTATATTTTTTTCAGTATTAATTTTGTTTTCATATCAATATACTTTTTGCTAAATATTTCATTGCATAGAATGTATGAAAATACCATATTCGTTTTCTGAAAGAAAGTGGAATTTTTTGCTAAAATATAGAAGAGAATTGAGATTGTTAAGCACATAAAATAATGTCAACGTAATGTTCCTCCGCTGTCTAATTTTAAGCCACTGAAGTCTATTCTGAAACTTATGTCATATTTCCTAAAGTTAAATATGGATTGGAGTAAAAAATTTTGGAGTCTTCAACTTATCCAATATCTCATTAGTAGGTCAGTTCAGTTCAATCCCACCACCAACGACGCTGTTATGGGAGACAAAATAAGTCTCCATCCAGCGCGATCTACACTAGAAGATCGAAGTCTGCTTTTTTTTATGAACGCGATGTCACATAGTGACGAAGAAGGAACTGTTCAAAGGGACTCCTTCTCCGGTAGTGACACACATGAGTGTGAAAAGAAAAGTAGTGACGACGGACTTAAGATCCAACTCACGGGAGAAGGAAATGACTCACAGCACAGTAAAGGGTGTGGGCTGAAAAACATCTGGTGTCCCCATGGTTGGGCTCGCCCTATATTGGTGGGGTGTATCTTGGCTGGGGGGATGTTATTAGATGAGCCCAGACCTTTTGATAGCTTCTGTCTTTAATGTATTCTCTGCAATTTATGTGTTCTTGAAGTATATTTAAATGTATTATGCTATGTTGCTATCAATAAACCAATATTTATTTATTTAAAAAAAAATCTTATAAAGTGGCTTAAGGTGTGGAATTCAAACACCCCAGCAAGTTGTCAGTACTTTCATAGAAAACTTCAAATACAATAAAACTATCTTTTGGCGCTACTAGATCGGAGTAGCCAATCAGTTCGAAGATTAACCAATGTAAGGCTAAATGAAGCTCCCTTCAGAAATTACTGACTAGATTTTCATCACAGAATGTGTTTGATCCAGATGGTCACAAAAATTGCAACTGGGCGAAAGGACACGATTGAAGCTAGAGTTTGCCATTAAAGCTCCCATGGCCAGAGAGAAATTGGGTAGTCCAATAGTTTGGGCGTACCCATTGGTATTCCGCATTAGCAATTAGAATTACTTGTAGTGCCTTGCTTAATAATATATTGTATTTTTTATTGTTATGTGTTACATAGTATAACCTGATGGTTTATTGCCATGTGACAATATACAGTAATCCCTCGTCAACTGTGGTTTTAAGATGAGATTTTTTTAAATTTAAATATTACAGAGAATTTATCGAACGAATGGGCAGATCTATTGAACCAAGTACACTATTCAGCCTTGTAGTCTAATTCCCCTTATTGCAACACATGCCTGACCCGCACCATGTCAATGAGGTTTAAATAAGTTCGTATGATGATTGTGTGTCTATTGTTTTCGTGTTTGTTACAATTTCAAGCGATTTAAAAAAAAAATTATTAGTTATATATTCAGAATATGACCTTAAATTTTGGAAGTGCTATGGACACATTAGTTGTTAAAATATGAAGCGACTAATATTTTAACCTTTTTAAAAAATAAAATATATGTTTTCGTTTAAAAAGTAAAGAAAATACCAATGCCTTTTTAATTTACTCATGAACGAATTTGCCAAGTGTGACATTTTTGAAAATGTATCTCTTGCAGTTGCCAACGGATTGTTCTACATATACATACTTTAACACAAATACCAGACTTATTCTAAAATAAATCTTCTCCATATTTATAAATAAAACTAACTAGTTGCAACCCGTGACATATTCACGGAAGTAAAACAAATTCTACATTAATGAAAATATATATTCATAAATATAAAATTTGTTTATATATATCATTTATACATTGTCCCCTTTTACACCGGTTAAAAAATTGTTAGCTAGGTATTTAAAATTCGTTCAGTATCACGGACCTCCCGAGATTCAAATTTCGAATTACTTTCGGAGAGAATCCAAGTATTCCTCTCTCGCTCTCTTGTATTCAAAATTCAATTCTCATATTCTTTCTTTGACGACAACCGTCGTATGGGTTTTGGCCTATTTATACTATGATTTTTATACTATGATTTATACTATGACGACAACCATCATATGGGTTTTGGCCTATTTATACTATGATTTTTATACTATGATTTATACTATTACGAAAACCATCGTATGGGTTTTGGCCTATTTACACTATGATTTTTACTCACCTATCAATATAATCTGTGTATTCACCAGATCCTAAGAACCCACAATAACATCCATAACCTTTGTAAGAGATGGGGTCACATCCCGTGGCGCAAGCGATCATATTATACAAGTGTGTCACACCGCGCTTTCCTCTCACTTCTTTCACCTCTATTTCATTATTGTCTTCGCTCCATCGTTTTCCCTTCTGCAAATTTGAACTTGAAAAACTGAAAACATAAATTTTGATTAGCAAATCAACCAAAACATTGTAGATAAGATTTCTGTCATATGTTAATGAAACAGAAGATCACTGTAGTTCTTTATGTAAGTAATAATAATAATAATAATAAAATGGACAATTTATATAGCGCCATTTAGAGAGCATACTCTTCTCAAGGGTGCTCTAATTCAGGACTGGAACCCATTATTACAATATATAAAAATATAAAAAAATATTATAAAATAAATATATATGCATATAAGTTAAGTGTAAAGATAGAACAGTAGTAGCTGCAGCTATTAGATTAGGTACTTCCCCTATCTGTATATGTTCAGTGTGTTTTAATTGATTATTGTGTTTTTTTAAATTATTTTTGTGTATTTTTTCCCTGTATTGAAGAGGATTTGTGAAATTACACCTGTCTGATTCCGTCTTTTATACTTTGTTTTCAATTTGTTTTAAATTTATTCTGTCTTTTGTATTTTTTGTGTAGTGCAAGCTGTGCACCTGTGAACGGCCCTGTATTGTGTTGTAACATGTGATTTTGTACGATTTAATACCTGTTTCTTTTCTGATTGTTTTGTTGTAATTGTTTTTATTTTTTTTATATAATTCTGTCAATCTTAATGTGTTAAGCACTCGCTACTGGCTCTTTTATTATTTTATTTTTTATTCTAAGGTACATTGTACCATTTATTTATATACATAAATAAATAATGTATGCCAATGTCGGACTATGAATTTGGGCTCTGGTCTTGCCTAATATCTAAATTGTTGATTTGTGATTAAATCTAAAACCTACCTTTTATTTTTGTCCCACCGAAATGAAGGTCCAAAAGGATTTTTTGCATATCCGACATAATATGTTTCCTCATTGTCAAAATGATTTGAAGGTGTTAATTCCATTGCTTTGTCAGTTTTTTCTTGACTGTTTTCCAATACTTTTTTCCTCACTTTCTGCCGTCTAATGTGATAGCCTGTAGTTGTATTGTATTCATAATTGGATAATAATTCTATTGTATTTGCTTTGTATGAATATGACGGATATCGACTTGAATAATTGTCTTCTATGTTTTCAACTGAAAAAAAGAACTTCGATTTTTATCAAGTGACTAGCAATATAATTACTATCAGGAATAGGAATATATTAGTAATAATTAAAATATAATTCCAAACTAATACATTTTTGATAGAAATATAAACAAAAATTACCACATTTTTCGGACGCTAAGACGCACCAAACCATATGTGTAAGACGCATCCCAAATTTATGATACAATTGTAAGAAATGTACAAAAATATTTACAAACTCTTAATATGCATTCAGTTCATCTTCACTCATCCGGCACTGTCACTTTTCGTATTATTGTTGAATAATGTCCCCATGAACATGCATTCAGTTCATCTTCACTCTTAATATGCATTCAGTTCATCTTCATTCATCCGGCACGGTCACTTTTCGTATTATTGTTGGATAATGTCCACATGAGCATGCATTCAGTTCATCTTCACTCTCAATATGCATTCAGTCCATCTTCGCTCATCCGGCACGGTCACTTTTCGTATTATTGTTGAATAATGTCCACATGAACATGAGAAAAATATATACCTCATTCACGAGCGAGTCAACGAGCAACAGTTTATGCCGATTTATCGGTCGTGTGGACGTCTGTATTTGTTTTGCGCGCAAAATGAACTGTCAAATTGATATGGAGAAATTCAACAGGCATTAAAAATATATGAAATAGAGTAACTGAAATGAAGTAAAAGGAGTGAAGAAGATATGCAATACGTAAGTGTTAAAATTAAATATAAAACATGTATAGGTATAAAAAAAAGAAATGCGTGTATAGTATTTATTTTGGTAGTTTTAGGTAATTATTTTCTGCAGGGACCTTTTACCATGTACGAGTATCACTTACCTTCGGACCATAAGACGCCCCCCAATTTTAAGTAGATTTTTATAAGTAAAAGGATACGTCTTGTGGTCCTAAAAATACGATAATAATATATTACTCACATAACAAAATTTTTCTACACATATCACAATATGAACGTGAAATGTGAAGAAAAAGATCTCTTAAAATGAATTTTGCAAAACTCAGTCGTTGGATAGAGGAAAAGTTATTATAATAGTTAAAAAATGGTAATGTCTGCACTAGAGTCAGCCCCGCTTGGAGACATTTATAGTAAGTAATGTTTCGCGCAATTTGTTCCAAAAACATCATCCTTAATACATTTAATTACCGTAGAATGGAAATCAAGGGCGAAACAATGGATGAGTGAGAGGGGCAGTAGCCCCGGGCGCATCCCAGATCGGGATCAAAGATTACATATTTTGAACTTCTCAAGGTAATCGAGAATGGAACCTTATTTAAACATCGAAATTATGTTGCGAATATTTTCAACTCTTACAATTTCAGTAGTTTCAGAACTTAACTTAACTTTTAATTTCTAGTCAGTAAAATAACGTGTTTCATTCCCGATTTTTCCTTTCCTCTCCACGATCCCTTCCTTTTCTTTTGATTGATGATATATCACTTTATATAAAAAAATAATGTTCGGGTGATTGTCCGTCTTTGTGGGATTCGTGGGCATATGCTCACGTATGTGTTTATGGATTTCGTGGGAATGGATAGTCGTTTGAATGATTTATGCAACCATGTAACATGCTTAATTTATTTTTGTCTGGTTGGTTGGAAGAGATTGCCACCTGGCAATATGCCCGCCAGATTGTATTTGCAATAAAAGTGTTAAATAAATAAATAACTTAAGCATATTTAATTAAGAACTACCTTAAATCAACAATGAAATAAGCGCGGGTAAAGGTATTTTATCAATAGAATACGCGATCACCGAAATTGACTGTAATGAAATTATTAAAACAGCGAATTTAAAAGCTCGTAATGTAATTTGTGAAATAAGTGTATGTATGTTACAATAGTATGTAGGTATTATAAGATGGTAGTGTAATGTATCCCTACCAATGTTAATATGCTAATCTTATCATATACTCTTATTCACTTCCAATAAATATTATAAGTTATCATGCAAACCAATGTTAAGCTTACTAACCATATCTGTACTATGTTATCTATAGCCTATAAATATTAGTGCTATCATGTGTATGTCAAACTTAACTCAATGTATTATGTTTAAATTTATCATCTGTCTGAATTATCACGAGCTGCGATATATCCAAATTCAATAAAGATTTCATATCACTAAATGGAAATAAGCAGCGAACGATACATTCAAATAAATCGCCTGATATCGGCATTTGACCTTAAGGGCAACGATAACATACCCAACAAATTCCTTTTTAATCTATCTAAGGGTCGTACGTATGGTTATCTTTGCTTTAAATAGGACTTCATATCAGAGGCAGCAAGCATTATTCTTAAAACCACTACGATGTTAACATCATCGTTATTATTACTTCTATAATACTATTAATATTATACTTCAATTTAATTCAACGATTATACAAATAAAATTACACAGTTGAAATTCTAAAAGTGTTTTCGTTGCAAAATGCCATAACAGTAGCATTACTATAAAACATATTTAATCCTTTTTTGTATCATCTTGATACCACCTCCCAGTAATAGAAAAATGTTTCTACGGTACTACTACGGGCTCAGACGGCTAGACAGGTGATGCCTATACGCGTATCAATCTAAATCAAAATAACCGAGCATTGTTAAATTTAACATTTTTACATATTATATAATATATTTGTTCATTACCATATTACATGTTCGAATCGCTATCAAATGGGCCCATTGCGTACTGCAAGTTTTGTATTACGTAGCGTTTAAACACCCAGTTACGCCCCTGATGGAAATGGAAAACGTCACTTGGATAAATTTCACGCGGCGATGCGCTCCAAAGAAGCTCACTTGCGTAGAAGATGAAAGTGATTGAACGGATGTACCAACCAACCACTACTGGTCTTTATGACTAAGCTGTAATGGTTAAATTATAAATTATCACGATTTGTTTGGAATTCAACAAATGTTTTTGAATGAAATTGTTTAACTGTAAAGTAAAACCGTTGTAAAATTTACTCGTGTGTAACAAATGTTCTCAGATTCTTTTCTATTTTCTTTTTAGCGTGGATTCTTTTATATAATTTTAATTTCAATTCACGCAATTTACAGCCTACCGTTATGATATAATGCTATACACATAGTCCAGTTTTGTAATATGTAATGCTGTAAAATAGCGCACTACATCCAAAGAGTAACACCTTTTCTTCTTTTTATTTATGATACTAGCAAGAACAGCATGTTTAACATACGTATAGATCATCGTTTCTGAACTTGTGGCGCAATGGTCTCGAAAATAAAAATAACGTATATGCACAAAAGGAAAATACCACTTTTTATGAGAAAAAAAACAACTGGTAAGGCTTATCGTTTTTGTGCATGTACAACATTTGTGTTCAACAAGATATTAAATTAGCGCAGGGGTTCACGAAGTTTTAATTTGATTTTTTTCATCTTTTAAACAATTTTACGAAATAAATTTCCTAATTTTTATTATTCATACGTCTGGTACATCTTTCCTGTACAACTCTACCCACGTCAATTCTCCACCTCTCCCTACTTTTGCCCTCCACGACTGAGGACCTTGTTGCGTTTCTGACTTGGTCAGTCCACAGGGTTGCTGTTCTACCTTTGCCTCGTCGTCCCTCCACACTGAGTGCCTTTTCCAAATATTCCTCTCCTATTCGTAATACGAGTATATGTCCAAATAATTAGAGTACTCGTCGCAGATAAACTGTGGACAGTCTGTCTTGAATCCCAAGCTGTTGCATGATGGATACATTGGTGCGGTGGACCATCCAAGGTATCATTAGCATGCAGCTCCAGCATCAATGCGGCCAATGATGTAGGTATTGAGATATAATATCATGTTTCTTCAAATATATTGTTCAACAATACAGTACAGTGTTCGAGCGCTTCGTATTTAGTGATTATTTATGTTCTGCAATTCATCACGTTTTTTAATGCAATTATTATTTCCCGCGTTGACTATTGTAATAGTTTGTATTCGGGCTTATCTATGACACAACTGAATAAACTACAATCAAACTAAATATTCTCTACCAAATTAAATAAAAAAATACTTGACAAACCTAAGAGTTATTACGACCGAATAATCAAAGAGGCAGTAGAAATATTTATACGGTATAAATATCCAAACAATATTAACAGAGACGAAGGATTCCATCTCAAATCTTATAAAATGAACAATAACTTCAACCTTTGTGGAGCCGCGCGTTTGTTCTGCCGTGACACGCTCACGTAACGGTTGAGACTCTACTGGAGGCCAAACGGTACCCGGCACGCATCCATTTATGCCGAAGTTGACTACAAACAAGCCTTTAAGATGAAAACTGCAATGTTATCGAAACGTCGGCATCATAAGCCAAACCACGTAGTACAACACTTCGAAAGACCTTATACAACGAAATTACAATCAAATGCAGCTGCATGCCTCATTTTGGATGGTACGAAGAAATTACGTATAACCCCATTACTTGGATAGTTGAAGATAGAGAGAGTTTAACAGGCGATCAACAATCAGGTTCCTCGATATTTCCAGGATTGTTTTAGCCGGGAGAAGATATCTGAATCTCGCACAAATATTTCATTATTTATATCAAGAGGTACCTTTGTCTACACTTTTCTTTTATTGACTAGCCCTAATCATAATTTATGTCTTTGATATGTGCATTCTCAAGCTTCTCTTATTACAAGCTGTGTTATATAACAACGTTTATTTATTTACTTATGAAATAAAACAGCCATGTCATCACCATTCAGTGCTCGTTAAAATCATATATGTTTTAGTAAAACGGTGATTAGTTTTGAAAGCATGCGAATACTATTATAGAATTACGATTTGGGTCAAATGATATTTGAGATAAATCAGTTCATTATACAATTTTCACACATAAAAACTGGCGCATTGTTCGAGAAGTTAAGTAAGGTATCACGAAATATAATATAAAGTCGCAGTATTGTTTTATAATTTGATGTGGTAATAAATAATATTATATTTCGATGTGGCGGTGACAATATTAGATTGCGAGAAATTTCGTGCAAGGGAAATGAGTCGTGTGAAGATGCACAGATCTGTTGCACCACAGAATAGATCTTCATTGCAATTCTGACGTAAAAGACATTACTAAATCTTCTTTTACATACTTATTTGTTTTGTCACATCCGTACCCAATGTGAAATATGATAAAAAATACTTTTTTGGCGGTGAACTAACCCGGTAGATTACTTTGAACTTCCCGGCGGGTTGATGTACAAATGGACTAAAATATATTTGATCATCCGTTCACGGACAGGGATATATCACGCAGATAGAAGTAAAGAACTATGTTCTCTAGGATTGTTCGTTCTCACGGACGTTCTCTTCGATCAGGCGATGAAAGACTCCTTTGCCAACCAATACATCAATACTACGTTTCCATTTGTAGATTGCCCTGTGCGATTGTAGAACGAATTTTCATCCTAAATTTCCTTTACTTCCTCTCCTTATTCTTGAACGAATGCCTTTCCTTTAGCTCTGTCATTATTGAGTTTTCCTAAGTTAAAAAGATATCCTTAATCAATAACGATATTCCTTACTCAATCGCATCTCGATATAAATCTTAAAACAATTAATAATGGTAATGTAACGAACATTTTAGTATCAAAAAAATAAATTATTAAATTAATATCTAATATTAAAAAGTTGGGGAGGGTACTCTCGAAGTATTGTATTTTTCAGACCATAAGATATGCCATATTACTTAAAGAAATTGACTTAAAATTGGGGTGTGTCTTATAGTTCGAAGGTAGAAGATATGTGGCTCCTACAGAAAATAATTTTAACTCTCAAAAGAAATATTATATACGAATTACAATACTTTTTATACCAATGCGTGTATTTCTTTTTAATATTTAGGTATTTTACGTCTTTTTTATTCACTTCTTCTTAGGTAAAATATTAAATATTTTTTCCATGCCTACTGAACCTCTTCATAGTAATTTGACAGTTCATTTAGCGCGTAAAACAAAGACAGACGTCCGACACAATCGATAAATCGACGTAAACTGGTGTTCGTAAATGATGTGTATAATTTTTGTCGGGCAATGTCCATATCTGGACATTGTCCGACAATATACTTAAGATTTAAGAAAACAAATGTGGTCACTCAATCTGGTACTTGGTTTAGTAATAAAAA
The DNA here is from genome assembly GCA_949825065.1 of Odontocerum albicorne. Classification (NCBI taxonomy): domain Eukaryota; kingdom Metazoa; phylum Arthropoda; class Insecta; order Trichoptera; family Odontoceridae; genus Odontocerum; species Odontocerum albicorne. Next base: position 36,531,957 of record OX463850.1, read on the forward strand.
GTCCTGGTGTAGAAAACAATCTTTCAGATTTGTGAGATGCATGCTCGCGCGGTAACGCACTGGACTTCCATGCGGAAGGTCATCGGTTCGAACCCCGCTCTGTGCGACACTTTGAATGACACAGGCACTTTTCCGCCTAGTGTTCGAGGGTATAATGATACCTGTGACTTCGGTTATATCTTTTATTTAAAAAAAAAGACGTGTGTGAAATCGTCCTGAATGCATCGAGCAGTAAAACAATGATGCTTGGAATTACTTGACCTGATAAGTAATTAGTAATTGTGCATTATTATGACAAAAAAAGAAAATCAGCAAGTTCCAAACTACAATAACAAATACTTATTTAATTCTAGGATGAGTCCTATGACAGCTCACAAATTTGCCCCAATACAACCTTATGTAATGTATTTACCTAAATAACTTGCTATTTATTAGAATTGAGGCTTATATTAAAGTTGATAAAATAATTAAAATTACTGAACATCGTTACAAGGTTGTATTGGGGCAAATTTGTTAGCTGTCACAGGACTCATCCTAGAATTTCCGAACTATAATAATTTATTTTGATAAGCGTGGTTAAAAGGTTTATATCTCCATCCTTTCACTCTGTATATTCATATAAACGCGTGTGACACATAAAAATACAAGTATATGAATATGGTATGCAACATATATGTATTTTATAACATCAATACTCGTATATGTAAAAAAATCTATTCTATCCTTTCTACCACCATAATTTACTCCAAATAACCCCAAATATCCGAAAAAATATCCCACGTCCGTCTCATAAGTCCGATGAAGGAGAAACGTGTTCCAAAGTCGGACCGATAATCCGAGCACAAACCATCAACTACTGTGGTTAAAAGGCGTAATGTGTCGTATTGTTATTGTACAAAAAAATGTAATCAAAGATCCCTTGTATATGGCACAACCTTCAAATATCATCCCTTGTGTATTTATTCTATATTTGAGCCAGAAGTAAGAGGATCGTGGGATTAATACAATTATGTCCGTTCGAAAATTACATTTGTGTATTGTGATGCGTGTTTAAATACAAACGTCAAACGTTATACGTGGAACAGTTTCAACTAGAACTAATGTCGTATTTAGAAGCTATTTTTAATGCTTTTCGGGCTCAATTGTTTTTGTTGTTTTTTTTTATAAATTATTTTACGCTATTTTCCTTTTTAGATATCGCGCCTGGGACCAGTGTCCCGATCACACCACCCTTTTCCCGGCTCTGTTAAAGGAAATTCATGAAGTAGTTGAATTAAAAAAAACTTACCTACAACACAATGGACTCCATGTTCGTATAACATCGTCATTAAAATGTTTTGATATATCCACACGAATCCATAAACCCAGATGCTGGACCCCTTCCTTTTCTTTTTCCTCAGCACGCAGGGTGGTTTTCCTGCAGGGTGCATTGCGTATTTTCATGTCATTTGATCGCGTTTATTTTTCACAATATAGTCCAAGCTGTGAATAATTTACACATGACATTTTTAAAACGAAATATCGAAACACTTGGTTTTAAAATATGATGTTAAATTGTACATTGAATTACGCTACCTGTAAATAATAGCTTATTAGTGCTCACCTTGATATATGGAAGTGAATATTGGATTTGGCAGAAGAAGGATTGAACTAAGATTAATACTGTGGAGATGAGTGTACTAAGAAAAACGTCGTTGTTGTACGTTGTTGTACGAGGAAACGTTGTACGAGAAAGATGTACGAGAAAGATATACGAGAAATATGTAGGAGAAAGATGTAAGAGAAAGATGGAAGAGAAAAATGTATGAGAAAGATATACGAGAAATATGTAGGAGAAAAATGTAGGAGAAAGATGTAAGAGAAAGATGTAGGAAAAAGATGTAAGAGAAAGATGTACTGAGAAATATATACGAGAAATATGTAAGAGAAAGATGTAGGTACGAGAAATGTATAGGAGAAAGATGTACGAGAAAGATGTATGGATGAAGTAGAGGCTAAATATGTGCCGTGATTAGAGTCTAGAACTCTCTTCCTATCCCGACAGGTGAACGGCATGAAGTTACGTATTTTAAGGTTTAATCCTTTCTTATACGAGTATTACCATATAAAATATTCATTCACCGATATTTAAAATGTAAATTAAAAGAAATACATTAATATGACATAGAAAAAAGAATGATAAAAATTCCATCATAATATTATATAATATACTCGTATATTCCATGGTAGTACATACCCGCATGTTGGCTTTTTTAAGAGCGATTGATTATTCAAAATATAATACATACGAGTATTTCGCAAGACACAATATTTTGAAATATTCAGTTCCTGTTTTGTTTATTTTCTCACGGCTGAAAGTACAAATTAGGGAATTTCGATTTACGCGAAGAAAGCATACGTACATGTACTCGTATATAGTTTGAAAAGATTTTATTTTCATAAATATGTTGCCTAGTTCAGAAATTCTAGGATGAGTCCTGTGACAGCTCACAAATTTGCCCCAATACAACCTTATGTAATGTACTTACCCAAATAACTTGCTATTTATTAGAATTAAGGCTTATATTAAAGTTGATAAAATAATTAAAATTACTGAACATCGTTACAAGGTTGTATTGGGGCAAATTTGTGAGCTGTCACAGGACTCATCCTAAAATTTCCGAACTATAGTTGTTAAGACGCTTGTTTCCCAACCCGGGGAACGCGGTTCGATTCTCGTTTGAACTCAGATTTTTGATAAAAATATTTCCGATCTGGTTTTCACTAATTGTATTCCACTTTTGTTGTATACAGTGCATCCAGACGGGCTTATTGCCATGCGGCAATATCTTCCAACCAACCAGAAATATATTAAAGAGGCCTTAAATGAAAAGAAGACTGGAATCCTTTTTTCCAAAAAAATCTGGGTTCGAGACAAGCGTCTTTCCAACTAGGCCACGGAGGTCGTTTGTGTTTTTAAAGCCTCTTTAATATTTTTCTGGTTGGCTAGAAGAAATTGCTATGTGGCAATAATCCCGCCAGGTTGTACTATATATAACGAAAGAGAAATATAATATTGCGTACTTAATGATTGGATGATACAGTCGATTTTTTATGCCTAAGTTTTGTGATTCCAAATTATTCAAGTTCTATTGGTCAAAGAAAGGCTGTGAACGACATACAGGAAAAGAATTATGTTCTTCAGACATGACGCTAGAAGAGATGAAGATAGTTTGGAGAAGTTTGTGGTGACTGGAAGTGTTAAGGGGCGACGACCAAGAGGACAGTCTTCAGCAAGGTATATACCAAATCAAAGAGATGATTAGTTCCTAATTAAGTGCTGCACTCATGGCCTAAGATCGGGAGAATTGGAAACGAATCGTTCATTCGGTTCCGGATAATTAGGGAAACATAAGCTATGAGCAACATGATTCACAACATTCCTATTATGACATACGAGTACAAATTCAAGAGTTAGGAATTATAGAAACAAGTAAAACAAATCAGGTAGATATACGATATATGCATAACACTGGTTAAATGTATCTTTCGTATTTTTGAGAAACATCTCCAACGCATTACATAATTCTTCAGACATAAGGCTCTTAGAAAAGACAATAATATGGGGATGCTAATGGTCAATTAATAAGGGGTAGATCCCTGATCCGATGGACCATTTAATTTGCCATTTATTCGCACATGTGTCTGGATTAAAGGAATAATACAATGGAAAAGGATTGTTAAGGATGCAAACAACAGAGCACTTCAAGTGGGTTACAATTCTCAGTAATGAAGGAAACGATTTAGAATAAAGAAGAAGACTGTGTGTGCAAAAAAAAACGCATGTACATCTATTAAACTAATGTTTTTTTTTTGCATTTCCATAAAATTATGAAATAGTTTAATAAAATAAAACGTATCCAAAAGCACTGTCTATTATGTAAGCTATTTAATTAAATTTTGGGATACAAATAAAAACTAACCACACTATTTGTCTTTGATTCACGATAAATAAGAGTCAAATGGTACATTCGCACTTATTCGAATCCGCGTTGAAGGATATCCCATAAACAGAGGGATCGTTAAACGAGTGTTCACTCCATGACACTTCCCACGGATGCAGCGATACTCGGAATACTAAAGACCATGTGCACGGAGGCATTACAAGAGAGGAAAGCGAATGTGCGGTTAATATAATAAAACAAAGTGATTGTCGTGTCACAGATGTGATGGACACGCGTGGAGCGAACAATGGAAACTGGCTGAATTGTACCAGGCGTGCGCCATTTTACCTGACGCACAAAGCCGCTAAGCGGGAGTGATCTTTTCAAAACTGTTTTCTATTGCGAAATCATATCGTAACATCGCCGGCTTGCTTGATAGATGCCTCATCACTATGAGGTCAGAATATGCAGGCTGCAGTTCATTCAGTTACTTAGAAATTATCCACCCGTTTACTATCTAATAGGTAATATTCTTATAGGTATTATAATGTAGTAAAACAGATAGAAAAGTCAGAATGTAAGTGAAGCCTGCATCATCATTCCTGTGGTTCCTTATTACTGAAGGTCGTGATCTATAAGATGTTGGTGGCAAAGCCGCGTTTGCTAACATGCAAACCTAGACATTTACCAAGGGATAGGGGTTATAAAATGTAATCTGGGTGCCGCCACTGCTAGATAGGTCGACACAGGATGTGATATACATGTACATGGGATCAGCGAGTGCCCGCGTGACGACCACCTGCAAACCATTACCTAGGGTTATCCATACAAAGTTTTGTCGGTTTGTCAGTTTATACTCGCACAATACATGTGACCCAAAATATCTCACGTCAGTTTCACAATATTCGATGAAGGAGTAAGGTGTCCTTAAATCGGACTGATACTCCTAGCACTAACCATAAAAAAATAGTGTGTACTTATGATACATGATATAATAGTGTGTACTTATGATACATGGTATAAATAGTGTGTACTTATGATACATGGTAGAAATAGTTTTTCAAGTGATGGATAGCTTGTTCGGAGTTTCGGTCCGATGGTAGGACACCTTACTCCTTCATCGGATAAGTTCTGACTGTTTAGATATTTATTGGAAATTTTTGGATCTTTTTGGGAATCGGGAAAGGATAGGTTTGTGGTAATTGTTTTGATTTTATGAATGATTATGAGAAATTATAAACGATTAAATACATATATAAATATGATGATATATACATAATATTAAATACAAATATACATAAATTTGTGTCGTCACACACTGTTTTATATTGAATGGGTGAAAAAAAAAATAATGATGGTGAATAAATTATAAGAATGAATATAGTATATGTAGATAAGTAAATGAGTGGGGAAATGTGTGTGACTTTTATAAATATATTAAGGTGTAGAAAATGTTTATTGAAGGTGAGAAATGCGGTTGCCTATGGGGGTAAACTGTCTGCCGGAGGAATTATCGATGATGGGGTGTTCAGAGTGACAATCGGGGGGTCATTTGGGGGGATGATTAGAGTTAAAGAGGGGGGGGTCGGGGGAATGTTTCGCAATATTGATTTCGGACGAGTGTGTCTGTAACTGGGGTAGAAATAGTGTGTACTTATGATAAACGGTATGATATTCTACATGGTATAGTGTGTCCTTATGATACATGTGAATGAAGAAATCGAGATTAGTGTGATTTTATACTGTTATTTCGCGTACGAAACAAGGGAGGAAGTTAATTGTATTTATGATTTATATTTTACTATAACAGTGCTGTAAAAGATTTGTCCAATGCATATTTTGAAATATCATATTTGTCGTGATACCACCTCCCAGTAATAGAAAATGTTTTTGCGGTACTACTACCGTGACTGGAGGAATGTATTTAAGGGGCTCAGGGCGACAATGACAACTCAACAAAATAATTTTATTTGAATGTAGAGGCGATACAGTACGCCGGTAACGATTTAGGTATGTTAGCCGCGTTGGCCCGAGAATGGCGCTAGGACGGTTCGAGGTGGGCGGTAATGCTAGTCCAAGCAGGACAGCAGGGCGTTGAGGGCGGCTCCAGGCAGCGGCAATGTTGGTCCGGGCGGAACGCCAGGTCGGCTCTAGACAGCGATAAAGCTGGTCCGGGCAGGACGACGAGCCTTTTTTTAGACAGCGTTAGTGGTCGAAAATTTGTCCAACTCGTTGGTACCATCCCATTTCCGTGACAGTCGCGACTGGAATCGGCAAATTTCATCACGACGGCAGACAAGTGATGTCCATGGGCGCATCATAATAATAAAACAAATACGATATAACAATCGTTTTAAAATAATTTTGTGTACTCAAGAAATTATACAAGACCATTCATATTTATAAAGTAAAATAATTATTTTCAATCGAAATAATGGAAAGTTTGGATTTTAGTATTCGATAGTCGATTTTGAATCATTCTTAATTAATTTTAATTTGATAAAACTTCTCTCACGCGAAGCAATAAAAACGGAAAGAGTGAGAAATATTCGGAGAGCAACATGGATATTCGGATATGAATCAATCCAAAGTTATGAAAAGCCCTTAGTGGATGAATATTAAACGAATTTGCAATTTTAACCTTTTTGTATTTGTGTCGAGGCACCAAACTTAAAGCTGTGGCGGTCGTCGCACACTCAGTCGCACACTCGGAACACTGTGGGTGTCCATACACACGGTCAATGACCGATGAAGTGACCTTTGCATTCCTTGACAATTTTAAACAAACAAGTCCAAAGTTCACACGCCGGCCATTCAACCCGTAGCCGGGAGCGGACCGCATTCCACGCCGGAGCGAGAACGCACCACGGCTGTCGCGCCAGTTTCGTAAATAAATTGTCACCTACATACAACATTAATCGTTTTTGCATTCGCAGGAACGAGACGTAGGCATATCGCGAGCGCATTCCCGCGCACATTCTAAAATGATATAAATACCTACGTCTACCAAATAAATCACTCTCTCTTTCCGCATTGCGATCTAACGAGTTTTATTTCTCAACAAATCATCATCATCTCTTCCCTTAAGGACTAGCTCCTAAAAAGCCTTGAAAATATTATTATATTTAATTATTATTTTTGTCAGTTCATTGAAGGTCCCTTTCTTATTAGGCCATGTACCTGCACCTGCTTCGTTGCTGCACTGCTTATACCTCATGAAAGCGATTCTCAACCGGTGGTAAATAAGAGAACATGGTAAATAAGATGATGCGGGAAAGATGTTGCATAACATGGAAAGAATGGAAAATAAATATTAAAAAAACCAGCATATTCTTCACATTACTACTTATGTCGTGGAAGATTTTATTTTTGTACATGGTTGTGGTATTCACTAAAATTTTCCAGTTTTTGTTTCGATATTACATGTTAGTTAAAAGGTTGAGAGCCGCTGTCTTATGATACTCCCTCTTAATCCTTCCTTCCCTGTGATGTGTAACTAGTACACATTGCTTTTAAAAACTTTAATATCTCTATAAATATAATATAATAAATACTGGGTTCAGATTTAAGGTATTCCTCCGTAATACATTTACGCATTGAATGAAAAAAATAATATTAATAATAATTAGCACTTATCGGCCACATCAGAGATATTTTGTGAAAATCGGGAATAAATTCACCAATGCAATCAAACGTGTGCCAGTGTGTGACGTAGGAGTATTCATTCTAAAAAACCGCTATGGGTGAGGAAGCGACGCTATTCACGTCTCACTCTCACTCTATTTCGGTATATGGGAACGCAAGAAATAGAATCTGAGTTTGCAGTTGTGTTTCTTCCTTCGAGGTATAACATTCACAGTGTTAGTCCGTCTCAACTCTCAGTAGCTCGCGGGCATCCATTTGAGGTGGTCTCTTTGCCCGTTTTGTGAACTTCGGGCTATTTTTTTTTCATGTTTTCAACAATTAAATTTCAATTATTATCACTTTTGACTTCAAATTTAATTAATTTAAGCGATTGACTATGGATTTTCTTATTTTTCCGATTTTAAATAGCTCCTTTTTACATGTGTATTGAATACACAGCACCGGAACGGGTGGATTTTTTTAGCACAGGAAGGGAATGATTAAAGATATATTTGCTTTTTAGATTAGGAAATAGTAGATTTATATGAATTAGAAGTTAAGCCAATGGAATAGAATAAATGTATAATTAATTTAACTATGTGAATTTATAAACCATGCTCACAAGTGAAAAGTCTCAAAGATCTGTTATAGAATACGAGTTTATTATTTATCAAGATAATTCAATATACTTGGAAGGAATATAATGTGTTTTTATTATGTTATCGTGTTTTAACAGTTATTTGCTCATTTTTATGTTTTTCAGCTTGATTGCGTGTAATATATATTGATAAAATTTATTTTACGAGAATACCATATAATGAATACGAGTATGTAGTATTGTAAAATTATATCATTAATAGTATTTAGATTAAATTATTTTCAAACTTGTACCCAAATGAAATATGATTTAAGATGGTGTGACAAGAAATAACTACCTAATTAAAGGCACGGTACACAACCAATTCACGGATCTGAAAAAAGTCGAAACACCTCAACAAAGTCACAACATTTAACCAAAGTCATCATGCCTAACAAAGACATGGTACATGATGGTCAGTGCACCCAATCAAGTCATTGCACCTCACAAAGGCATGGCCCCGAAAAAGTCTTAACACCCTAAGAAAATCACAACATATATAAAAAAAGTCATCATAACAAAGACACGATCAAGTCATGTCACCTCACAAAGTCATTGGATCTAAAAAGACTAAACACCTAACAAAATCACAGCTCCTAACCAAAGTCATCACATCTGGCAAACACATAGCACATAAGCGAGTTATTGCACTCAATCAAGTTACGGCACGTAACAAAGTTATTACATCTCACAAAGTCATGGTACCTTACCAAGTCATAATTCCAGCCTACAATAGGTGTCCACTGAGTTATGCCAAAAAAGCTTAATTTAACTCAAGTAAGACTTATTTTTACGTGATTTAAAAGATAAAAAGTCTTAATAAAGTAATTAGATCTAACTAAGTCATGCCGCCTAACTCTACTTTGTACACAATACAATAAAGCAGTAGAGAATGACAAGCTTGGACTCTGAAGAGGTACGAGTTTGAGTCGTCAAGATACAAAACCCACTCTGGAAGACTTTTTCGGATTTGAATGAATGAGAATTAACTACTTCAAATGTAAATGAAATGCTAGCATGGTATATTTTCTGCTTTATGCCTTTAGAAGCGATAAATAATATCAATCCCATAATAAGTTTCAACATAAACACAAATAAAAATGAAATATTTTTTTATTAATTTATGTGCAGAGTGGATTTTTACACTGGCCGTCTTCCAGAGAAGGTTTTGCAGCTTAACAACTTATATGACAAATTTCACACATGACAAGAGCAAATTAATATAAATACTCAAGATTGGAAGCGTCTCTCTATATTGCTTCAGGGATATATAATCTTGATCTTGGGGACACAAAAGGGCTAAGGGGAGATCAACCATGAGGAGGTATTACATACATACCATCACACCATATCCTTGTTGGGGTAGACAGAGCACCAGGCTTTCGAATTCTGACATACATCTTTCACATCCATACAACCCTTACGATTTACCATTCACTTGATTCAACCACACTTTCCTTGGTCGCTTTCAAAATACCATTCACTTGATTCAACCACACTTTCCTTGGTCTTCCTCTACCACGCCTTCCACTGTATATTTGTTTTGTTGGTCCTTCATACATTCATTCAACATGTCCAAACTATCTCGGAGTGCTCTTCTTGATCTTACGTAATACATCATCCTTAAGTTTACATTCATCCCTAACCACTTTGCTCCGTATTCTGTTATAAATTGTCATCCCATATACATATTTAGTCCTGATTTTTCTTTTCCTTTCCTCTCCACCATCCGTTCCTTTCCTTTTGATTGATGATATCTCACTTTATATGAAAAATAATGTTCGGGTGATTGTCCGTCTTTGTGGGGTCCGTGGGCATGTGCTCACGTATATGTTTATGGATTTCGTGGGGATGGATAGTCATTTGAATGATTTATGCGACCACGTAACTGCTTTATTTACTTTTGTTTGGTTGGTTGGAAAAGATTGCCGCCTGGCAATAAGCCTGCCAGATTGTATTTGCAATAAAAGTGTTATATAAATAAATAAATATTTTGTTTATAGTTAAGGCATTAACGTTGTGGAGATTTAAAGACATTGTAATTTATTTTTATCAAACAAATGGAATAAACAGTGTTTGATAAAAATAAATTACAAAATAAATATTTATCTCAGTGCATGCATTTGAGAACAAGAGGCATGTAGAATGTGTGATGCATTGGTATATAAAGGATATTGTCATCATCAGATCAGAGAGAAACTTGAATATTTCAAGCAAGTATTGATGACAGCTTGGATTGTTCAACACTCCGTAAATTGTTGACACAATGTGATTTCTTTATTGTGTTATTTTGAACCATTGGAATCTGGTACGACATTCGAAAACATGGTCTTATATTTTCTAATAAAAATAAATCAACACAAACATTTTGGAGCGTATCCAATAGCTCCTCATTAGCCTCGAGATAACAATCATTATCTCCAATTAAGGATAAAATGAAACTTTGGGTTAATAAAATTTTGCTATAGACAGGGAAGAAATTGAGTAATCTGTTGTCAACTCAAAAACTCATCGACAAGGAATCACAGACCTCTGAAATATGGAATCACACATACATCAATTTTAATAGAGGAAAGATTTATTATTCCTCGGAAGAAGTCACCGACTCTCCACCTAATAGTTCATGATTTAATGGAATTAATGAGCAAATTTTTTTCTTTAAACCACTGTGAAATCCAGAAGGTTTACAGTAGCAGATATTTCTTTGTTTAGTTACAAGTTCTCATACAGAGGGTGTTATTTTGTCCAAAACAGGTAGTCATGGCTAGGGGTTTGATTTTGCGGTTTCAGTTATTTGCATGGCTTAGTTCAATTTGCTATCTATACCAAATTGATGTAAAACAATACACTGTAGAATATGCCAGAACCAATGCGGTTTTACATTGCTTATGCTAGTGTCCCAGCTATACATAGCAATTTCCGAAGATTGAGTTGTTTATTAATTTTTTAGTATGTTTTAACTAGGCGGTGCTTAACGCTTGCCTTCCTGTGATGGATAGCGAGTGACCAGGACTTGTATTTTATTTGATTATTTGACGTTTTAATACACAATAAAAGGATTTTTATAGCTAATTACAAAAAATAACTTAGCAGATTTTGCATAATTTTAATTTAAAATATACATTTTTTACTGGATGCTTAGCATCCAGCACCGTGATTGGCGGATTTTTTATTACCAAACTAAAATTGAAAAAATTACCAAACTATATTCGAAACAACAAAAATAACATGAAAAACACTATGAACATGTGGAATAGCGTGGTCCGCGAATGCAGTTACAATGTTATTCCAAAACTCTCATATAAAACAAACAAATTATGTTGTTACAACTTTTACATAAAAAAATCAATCATGTACGTTAGTTGCCACATTATTCCACTAACCTCTTCTGATCTTCTTTTACTCGTCACTTCTTTGCTTTTTCTGCTTATATAGGATTGTCTGCTGTTTCTCAGTTTCTTCCATTTATTATCTGACCATTCTGCAACCCTTGCTTGTCGTTTTTTACCAAAATTAAGTTTATTTTCTACACTAGCAGAGTGAACGACGGGCGCCTCTTCAGACATGTTGATACTTGAAACCACGTTATTCCACTGAGCGGGCGCAAAAATCCAACAGCAATGTTGGCTTATCAGTAGAAACGAAAGAGACAGAGAATATTTTTATACAGGGGACGAAGGACGTAACTACATAGCACGTTATTTAAAAAAAAACTGGATTTTAAAAAAATTTTTAGTTACCACCTTATTTGCGGCACGCATTCAATTCTTTTTTTTTTATTGAATTTAAATAATTCGAAGAAAAAACTAAACCTGAATAATCCTCTATTAATTAACTTCAAGTCGACTATGGATGTACATATATGTTTAGGAACATACGCTATAAAAACATATTTTATCTCTTTAAATATTTATAAGATTTATTTATAATCAACACTTTAAATAAAATAAATAACGATTACATACATTAAGTACAAAAAGATGAAAATGATCGTGTTTGTGAAATGCTATTCAATACTGATACATATACAACAAAAGTAGATAATTTAAAATGATTCACTGTGAGCCTTATTTTTTCACATGGCTACACAGATGAATTGCAGATTTTTAAACTGGGTAATACAGGTGAACAGCTGGTCTCAACGAAGAATTTTTTAAATCTTTATTGCAAAATATACATCTGCAATATAACCCGAAAAAAATGGAACCACTTTGGTTTACTTTTCTTCATAGGCGGGGTTATATTTGACTCTGTCCTGATCAACACCAGTGTAAAATAAGTCACTTCTAGTGTGTCCATTTTAATAGTCAACTGTCATTTGCTGCATAAATATCTTAGACGGCACGGGTTCTGGATTATTTGCATTCAGACAATCGAATTTGAAAAAGTACATTTCAAAAGGTTAAGCAAAAACTTTAATGAATAGATAATTTTTTTCTGACTTGCCTACTGCAATGCAGGATGAGCAATGCGAGCTTACTTAACCGTTTTACTGCTGGAAAGTTTTTTCAATACTATAAAACGTTTATATATATAGACTCTCAGCACTCTTAACGGTTAAGATATAGCTAAATTTACTACAAAGTCTTTGATGTAGCAAATATATACATTTTTGATGGAAGTAAATTGATTTGGCAGAATAACTCCAATATTAAAGGAGCTTCACTGGTTGAAGTATCTCAAAAGGTGAGAGTTCAAGTTTTGCCATATGGTTATTACATTTTTAAATTGTCTGGTGCCACACTAAATACCAAATTTGCTTCTTCGAGTCATGGCTTTTGGGAGTCATGGTATGCTTAAATCATATTTATCTGACTTAGAAAAGACAGATCAAGTGAAGATGCTCAGTTATCTTAACCGGTTCACTGCCACGAGCGCATTGACGCGCTCTCCGATTCAGTGCACGCCAGGCCGGTCATACAAAATGAACACGTAAACGCGCTCTCCTTTGAGCTTGTCGCAAGCTCATATCAAATCCAATTGTAATAATTTATAAATTGTAACACATAGTGACATCTATTGGGATGGTCAAGAAATATTTAAATATTACAATTTACCGATATTATCAAAGTTACAGTCATTTTTCTAAAAGCTTTCACTGACAGTCAATACGTGTCTCTGATACAGGGTTACCGACTACAGTTTTTTGCGACGTAATTGCGATGATTTATAATGACTTCGTTTGTAGTTTTCTTCAATGGTTGATTTTTAACTTTTGTGTGTTATTTTTGTTAATTTTTCAAAGTATTTATTAACAAAGTGTGTTTTCATGTATTATTTGGTTATTGGCGGAAGTTTTGCGGCATAATACGACGTTTATATAGACTTTTTACGGTTTTATTTTATAGATTATTTACCTTTTGTGCTTTATTATACATCATACAGATGATTTGTTGATTTTAGTTTACAAAGTATATTATATTCCACTATATTTATAAGTAAACGTGTTTTCTGTGTCAAGTTGTGACAACCCTGACATTTTGTGAATTTTTAAATTGTGTTTTTCTGAGTGAACGGCAGCTCAAACGCCCCACGGTGTATATATTTAGTAAGTTTTCATAATATCCTTTATATCTGTATACAAAAAATATAATTTTTTTAGGTTTTATTTTTGTTGGAAAAATCCCAGCCTGCTGGGTACGGCCATACTAATAACTTCCGGCACTTAAAGGGTTAATTGCACTTTTGGAATGGTTTTATGAGTTGTTTATAGACTTCATCCGTAGTCTGAGAAGAGTAAGGAATGTTGCCATCTTTAAGAGACTACATAAGATCTTACATTTGGAATTGATTAAGTCACTTAATGGCATCAAATAAGTCAATTGTTTGACTGATTCTGATGCATTTCTGATTAAGACTATTGTATGTGTTTGATAATTTATAGTTTAGATAAAATCTTAAAGTGGAAAAATTGTTTATTCAATTTCCATGAAAACTAAACTTGCAAATTAAAAATAATTTTGTTAAGTTATCAAAATGTAATTTTATTTAAATTTTTCTTTAACTGTAGCTAGAATGATAATTCTGTAGATTTTAAAATAATTACTCTTAAAGTCTTTTCCGTGTATTAAATATATTATTTTGACAGTGGGTACTGGATTTTACAAGCAAATATAAAAAAATCACTAGGAAAAATTAATAAATAAAATAAATATATTCCAACGCAACTTCCTTCAAAATTAAAAAAAGATTTTGAACAAATTTTAAATAGAGGTATATCATAAAGATCTTGAGGATATTTTTAAAGTTAGTCTTTATCTAGTCTACACAATGGACTATTTACAACCATTTGCAAGTCTACTTTTGGTCCGACGAGATCTCTTATATTGTTGTATCCGTATTTGATCATAGTTGGTCTCTCCAGAGACAGGCCCCAAGCGATGACATTGACATCCTCTGGAAGGCCCATTGGTAAAAGCATTTCGGGACGGAATACACCGGAATTTCCAACTTCGATCCATTTTGCTAGACCTGAAAATTTCAATATTTGCATTGAATTTTATTCTAAAACATGATTTACTAAAAAAAATTAATTTTATACGAACTTCACGGAAAATAAGGCATTTTGAGGTTTAGTAAAAATATCTAAAATAAACTGAATAAAAAAATCAAATAAGTAATTAAGAAAACAAAAGATGATGACGCAGAGCAGTGGTGTCTACTATGTATTACGAAAGACTTATTTTTCAAATTCAAACCAAACTGCGATCTATTTAAAAGAAATTTTAGCATTACAACATTTCTTACACTCAGAAATGTTGTAATGCTATTTAATGTAGCGATAATCACTTCATATTGTAATAGAATATAAACTAAGTCTAGTAGCCAAATATTGTTCACCAATTGTTGATTTTTCCTCTCTAAAAAGAAGAAATGTCTTCATTTCGCATATCAGGTTTTGGAATCGCTAAATAAATTTACCCTGTTTAGCCTCTCCGTGAGTACCACCCCAACTGTGGGGCCATGAAATACTGAGTCAGATAACGTATGGCCCCGCGGTTGGGGCGCATTGATTATTTCTCGAATATTCCTAGATTATGTCAGAATTTGGAGTACCAATGACATATATTTATGATACTACACAATTAAATCATTTATCGGCTAGTTACATGTTTTACCAACTGAACAAACGATGTTTTAAAATTTAAAAAATATCTTACTACTCGAGAGGTTAACCACCTGCTTTTGATGTGCCTAAATAGTAAAATATATCCATCACTATCACTGAATTTGCAATCTTGAATAACGTATCTATAATATTTTTCATATTAAGGATTTTAGCACAAAATTCCTGTTGATGAATGATGCAATCGTATTACAGAAAGCTGGGGAAGTCATCATCAATTAAAAAAAGAGTGATTGATTGATGGTCACCACTTGCGTAGAGGCAATCAAATAGGTTCTTAAGTTCATATTTGAGAGATGTAACATTATAATGTAGGCAATTTAGAAGTGATCTTTACAAGACTGAAATAAAAAGTTCACCTTCGTGATAGCAGAAAATTTCCATACTGGGTTCAGTGTAAGGATTGTACGCTGGCTTAAACTGCATTTTCTCGAAACCCAGGCGACTGAAGAAGTCGTAGAGGGTTTGGATAAGGTCAGCCAAACTGAGTCCTCTGTCAGCAATGACGCCTTCTACTTGGTGGAATTCAGCCAGGTGAGTCGCATCCAGGGTTTCATTCCGGAATACCTGTAGAAGTAAAAGAATATGAAAATTTTGCATTCCAGATAAGTTCGTTCAGAAATAGTTCCTTCATCCCATATTTGATTAACATTGTGTGGCTGTTTGAGATGCATAATGCCCAAGTTGAAATTCATGCAAAATAATTACTGTAAAACTTTCAAGCAAAAACAAATATTTTCTATATAGCAAAGATTGTTCATAATGATTTTTATATTAATAAAAATCGGCCATTATTTTCAGAACTTATGCATAAATATTAAAACATTGAACATATTTCACGACGCATACAAAATGCCAATTGACCCAATTTTGGGTCACTACCCATATATAACTATCTTTTAAAACTATTTTTCTAAATAACCAGCCTGAAAAAAACAACATAAATACACAAATGGCGCAATAAAAAAATAGGATTTACCTTATCTATACTGAAATATTTTTGTGGTGTGAATTCCTTTTGCTGTGCTAGAGCGTACAATAACCTGGCACTCACAGCTGTGGTGTGTGTACGCAGAATATTCTTTTGTGCCTCCTCCATTTTCCAATCATATCCATATCCCTTAAAATAAATAAACTCTTTATGAAAAATATTTTCCTAGCAATATATTATTAAGGAATACATTTTTTTATCTTTACATTAATAAAATTCTACGCCCTTGGGCCAAAACACGATACACGTAAAATTGGTTCAACTGAGAAAAGTACTATTTATAAATTAGACTTAATTATGTTTCCGGTGGAGTCCTAGGGCAAAGAGAATATATTTTTCAATAAGAGGTAGATATTTACAAATTTTATTCCAGGTTAAGTAGTTTTTAGGGTTTCCCTCATGTTACGGGGATATTGGGTTAATCTCCTGACAAACTTAAAATAAATTATTACAAAAACTACCAAAGAACTGGTTCAGTCACAGTTTTAAAAGATACGAAATCCCAGGCTAAGGAAGAACCTGGTTGGAGGGGTTTTATGCAACCATTGTGTTCCTGATAACGAAAAAATAATAATTAATGAGAATTAAGCTTATGTGAAAATTCAATATATTGGTGAAATGCAGTATTTTTTCGACTTTTGCACTTATCTTATACGCTGTTAGACCTGTTGTCACATCAGGCTTGCCTCTCTTCTAAGATGTAGACTTTCAATTGTCTTTCCATATTTTCAGAGGTTCTGGGAAAACAGTTGTTATGCATCACCATGCGTAATATTTTTGTGATCATAATCCTTTGCATTTTGTACATGCAATTACCTTGTTTTTGTCTTCTCCATTCAGATGTGGGAGTTAATTATTCTGTTGATATGATACCCTTCAATATACACGAATTGATGACTTGGACATATTAAAGAGTGTGGCCAGTAGACAATATTGACTTCGTCTCCAGTAATCGAGTCTTTGGGTTTAGAACTGGAACTCGCGGTTCATCATTGCACATGTTGGCAACCCTACTGCATGTGAAAAGGCAACAACACATACTTGGCCCATGTGAGTATTGTTGCCAGAAAAGCTCTTTTACCAAACTGGGATCAATTTTTTTTTTAATTTTGTTGGATAACATCGGGAATCAAATTAGAAACTTGTAGGTGAAAGTGAAGCATCTTACTAACTAGGACATGGAGGTTGTTTCTTAATGTTATGCCTACAATGGTATTAAAATGGAAATTACCCGTGAACCATATCCACCTTTACTATGAACATTTTTAACTTTTTCCAAATATTCTGAAGGGAATTCAGTAGACACAGATGGATCAGATACGAAGAATGTGTCGTGGGCATCTCTTGCTGGATGTTGTTGTGGTTGAAAGAGAGCATCGAAATTCCAGAAAGAATTTTCCACATAATTATTTGTAGGCATTTCCGAGAAGCCCATTTCTAAAAATATTTGTCTGAATTCACTTCTAACATTCAAAAGTGGATGCAAATGCCCAGGTTCAAGTGAAGCTCCTAAAAATAAAAATAATTTACATGCAAAAACAATAAATCACCGAATGCAACTGTAATAGAAATCCACAGAAGTAAATGGGAAAATAACATATTTTTAAAACACTCAAAAATGAACGATAAAACCAATAAATTAATTTCATACGGAAATTTTATGATCCATTTTTTATGATTAAAGATAAGAAAGAACTAGTGTAATGCTAATAAGTAATGAAATTTACAAATTTGGCAAAATTTTACGACATAATAAAAACGACAGTTGCCTGTTTTAATTTATCAATCGTGAAAATGCTACAATTGTATAACTCCATGTCTGGTTTGGTGGATATTTTGAATGTAGATGTTATTGAGTTCAGGAGTTATTTTCTCAATTTTAGGTATTGACTGGGAGACTGGTTTTTCTATTTTATCTTAAGCATTTTTTTGTAATTTGTCCTACAGTATCATGGTAATTAAATTATCTTTTTGTCTTGATTTTTGTTAATTAATTTATTTTGCATTTTCATAGATTGTATTTGAGTATTTTTCTTTCTGTCAATGCTGTTATATTCGTGATTTTATGCACCGTATGTATGAATTCTGTTGATTTTTTTAAATTATTGATATTTTATATTTTTTTGAGTAAATGTTGCTATGGTTTGTAAAGGATGCATTAGGGTAGCTGTCGTCAACCTGTGTTGAAGTAGATTTTTTTTATAAAGACATAAATATCTTACCAAGAGCATCAAAATTATATACTTTGAACTTCAAATCTTTCCATGATCCACTTGAGATCATTTCTGTTGTTAAATCTGTTTCTAGTTTAGTTACAGTAGTTGTGAATTCTGGTCCTTTCTTCAACAAGAAACTCTTGATCACAACCTCTTGAAGTAATTTTCTCTTCTTGAAATCATTTCTTACATTATCGGGAATATTTTCATCTATTCCCTTATCGATTGCCTTGAGATGTTCTTGCACAACATCTGTTATTGATTCAACTTTCTTTTTCACGAGAGGAGCTCCACCACTCTTGTCCACCATTATCCATCCTGCGGACATTGCTTTGCTGAATCCCACCTTGGCATTTGGAACTTCCTAAAATTTATGATGAATAAATTTTATACAAATATATCATATAATAATTCTAATTTATAAAGTGCCAGATATGTAACATAGACACTATCACGGCTTTTTCCTATCGGGGTAAGCAGAGAAGTGAGAGCACAAGTCTCTCTTATCGCGATCCACATCTTTCACATCCATATACCTTCTCATACAACTTGTGCAATTTCTATAATTTTTTATCTTTTTTAAAAATATCATTCACTTGACCGAAACATTAATGGAGTTTAATTAATTAATGGAGTTTAATCATACTTTCCTTGGTCTTTCTCTACCAGTCCTTCTACTCATATTTGCACTTCTTTATTCATTCTACATGCCCAAACATGTGTTGATGCTTCTTGATCTTACTTAATACATCAATCTTAAGTTCACATTCATCTATAATCACTTTGATGTTGCTAGAATACTGATTTGAACAATCATCTTAGCACATTTTGATATATATGTTTTATACCCCATTGACTTTATTTACACATCGTTCCATACCTCATGTAACTTATTCATCAAATACTACTCAAATAACAGAATCCCTTAACTTGCTCTTATTTTTCATTGCTCACCTGTGTAAATATGTGAAGTACATATGTTGCAAATAGATATGTTAACTACCATGAAAAGGAAAACCACGCCAAGTTTTGGGATACAAGATAATTTAAAGGTCTATGTGTATTGAAAACCAATACATGAGAGCCAAAATATTGTTTTGGCAGCTAAAAACACAAACACGCGAATACCATGAAATACCAACTGTGGTAAATAAGGAATGTTGCAGTGGTCAGCCAGGCTAGAAAGTGGAAACTACACAAACCTATTCTGAAGTATACAAGTACAAGAACAATTTCATAAGTAGCATTTGGTTAATTTTTGAGTGAGACCCAAACTGATTTCACATCACAAATGTCAAAACCTTTAATAAGGGTACAGGATGTAAATGTCATTTATTGTTATAGTCTTTTCTAACCATTAGTTGGGTTTTGGTTGCCAATATTTTAATATATCTTTTGTTTTCTATTGGTAAAAGGAGATCTGTATAACACCTTTCTAAAGAAATTTACAGCCATGTTGACAAAAGGTTACCAATAAAACTTAAGAGCAAGATCTACAAGACGGTGATCAGACCCGATATACTACAGGGAGCCTTGGCCTTAAAAGAAAAAAGAGGGACAACTGCTTCATGTATCAGAGATGCACATGGTAGAGTAGTCATAGGACGTCATTAGATTGGATAAGATCCAAAATGAACAAATGCTGAACAGTCAAAGCGGCGCCAATAGTATTTACTTGATTTAGATCAAGTCTGTGAAGTATGACTAAATTGGTACGGGCACGAGCAACGACGAGATGAAGGGTTTACACCAAGAGTTCCCAAACTTTTTTAGGCCGCAGACCCCTTTACCAAAAACTTTTAAAACCTTCGACTCCCTAGTCATTTACTTTACTTACTCAAATTAATAAGTTTGTACAGCACTCGACATTAAATATTTCACTAGATATCAAACTTTTCATTTTAATCACTTGTAATTAAGGATTGAAAACGATAAAAGGACTACGGATTATGGCATTATCTTGCGCAACATTTAATATTGAAATCTGGGATGACGAAAATTAAAGCAAAAAAATACGAGGGGAGTTTTTTTTAATTTTTGACATTCATGAAATAAATATGTAAATTCAAAATAAGTACAAATTTTGACAAATATTCTTAATAAGGTACCTATTGGAATCATAGATATTTTGAAGTAACAAACAAATAGCAGTAGTAAGGAAGTTTATTTTTGCTGTCGTTTACCCCCAAATTTTTTTATTGAAACTATCGACCCCTAGAAAAATCTAATCGACTCCATATTGACTACTTTGAGGACTCTTGTTTTACACTAAAGACATCCATTTCATTTCCAGTAAACGTGTTTGTATTCTAGCTGAGATGTTTTGGTTCAATAAGTTTGATATGTTCCATGCTGCGAATATTTTCCAAACTGTTAATCCATTCATTTAGTTTTAACAATATGTGAAGTCACTTTTAACCTCATTTTGCAAAATCAATTACGAAATATAAAAGATACAGACTGTCTATTTTACACACATTTTAAGACGAACTAGCGAGGCTGGATCTTAATCACAAAAAATCTGTTGGTTTAAAAATTGGCAAATGCGATTTTTAGGGAAATTTGAAAACTTATCTTCTAGATATTAAGCAGTGGCTAACAAGATATCAAATTTATAATAACGATACAAACCTTCATGATCGTAGCTTGTGCAATACCTTCTGTCGGGACAGCTTTGAATACCAGAGCTTCGTGACTTCCTTTCGCCGTAACCTCTTTGCCTTCATCGCTCAATACCCATTTTTTGCTAGTCACCGTTTCGGATTTGATCAAATCTCCAAGAGCTTCTAAACTCTTCACAGCTCCGACTACTTTCTGATGATCCTCATTAAAGAATGATGCAAGATCTAAAGTATCCACGTCTCCTTTTTCCGCTAACCATAGCAGAATTTTTTCGGCAAGTTCAGATGCCATTTTTAAGGAATTACAAGTTTATTTTTATTTTTGATTCTCAATATAAAATCAAAAATATGTACAATATCAGTTATAAAACTTCACACTTCATAAGTTTAGTCCCATTGTACAATATTGTACGAATTAATCTAACCTCAAAATATCTGACATGCCACAAGTAATCAAAGTGTCAGAGATTGTGATACCAGAGACAATCCGAAAATTCACCGACTCCGCCTACCACAGGAAATTCTAACATGGCCAAGCTAATCAAAATACCAAGAAAAGGACGATGAAAAAATTCGTATGCGCAATAGGCCTGCAAAATCTAAAATTTATTTCAATTCGATACTATATACCAATAGATGACGGTAGTAGTTTTATTTCCGTCAATATGTGAAACTAACATATGCGTTGTAACGATATTGTATTAGACGCCTCTGTCACATAGATTAATAATCATAGTTATGTTTAATAACTAGTAATCTAGTAAAAAATGTTGTAACTTAATGTATTTAATATTGTGGTAATAAAACGTCCTTTGTGTGGTCCTCGCATTATCGCAACAATATGTATCGGACGCCCCCTATGCACAATGACCACTTGGCAAGCAATGAGCCAGTGAAGGGTGACAACGTAAGCGATCGGATCAATGTACTTGCGACGTGTAGTGGATTATACACAAGGGATGCAAAATAATACAAATATACTCTCGTCTGAGATTTCTACTATGTTTATATTTCTACAAAGTTCTACCATTCAACAAGGAATCTCTTCATCCAGCTGTCAGGCAGACTCATCGAAGTTACGCAGGAATTTCCAATCATCCACCTATTCTATAATCTTTGTACTGGTACTGTACAGATATGAATATAATTTTTAGGTGGAACTGAGGAATGAAATAAAAACGGATTGAAAAATAACTTACGTAAATAACTTACGTAAAAATGATAAAGCAAATTTGTCATCCTTTATCTTTTCATGAATAATATTTTGACCAACATTTCAAGAGAGGATAAAACTATTTTGATAACAATAAATTTATTTGATTAATTTACATGAAAGAACAATTTATTATTTTTTAGGATAAGGAGAGTTCAGGTCTCTATATTTTCTTCTCCATGTATCGCATTTGTCTTCCTTACATCCATAAATCTTGTATTATTTTTCATGCTCCCTATTCTCTATAACAGTGCTTCCCAATTACTTTCATGTAACGGCCCCCTAAATCTGAAGTAATTAATCCCCCCTCCCCAAAACACATTTTTTTTATAGTTGAAGATTTATTTGGCAATAATTATTACAATTAAAATACACATATTTATATTCAACACAAAATTATAGGAACTTGCTTAAAAACTTTTTTTTAAAATAAAAACTATACTCACATGAAACAATTTAATACTCACATGAATATTTGTACTTTGTACTGAATATTTTCGCGACCCCCACGAGAAATCCCGCGGCCCCCAATTTGGGAAGCAGTGCCCTAGAGGATAAACCACGGGAGTCACATTTTACCTCAGAGCATAAACGACGTTGCATCATACAATTCATGTATGACGCATATGACGTTTATCCGTTAGGGTGCAAAGTGACTTCCGTGGTTTATTCTCTAGGGTACAGAATAATATAATTAAATAACTTAATTATAGCTGAAATAGAGCACCCCCGCAATGATAAATTATTTGTTGCCATATTATAAAATTATTATTATGCCTTAACTTTTTTTTATGAAATCAAAAATATAAAATAATTTATGTTTAACGTGTTAATTAATCCAAAGTTTTTTTTATAATTTTACGATTCTGTTTTATTAAATAATATTTTTAGAAAATTAAAAAAAAATATTTTCATTATCTCTATTCACCTTCATTATGACCATGGAGCACGAGTACTTTGTAATTTTCTGTAAAAAAATCCCTATCAATAATCTTGAAAAAAAATTGAGGTCTGGTATCCTACACCTTATCGGTCCATTGATTTAGGGATATGCTCTTTCATATCCCGTCTTCCGCCTTTCCAATTACCACCAACCTCTTCAAATTATCAGGCTCTTTGAAGGTTATGTATCCAAAAAATATTGGAGGTATTATATAGAGATAGAGGAGAATCTGTCCTGGCGTCGTAATTTCTCTGACTCCTTCATTATTCAGAACCTAAACTCCGTAATTCCCTGTGTAGAGGCATTAGTATGCGTTTCTGTCTACAAAGTCCTCAGCATTCTTATCAATTTCTATCTCTAATCTTTGTAGGGGTTTACCACTTAACCACGATTATATTGTAAGATGCTTACAAACTGCCTTTAAGCTGGCTCTACTAAGCTTACCATGCAATATAGTTTATATACAAAAAAATATACAGTTTTTTGTAACTAACGTATCAATCAACAATTCCCGGTACTTACTAACAGGTGGCACTTCTAATAACAAATCCATACCATTCTCAGTTAGTACCAGCCCTTAGAAATTACGTGTCAAACTTTCATTACATTCCGACATTGTGTCATTGAGCTACAGTGGTTTTAGTGACGCTCCTTTTGCTATTTTCAAAACAATGGAAAAAAACAAATTTCGTGTGTTGATAAAACATTGCTTTTTAATGGGAAAAAATACCGTTCAAACTCAGCGATGGCTTGAAAAGTGTTATCCGGGCTCTGCTCCGTCGAAAACAACCAATTTTCGGTGATATGCTGATTTTAAACGCGGTCGTACAAACACAAATGATGCTAAACGCTCTGATCGTCCAAATGAGGCTGTCACACCAGAAAACATAAAAAAACCCCTCAAAATCGTGATGAAAAATCCCAAAGTAAAGTTGCGTGAGATAGCTGATATCCTGAAGATATCATTTGGTAGTGTTTACAATATTTTGCATGAACATTTGGTTATGGAAAAGCTTTTTTCGAAATGGGTGCCGCGTTTGCTCACAATGGAACAGAAACAACAACGCATCAATGGTTCATGGCGCTGTTTGGCATTGTTTACGCGAAATAAACAGGAGTTTTTGCATCGGTATGTGACAATGGATGAAACTTGGATCCACCACTATACTCCGGAATCAAATCGGCAGTCAGCTGAGTGGAGAGCAGCCGGTGAAAGTCGTCCGAAGCGACCAAAAACTCAACAGTCGGCCGGGAAGGTTATGGCCTCCGTATTTTGGGATGCGCATGGTATAATATTCATCGATCACCTTGAAAAGGGAAAAACCATCATTAGCGAATATTATATCGCATTATTGGAGCGTTTGAAGGCAGAAATTGCAAAAAAACGGCCCCATATGAAGGAGAAAAAAGTTTTCTTTCATCAGGACAATGCACCGTGTCATGGTAATGATGGCCAAATTGCATGAGTTGAACTTCGAATTGCTTCCGCACCCACTGTATTCTCCAGATTTGGCCCGCAGCGATTATTGGCTGTTCGCAGACTTCAAAAAGATGCTCCAGGGAAAGAGATTTGTCTCCAATGAAGAAGTGATTGCCGAAAGTAACGCCTATTTTGAAACCAAAGATAAATCGTTCTACACGGCTGGCATAGAAAAGTTAGGAAAGCGTTGGAATGAATGTATCGCTCTTGAAGGAGGCTATGTTGATGAATAAAGAAGAATTTTGGCAAACAAATGTTGTTTTAGTAGCTAGTCCAGGGAATTATTGATCGACGTGTTACTAGTTGATCTTTGCGATTGTTGCACAAGTAAACTCATAATTGAACCCTCGTTAATTGAAAATCTAGTTCTAGACATTATTGTTTAGCTTGTTCATTTTTTTATTATTTTCTTCTACGATTTCTTTGACTTTCTATGTTTCCTTCTTTCAGAATATCATTCCCTTAATCCAACCATACTTTTCTTGTTCTTTCTCTCCCACACCTTCCACTCACATTTGCACTATACTCGTATATCTGTTTTGTTAGTCTTTTTTCATTTATTAATTCCACATGTCTTACTACCTAAGCGTGCTCTTCTTCATCTTACTCAACACATCAGCCTTAAGTTCACATTCATCCCTAATCACTTAGTTCCGTATTCTGTCATATATTGTCACTCCATGTATTCACCTCAAAGTATGTATTTCTACAGCATTTTTTCAGCCCCTTTCAATCTTTTTCCTGATCTACGTTTCACTCTCCTACAACAAAGTTTGCACCAAAATATTGCACTATTGTGGACCATCATCTAAGCAGATTTTGATACTGTCCGATTCAAATATATGTATGTTTTAGTACCCCACTGTCTTTGTTTCATATCGCTACATGCCGTTCGATATCCCTCCTAACTCTTCCATCATCTGATTAAAATACTTCCCAAATCTCAGAATTTCTTAATTTTCTCCATTTTTTAATTATTCATCCATGCATATATCACGTTTACTTTTACTTTCACACTTTTTTATTACTAATACTTTGGATTGCAACATTCATATACAAAAAAAATATGCAGCTTTTTTACAACTGGTTTATCTTTGTGAATATTGTATAAGTAAACTCACAGTTGGGCTCTTGTTAAGTGAAAATCTAGTCCAAGACATTGATGTTTAGTTATTCTTTTTGATTGTTTTATTACTTTCATATCTCGACACACATCCTTAGCCTCTTCCACATCCATACAACTTCCATGATTTCTCTGACTTTCTAAGTTTCTTTCTTTTAGAATATTTCACTAGATCCAACCATACTATCATAACATTCTCAGATCTTTCTCTTCGCATCTCTCATAAAATTTACTCAACAAACTCTGTAATTAATCTTCACTCTACACCAACATTACTACTACCTTGATGAAAAAGTTTTAGGACTTTATTCATAAAATCGAAAATATAAGTTTATTCATCAAAATCGATATGATCCCCTTCAAAGTACTCCCCATCGACTGCAACGCACTTACGCCAGCGCTTGATTCAATCCTCGAAACACCGCTGGTACTCAATTTTCGGTATGTCCATCAGAGCTGTCATCCTCTCGGGTGCTGTAGCAT
Organism: Odontocerum albicorne; assembly: GCA_949825065.1. Lineage (NCBI taxonomy): Eukaryota > Metazoa > Arthropoda > Insecta > Trichoptera > Odontoceridae > Odontocerum > Odontocerum albicorne. Next base: position 36,558,337 of record OX463850.1, read on the forward strand.
CCATGACATCCTCTCGGGTGCTGTAACGCGTTCCGCGAAGCGGTTTTTTAAGTCAGTTGAACAGCAAAAAGTCACAGGGAGCCAGATCAGGTGAATTTGAAGGCTACTGGATGGTATTCGTGTTGTTTTTTGGTCAAAAACTCATGTCTTTCGCGATTTCAACGCGGTCCTTTTCTTGCATGAAATTGAGGTCTTTCGGCACCAGTTTTGCAGCGACACGTCTGAGGCCCAAATCACTAACCAAAATGTCTTGAGCGGATCCATAAGCGATGTTCAAGTCCTCTGCCAGCTCTCTGATGGTCAATTTGCAGATTTCGGCCAACATTTCTTTAATTTTATCGATGTTTTCATCGGTTTTCGACTGCCACTGCGTTCGTCATCCTCCACCGACTCACAACTAATTCTGAAGCGTTCGTGCCACCAAAAAACACTTCTCCAACATTTCCAAGGTCTGCGGACCGTTAAATCCGTTTTTCACACAAAATTTAATGCAAACTCGTTGATGCCATTTTCAAACTTGTAAAAAATCGAAAACTCGCACAAAGTTAGATGTACTCAGTACAGCGTAACTTTTACAAATGTCCAGCTATGACGCTGAAATTTGGAAGGAAGTGTCAATTATAGATGTGGTAATTTAACAAAAAAAAAAAGAATTCCAATCGGGTGACTGACAGCACCACACGGTGGCCGGTCCTAAAACTTTTTGATCGAGGTAGTATGTCATCTACATACGTTTCCATTCGACATTTCTTTGTCACCAATTGACCTGTGTAGTTTCTTCACATATGAATCTATATAGTAAATATAAAACAACCAGGGTGACATCATGCATCCTCATTTTATGCCTTTTGATATATTAAATCATTCAGACAAGGTACCATTCACTTTACTACATGTTCTACTTTCAGCGGATAATGACAATACCATGTTACAGTTTACACTCAACATCACACTCATTTAATATTTTCCATAGCTTATCTCTTATCAAGCTGCCATATACTTTTTCCACAAACCCAGAAAGTACAAGTCCACAAATGTAGAAATATATTAGTTATTTTTTGCCATACATATTTGCACAAGGAAAAAAACATAACTTGTATGAATTAGATTTTGTACTATCCACGATTTAAGGCATCCACAGGATCTCTTGGAACGTATTTTCTTCAGATAAGAGGGAACTTCTATACTTACCTTTGTACTTGGGTTACTACAACATTGTGCTATTGTAAGTATTAGGGATTTATAACAAAAATGAGTTACTTTTCAAAATGTTTATATTATACTCATAATTAAGTAACAAATGTTTTTAAGTTCTAGATGTAAAAATAATAAAAAAATGAAGACAAAATTAAGGTTAGTTTTTTAATTATAATCTCAATTATTCTGAGTCAAAACGTTCTTCGAAAATTTCCACTCCTTTGTATGCAAGATAATCTTGTAAATTTATATATATTGGCCCACCAAACCAATCCAACATCACAATTTGTGCAATATCCAACTTTGCTACATAAAATCCATGATCTGAAAAATATTAATATTATTTTATTATGTTGTTTATAGTTAAGGCATTAACATTGTGGAGGTTTAAAGACATTGTAATTTATTTTTATCAAACACTGTTTATTCCACTTTTTTATGACGGTATAACCCTACCGGTTTCAAGGCTTTCACCTCATCTTCAGGGGAGCGCAAACAAGACTTTTTTGCGCTTGTTTGTGGTCCCCTGAAGATGAGGTGAAACTCTTGAAACCGGTAGGGTTATACCGTCATAAAAAAGTGGAATAAACAGTGTTTGATAAAAATAAATTACAATATTATTTTATTGTTCTATTAAGTTATATTTTTTGACAAAATTATATTATAATGTATATATATGATAAATCTGTGATATAAAATTGTATTGAACACATTTAAGTTGATCAATTCATTATATTTTAAGCCTATTAAGGAGATATGGTAAATTTAAAAGTTCAACAAATGAATGGAATTTTCTTAAATTTCGCAAATTGGATTTTTGTTTGATTTAAAAAGAAAATCTTTAAACTTTAAAAGTATTGTATTAAACAGCTTGGCGGATTTATTACCATGTATGTGGCAATCTCTTCCAAGCAATCAGATAGATGTTAAAGAGGCTTTAAGTGGAAACGAGAGAGAGATCCTTTTTTTAATAAATTTAGGTTCCAACTTATATAAAAAACTGTAGAGGCCTAAGGTGTCTTGGCCACAGAGGTTGTCTTGTTGGTAAGACACAGTTGTTGTCATGAATGCTAATCAAATGTTTCAAGTAAAGATTTGTATGACATAAAAAATAGTTTTACTGTCTTATACTTTTGGTGTATAAAGTACAACCTTATGGGTTTATTACCATGTGGAAATCACTTCCAATAAACTTTTTCAAAAAATTTCAAGTATGCAACCTCCAGGCTGAAAGACAACCATCTTATCAATTAGGACATGAAGGTTCTCTGTGGTTTTTTTTCAACATTTGAAGTTCTTAAAAGTGATATATTAACACTACTATATTTGATTAATTTAGAAAAAAACTGACCTTTTGGTAAATCTGCCATTGAGTGGTGTCTTGTAAATAATGCCTCTTTTGCAAAATCATACTCGGCAGTATCGTTTTTAACCTATAAAATAATAAAACATTTTTATCACCTGTTTGAAATTATCCGCATCATGTCTATATTAAGATCTAAGTGTTGTGTAAAAAGGAAAAACAAAATTTTTAGTCCAAAAAAGAATTCAATCATTCCCTATATAAAGGAAATAAAATATTTAAGACCTATGTTATGTTATTTCAAGTTATCAATTTTTTTGTGTAAATTTAGAAAATAATTCAAGTATTTAGGAAGATTCTATAAATTGGTAATTTTTTTAATTTTACATTAGCCATGGATGGAATCTGGTGTTCATTTTTAAAATATCATCTGGATATTCTAGCCTACTGTTGTATTGTTGTTGTATCGGATGTATGCGTCACCATAAGAACATATTATGTATTGATTTTCTTAATTGTTTGATATGTACAAATTCTTGGTTATTTTTTATGTTATTTGGTATTTTTATATTTTATGTTTGTTGGAGTCCACGCTGTCGCGACTGTAACGGAAATGTACCTTGTGCGAAAGTCGGTCAGCCTCTGCATGCGCAAAACTAGCGAAAATTGTGATATTTCACGTGTTGTGACGGCAGGCACAGGCGCTTGCGATGAGCGATTGGCTGCGTATAAGAACCGCCAAAACCAAAAATAAATCATTCTCAGTTCACTCTACCTACTGTGTTTTACTTGGGACCATCTACTACCTGCCTAAGAGGAATTTCTTCACCCTGCTACCTTTCACCGATCTACGACTTTTCGACGTGAGCTGAATTCTCCGAGCATCGAGCAGCAGCCCTCCACCTATTATTACAGTTCTTTGTACCAGTGGTGTACAATTGTAATGCATGTTTGAAAGCAAAAATGTGAACAGACCGAGACTTTTTATTGTGTACTATTGTGAATTGAACCCGAAAGTTCCCGATGGAATACGAGTGTTTTACCACTAGGCCACAAAGGTCTATAATCTTGTGCCTAATTAGATAAATAATCTTAATGTGTATTCAATAATAAATAACCCAGGCATTTACTCAATCAAACTGTAAAGAGAATTTTGTAGAATATCTTTAAAAATATATTATTTTCTTATTTATTAATATATGAAATGAAACTTACCCGTTTAATGTGTCCAGAAAGCATTACTCGAGCACACCGAGGGTCATCAGGAACGTAGTCGTTTGAACGACAGAAATCAGTTTGCTCTAATGTTGCTGATATAGTGCATCTAGGATCTATCTGTACAAAGAAAAAATAGCATTTAGTTTAACAATTCTACCGAATATTTAGAAAAAGAAACTATTAATTTCACAAAAAAAAAATGGGAGTCAAAAGTTCTCAATGTTCGTACATATATTTTATACCTCTTGCCAGATCAAAGGTTGAAATAATAAACATTCACATCCATTAATAATGTTCTCACTTTAAGATACGAGTATACGCTAATTAGTGATGTACGAGGTATCTCAAAATTACCCGCCACCCGGCAATATTTTCAGTACCAGCAAATTCCCCGGATTCGGCAAATATTGCTGGGATCTGGTGCCGGCTGCCGGAAAACAAATAAGATAATAAATGCATGAAAATAAATTACACAAAATTTATTGTATAATTTTTTACATTTGAGAAAAAAAATGCAAAACAAAAAAAAAATTAATAATTCAATCTCAATAATGGTACATTATAATTAGGAAATAATTATTTCTCTGCGTTTCACGGAAGTAGTTTATTTCTTCTCTCTTTGTAGATAATACCCGCCACGCTGAACATTCTTTCGCTGGGTATGCTGCTAGAAGGTGGTGATATGTGTTGTCTAGCCAATTTTGATAGTTTTGGATAAATATCTGCATTTTTAACCAGCCTCTTGGGTAACTGGGTATCCGGCATTTTTTAGTACCCGTTACATCACTAACGCCAATTTGAATTTTCGTAATGTTTTTAAGTTTTAAAACATGGTATTCAATAAAGTATTCAATTACCAATAGAAACAGGGAATTTTTTAATTTATGTAAGCTGAAAAAAACAAAGCTTGCTCCACTTTTTTGTACATTTTAAATTAAACAATATTCCTATATAACTCTAATCAAGTGGTCTTGCAATTATATAAGAAGATAACTTATTCCGCTGTTTTTTGATGACTTACATAATGGCGTAGTGTAGTGATTACGATAATGTGTAAAAATGGGCTCTTATTGTATGGAGCGATATTTTTAGTTGAATTCAGTTTTAATATCTAGTGCCATTGATTAGTTGTAAATATATAATAAAAGGTCTTTCAAATTGAGCGGTTTTTTTAATAGATTTTTTTTTAATTCTTGAATAAAACACACAATTTGCTTTGTTTTCAAAAAACTTTTTATTGGTCATTGAAGTATGACATTTAAACACAAAAACAATATCCGCCAAATGTCCACCTCTTGCAACTCCACAGATGTCCACTTTTTTGTCAAAATTTTCGACGATATTTTGGCATAATTGCGGTTCTAACTCACCAATAACGCGAATAATTTCGTCCTTCAGCTCAGGAATTGATTGGGGGTCATTCTTATATACCTGGCTTTTCACGTACCCCAGAGAAAATAGTGCGACGGTGTCAGATCACATGATCTTGGTGGCCAATTAACATCACAATTTCCAGAGATTACAATACATAAAATAATTCTCAATTTGAACACGTTGTTGTATTGTATACGACTCCATTTTTATAAATTTCATACATTACACTTCTCAAATGTCACAAGACACAGGTAAGTTCGCGATGCCATCTGTGTTTTATCCAAGAATTTAAAAAACCGCTCAATTTGAAAGACCCTTTAGTTGATTAGTAGTAAATATATAATAGTAATAAACACTCTCTTTAAAATAAAATAATGAAAACTTACTTGCAAATCAATACTAGGAAAATCTAAAGGAGTCAAATAAAAGTACGGAATCCCGATGGATTTCTGAACAGTTCCATCACTCATAGATACTATGCTGGTGAAGGGATATCCTTTAACATTAGATATTTGTGATAGAGTCGCAATTGAAACCCAATCTACAAAAAATAACACAATTAGGAATATAAATATAAAAATGGAACTTAGTAAATATTCTATTAAGATATATTAATTTATAATATTTCAATATTGGTGATCTATTATGTTTTTAATTAATTAATTTATGCCATTAATATTTTTTATAAAATACAGTCAACAATCAGAGTGCAAGTGAATATATATGCTACATAATAAAATATATAATTTTCAAAATACCAATATGATTTACACAATCTGCAGTCAAAAAGAAATACATTAATACTACCCCACATAAGATGCTAGGGCTCAGAATGCCCTGGGCCATATGCTGTGCAAAAAATAAAAACATATACTTTATCACATTTCAATAGGTATGCTTACATAGCACAATGTTTATTCTTCCTCCTTAAATACAGATTAATAATGGCTTTTACATAAATAAAAACATATTCACAATAATATGAATTAAATCTTAGTTAAGAAAAAAAAAACGATCGATTGTTTGGCGAAATGAAAGGATAAAAGTCTATAGACTTGTGGCGACCGTATGCGCGGTCACTGAACCCACGAGACGGCCTTTGCCCACCTTAACAATGCGAGACAAGCGATGCGAAGGTCCACGCGATCGGTCATTCAACTCACTACCGGTGAGGACCGCATTCCATGAGGAAAGGAGAGGGCAACACATCTTTCATGCTGTCTCTTAAAACAAAAGGATACCTACGCCAACCATAAACATATTGTAAGCGCAAAGACGAGACAGCGATATATCTCGTGCGCATTCCCGCACACGTTAAAAAAACATTATAAATACCGACGTTGGTTAATAAAATTCCTCTTTACATATTCCGATTTCGACAAGTTTTTATTTATCAACAATCATCCTCATCATCTCTCCTTTAAGGAACAAGCGTTCCTAAAGACTCATTAATAAATAGTCAAACATATAGACATTTTAAAATATGGATATATCAAAATGAAAATATTAAAAACATATTTAATTATGAAGTACAGACATGCATGGCTCAGTTCAGTTTCTTTTTTATTATCACCGGAAGGGAAAGGTTAATATCTAGCCTAAATATTTAGTCTTTTGGATCGCAAATATGTGTAACATTCAAGCAACCATTGCATTCTGACATTTCCAGTTTACGACTCTTCATTTTTCATGTTTAGTCATTTACTGTCCATGTCATTAGACTTAAAAAACAGATTTTAATCATCGTAAGACTTGCACTGTAGCCTGTTTGAAAACAGTGATAAAATATTTAATATTTTTTATGACAAAACATGTCTTTTACTATTCTCTATTATTTTTTCCTTTCCCAATTCCATTCCCTTTCTCAACCATTGAGAGTATTTGATTTCTGTTTTTGTCGATTAATTTAAGATATTTTTTTATGTTTTAACACGTGTACACGTTTTGTTTATTTATTTCTTAAATAATTCATGTATTTCAAGTTTGTATCTATCACTTATTTATACGACTATTTTTTGGTTAGTTGGAATAGATTTCCATATAGCAACAAACAAATTTCTCTGATTATATTCAGTATAATAAAATATCTAATAAATAAACAATAGCATTCTTAAACTATGTAATAACTGTGATAAAAGTCAAAATTGAGTAATGATTTAAAACTGTTAACATTAAACTACACAAACAAATGTATTATTTTACCTGCTTGGTGCATTATATATCGGGCCATAGCAATATATTGTTTATGGTCAGGCGGTGTTGACTTTCCTTGATTGTTGTTTTTATGTTGTTGTTGATCAAACTGAACTCGATTATGTTTAAAGAGGTTTTTTTTCAAAATTGCATCATTGTTTAATATACTTCCTTTTATTTTATAAATAATGAGTATTAAAAAGAAAATACAGCAATACAATTTGGTTTGATTCCTTAAAAAATATAAAAGTAAAATATGTTAAAAATACACATATATGCATTTTTATTTAAAAAAAAAACAGAAGTATGCATGTATACGAGTACTAGCAGAAAGAAGTATAAAATATATATTAACAGAAAGAAATAAAAAAAAAAATGATGGCAGATTTTTCAAAGCATTTGAGGTCTTGAAAATAGGCCAGGAAATATTAACTAAAAACAATGAAGTGTTATTCAGATTTTGGTTTCTATTTTCATTTTATTATATGTACATGCTTATTGAGAATGTTTATTTATCTTTTAAATTATAATTTGAAGACATAAGAATGATAGAGACATTTTATTTAATTTTTTTAACATTCCATTTTCATAATAAAGGTTTACAGATGGTATGAAAAAATATGAATAATTTATTTGTTGAATATAAAGTATGGACTTAGCACGCTCAAGATCCTATTTGTAAATTCAAATAAATTATATTTGAGGTAAAATAGTCAATTATGAAAATTTTTCGATCAATGCAATCTTTCTTATAGAAGCCAATAAATAAACCAATCAAATAACAATTCTATTTCCGATTTTTTATATTATGTGTTAATATAAGTCGTGTCCGTTTTTTTCCAATTTAAAAATGAGCACCAAAAGTGAAACAAAATGGTCAAGGTTATACGCCATTCAAAAGAAAATTTTCTGCTCTACAAGATATTGTATTTGCTTTTACGTTACATATATTATTTTATTTGATTACAAGCCTTCAAAATGGAATGTCAAGTAGACGAAAGTGAGCATTTTCGACACCTCCTTCTGTTCGCGTTCAATTGAGGGAGTAAAGTTGCCAAAGCTACTCGCGATATTTGCGAAGTGTACGGTGGAGATGCTATGAATGAAAGGACAGCTCGTCGAATGGTTTTTGCGTTTCAAAGACAGTAATTTCGACCTGAAAGACATGGAGCGTTCCGGACGACCAGTGGACTTCGATGAGGACCGCTTAAACCATATTATTCATGAAGATCCCCTTCAAACCACCGTAGAATTGGCTGAGCAGATGAATTGTAGTCACATGACTGTATACCGCTATCTTAAATCAATGGGAAAAGTCCAGAAGTTTGGCGCTTGGGTTCCACATGTTTTGAGTGAAAACAACAAAAATCAACGTTCGAAAATTGAAACATCTTTGAACCGCAAAAACCATCGACGAGTTGTCCTTTCATTCATAACATCTCCACCGTACATTTCGCAAATATCGCGAACAGCTTTAGCAGCTTTATTCCCTCAATTGAACGCGAACAGAAGGAGGTGTCGAAAATGCTCATTTTCGTCTACTTGACATTCAATTTTGAAGGCTTGTAATCAAATAAAATAATATATGTGACGTAAAAGCAAACACCATATCTTGCAGAGCAGACAATTTTATTTCAAATGACGTATAAACCTTGACCATTTTGTTTTACTTTTGGTGCTGATTTTTAAATTTGAAAAAAAAAAAACGGACACAACTTATGTTAACACCTAATACATTATAAAACATGTTGTATTCTGTTTTACACAGAGTAATAGAAATGCCACCTTGCTTTGAAATTCATCATGGAGCAAACCCCACAAATTAAGAGGAGTATAATGCTATCATTGAAAGAGATAAACACAGGTATGCCTTCCCTTTTTTATACATGCATGAGAAAAGGGACATTGCCTACGTATTTTGTAACTGGTATAGTATAGCTCTATACTCTTTTACTGGGGATCTCTTTTACTTATTCTTCTTCTTGAATAATGGTCGTGAACTCCTATATATGAAGGAAGGGGATCACTCTGTGATAAATTTCCAAGTAATGTTATTTCTCTAACTCTGTGACTATAGCAAATATGTTAATTAAATACAAATATTCAAAATACCAATTGCGGTCGTGGCAACCAAGTGCGCTAATGTCGCCCATGTGAATAGAACTATCGAGATTCTATGAAGTGAACATCACTTGAAACTGACGTATACTCCTTCATATATAGGAGTTCACAGTCATTAATTATTCAATAAGAAGAAACACAAATGTTATTTGATGATCACTTATATAATTATTTTTTCATATTTTATCATTGTAGACAATTTAAAAAAAAAAATTATAGTAATAATATCATGGCCAAATTAAAAATATGTTAAATTAGTACATATAATATTCATATTAAGGATTTTGAAAATTAACTTACATTTTAAATATGCACAAAAGTATTGCTGAATAAAAATGAAATGGATGAAATGAATTTGCAATGCAAACTATCTGACCACTGGAACAATTGATAAACTTCTGACCTAAAAGTTTTGATGCCGGTTAGGTAATATCCATTATATGAGATATTTATACAGATATACTAATGGACACAAATATTTGTGAAATACCGAGATTTTCAATAACATCTCATAAATCAAATAAGATAAAGTACCTAGGTGTTGTCAATATCAATTTATAGAGCAAGATTATGAAAACTTTTTTTGAATAATATAAGATTTTTTCGGTTTTATTTATATTTTAGATTGTTTATTTGTAGCATCATTAACTTCATAATATTTTTTTATAAAAAAATATAGATAAAACAAAACGCAATATAACAGTAAGGTGCATAAGTATACAGCCTTGACAAGGTAGAGCGTTTATGGACAGTTACCGTGTGTACATATACATGGCCCATTACATGATCAGGCCATGTTAGTTCAAATTTGATACTTCTACCCTCAGTATATCAACTGGAACTAATAGAAGATATATTGATTCCTTATATTCTGAAATCTTAAAGATTGAATGTCATACATTTATCAAGTTTTTTTCATAAAAGGGGAAAATCATAGCAGAATTAAATGAAGTCAGCAACAAAATACTATCACTCTTCTTCGAACAATATGCATAATTTCCTTGCTAAAATTATTCACTGTTTTCCCTTCAATATTGCATATCTTTTATCCTTTAATAAGACAAATGTTTTAGTCATATTTTCAAAATTTATTTCCGATAACGACATCAATATCTAAAATTAACAAAAAATGGAAATACTGTATTCGTGGAATTAATCATACAAAGGGGAAAAAGCATTTTCAGCCAAGCAAATTGTCTAAACTAACAAATATGTTATTTAATTTCTCCCGGACTTCTCCCTTCCTTTGAAAGAAACTTTATAACATGTCTTCTATTGCCTATTGGCTTCTGCTTTAAATACTAGTGAAAGTAGAGGTAATAATTTGAACTGTAACATTGCCTGACCATGCAAAGGACGTGGTATCTGTCCATACACACTCTAACTCGTTCAGGCTGATATTAGTTGTATATGGCTATTTTTAAGCAGCATATAAACTTTTATATTTATACTATCAAGCCATTTACCTGTCGGGGTAGGCAGAGAGGACAGACTTTTCTATTTCGACACACATCCTTAGCCTCCTCCACATTCATACAACTTCTACAATTTCTCTGACTTTCTACATTTCCTTCTTTCAAAATATTATTCACTTGATCCAACTATACTTATGAACGCTTATTTGCTAAGCTTTTATCAGGTTTGCCATTCTAACAAGCGCAGAATGCAGTTTGCTAACATTGTTTTGGTTATCAAAGATCGGTAACAACACAATGGATGTATTGAGTAACGTGACTAGGAAACAACATAGTCTTTATAGGGCATTTTTGTTAATTTATTTATGTATTTAAATTTACGTTTATTCATTGAGCATTTATATTTAAAACCACTGAAACAGCCGTGGAGATTACAGTTTATCAACGCACATATTGACAATATTACAGTGTGTGAAGAGACAACAACACTCACGCACGTCTATTGTTTCACCTTAATTTTATTTATTGTTTATTTGATAAAGTAATATGATACACACATTTGTCATAAGCTATACTCATATACAAATTAATTACAGAACCCGGCAGTAAGTAATACACATCAGGCTTAAGAAAGAGACTGTCGGCCATAATCGGCTAACTTCAGTTTTGTAGAGCGTCGTCTCTGTCGCACGATTGACTGACAAATTGCGACGAAACACGTGTATGAATGACAGACGACGCTCTACAAAGCCGAAGTTAGTCGATTATGGCCGATAGTCTCTTTCTTAAGACCGATGTGTATTACTTACCGCCGGGTACTGTACTTAAGAACTAAAGGACCAATCTCATTTCTGTTTTTTAACTATTACCTAACTTAATTAAAATTTCCTAGATGTGATTTTTATTTCTTATAAATAATCAGATGACCTTTTTTTTCGGGTCCAGTCGGGAATCTAACCCGAAACTCCCGGGTGGAAGTCGAGTCAATAATTTTTACATTACTTAAAGTTATATTTCGCGATTTGTATTATTTGAAAACGGGCTTTAAAAAACTCTCATCAGTCTAAGCAACATTACACATTTTATATTTATTGTAAATGTATATAGTTAGAATGTGATTAGAACGGGTTAATGTATGTTATGTTTTTCACATTCCTATCGGCAAATGTAAACAGAGATTTTAATGATGTAGTTTGGCCAACCTTATTGATATGTCAGTCAAATAAAAAAACCGTATAAAGTCGAAACTTGTGATCATAATAAATGATGGATCTCGCTTTCGTTCGGTTATAATTCTTATCAGTGTTTTTTTCCAACTGATTTGATTTTTTGTCATTGATTTATTAATTTTATAATAGTCGGGTAGCTCTAAAGCTATTTAATTCTGCCGTGTTATTGGTTTTACGTGTTTTTAAGTGATTTATCTTCATATTTGAAAATCAAGTGACAAGCAAAAGTTCTGGCAAGGTTTTTTAATTAATTCGTTTTATAATATTAAAAAAAATATTTTAGCATATTATTTAATGTGGAATATTAAAATAAAGCTGGAATATATTAGATTTTCTAAGAATTCTTTTTAAGAATCGTTGGTTATGGTCGATTCATATATTTTCGATTTTGAATAAAAAGTGAAAGCAAAGTCCAAAAAAGTGCATACATACACACATATCATCACACCATTTACCTGTCGGGGTAGGCAGAGGATAACGCCAGACTTTCCTATACCTCTGGTACCTTCTCATACAACTTTTACGATTTCTCTGACATTTCCTTCTTTCATAATATTATTCACTTGATCCAACCATACTTTCCTTGGTCTTCCTCTCACACGCTTTTCATTCACATTTGCACTATATATATTTTTTGTTAGTCTTTTTTCATTCATTCGTTCCCTATGCCCGCCCAAACCATCTCAGCGTGCTTTTCTTCATCTTACTTAACACATCAGCCTTAAGTTCACAATCATTACGTATTCTGTCATACATTGTCACTCCATGTCTCAAATCATGCATTTCTACAGCTTTTATTCCACATCTCTCAGTGTTTTTCCAGGCCCATCACTCTCATAAAACGTTGACATCAAAACACTACGGTGGACTATCACTTTAGCAGATTTTGATGCTGTCCGGTTCAAGTATGTTTTGGTACTCCATTGATTTTGTTTCCTATCGCTACATGCCGTTCTATATCCCTCTTAACTATTTCATCATGTGAGAAAATACTACCCAAATATCAGAATTCCTCAACATGCTCCAATCTTTCATTATTCGCCCATATATCGCATTAATTTTTCCTTTCGCACTTTTCTATCACCATCATTTTGGATTTTCCACCAGTCAATCTCAGATCTCTCATACAATTTACTTATCAAATTGTGCAATTCATCTTCACTCTATCATGTCATCAGCATACAGTAATTTGCATACATTTACATTTGTATGCCACTAATTGACCTCTATAGTTCCTTCACACATGAATCTATATAAATATTGAACAACCAGGGTGACGTAACGCTTCCTTGCTGTCTTTTGTCTTGTAGGTTGATGATTTGATTCCCATTGGTACCAGTTTTTTGAAAAAAGGATTTTAGTCTAATTTTGTAGAGAGAATAGAAAATCAAACTTTTTATTGGGACATATCTTTCACCTCCTCTACATCCATAATTAATTATATACAGTTCTTTCGGTTACTTTGCATATCCTTTTGTTCTTTCAAAATCTCATTCACTTGGTCTCAAATTATTGTACTTTTCTCTGTCTTTCCCTAAACTCGTACACAAATTCACATTGTAGATTGGTTTAGATAATTTTTTGTTATCTATTAATTAAATATTTCCTATTCACCTGCAAATAATCTTTTTCGTTCACTTACTGTTTTATTTTTATTTCCCTTTCATTGTATTATATACAGTACAACCTGGCGGGCTTATTGTCATATGACAAACTCGTCCAACTAACCAAAAAGCTGTTAAAGTGGCATTAAATGAAAACCAGGCTGGAATCTTTTTTTTAAAGTCTGGGAATCGAACCAGCAAACTATGGGTCAGAAGATAAGCGTTTTACCAACTAGACCATGGAGGTATCTTTCTGTAATATCATATATGTATGTATCACATTCTCAGTGTACGCATTTGCACACACATATTTACTATAAGTATTTGACTCCTTATATTATATTCCTTTTTCATGTCCACATTTTACTCCCATACACCAATCTTCAACTTCCGTAGCCTAGTTTATAAGACACGTGTCTTTTGGCTTGTAGGTATGATTTGATTCCCATTGGTATCAGTTTTTTTTAAAAAGGATCCAGTCTAATTTTGTTTAAATTTTATGTCAATAAACAGCTGGAGTATGAAAGTAATTTCTGGTCTAATGTAGCAAGTAGAGCAGCTTTTACCAGCAGGCAAACCTAGGAATTTGCCATGGGGCACCAAATCAAAGGGAGCCAAAAATTCCTAAATAGTTAATAAAAATATGTACGAGAATGATTTAGATGAATGCGTTCAATTCAGTTCATATTTAATATCTAATGAAAACCACAACTGTTAAATGCTACGACTTAGTAAACTAATATAATCAAAATACTTGTAACTGTCTATACAAATATTTGCATAATTTTATTTATGCACACAATCAATGAACTGTTCCATTGAATGAAGTTTTTCATTATTGAAATGATGAAAAATATATTTAAGATCTGCGCTTCAACAAAACAGACTAAATGCATTAGCCATAATGTCTATAGAATTAGACATAACAGTGAATATGGACTTCAAAGACATCGTTGATCCAATTGCTGAGAAGAAAACTGTAGTGGTTTGGTGTGTGCCACAAAATATATTTTCCTCAAAATGGAAAGGAAAAGCGTTTTCTTCATTACATATTACAAGTTGCAAACTGTTAGAAATATCTCAAGTGTAATAAATCTATTTATTCAATCTGATTAGTTTAAGATAGAGTCTTTTGTGCTCGACAGAGGATAGTCACTATACATTAGTTAAGTCAGTAAAAAATATATTGGGTATTGATTGAATTTATAATATATCAGCTATCTCACTCAGTTTTTTAGTCAATTTTATCTAGATTAGTATTATCTAAAATTGTAATTTGTTAATCCATTTTGACTGATAAAAAGGTACAATTAGACTTGATTCCCATAAAAATGGCTGTCACACGGCAATACACCCACCAAATTATAATACATACAATAAAAGTGTAACACAATGAAAAAAAATCATTAAGTATTGTAGTCCTATTCACACCAACGCATATTATTTTTCTACATTCTATATTCTGGTTTTAAGTCATACCACAGTCGATAGTAATAAAATACATTTTTATTTTGGATTTTTAATTTCAGCAAACAATTAAGATGACTGAAAGATTAGACATAATTATTCTTGGAGCAACTGGTTTTACTGGGAAGTACACAGTAGAAGAGCTTCACAGAATCACAAAACAATATGAAAAGAACCTCACTTGGGGAATAGCAGGTCGATCCATTAACAAAATGGAGAGCATACTACAAAATTTAACAAACAAAACTGGTAATTACATGTTTCATTTTAAATAGTGTCTAAAAAATATCTATATTGAATAATCATATTAGGTATTAGAATTGAATAAAAGTTGAGGTATTATCCAATATTCGAATTGAATTTTTATTAAAAAGAAAATAATAAAGTCCAGTAATTTGAAAAAAACCTTATTTTATCTTGGATGATCCTTTCTATTTTGCCTTGAATGATCAGGTGCAGTAGTTTGTACTTTGCTCCTCTAAGTACATGACCCAAATAGGATACCTTTCGGATTTTAATATTAGTCAGCAACTCTATCAACTTTGGCTCTTTGAAGAACCCTTGTGTTGCTGACCATATCTGTCCAGGGTATCCGTAGCATTTTCCAGTGCATCCACATTTTGAATGCTTCCGTCGGTTCATACTATCAACTTTGAGGGTCCATGATTCCACTCCATGCAATAACACTGACCAAACGTAGCATTTGACTAGCCGTTGTCGAAGTTTCAAGTTTGGATTATCATCGCAGAATACGCTTCTCATTTTATTAAAAGCCGCACGAGATGATTCAATTCTGTACTTGACTTCGGTTTCTGGGTCGAGGTCTTCCACTAGGATACTTCCGAGGTATTTAAATTTTTTCATTCTTTCTATATCAGCACCGTTCAATGTAAGACGTGCCCTTGTGCTATACGAAAAGACATGCGGGTCCTATTAGGTATATGTTTATCGCAACTATCATACAATGGTGAAAAACAGGTAAACAAACCCTTTTGTTAGTAAATTACACACTAGATATGTACTTCTCTCACTATAGACTTAAGGTAGATTTCGATAGAAATACTACTTATTGGAGACGGTCTCTAATTATAGAGAATTTCAATGCACTTTCTTCGATCATGACCAGCAGACCCCAAAACTACCCTCTGTTAAAAAGTTTATCTATATATAAATGGAATATAATACATTTTTGTGGATATGATAACTCTCTTAGTTTTTATCAGATTTCAATAAAACTTTTCTGAAAACTTGTCCTTACAAATATCTCGACTAGTTTCATTAGCCAGCCTGATCAACTATCTTATTTCAAAATAGCGGATGTTCAAAAATTCATAACTCTGTTAATGTTGGTACTAGAGAAAAAAGTAAATAAACATTCTGGAACACCGTAGAATGTTATAAGTAACTTAAAAACGAATAAAATATTAATTAGTACTTTTATTATTTATTTATTGATTACCGGTGTATAATGAAATATTTCCAATCGAATGACACAACTTGTTTGAGAGAAATGATAGAGAACTTACAGAGAATGATAGAGAATCCTATCCTTTTACATATAGGCGAAATCTAACTAATTCTTGCAATCAGTTCTTGAAGGTATTTTTTCCAAACAGTTTCAGTTCTACTTAAAAATTTAGCTTTGTAGTGATTTTCTTTTCATATTTACTGCAACTCATAAAACTGTTAAAAAAAGATAAATGAACCCTTTTGACATTGAACTTCGCTGCATACTTCAAATTCAGTTTTTATATGACTTTTTAATTTTTTATCTAATATAAAGGATGTATAAGTGTTATATTGTGGAAAAAAACCATAATTATTGTATACTCGTAATTATTGAGTATTAGTTTATTATAAACTTATTTCTTTAAACATACACTATTTTTTCTCAAAATATTTTATTATTTACCTATTAAAATAACTGAAAATGACCATGCAAGGTATCTCAGTTGGGTTTTCTACACCACCTCAATTTATTATGTATTTGAATATACAAGTATCAAATGTATAGAAATGCTCGATTAAATTATCAAACGTTAGAAATTGAACAATTTTTTTATATTCTTATTTTTTTAGGTGATGATTTATCACATGTGAAAATCATAAATGCAGATATTAAAAATGAAGATTCTCTCAAGGAGATGGCTTCCCAGTGCAAAGTAGTGATAAATTGTTGCGGCCCATATCGTTTTTATGGAGAACCTGTGGTAAAAGCATGCATTGAGGCTGGAACTCATCATGTGGACGTTAGCGGAGAACCAGCAGTAAGTCCAATTTTTAGTTTCAGTATTATTAAAACCAAACACAGTTAATTATTGTTCTCATGGTGATTTGCTTTCGGAGTTGGACTTGATTTCTATTTGTTTCTGTACTCTTGGTTTACAGTCATGTTTAACGACACAACTGTATTTGTAGAACTTTTTACTTTACGTTTTCTGCCACATTATGGGCTATTTTTCTTCAAGTTTTCAATCTGAAGCAGCCCCCATTGGAAACACCATAAATACTATATGTTGCTTTCAATGAAATTTTTTGTAATATTTTGCTCATATTTTTACGATAACTTTTCTGAAGTGGACTCCTTTCCAAAGTTTCACATATTCAGTACCATTAAAGTTGTATTAACCTTTCCCTTCCTATGCTAAAAAAATCTGCGCGTTTTGGTGCTGTATATTCAATACACATGTAAAAATGAGCTATTTTAAATCGGAAAAATAAGAATATTCATAGCCAATCGCTTAAATGAATTAAATTTGAAGTCAAAAGTGATAATAATTGAAATTTAATTGCTGAAAACATGAAAAAAACATTGGCCGAAGTTCACAAAACGGGCGAAGAGACCACTTCAAATGGATGCCCGTAAGCTACTGAAGCGAGAAAAGTGAGTAAACTGAGATTCTATTTCTTGCATTCCCATACTGAAGTAGAGTGAGAGTGAGACGTGAACAGCGTTGCTTCTCACCCATAGTGGTTTTTTAGAATGAATATATCTACGTCACACACAGGCACGCGTTTGATTGTATTGGTGAATTAAGTCCCGATTTTCACAAAATATCTCTGATGTGGCCGATAAGTGCTAATTATTATTAATATTATTTTTTCATTCAATGCGTAAATGTATTACGGAGGAATACCTAAAATCTGAACCCAGTATTTATTATATTTATAGATATTAAAGGTTTGAGAAGCAATTTGTACTAGTTACACATCACAGGGAAGGAAGGGTTAAACAACTTAGTTGGTATAAGGTTTGTTTTCCAAGTTGCAATCTGGTTGTTACATGATAGGTTTTTTAGTATCTTTCTAAATGGTTTTACGAAATTGCCAGGTTGTACTGTATACATACAATGGAAGTGAAAAATAATACAATATGACATAGAGATCCTTTTACTAGAATTATCTTGAGGCGACATATTGTAACTGAAGAATCTCAAATTGATATATATTTTTAAATCTTTGAACCATAACATTTTAACATAATAGAATGAAATTAAGAATAGAGTATCGGAAATACAGTTTGGATACTTTTGTTCAACCTCTATTGCAGCTACCCAAAAAGCAGACCACCCAGAGATGAAAGGACAGTTCACATTTCAGGAATAGAAGAATATAACAAGTTGTTGATCTATATTGAGAAGACTTTTCTGTCACAATGAATTTGCTTTCCACAAATTATACAATTAAATGAAGAAATTGCCACATGGCAATACACTCGCCAGGTTAAAAAAATATATATAAATTATCGTAGCCAATTGTGTAATGAGATTATTGAAATTGTTTTAGTATATGGAGAAAATGCAACTAAAATATAACGAGGCAGCTCAGGATGCGGGAGTTTATGTGGTCAGTGCATGTGGTATAGATAGTATTCCTGCAGATTTAGGAACTATTTTCTTGCAACAAAATTTTAAGGGTTGGTTATTCCACTTTTACTATTCTAACAATTCCGAAATTTATTTATCTACTTATATTTATAAGTATAAAAAAAAATTTAAATCTATTGCACACAGGGTTACCAGATTTCCAAAACAGCATATCAGGATTTTATAGTCAATTAATGTCGATTGAGCTAACTGTTAATTGAGCTTTCGCTATCCAGTGAATAGAACAGTAAAACATTTTTCTTTAGGGAAATAATATGAAACTATAGGAAAAGTTTTTAAATTTATTTTGTTGGATGCATCAGTACTTACAAAATATGGAATATTACCTTATAAAATTCACCTCTTTAATTTGTGCGAGATCAAATATATTTGCTAAATATATTTTACCTCTTCATGAGTTTGAAAGACCCTCAGTAAAAACCTCACATATTTTCTTCTATTATAAGTTTTTTTTTATATTAAAACTATAGTATGAAATGGTTAATTCCTAATTATTATTCTTTAAAACTCAAGAATCTTACTCTGCAGATTCTATCTCGTCGCCTTCACTGGGATATGCTGTTCTAAGTGGACAGATTCTCATGAAATTTTTATTTAGCTTTACATTTATATATTTCTTGTACCTCCAAAGGTATGTAGCAAAAAAATTGTGTAAACGTAAAGCTAAATAAAATTGTGTAAACGTAAAGCTAAATAAAATTGTGTAAACGTGTATAGTAAAACATTGATCAAATAAAAATTTATCATGTGTTCTAATAGGTGAAGTAAATTCTGTGGAAACATTTATGCGATTCATATTACCTCCAGATGGTAAAAATAATGTAGTATTTAACTATGCTACCTGGGAATCTTTAATAAATGGTGTTACACAAGTTGACGAACTGAAAGCGCTAAGGAAACAACTATTTATGATGCCATTACCAAAACCATCGCCTCTCTTAAAACAGAGGTAATTTATTGAATTTATATATAATTTTTTTTATATATGTATTGTATAATATATTGCTATTATAAATTATTGCACTACACAAGTTCTGTTTAGAAACAACTTACCGAAGAAATTTACTTTTGTAATCTACCGATTCTTAATTCTCGATTAATGCTATGTGTTGGCTTTTATTTACGTTGATGCAGTGAGTTTATGTGTTTTTGATCTGTAGTATCAAGTACCCCGTAAGACACATTATATTTTCATTAACATATATTGGAATAACATATAAATGTCAAATTTTCGTAAATTGTTCAAGTTTGTTCGCTTTGAGACGGCATATTTTTCTAATATTTAGCTTGTGTCAACATTCACTCACCCGAATTCTGATAAGTCTGAAAATGCCTTCGTTATGATAGCAGTGCAAGGAAACTGAGTATCTTTTGGTCTGCTGCCTGCACCTTATTGACTGTTCCTCCATTTGTGAAGTAACAATAAATTTATATTAAATTTATTGAAGTCTAATTAACTTTGGAAAAATTGACATTTTTTCTTGTAGAATCAAAATTTTTTTTTTCTTAAAAAGCCTATTTGAAATTCTTCATTTTTAACATACTACAAAGCTACATTCAATATGCCTGAATTTCAAGATACCTGACTAATGTGATTTATGAATATAGACTATATTTGTTGAAGTTGCATACTTTGCAATAAAAATGTAATCATGGATACTTGATTGAGTGTTATAAGATCTTGAGCAGTCATTATAATTGCTCAGAATTCCTAACACTAACACTTTTCTTTTAACCAAAACACACATTTGAGAGAACATCAGTTAATTTTGACACTAGACTTTCCAAAACTAAATTTCACAATTTTGCGAACCGAGTTGTAGATTCTTGGAATAAAATGCCCAATATTATAGCGAGCACTGTGATATTGAACCAGTTTAAAAAACCGCATGGGCAAGTTACTGCATACAAACAAACTCAGAAGTGATATTTTAGTAGTGTTTAGTTTTCTTTGCTTATTGTTTATAAAAACAATTTTGTGTCAAAACTTTGATCGATAATTGTCTTGGTTTCACATATACATAATCTTACAGCGACTTGCAGGTCACCCTCATGACCTTCCCAATTAAGGGAATAGGAATAAGTTTTATATATTCTTATTTAGGGCTTGTGATTTTAATATCTTTTACATCGATTAAAGTTTAGAAAAAAAAACCTAATTTTGGATTTAACTAAAGACTTTTGTTTTAAGAAAATTGTGTGTATTGAATAACAAATATATTAACTTTTTCAAAATAAATTACAATATCAGTTGCATTATTTAAAAATGATTGCATATTTTCATACTTCAAAATTAAATTACATATCTCGAAATTATGTTATTTCAACTTATGATAGTCATGGATTAAAGGTCTAATATAATTATGGCTGTTAATGTTTAGATTATGCTCTTAAGATGAATCATAAGAGATAATAATATTAATTTATTACTGTTATAACTAGCTATTTAAATAAACACATATTATTTGCCTACTTACTATTATAAGGAATTATCTTACTTAAAGTGTTTATGAATTTCATAGTACAATTTTAATTGGCAATACAATTTTTTTAACTACTTCCAGGCCATCACTTCAAAAAAATGAAACAGATAATCAATGGTATGTTCCATTTTTTGGGGCCGATCGATCTGTCGTTAATCGTACACAACGATTCTTATACGAGAATAATGATAAACGTCCTGTGCAAATGCACGGCTATATATCACTGCCATCGTTAAAGACTTCACTTACAAGCATATTGGCTGGAATTATAATTTCTTTTTTGACGAAATATTCTTATGGAAAAAATGCTCTTCTTAAGCATCCAGAATTCTTTTCCTTTGGCTTGGTGTCACGCGATGGCCCTGACGAAGAATCAATCAGAAAGACCCGATTTGTTCTTAGAATTTCTGGAGATGGATGGGACGAGAACAAAAAAGATTCTACACCAATGGCACCGACAAAAAATATGATAGTGGAGGTAATATTTCTTTAATTTTAATATGTGCCCACTTGAAAATCCCTTAAAAAATGCTTCGAGGTTTTTTACGATAAACTGTATTTTTACGATAAACGATTACGGCATCCTGCATCATTATTTTACATTTACTTATTTTTCTGACGCCATTTACATAACAATGTAACATCTTGTAATTTATTTTTAACAAACACTGTTTATTCCACTTTTTTATGACGGTATAACCCTACCGGTTTCAAGGCTTTCACCTCATCTTCAGGGGAGCGCAAGCAAGACTAAATGCTGTTCGGACTGGCACCGATATAGACACTTCAACGGTTGGAGGCGGGAGGGGTGAGGGGAAGGCTAGGTATTATTTCGGCCAAGAGCGGGGAGATTTTGGGGAAATAACTATTCAACAGATGCTCTGATCGGTATACTGACTTAGAAATTTCTAGGGCCTCTAATCTGTCCAATCTATTTCCGTTGCCGCTAATATGTAAGAATTTGGCATCATCGATAGAAAAAGTATGATTCTCACGGTGACAATGATTAGCCATTTCAGAATAAATTAGAGGATTTGTTAAGGCAGATTGGTGTTCACGAAATCTCTTTTCAAAAGATCTTCCTGTCTTTCCTATATAGAAATTATCACAGTCAGCACATAAAAGTTTATACACACCGCTGTTGTTAAGTATTCCATTTTTGCCTTTCCCATTAAATAAGAGTTTCCGGAGATTAAAGTTAGTGTAAAAAGCTGGCTTTATGTGACTTGGAATATTTTTGGTTATTTCATTTGATATATTTTTTATAAATAGGACTTTGCTCCATTTATAGGTATGCTTATAGGTGTCGTTAAATATATAATCTTTTATAAGTTTCTTTTTTGTTTTGTTTTTTAAAAGTGAATCAATGAGGCTTCCAGGATAGCCATTATTTGTAGCAATTTTTTTGATGGTTATTAATTCCTTTTTAAAATTGTCGTCGGTTAATGGGACACTGAGCAATCTATGAAGCATACAGTTAAAGGCGGCGGATTTATGATTATTAGGATGGTTAGAAGTTGCTGGAATTATAGAGTCTGAATAAGTATTTTTCCTATATATATCAAAGTCAAATGTGCCTTTTTTCCGAGATAATGTTAGGTCCAAGAAATTTAATTTTCCGTCCTGTTCTGTTTCTAATGTAAATTATATAAAACTTTCTATAGAATTTAAATATTTAAGAAAATGGTGTAATTGTCTATCGGTACCCGTCCAAACACAAAGAATGTCATCTGCATACCTAAACCAGCACAAAACATTTTTGGTTAACTTAAACTTACTCCTAAAAATACATTTTTCAAAATAGTTCATAAATATTTTACTGAGAAGGGGAGACAACGGTGAGCCAATAGCTAAACCATTCGTTTGTTTATATATTTTATTGTTGAAGTTAAAATAATTTTGTTTGATGCATAAGTCCATCAGTGAAATCAATTCCGAATTTTTAACAAGGTCCTTACTTTTGTCATTTATGATATTTTTTGCGAGCTCTAAGGATCTCCAACCTGGTATGCTTGGATATAGGTTAGTGACATCAAAGGATACCAGTTTTGCATTATGAGGCATTTCTATGTTTTTTAATTTATCAATTAATTCCAATGAGTTTTTGATTGAGTATTCAGCTTTAAATTGGGTTAGATTATAAAATTGTTCCTTGACAAACTTACATATTTTATAGGTTGGTGCCTGGTTATATAAGACTACAGGTCTTATAGGTATATTGTTTTTGTGTAATTTGGCTAAGCCATATAATTGCGGTATTTGTGGATTCATTATGCACAAATTCTTTTTAAAATTTTGGTTCATGATGGAGCTACAATTTTTAAGGACGGATTTTACTTTAGTCTGCAGAGAATTTAAAGGGCTGGTTTTTATTACTTGAAATTTATTGTTATTCAGAAAATCTAGGACTTTTTCTTCATAATCCTTTCTATGAAATATAACTATTGATTCACCTTTGTCTGCCTTGGTTAATGTTAAATTATAAAATATGTAAGTTTGTCAATTAATTTGTGTCACAAAAATTAAGTTTAGTTAAATATTTCAGATAACTGGTGTAAATCCTGCATATGGAGCTACATGTACTGCTGTAATATACAGTGCCATCACTATTCTAAAGGAATCCCATCTAATGCCTGGATCGTAAGTCATTTGCTTTCATATTTTAATTACTTTAAAACAACTTACTGTGAAATTACCTCTCTTCAGTGATGATGACTTTTAAATATAAAATGGCAAATATATCATGTTCATTGGTTTGAAAATATCTCTACAAACCTATAAATCCACCAGATATTAGCAATAGTACAGCTAATTCCCGCTTTAACAAGTTAATTTGTTACTAACCTTTGCTCGTAAACAGATAAATATATATTCCTATAGAAATTATGTTATAGATTGAACGTGCCACAAAACACTCTCAGCAGGGTGAATTGCCTAAACCAAAATGAAAAAAATGGAACTTACTCCAAAATCAAATTTTTCATAGACTAACATAGAAAAAAATCATAAAAATACATTTGATTTATGAAAAGAAATACTCCAAATAAGTTTACAAAGAAACTATGTTCAACTATGTAGGTGTCATTCATTCCAAAGTATTGTACTGTTTTATATGCATACTATTAGGTGTACAAATAAGTTTCCGCCGTTTTTTATAAAAAAATGGGCATTTATTGTGAAAGAACGGAACCTCATGTTTTATTCGAAGTAGTACCCATCGCTTGCCACTACTTTTCCCCATCTTTCTGTCAGCATACGAATACCGCATCAGTCATCATCATCATCTTTTGAGGCTATCCACGAATCGACTCAATTTTTGGTATCTTCATATGATGTGAAGTGCTGCTCAGACAGGCCATGCGTCATCGATCAAAACAAGTGGTAATCAGAAGGAGCAATGTCTGGTGAATACAGCGGGTGGGGTAAAACTTCTCAATTGAGTGTTTCCAAATAGGTTTTGACCGGTGCCGCAACATGTGGACTAGCATTATCATGCAGGAGAATAATTTTGTCGTGTCTGGCGTAGTAGTGGGCGCGCTTTTCCTCGAGTGCTCGACTCAATCTCATCAATTATGTTCGGTAGACAGCCCCAGCAATGGTTTCATTCGGTTTGAGCAACTCATAATACACGACACCAAGCTGATCCCACCAAATACACACAAGAGTTTTTTTCCATGAATATTTGGCTTAGCCGTAGATGTTGAAGCATGGACAGGGGATCCCCATGATTTCTTCCTTTTTGGATTATCATAATGGATGCATTTTTCATCACCAGTGACTATATGGTGCAGAAAACCCTTTCGTTTATGCCTGGCAAGCAGCATTTCACATGTGGAAAATTGGCATTCAAAGTTTCTCCGTGTCAGTTCATATGAATCCCAATTTCTTTGTTTTTGAATCATTCCCAATGATTTCAACCCATGTGAAATTGCTTGTTGAGTCACTCCTAATGTAAGTGCAAGTTCTTCTTGCGTTTGGCACGAATCTTGATCCAATAATACTTCCAATTCCGCGTCTTCGTACACTTTCGGCCTTCCGCTACGTTCTTTGTCTTCGATGTCAAATTCACCGTTCTTAAACTTTTGAAACCACTCACGACAACTTCTCTCACTTAAGGCAGCCTCACCATATGCTTCTACAAGCAATCGATGCGCCTCAGCTGCAGATTTCTTCAAATTGAAGAAGTAAATCAAAAGTTCCCGCAAATGACGCTTATTCGGCTCAAAACTTGACATTTTCGAACACAAAAAAATATGTTATACTGATAAAAATTCACTAATATTTCAAGGTCATGTTGTTGACAGATGTCCAACCTTACGATAATGACATTTTACATCTGACAATTTTAACCATAACTTACTGGTGGCGCCAACTTTTGTCAAACGGCGGTGACTTATTTGTACACCCAATACTTGCTCAAGAACCTTTTTCTTAATAAAAGCTTCAATTACCATTTGCATGCCAGACATATTTTTCTTTATATTATTTCTTCTTATTGATGTAGATCTTGGATCTGTTATTTTCAAAAATTTATTTATGGGTGATAGAGCACCAGTTGTCTCTCCAGCTTTTAGTCGACCTTCCTGGCGTACATTGTGCTGCAGGGATCTCATATGCCACCATGTGCAGAATCCTGTTACTGCTTATCCTATCTACATGATCACGCCAGTAGCGGCTTCTCTTCCTGCTCCATCTAACTATATAATCTGTGTTGCAGGTTGATTGGGTATACGAGTTTCTGACTCTATGTCTGTGAAATTTTTCCTGATATTTCGTAATATTCTCATCTCAGATGATTGAAGAAGGCTCATTGTTCTAGTTCTGTTGGCTCTAGTTTCAACACTATAAGTCAGGATCATGATCGACCTGATACAGGTCTTATAAATTAGAGCTTTGTTATTGATGTGCACATGTTAGTTATTCCAGATCATATCTGATGATATGCTTTAAGAAGCGACTGAAAAAACTCTTAATTTCTAGTTAGTAATATAACGTGTTTCATTCCTGATTTTTCTTTGCTCTCCGCCATCCCTTCATTTTCCTTTGATTGATGATATCTAATTCTTACTTTTACTACTACTGTAGTATATTGTTCATAAATTTCATCAAGATGAATAATCATTTGAATATTTTTTGCGACCATGTACAACTTGCTTTATTTACTTTTGCCTTGTTGGTTAGAAGAGATTGCCGCCTACCAATAAGCTCCCCAGATTATTTTTGCAATGAAGTATTAATAAATAAATAAATGTCTCTTAGACAACCAGATATTATTTTTTTTCTGAATAAAAATTGATTCATGCAGGCATTTTGTAAATGTCTATATAGTTAATTTAGTGCTTTGCTTAAAAAATTATGTCTGGGTTCAAGGAGAATTTTAAAATCTCAATTTTTGGAAATTATAAAATGCTCCTTTGAACTCCTCGTTGATTGTTAAGTTAAGCTTCTATTTCATCTTTCTTTTTAATTTTAAACAGATCTTTGTTTTTAAGCCCTTTATTGTCTGCTTAACACTTCCCTTACTGTGCTAAAAAATTACGCCAGTAACGGTGTTGGACACTGAGGGTACAGTAAACATGTATGTTTTAAATTAAAATTATGCAAAATCTATTAGTTTTTTTTGTAATTAGCTATAAACATCATTTTATTATGTAATAAAATGTCGAATAATATAAAATAAGTGTAAGAAATGATAAAATAAGAATTGAAACAGAGAGGTGACATTTCTATAAGAATATCATTTTCCCACTGCGTCGTTCGGTCTGCGCAACATTCAGAATGTGCATGACTGAAAAGAGGTCTCCAACCTTTTAAAAAAAAAATCATAAAATTATACAATAAAATGTAGCGTGTATTTTTTGGCAATAAAAATATAATTCGAATTAAGACAATAATTAACATATCAACAAAATATAAAATGAATATATAAATTCAAAAATAATAATATAAAAACAAACACGAAATTCAAATCAATAAAATATGCCATTTGGAAAATATAAACACTTTGAAAATAGGTCAAAATTTGAAAATAGGACAAACATATCATAAAATCAAAATTTAATCCTGTGGAGAAAGTCTATCGCAATTGGGGCACGAAATAACTTTTGTTTCTATTCTATGTACTAAACACACAGGTGTTTGATAAAACTGGTAACCAATCCCTGGAACGAATGTACTCAAAAAAGAATGAGTCATACGGAGTGTTTTGACATTTCGTCAATTCTCGATTTAATATCATTCATTTCTGTTGATATTTATTAATGATTTTATTTCGTAATGACATCATTCAAATCATAGAGGTTTTGATGAGGAATACATAAAGTATGAAGACCCTGCAAGCAGTATATTTCGAGAAATTATATAAAATATACGTCTTGGTCACTCTTGTCCGTTCACAGATCGGCAAGGGTTAAAGCAGATTCTACATCACCATCTTCAATCTACAATCGGTTAGCTATGTTAACCTGTACACCGCGTTAAAAATCAAATTCCACGAATCCTGTGCGCGGCACAATTTCGGCATTTTTTAATTTCTAATTTTAAACGCGTATTTTGTTTAGAACCACTGATATTTGATTACACCACTAAGTAAACATGACATTCATTTAATTTTCTGATAATAAATAATAGTCATTACTCTTAAGGAGACTCATTAAATAAAGGAGATAAACTAAACATTACGTAAAATACACAAAGGAATGCTACGATCAAAGCAATGATTCATTACACTCACTGCGAATGCTGCTCGTATATAAAATAGTTAGGTAATGTTTATTTACGTAAGAGAGACACACCGCAGGACTCCGTACGTGACAGGTAATTCTGAGCGGCCATTCGAACATCAGTATGCATCACGCATACTGACGCAATAGCTGGAAATATTGAGAAACTAAAAAAATTCAGCACTCTGTCTATTCAACAATATCTCATAAACAAATATATTATTTGACAAGGTTTTCAGACATGTCACTAGAATAAAGATTATTTTAAATTTTAGTTCTATTTCATCCCGATTTTGTGTCATTCTTTTTAAGTATTTGTGATTTGAAACTTGGATTGTCGTCAGATCACAGGCGTTTGTGCTTCCCGCGAGGAACACGTTAAGAAAATAAAGCTCAAAGAATCGATGTACTATTTTTATTCAATTTAATGGACTGTATTTTAAGCTGATGTTGTTGCGATCTTTAACGAGGCAAAGAAAAGGACTATCCTGGGATGGATGTTTGATCCTGATAAATTGTCGAAACACTCGTAAATTGGTGACAATTCTCAGAGTTAAAAATGCACAAAATCACACGTGTCAATGTGTAGACTATTTAAACTCGTGATCTGGTAAATTGTCTTCAAAATGACCTAATAATAACATAACAGTTGATATGATCGTCCATCAATCAAACAGGATGCGATGAGTCTATGGACGGATATGAATATCAAACGGATATGGATTTAAGAAATTGGACTAAGAAAGCGTGCCAATAATCGGGAACATGTAAAATTAGAAATATCTGTACATGAAAGTGTTCGATAAATAAAAATAAAATAACTTATTGATTGATAATTTTTCAGAGGTGGAGTCCTGACTCCCGGTGCTGCATTCGGGAATACTTCTCTTGTGGAAAAATTGACCGAAACATGTATGAACTTTAAGGTTGTGAGCATAGACAAAATTAAATCGAAACTTTGATCATTTCTCACTAAATACTCATTTTGTTAGAAAAAATTTTAGTCTAATAATATATCTTTATAATGTTACAATAATAGTCACAAAAAGTCATTGATGCTAGAAATCAGCCATCAAATTCCGAAATTATTTAATTAGAACATGTGTTACAGTTTCTAATTAAATCATTTCAATGATTGTGGTTCTAATGAGTACAGAAAAAAAATGTGTATTTTTAAACATGTAATTAATTCCTGTGTTCAATTGTAAAGTAAGTTTATTTGTAAAGTTCTCTTACGTTTATCAAACTACATACGAGTATGTTTGTTTTAAACACAGTTTATCAGTTTTAAATATTAACGTCACTCATATTTTACTGAAGTCAAACCTTTGACATTTAGAATTCATTTATACTGATAATAATTAGTCTTGAAATGCAAATATTGAAACAATTTAGAAATTTTATTTATTGTTAATAAACAAGTCAATATTATAATATTGACAAAATAACATGGGACGGTCGGTCCAAGAGCGAGGTCGACAGCCGTATACATCAGGCTAGACTTGCATTTAATAAAAGGTCGAAAATAATAGAATCAAATAATATAGACCTAAAACTGAGAATACTCCTAATCAAGACCTATGTATGGAGTATCTTGATGTACGGCTGCGAGACATGGTGCCTATCCGAAAGAGATAGACGAAGACTAGAGGCTTTTGAGATGTGGTCCTATAGAAGACTATTAGGAATTTCCTGGAGAGACCGCATCACAAATGAAGAGGTTCTCCAACGAATCGAAGGAGGAAGGCACCTGCTCAGGATCCTGTCCGAAAGGCGTGCAAGATGGATCGGTCATATAATACGACAAGAGGGCCTCTTGCATGCCATAATGGAGGGTATGACCGAGGGGACAAACTCTAGGGGACGCCCACGCCGAGAGTACCTGGAGGACCTGTTGGTGGACGTGCGCTGCTCAACATATACAGACTTAAAGAGAGCCGCACAGGACAGGGGGGAATGGAGGAGAAGAGTTCAAATTGCTGCAAACCAGTCTTAGGACTGCAACCACGGAAGGAATTATAATATGAGGCGAAAATGTTTTGATGATTGTTTTGTTTGAAATTGTATTCTAATAAACATCTATTAATGGTGATAAAAATTCAATTAATGGGAATTTGCTGTAATATCTAATAATTTTGTAAAGGCACAGTTACATTTGGTTCTAATGCGTACAGAACTTTGGTTCTAATGCGTTCACAGTTAAAGCGGTGTTTGCTTATTACAATGAGCAAACACCAGTCTTAATTTTGGTTTACATTTTATAATGAGCATATTTCTCAGATACACAATGTTGAATATATTAGCTTTATTTGTTATCACGTATAAATGAAGAAGGTGTTTAATTATTAAGATCTTAAGGGGGAGGATTGAATGATCCTGTACTTTTCGGGTAGGCGGGAGAAAAAGTATTTGAAATCCATTTGAAAGTTCTTATAATCCCTTTATCTTTTTTTTTTACAATTTACCATAAAATTTCTATAATACTGGATACATAAGATCAAGTCAGAATGAGTTATAGTAATGTAGAAATTAGTTATAAAGAAATCAACGGGAAACCCATGGAATATTAATAATAACTTCATGATGCAGATTATCATAAAATATGATGATCTCATTACCTTGTAAAGTAATGAACAAGTAAAATGTATTTGGCTACTGTGTAATGTAGTTTTGTTATTGCAATAGGGCATAGGATGAAACGTACGAGTAGTATTCGGGTAAGTGAAGATCGCTATTTACACATACTGTGCACGAATCACATTAATTCTAAGGCCTCGGCCACACAGGTAGGAGCCTCGCTTGGAGTTTAGAGCTATGCTGCGAGCTAGACAATATATCCTAGCGAACCAACGCACCGCATTCTATCGCAATGGCCATACTGCACGCTTCGTGACACGCTACATGACGATTAGTCACCTAGCGGACAGACGTGTAGGTTAATTTTATTGTGTCACCAATTAATTTTATAAGATGGCGGAAGTTTTAATAACAGCTTTGTATAAAAGGGAGGTTTTGTGGAACCCATCGAGCAAATTATAGAAAAATGTACCTGTAATAAAATCACTATGGAATGAAGTTGCTCAGGAAGTAAATAAAGATAAGGTAAGTTGTAATGAAATTGGTTAGTTTTGAGAGTGGCATAGTTTGTTGACTCAACCGCTCCCAAATATCAAATGAATTTGTGCGAAGCACTTTGGTGTGGCCAAGCATGAAGTCACCTAGTCCATTAGTCACGTAGTACCTAGCGAAGCACTTTGGTGTGGCCTTAGCCTTAATGATTAACAAAAGTGAGAAACAACAACTTAAAACAATCATGAAATGAAAAGTTAAAGAATGCAAATATAGTTGGTGATAGTTATCATTATAGACGGGCAATATCTATATCAAGTTTAACTGTCATATGTTCATAATGAAAAATAATCATAGGAATAAGTAAAAGAGACAAAACACCACTAATATATCATAGAACTTCTGGGTTTCTGTGTAGGAATTTATCCAGATAGTTTTTTAACTTTTTCAAAGTAACAGTTGTTCCAAGATTCCACAACTTGTTTTTTCTTTGGATTATTGTGGAATTTGGTTAGAGAGAATTAACTGATGTTCTCTCAAATGTGTGTTTTGTTTAAATAAAATTGTTGGCAGATTTCATAATGACTTCTCAAGATGTTATAATAAAACTCAGTTAGCAAAGCAATGCATTATGTATATTTATTTTTGACAAGTTTTAACTGATGTGTTCTCAAATGTGCTAGAAGAAAATTATATCTATAGAATTTTGTTAGTCCCCTAGTGTTTATTATAATCAAGTTTGACTGTATATGTAAATAATCAATTATTCATAAAACTTTTGGATACAATTTTGATTATATTAGTATTAATTGGTTCAAAACTAACTGTGATACATTTAAAAATCAACTAATTCTCTTTTCCTAAATGTTTTTTTTATGCTCATTATTAAAAAAAAAACTACTAAAAAGTTTTCTTATTTTTAAATGGTTATAGTTTATAGAAGATATGTAATATATTATTTTATTTTGTATAATTTTATTGATGAATTGGAGATTATTAAGAACTCATTTTGATCAAATCAGACAAATTATTTTATATTTCTAATGCCATATATATAATTAAAATCAATATTTATGTTTGGTGGAACAGGGTTTAAAAATAATATAATCGTATTTATATTTTTTATATATATATAAACTCGCTCTGTCCTTGGCATACTTTAAGAAGCGACTAAAAAACCTCTTAATTTCTAGTCAGTAAAATAACGTGTTTCATTCCTGATTTTTCTTTTCCTTTCCCCTCCACCATCCCTTCCTTTCCTTTTGATTGATGATATCTCACTTTATATGAAAAAGAATGTTTGGGTGACTGCCCATCTTTGTGGGGTTCGTGGGCATGTGCTCACGTTATTGTTTCTTGCACGGGATATGGCTCTGGGCCTTCTGAGCCCTGGCCTGTTGTTTGTAGTTGTATGAAAAATACTTTCATATTTATTGATGGATTTCGTTAGGACAAAATTTTCATTACTAACTTCATTCCAAATGTGCTGAATGTATATTACTCGTTTTATGAATGTTAATAATTAAGCACATTTTTTAATGTTTTTTTGCATCAATTTGAAGATAGAACAAAATTGAAAAAAATTCTGATGGGTGATGCTTTTCAACTACTTTTGCAAAGGAACAAAGGTGACACAAACCAAAAAAAAGATACGTCATAATAGACAAGCAGCAATATAATATGCTGTAAATATCTATATTAAGTTTAACTGTCGTATGTTTATGAAGAAAAAGCAAGCAAAGAAAAATAATTAAAAGAATACGCAAAGGAAACGAAACACTACTTATGTGTTTGAATATAGAAACTTGTCCAGATGGTTTTTACACATGTTCAATGTCACAGCACTCACTATACATTGAGTAGTTTGTTCAGTTAGCAAAACAATGTTTCCTTGAATTATTGTGAAATTTAGTGTTGTAAATTCTTATTTCAAAATTGAGTGATATCTTCTCAATGGTGTGTTTTGGTTAAAAGAAAATTATCAACTAATTTTTGAGTATTCATCATGACTGCTCAAGATTCAATAACATTCAATCGAGTCTCCAAAATTATGTCTTTCTATTGATATACATATAAAAAGCCATATGATTTTTTTTCCAATTGATTAAAAAAAATTATAAAAGAATAATTTACACGAGTATTAAAACCTGCTAAGTTCACAACAGTGGCAATTTTGATGTATGGGAGTGAAACGTTTGTCATGGAAAAAAACTAAAAAGAGCTGAATAAACATTGTAGAAATGTATGCTTTGAGAAGAATATATGGGGAGATAATGCATGACTGAATACGTAATGTTATTAAGGATGAGTTTGAACTTAACGCTAATGTGTTGAGTAAGATGAAGAAGAGCATTGTGAGATGATTTGGGCATGTAGAACAAACTAATGAAGAAAGAATAACAAAACAAATATACAGTGCAAATGTGAGTGGAAGACGTGGTAGAGGAAGACTAAAGAAAATATGATTGGATTAAGTGAATTATATTTTGAAAAAAAAAGTCAGAAATCTTAGGAGTTGAATGAACGAGGAGGAAGTTAAGGTTATACGAGGGCGGTCCGATAAGTACTTAGCCTCACCGCCCGATAGCACCACTATCGCAAGAGCAATTTTTTATCGCGTAGTACATTCTCGTTGACAGCTACTGTCAAAATTTGAGCCGAATCGGACGCGTAGTTTTGTTTTGACCGCGTGTGGAAGCGAGCGTGTCCGCGGATTTGAGAAAAATGGAAAAAGAGCAATATCGGTCGGTGATTCGATTCTTGTTTTTGAAAGGGAAATCGCGCAGCGAAATCAAAGAGCGCTTGGATGCTGTGTACGGTGACTCTTCTCCTTCGATGGCGACCGTCAAAAATTGGTTTAACGAGTTTCAACGTGGTCGCACGTCGGTTTTTGATGAGCCACGCCCAGGTGCCCCGAAAACGGCTACCACGGAGGATAATGTGACAAAAATCCACGATCTCGTATCTACTATGCCGAATTATTGGGCCGATTCGACGCCGAATTGCAGAAAAAACGGCCCCATTTGGCGAAGAAAAAAGTGCTCTTCCATCATGACATCGCACCGGCTCACACCTCCGCCGTCGCCACGGTCAAATTGGTAGTATTAGGCTACGAACTGCTGCCCCATCCACCGTATTCTCAGGATTTGGCCCCGTGCGACTTCTTTTTGTTTCCAAATTTGAAAAAGTCACTCGCCGGGCAGAAACTTGAGTCGATTGAGGAGGTTATCGCCGCCACGGAGGCCTACTTTGCAGACCTCCAGAAAACGTATTTTTCAGACGGATTAAAGAAGTTGGAGCATCGCTGGGTCAAGTGTATCGAACTCAAAGGAGATTATGTTGAGAAATAAATCGCCACTTTTCCAAAATTTTTGTTATTCTTTTGTAGGCTAAGTACTTATCGGACCACCCTCGTATGTAAAGATAAGAAAGTCAGACGCTCTCTCTGCCTACCCCAACATGGAGATAGCATGATGGTTTGTATGTGTGTATGTATCAAAATAAATAAATTAGAATCGAAAGGGTTGTCGTTTAAAATATGTTTAAAGCAGTTAAAATTTTTATTATATTTCCTCAAGATAACCTTGAAAAAAAAATTAAAGAAGCTTTTTATTATATTATTATTTGGGTAAAAATTTGTTGGTTTTTTGTTATATAAACTAATTTTATTTGCTATGTCAGTAAAAAGTTCTGAAACTTAGGCAAACTTATAGCAATTTACTGATGCTAAAGCATCTAAGAGAAATGTCATGCTCAAAAGAATATGTAAAGCTGGGTTTCACAATAGAATATTTAATATTGCTGAACAACAAGATTTTCATAATAGAATATTTAATATTGCTCGACCATAAAGTTTTGTTGTGAAAAATAGTGTATTTAAAAATGTTCAAAAAAATTATAAGTTTACACTTACAAAAAAAATCACATATGACAAATACACGTTAAAGATTCATATATTACTTTTTAAACATCTTTTTGCTATGGGTTTTTTATGATCTTTACATATAAATGAGGATTTTCCTTTTTTTTTAAATAGGATAAATAAAATTATTTATAACAATATATTATACTATAGGAACAAATTTTTTAACCAGGGAAACAGATGTGTAAAAATAGCACGGTTGTATTTTTATAAGTTAAAAATTTATAATTTTTCTGTTATTTTATAATAAATAATTTATAACAATAATTGGAATTTAATTTATCTTATGGTTTCCTTTAATTTTTAACTTGTTTAAATATTTTAGTAAGAAATAAAAGCATTTTGAACTTAAAAAAGGATGAAATACAAATTTTAAACAAATAATTGATGATTTATCACATATGTATAGGGTGTCTTAAAAAATGTATACACACCGTGCCACTTACTTGAACTTGCTGCAGGAATTTGTCCTGCTTCTCATTTGTGAGGAGTTTGAGAAACGAGATATTAGTGTGTGAAGGTCACAAACATACATCGATGACCAGTTGACATGCATGTGTGAACTTTGTTATTAATATTCAACTTGTTGACTATTTTGGATGATATTATTAACTTTTCAAATATATTTTTTTTTATTCAAATTCAGTGAAGCAATTTTCATGTACAAAGAAAAGATATTCATAATATAAATAGGCCAAAGCCCGTACGACGGTTGTTGCCAAAGGAAGAATACGAGAATTGAATTTTGAATACAAGAGAGCAAGAGAGGAATACTTGGATTCTTTCCGAAAGTAATTTCGAAATTTGAATCTCGGTGGGTCCGTGATACTGAACGAATTTTAAATACCTAGCTAACAATTTTTGAACCGGTATAAAAGGGGATGATGCATAAATGATATATATATATATATAAACAAATTTTACATTTATGAATATATATTTTCATAAATGTAGAATTTGTTTTACTTCCGTGAATATTTCACGGGTTGCAACTAGTATAATATATATTTGCTTTTCATATTTCAACACAAATTTCATGTAAGGGTTTTCTGCTAAGATCTGGGACAGTACAATCCTCAGACGGTTTCCCAACAGGTAAAAGCAATGTCAATCTCTCTGATTCAGGTCTTCCTAGGATATCACGGAGTCTCCCTCCACATTGGAGAGGAGTAGAGGTCAGAGTGTACAATCCAGCATTCTGAAAAAGACAATTTTCTGTTATAACTAAGTTCTTGATATTTCATCAAATCATCTTTTTTTTAAAACACCTAATGAAAATCTCATAAAATAATTTGCTTTTAACAATTTTTTTTTTTATGTTTTCAAATCAATAACCCTGTAATTAGTGTAGTAGTTCAGTCGGTAATATACTTAATTTAAGAGTGATCCATTTAAATTGCACTTCCCATTACAATTTATTTTTTCAAACAAATTTAAAGTTCAAGTAGTCCTTCGATTATCTTGGATGATAGAGAAAAAATTGACCCTGATAAACTCAGCCATAAAATTACCGCCCAACATTAGTTTGGGATGAGGAGATGTTAAATTAACACTTAATTAAAAAATAACCAAAGAATATTATAAATTCAAGAAAAATATACACGTAAAACAAGAAAACACAGCTATGTGACATGAAAATACAAAATTAAAGATATAAAACACGACTATAAACAATAAAAATAGTTAATAATAAATCAATCTCAATATACACATATAGTAATTTAAATTTAAACATGATGCACCCGGTCATTAACATTAAAAGTAAACAATGAAACTAAGCACACCTTAATCTAACATGTCATTGACCAGAAATCGGCCGGGATTTCTGGTGAATGACATGTTAGCCATTTTGCAAGTTTTGTTATTTGTTATATATCAGTGTTCCCCAACCTTTTTAGACCTGTGGACCGGTAAAAAAAGGAAATTTTTTTCGCGGACCACTAATACTGAAATAAAAATGGTTTTTTATTTAATATTTTTTAAATCTTATATTGTGACAGATGGACATATGTAACTATAATTGACAAATATACATATAACAGTTAAACAATTTTAATTGTAACATTGTCTGATACAATTAAAATTTACCAAAAACCATGGGGTTTTTGCAACAAACTAATGCGAAACCTGCTGTTGATCTTTGCTAATATATTGGATATTTTTGGCTGCAGTGCTGTCTCTGACATACGAAGTGCTGCATTCACGTCCAGTATATTCCTTTGTTTCGATTTTATTGAGGACATGGATGAAAATCTTATATTTAATATTTTTGCATGGCGAATTTCTTGAAATTTGGCATACTGTTTGCGGCCCGGCGGAAAGTCTCTGCGGCCTGGCACCGGGCCTCGGACCACCGGTTGGGGAACACTTATATATTACCAATTTCGCCAGATTAACTGTCTGGTACATATTATATTATGTAGTCAAATGAAAACAATATTTTATCATTTCAAATAATATTTGAGTGTTCTAAACAAAAATTCGGAATTTTTTACTCTCCGGTAAAAAATTGCCCAGCCCGCAATCCGGATAATAGAGAGTCTGCTGTAGTTTAATTCATAGTAAATCAATGAAAAAGCTTTACCAGCAGTAAGGACCCAATGATGCAAATGAAGCTGTTATGCTTCATAGATGGCAAAAAAAGATTTACAGAGCTATTTGGGTATACTTTATCGAGATGAAACATTTTAAAGGTATGTGGATTGAATACTGACGATTCCTTCCGATAAATCATGTTCTCTTAAATGGAAAGGAAAAGCATCTGACGCTGAAATCTCTTGAAAAATGTAGCACCAGGTGACCTACTGCTTTAGTAGCTTGAATAGAGTTTTAGTAGGTGTGATTAAGTTTAAGGTGATTATGCAAAGATGGGGTTTCTCTAATGAAAATATCATTGAATGTGATTGTAGGACTATACAGGGGTCACAACATATGATCTTGTTAATTTGACATTTTGGGATATGCTACAAAATAACATAGGCACCTTGATGTGATCTTTAATCACTAAATGATGTTAGAGAGATAAAATATATAAACATAGATTCACATTTTAGTCAATATTCTAAAAATTATCTCATATTCTCAGCCTTTGTGGTAAAAAAGTCTTGTGTTATCTTTACTTTAAATAATAATTTTGTAAATTGAATACTTACATGTATTGCCATCAGCAGCATGCCAGAAGCAATAGCAACACTGACTTCATTGTAATAGTGATTTTTCCTTTCTCCAGTTTCCGTATATGAAAACATTTGTTTGAATACAAGAATCACATATGGAGCATCTGTAAGATATGGCTTATTCCAAGTAGTTTTCAGTGGTTTCAAGTCTGTAGTCCACTTTTTCCCCATCCTTCTCTTATAATTGATGTACTCCTCCTCTTCAACAACTTCTCTAATTTGCTGTTTCACTGAAGGATCTTTCACCACAACAAAGGTCCATGGTTCCGTGTGAGCACCACTGGGAGCTGTGCCTAAAATGTATAATGTTACAAACTTCTGATTAGTTTTTTATTGTCCACTTTGAGAGTGTAGCTTTAAAGATGATGATGTTATTTTGTTTGCCATTAGTGCACAACCAGATAAGGTCTAAATGAAGAACTATTAAATTATCTCTTCCATGTTCCTATCAATACTTCCTTCTTAGACTAGATTCCTGCTTGCTTATTGCCGCTTACTTAAGTCAAATGTGAATCAATTTCAGCATTGCCACATTTCACATGCTACCTTAAATTTTCCGATACTAGAGTGATCAATTGATACTGTCAATTTATTAAATATTTATTCAAACGAGCTTTAGAATAGTCAAAATGAATTTAGGTAGAACCATAGAACCTGACCATTTATTTTACTTGATGAATAGACAAAATATGTACGAAATATTACCTACCATTCGGCATAAAGGGTTGAACTCAAGCAGACTGTAGTCAAATGGGAATATGTCTTTATCTCATAAAATTTATATTCCATAAATTTTTGTGTGCTAAAATTCTTTAATATCAAATAATATAAAAATTTAAAAATATAATTTTCAATAGCTTTATTCTTTTTATCAATAATTGATTTTTCCCTGGTTCTGCAATAAGCCTGCCAGGTGCAGAAGATTTTATTTGTAATTAAGGTAGCTTTGCCACTTTATTTATTTTATTTATATGGTACATTACAAGACATTTTATAACTATATAATTTATGAAAAAAATGCAAGGTGGACATACATAATATATGGATCTAGGTTTGTTGCCTTTCATTTGTCATGTTCCCAGTAAACTAGACTTTTGCCTGTATCTTATTGAGGATTTATAACATGATAAAATAAGGTCATTAAATTATATGGATCAAAATTAGTTGGTTTTTTGTTTAATAATCTGATTTTAATTGCTACGAGTATGTCAGTATGAGTTTCTGAAACCTAAGCAACACTCATTGCAATTTGCTGATGCTAAAGCATCTAAGAGAAATGTCATGCTTTTTAAAGCCAATAAATAAGGCTGGATATTAAAATAGAATATTTAGTATTGTTGGACCAAAGCATTTCAACCCATTTATCTTGTTAAAAAATGATAGAATTAAAGAATATTTTTGTCACTTGGTTATGACCTCATTGATTCATAGCACAATCTCTTATCAATTAATGTTTCCATGTCATCGTAATATTTTACGTCCGGTCATAATATTTTAGTACACAAATTATTTTTTATTAAAAAAAAACTAGAGCAATATCAGATAGTTGTATTATATAAAAATATACTCTAGTGCTTGTTTTTCTTTTTTTAAATCAGAATGACTTGTTATTTTAACATTTCACAGACAATTTTTTAATAATTTGTACAAATAGAAAATTTATGTTTTTTTTAAATACACAATGGAAAATATAATCATGGAAATCTAATCCTTATTTCAAGATTCATATTTTTACCCCATTATAGAGAGAGTTTACTTCTTTCTTTGGGATTGCAGTGAGCCTTCTCAGCGGGAAAAACAAACTCTTCAAGACAACTTAAAAAATCGCTGCCTATCGCAACAAATAACTTTTTATTATATTTTCGTTGAATACAGTACAACCTAGAGGGGTTATTGCCATGTGGCAATATCTTCCAACCAACTAGTACGTTGGCACACCGAAGTGAGACACACATTTTTTTAAAGAATAGGTATGACCGAAGTCATAGATATCCTTATACCCCTGAACATAAGGCGGAAAAAATGCCTGTGTTATTTGAGGGAAGCAGCACAGCACGGGGTTCGAACTGGCAGACTTCCGCATAGAAATCCAGTGCGTTATTGCACGGCTATGCACCTCAAAAAATTATAATGTTATACTCGTATTTAATGATAAAAAAATTAAATTATGTACTTAGAAATCATCAGAATTGTACAAATTATTTTTATTTAAAGGTTAACGTATGCAACACAAGGAAATTACCTATAACAGCAATCTTACTAGGCTCACTGCCTGTTTTGAGACAGCTGACATACATTAGCGAAATTCATAGTAACAATTTAACAAATCGGAGCTGCTACTACTTGTACATTTTACAATTCTCAGCATAAAAATATATTGGCACCATTTCATCGAAATATCCAAAAGTTGGGCATATTTATATCAATTCCAGTTTGTCAAAATTTCTCAACAAATATGTCGACAAACTATCAATATTCATGTGTTCATTAATTACTTCTACTGTAGTTTTGCCTCAAATAAATTAAATGACTGCAATTTTATGACATAATATATCTAAATTGTCAGTAACCAAGAGGTGATACTGTGTTCAAGGCTGTTAATATTCTGATTTAGAACCACAAGGCAGACATATAACTTTTTGCCTGTTGTAGTAGATGTTGGTAATACTACCGCGTGTCAAGAAGTAATAATATCAACTTAAACAGACAGGGACTCTTTTTTTTTTGAGGAATCAAACTCGAAAGTCTTGGTATCTATTAAAAAATTGATAAATAATTTCACAAGATTGAAAATGAATATAAAAGCTTTGCCAATATTTTAAAGGTAAAATAGTTAATAATGTTATAAAAATTTACCAGCAGCTTTAATAACATTCCTTATGGCTTCTTCTGGCACAGGCTCATTACTGAAAAATCTAACAGTTCTTCGTCCATTCATAAGTTCATAAAATTCTGCTGATCTTTTGATCATTTCTTCATCAGAGAGTTTAGTATATTTGTAGGGGATGTGCTGCAAATCTTGCGGAAGAGCAGGGGCAATATCATCATCTTGGATATATTCAGTTTCCTCTTCTTCTTTCAAAGCTAATCTACCTACAAATATAAGTAAGAGATTTAAAAATTCAACTTTTTTTAATTGAAACCCCAAAAACTAGTGTAATACCAAGGAACATTTGTCATTGAGTGTTTATTAAAGTTTTTCTGACAACACTAACTGCTATCAGATGATACTTGAGATTCATATGGAATATGGTCAAGTGTCTAAGGACGTTTTCTACGGTAAACTCTGTAA
This sequence comes from Odontocerum albicorne, assembly GCA_949825065.1. Lineage (NCBI taxonomy): Eukaryota > Metazoa > Arthropoda > Insecta > Trichoptera > Odontoceridae > Odontocerum > Odontocerum albicorne. The sequence goes on from OX463850.1 coordinate 36,600,009, forward strand.
TACAGAGATCTCATGGAGAATAACATCTCCATTTCATAAAAAAGAATTTGAAATAGACACTGAAGAGAAGGAGTGCCTTGTATAATACTTTCAAAAGTTGGAAGAGATGCTCTGGATGGGAAAGATTATTTATGATAACCAACTGGTTGAGGGAGCTAAAGAAGTAACAGTGCGAGCAATCAATCTCAGAGGATGCTCCTGTTCATGTAAAACCCACTGCTGCAATATAAAAAATACAATGAAAGATATGCCTACCTATATTATAAGATTAACTATCGAGAAAATTAAAGATTTTAAAAGAAGTATTGAAGATTTGACTTCTCCAGCTGAAATCAATTCAAATTTGATGCAATACTAATAAACAGCAATAAACTCAATATGAACCAACTAATTTAATAATAAAGGACAATTTAGAGAGTTGACTCTCCACAAGGGGGTTCCAACTCGGGATTTAAACACTATTATTGATAGATTAGTAATGTTACAAAAAAATCAAATAAGTTGAGTGTAATGATATGAAGATAGTGGCTGAGGCCATAAGGTAAGGAATGTCCCCGCATCTATATGTTTAGAAAAATATATATGCAATATAAGAGCAGATTAAAATTGTATAATGTAAAAATGCCTCATTCTTATGTGCTTCCGAAATAAAATAATTCACAATTTTTTAAAGTAAAAACTTATCAAGAATACTCATATATCCTTTCGACTCTATTGTAATAAAAAATGTTTACAAACCTGATTTATTAGTTCGGCTACTTTCCTCAACACCGTTCACATTTATACTTTTTGCTTGCTTTTTATTAAAAAAATTACGAAACGTTGCATAAACAATCATTCCTAATACAACACTCAATAAAGAACTTCTATAATTATCCAACAAAAAACTCACGACACCCATATTTGCAAAATATTTTATGTGTTTTAAAAGAAAAAATATGGTTCGAACTGATTTTTTATCGAATTATTTCTTGAAATTGAGTTTTTATTGCAACACATTAATACAGAGAGAAGTGTGCCACGGTCAGTTATCGCCTATTCACTATTTAAAATTCTATAACCTAAGCAGTGGTTTCGAATTATCTTTATTTAATGCATCTCTCTGGATATTTTAAATAAATAAAGTTATCAATATTAAAAGCTAAAGTTTGTTAAATTTTCATAGTATTAAAAAAATATTTAAATCATCATGCCATCAAAGCTTCAACTGACTTATTAGTTCCTTAAAAGGAACTGAAAGCATTAGATCTTTTTCAAGACTCGTTGAACCATTCATAAATATGTTTTATAACAGCGAATTGGGCACATAGATTGTTGTTACACAACAAGCAATATTCAGACCTGCTAAAATGATGGTTCATAATAGTGTTTAAGTCCAATACAAATTGTCCTTTAATTATTACCGTATTGGCCCGACTATAGGGTGACCCTGGTTATAAGGCGACCCCTATTTTTTAATTTGCTCTTTGGAGAAAAAAACATTTCCCTCACCATTATAATATTATGAAAAATAAAATACAAAATGTTTATCGAAAAATATTGATTAAAACAAAGTACCCAGATAATAGTAAAGTACATGTTTAAACATGAAAAGAAGAAATAAAACAGTCCAACTACAGTAGCTAATCAGATCAGTCAGATTCACATATGGCTAAAGCATCCTCAGCATCAGTCTCATCTTCAGTGATATTATCGTCTTCGGAATCTTCAATTATATTTTCCCACAAAATATCTTCAGCACTGTCCATTTTATTGGATATGCAACATTTTTTAAATCCATTGATGGCAGCCGCACAGTTGTTGGTGGTTTCTGCAGCACGCACCACCATAAAATTATAATTGGAATCATAGCTTCTGCGTATTCCTTGATTTACTTGATTTTTTCGAGCTCTTGTCTTTTAATATGGTCAGTCATAAAATTTTCTTAGGTAGCAAAGATGCAAAACAAAGCATAGACAAAAAAAAACCCCCCAAAAACTCAATTAGAAATTACTACGCACAGGCTATGTGTAAACAATGACGCCTTTGGAACACTCTCATTACAATGTTGCCATTTCGCTAATCGCGAGTAGTGAATTTATTGTTACCCACTATGTTTGTGACTCAAATATAAGGCAACCCCCCTATTTACGTGTCGCCTTTTTAAATAAAAACCTCACCTTATAGTCGGGCTAATACGGTACTATTATTATTAACATCGATGTATAGGAGTGAAACATGGATTTGGAAAATGAATGAAAAGAGTAAATGTACTGGAAATGCATGCACTGAAAAGAATATGTGGTGTGTCGATGTATGATAGAATAAGAAATGTAATTATTAAGCATAAAGATGAGCTAAACATTGATTTGTTAAATGGAGTGAAAAAGTGCACATTGAGGTGATTTGCACGAATGAGTGATGTAATACTAATTGAACAAATTTATAATGCAAATATAAGTGGGTCAGCTATAATGAGGGATACCTGCCAATTTGTCCGCAATGTGTTTTTGCGTGGAGTGGAATCATGGACCCTCAAAGTAAGTAGTATGAACCGACTGGAAGCATTCGAAATGTGGATGCACCGGAGAATGCTACGGACACCCTGGACGGATATGGTCAGCAACACAAGGGTACTTCAAAGAGCCAAAGTTGATAGAGAGTTGCTGACTAATATTAAAGTCCGAAAGGTGACCTACTTGGGTCATGTACATAGAGGAGCAAAGTACAAACTACTGCACCTGATCATCCAAAGCAAAATAGAAGACCGAAGAGGTGTTGGCAGGAGGCAAATCTCCTGGCTCCGCAATATACGTGATTGGACTGGCATAAGGGGCATTGGAGATCTTTTTCGGGCTGCCGGGGACAAAGATATCTACTCTCAAGTGATATTCAACGTTGGGGGGACCTGACATGACACTGAGAAGAAGAAGAATGTGTTTTTAAGTGGTAAAATACTAAAAAATATAAAACATGAAAATTTATTTTTTATAAATAAAATTAACAATAACTTGAACATTTGTGGAAATCGCGCGCTTGTCCTCTCGTAGAGGGAAGGAACTAAGCGCTCATGTTATGATCGCGAACTGGCACGGACCCATGCGCTCAGATTGCGGTTGATACTCTGTTGTAGGCCAACGGTGTCTGGCGCGCATTCACTTATGGGGAAGTTGATTACGAACAAGGTCTGAAGATGAAAACTATAACATTTTCGAAATATCATAAGCCAATCCATGCAGTAAAACTCTCTGAAAAACCTTATCCAACTATGTTAATAAACTTTTAAAGCTCCATTCAACTGGTTCATTCATCTAAAATATTGTAATATGCACATTCAAAATCAAAGCAATTCTGTTTCTAATCAGAATCAAATTGAGAATGAAACCAAGCACTAAGGCAACAAATTAAATTTTTATTTATTTATATATATTACACATGACAAGAAATATACATAATTTGCGAAAAAAACAACAGGTAATTTAATTTGGACATACAATTTTAATGGATCTGGCTTTGTTGCCTTTCATTTGTCGTGTCCACAGTAAACTAGGCTTTTGCCTGTATCTCACTGAGGATATTTAGCATGAAAAAATAATTCGAGACTTCTTTCCGATTTTCGATTACACAAAAACAAAACCCCGTTGCACATTCTCATCAACCTGACAAATAATGACACTCAATTACAACTGGAAACATCATGTGAAATCAAACTCCTCACTAATCATCACTCCAGAAAGACCAAAAATGTTCAACCCATAATATACCGCACACAATCATAAAAATAATAACAAAAATATACAGAAATACAAATATAAAACAACAAAAAGAAACCCACACTCTAGAGCCCACACAAATCTTTTCCACACGTCATTCATCCTGAAAGCCCAAGTAATTTAACTCCTGTCTCAATAACAACCACGCTCCGATCGACTGCCTAAATGGTTTTCCTCCGTTTACCTTTATTGAATTCGGCATGCCATTGTATGTCATGGGAGCTAAATAGGCATATTGCCTTTTTGTCTTTCCTTATATTATTGTATTTTACAGCAGTACTTACTAAATTTTATTGTATTTTACAGCAGTACTTCGCTTTATAGCAATTTGCTTTGCTAATTGGAGACTTTTCAATCATATTAATTTGATCATTGTCTGCTCTGGCCTTGCTATTAAGGTAATGACGTACACATCAGTTTAATTCAACGAGTCAACTGACACTCAATATTATTCCCAATACGACCAATCTGATGATAGCGTTTGTTCTATTTGTATCTCTTTTTAATCTATATAAATAAAAATGTAAATGTTCGTTAATTAAAAATCTCTAATCTCCGAAAGTTTTACACCGATTGCTTTGAAATTTTGATAAAAGGTTGCATTTTTATACAAGCATGTTTATATATATTTTTCATATACAGTTATATATAAAAAAGTATATAAAACAGATAAAATAATGGGAGCACCCCTGCAGCGACACACGCAAACCAAACAATTCTCATTGACAGTTATGTGACATTGCATTTTCGACGTTTCGGATTCTTTCATTTAGGTTTTTAACTGTTTTTTTTAATTTTTCATTGCTTTGAACTTTTGAAAGAAGGTTGCATTCTAATACGCGCCTGTTTATATATACTTTTTTATGTAGTCGTATATAAAAAATATTTAAAACAGATGATACAACGGGAGCGCCCTCTGCAGCAACACACGCAAACTAAACATTTCTCATTGACAGGTGTGTGTGACATAGCACTTTCGACGTTTCGGATTCTGTCATTTAGTTTTTTAACAGTTTTTTCCTTATTTTTCAATGCAATTGGCGGTGGATTTGTGATGGGTCGATTTATTTTCATTTAAATTCAAATCTGTACTTCATGTATGACGTATATGACGTTTATCCGCTAGGGTGCAGTGACTTCCGTGGTTTATCCTCTAAGGTACAGAAATTATATCGTGTATGCATTGGAATTGATCACGCAATACTAAACATTGCTCATTTACAGGTTATGCCATGTAAGCGAACAAGCGAAACAGACAAATATTGGCTTAAATACAGTTGCGAGTACGGCGATCGCGTTCTGCAGCTTCAGATCTGCTTCGTTCTCAACAGAATGAATGCGACAGGCTGAGAGTGGCTGAAAGACGTCAAAAATATTGTATACCCACAAGCATTGTGAAATTAAACATATTAGAAACATGTGCTTTCTCTTTTCCATTTAACCAGTCTGAGCCACAGCAATGCGTGGCCGGGTACAGCTAGTCTATTAATAGAATACTTTCAAGAGGTTTTTTGCCAAAAAGGGGAAGTTTATTGCTTTGCAGACCTGAATTATTTTGGTAACTCAATGAAACTCTGTCTGATAAACAGATCGACATCAAAACTTTCTCAATATCTTTAATCTTCAGACCATGTTTTAGATCTGATTTTTCCCAGTTCGTGCATGTGTATACACGGATATGTTATTAAATTTGGTTTCTTACAACTTTAAAGCCTGTGGACTCTAAGATTTTATCAACTTTTGATTAGCTGTTGTCAAAATTTTAAGGGATAATATATTTTTTAAGAACTGCGGCCTTAACTAAGCATCAAATTGTAACGAAAATTAGCAGATACACAAACCGTGTTATATTATAGACATTCTTCTTCTTCGACTTTCTATAGACTCAAGAGTCTGTTACTGCAGGATTGTCCTCCTGTGATGCTGAGTTCCAGCTATCTCTCCATCATTTCGGGGGTCTCCCTGATGGACGCCGTCCAGTCGGCACCCCATGCAGAGATATGTATGGAATTCTTATGGAATTCATTCTCTGTACATGTTGGTACCAGTATCGTCGACGCTGTCGTCCCCATTTGACCACATCTTGGACCTCACAGACCTCTCGGATTGTGGTGCTCCTTACACGATCACGCAGTCTTCCCAGCAATAGCGCACAGAGTTCTCATTTCCGTTGTCCTTAGCATACTTTTTGTCCTGACAGTGTCCGCCCTCGCTTCGATGCCATATGTGAGGATAGGTCGCACACAGGTCTTATAGATGCATACCTTGCTACCCATTCTCATATCTTTATTCCTCCATATGACATCTCTCAGGCAGCCCGCCACAACTGCAGCTTTATCTACCTGAGGCCTTACTTCTCTGGGGAGGTCATGAGAGCTGAGCAGTTCACTGCCAAGATATCTGAACTGGGTTGCTTATTCAATTGGCTCGTCACGTACTGAAATTCTGCACTCTAGTGGGTCTTTGGAGAATGTCATGCACTTGGTTTTTGCTACGGAGATAATCATATTGTACTTTGAGCAGGATTATAGACATTAATGTATATACTACCTTGATCAAAAAGTTTTAGGACTTTATTCATAAAATCGAAAATATAAGTTTATTCATCAAAATCGATATGGTCCCCTTCAAAGTACTCTCCATCGACTGCAACGCACTTACGCCAGCGCTTGATCCAATCCTCGAAACACCGCTGGTACTCAATTTTCGGTATGTCCATCAGAGCCATCTTCGATTTTTTCATGACATCCTCTCGGGTGCTGTAACGCGTTCCGCGAAGCGGTTTTTTTAAGTCGGTTGAACAGGAAAAAGTCGCAGGGAGCCAGATCAGGTGAATTCGAAGGCTTTGCAGCGACACGTCTGAGGCCCAAATCACTAACCAAAATGTCTTGAGCGGATCCATAAGCGATGTTCAAGTCCTCTGCCAGCTCTCTGATGGTCAATTTGCGGTTTTCGGCCAACATTTCTTTGATTTTATCGATATTTTCATCGGTTTTCGACTGCCACTGCGTTCATCATCCTCGATTGACTCACGACCACTTCTGAAGCGTTTGTGCCACCGAAAAACACTTCTCCAAGATTTCCAAGGTCTGCGGATCGTTAAATCCGTTTTTCACACAAAATTTAATGCAAACTCGATGTACAGTTGATCAAAATTGTAAAAAATCGAAAACACGCACAAAGGTAGATGTACTCAGTACAGCGTAACTTTTACAAATGTCAAGCTATGATGCTGAAATTTGGAGGGAAGTGTCAATGATAAATTGGTAACCTACAAAAAAAAAAGAATTCCAATCGGGTGACTGACAGCGCCACACGGTGGTCGGTCCTAAAACATTTTGATCAAGGTAGTATATATTTTTTCCATGTTTCCTAAACCTGTTTAGAGAGAACCTTGAAAATAAAAACCACACAAAAACCTGCATGTACAGCACATTTTATATGCGAGTGTATCCCTGTGTAAGCTGTAGTACTCTTAGTGGAATAATAGGTATTAGGTAATAAATAATAGGTATCATTGATTTAACAAAACGGGTCTCCTTTGATTTAAAGAATAACTGAGATTAAAAAAATCTAAATTTGTTCTGCTTCACATTGAATCATAATTTTTCTGCCGTATTTGTCTGCATGTATCTTTCTTTTCCAACCACCTATATCCAACGAATAGCTTATGGATATGCTATTTCTTCATCAGGTTCTTCTCCACTTTTTTTCTAAGGTCCTATTGTTGGTTCTTCGACCTCCGATCATGTAACTTTTATTTATCGAGATCGGACAAAGAAGTAGTCAGACAATATTAGATGAGAAAATTAAGTTTTGACATATGAACTTTTTTATTTAAGGTCAAATTTGACAAAATATTTGAATGAAAATGAACTAACTGCACAACAGTGAAATGGATTTGAGAAAATAAAACATTTTGTTCGATATTGAAAACTTATATTTAAACTTTTAGATGATTTTTTTATTATAAAATCATATGAAAACTGAATAACATGGCTAATAGTACAGTTCTTATAATTTGTATAGCACTTCAACAGTTCTCTTTCAGGTTCAAATCATACTGCTTACTTAAATTTTTGCGGTTTTGCATACACTTTTAGATATTCAATTTTGTTAGAATATAAACGCTTGAACAAAATATTTCTGTTCATATTATAATTGACTCCAGTTGACCGAATTCAGAATTTATATTTCATTTTACTAATATGAATTGTATAATTTAACACAACAAACAAAATATCCAAACAGTTGATAAATGTAGAAATTAGCTTTGAAATGTATATTTAGACTTAGATTTAAGTTAGCAGTATAAAATGAATTAATCTTATTACATAATCACATAACAATAAATTTAACTACTTGGGTCACACATATATCCCCACCCATAATAACAGGAATAGAACCCCAAATCCGGAGAAAATTGCCGCTACAAGCGAGACGAGCAACTCCTTAAATATGTCCCTCGACGACTTTGAACTGGTCACTTCATACACGAAGAACCACGCAGTGAAGAAAATTCCGATCCCAAGCAGCACGATCGTCAAATGTGGGAAGACCGCTGGGTTAACCGGGGACACATACCGGATCATCGATTCAATTTCCAACTGAAAACAATTTTTAATTTGTGATTATGTGCAAAATTATTATGAATGTATTGAGAGAAAATACAGATACCAAAATAGTTGGGAGTCCAAGGCATTAATTAACACTATGGAGGTTTAAAGTCAAACACAGTTTATTCGACTTAATATAACGATATAACTCTACCGGTTTCAAGGGGTTCACCTCATCACCAGGGGAGCACAAACAAGAATCTTGTTTGTGCTCCTGATGATGAGGTGAAAACCTTGAAACCGGTAGGTTTATATCGTTATATTAAGCGGAATAAACAGTGTTTAATGCCATGTTTCCACAAGCTTAGTACTTATCTTTTGTACTAAGCTGCTAAGTGACAAGTGAGAAGAAATCATTTACATGTCGGTGTCAGAAAGAGGTATTAGTAGCACGACATCTGTCCGGAATGGACAACCGCCGCCTCGTTTTGAGAAAGGTGTTCAAATACTATTCAAACATTATTTTATCGCTCACTTGTCGTTCCAATTTGTCACTAAACACTTGCCGCGACTGTTTAGACGACTGCAAGCGACAAGTGCTTAGTTGAATTGTGGTGGGGGTAGCTGCTTGTCGCTTAGTAAATAAGTCTGCCTCTTATTCACTTGCACTTGCCAGATTTACTAATATGCTTGTTTACACGTGGATACAAGTGAGTGAGAAGCACTAATGACAAGTACTAAGTTCGTGTAAACATGGCATTACTAAACAAATTAGACAATTAGAATGTTATAACCATAATCATTTCTACTACTTGTAAATAACATTCAACTCTTATATGCAAAATATTTTACTGTTTCAATGCCATGGACAGAATTATCTGCATAATTAATCTGTACTGTACAGGTCAAGTGCGATTATATCCACGATCATATTGTTAAACTTATTTTACTTATTTGACATATGATTAAGCTATATTTTATAATTAGTACAGACACTGCCATCTCTGTAGAAGATTATGAATATTTTTATCACTTCTGATCGAGATATTGTAATTTTCCTAAATTTATCCCTTCGACAGCCATTAATGTCACTAGAGTTGACACGCCAGCAGTTTTTTGGTTTGTTTGTAGTTATTCAACCATTTTAAGTGGATTCTCCACAATCAATTAATTATTGGGGCACAAAACTTTTTGGGATAATTTCTCTCATGTCAATTAATATTTTTACGACTTTATATTCTAACAGAAAGTGAGTAATCAAGTTTTTACTTGTTATAACGCTTTAAAAAAATTACAAAAGGTCTGACTTACAGGTACAAACCACCTATTCTAACCCTGGAAGTGAAAAGGTTAAATCAACATGTGAGCTGGTTTGTTTGTGCAACAAAAACAATTTAAAAAAAATACAATTTTAAAATGTTGAATCCATATATGGAATACAGTTTGTAGTGGTATAAATATTTATTTCTTCTAATTCAATATAAAAAACAATAGTTCCTTTAATTTTAAAAGAAGAATACAGAGCATTAATGGGAAAAGGAAAACAATAGTCTCTCATGTTTTTTTTCAGAGAAAAAGTGTGGGAAGTAAATAAGCAGAAAAAAAATCGATTAATAAATCAAGTTATTTTTAAATGTGAACCATGAGTCTTTTTTGTTCAGTTGGACCATTTTATCTACTTAAGCAAATCGACATTTTTACCATGAAAAACAAGAAAATTCTAATGATATGTTGATAAATTAATCTGATATTCGAATTCGTAATTTTATAGCTTATTCAGTTACAAACTATTTCAAGCGTTAAAAGAGAATGATGGGTAGTTCTAAACGAGGAGTTATAAAAAATATTTTCTTAAGTTTGATAAAACTGCAATTTTAAATGTTCACAACACCACTACAATATTTTCCACAGTTCATAGAATTTCTTTCCAGTCCTCAATCTATCCCGGTATTCCAAAAATATGTGATGAAAGAAAACGAATTTCAAAAGACTACATTTCTACTTGTTTAATCAGAAAATGATTAAATTTGCAGTAATAACACGAATAGAAAAAATGTGACATTTTTTGTCGTTAAAATACTTACACCCATGATTGTTTTCTATAGATTTTTGATAAAGATGTGTTACAGAATATGCTCTGTATACCGGCACGCGGTAATCAAACAAATATAGGTAAAATGTATCTAATCGAGAAGGTTTGCCACGAAACGCTAAAAAATTGACATTTGATTGACACGCCGGTAAGTTGACTCTAATGTTACCATAAATAAAAATAACTGTTCTAAAAATTAAAAAAATCAGCATCCACCCACATTCTATTAGACACGATTCTTACTTGAACCTGATGTACCCAAAGTTGTTGACAACATGCCTTTGTGTCAATTGAAACCTGACAGTCATCACTTGACACTGCCATATACTTCTTCACATATAAGAGTTAAATATATTATATGAAATATATGATCAAATACCAAATATACGACAAACAGCAGTCACAGAGAAGGTGTAAAGATACACGGGCAAAAGGTGGATATGATAAGGTTCGCTGACGATATTGCTATGGTTGCTGAAAGTGAAGAAGAACTACAAGAGGCCTTAACAACTATGGAAAGCATTCTTCAAAATAACTACAGTATGAAGATAAATAAAGACAAAACAAAGCTGCTGACTGTAGGCCGAGCGCAACACCAGATGAGAATAGTGATGTCGGGTAAACCACAAAAGAACACCAAGGAGTTTGTCTACCTCGGGAGCAAAATAACATGGGACGGTCGGTCCAAGAGCGAGGTCGACAGCCGTATACATCAGGCTAGACTTGCATTTAATAAAAGGTCGAAAATAATAGAATCAAATAATATAGACCTAAAACTGAGAATACTCCTCATCAAGACCTATGTATGGAGTATCTTGATGTACGGCTGCGAGACATGGTGCCTATCCGAAAGAGATAGACGAAGACTAGAGGCTTTTGAGATGTGGTCTTATAGAAGACTATTAGGAATTTCCTGGAGAGACCGCATCACAAATGAAGAGGTTTTCCAACGAATCGAAGGAGGAAGGCACCTGCTCAGGATCCTGTCTGAAAGGCGTGCAAGATGGATCGGTCATATAATACGACAAGAGGGCCTCTTGCATGCCATAATGGAGGGTATGACCGAGGGGACAAACTCTAGGGGACGCCCACGCCGAGAGTACCTGGAGGACCTGTTGGTGGACGTGCGCTGCTCAACATATACAGATTTAAAAAGAGCTGCAGAGGACAGGGGGGAATGGAGGAGAAGAGTTGAAATTGCTGCAAACCAGTCTAAGAACTGCAACCACGGAGAGAGATGATCAAATACCAAATATACGACAAACAGCTTTGCTACCCTAAAACCAATAATTGTGGATGGAAAGCAGCTGGAACTTGTCCAGGTATATTTGTATTTGGGCCAACTTATTTCCTTTGTACGTGGCATATCGGAGAAAATAGCACGAAGGACAAAACTACCATGGAGCTCATTTGGACGTTTGAATAACATTTTCAAAAGTGATCTCCCAATATATTTGAAGTCTACAACTAGTGCATTCTCCCAGTACTTACGTATGTCTGTGAGACATGGATGCTCACAGTAAAAAAGCACACAAAAGCTCCAGACCGCACAAAGGAGCATAGAGAGATGCATGTTGGGATATACTAAAAGATACCATAAACGAAACACATAGATTCGCAATAAAACAAAGATAGAAGACATAATATAGGCGTGGAAGAAAATGAAGTGGCAATGGGCAGGACACGTAGTCAAAATGTCAGATTCCCGATGGACATTCGAAATAATCCAATGGTACCCAAGCCCAGCAGCATCACATGGCACCAACGAGTAAAAAACTGAATTATTTGGAGTCAACTTGGGGAGACCTTCATCCAGCAGTGGATTGCCCCAGGTTGACGATGATATAGGAGTTAAGGGTCATTATTCAAGAAGAAGAAGAAACCTGACCGTATCATATTTATGTTATTATCACTGGAGTATACTCCATAAATATATAGGAGTTTATGGACATTATTGAAGAACATGTTTATGTTATGACAGGACTTATATAAAAAAATACGTTTACGAGTAGTGGAATATAAGTGGTGATATATAAATTATGTTATCTATGGATAGCTCTGCAATACAAAAACATTTCACAGGGGTTGGCGTTTTTATTTCAAAGACGTTTATACGAGAGAAATATGTTTGAAGATATACTCTGACTAATTCTCGTCTTTTATTTATGAACATCAAAAGTGGAAAGCGATCTTCCATACATGAAGGACTGTCAATGGCAAAAAAGATGCTCTAGGTGAGGATTGTCAACTAATTTTAGGAAGCTGAAGAGGCAACGCTTAGAATTGCGATATCTGTAGTCGATTGAGGATTATTCTGCATAGACACCAGAAGAAATGTCGCTCTACAGAACCACAGAAGATTTGGATGGAATGCTATATTTTCATTGTTTCTCATAGAAATTATTTTTGTTAAAAAAACTAATTACTAAATCTGATGTGGATTAGCGCACTAACATCCCACTTTTTGGAATTTGGTCAGATGCAATACCGTATTGTTATGTCTTTTAATAGTTCTTTATTAGCAAAGTGTAGCATGTGTGCACTCGTATCCATTTTAGACAGTATTTTGTAGTACTTACTTGTTTGTAAATTGCAACACTGATTATTATGACGTTGCCTTGTTTCTCTAGCTGTCAAATTCTATATGTGTCGATTAATTCGGTAAAGTTCTATAATAAAAGAGAAATAACTTATCGACTATTTTAAAAAAATGGCCAATACACCAAATCCTAATGACCCATACTGGCAAAATCAAGGAACACACCAAAGTTATAACTTTGATACAAGTGTTGGATTTTCTGAAATGCCTCCACACCAGCTGGGTTAGATACGTCATTATATTTTTTAATTTTACACAAATTATATTCATTTTAGCCAATAAATTTGCAATTAAACAATAAACCCATATCCATTATTTTTTTATTTTCTGAATTGCTTTCTTACAAATAATTGGATTAACTATTATCAATCCTGTCATGTCACACATCTCATATTTTTTGTTAATGTTGTTTAAGCGTGTTTTAAAAAGTTATACTTTATAACGTTTTTCAATCTACACTATATATCATACTTCTGAAGCACCTAGTAAAAATACTATACGACTAGACACATTCTTAAGGCAAAATACGCTAATTTTAGTGCATTATTTGATATAGCTTCATATTGCATATGAAAAAGACAATATTGAAAATAACATTCATTGCCCTCGAATAACTTAAATGGATCTTTCATTAATTAAACCTTAATAAATTCAATTCATCATTTATTCAATTTGAGAAAATGAGTATATTAAAAAAATCATAACTAATTTTTAATCCCAGATGACTGGGAATTTGATATATTTTATTATTGTGGAGTACCTTGATCACATCCATGCCATTCTTTTATCAACTGTTATTTTTTTAGATATTAATTCTAGTTTTTACAAAATATTGAATTATTCTCAAACTTTCTAAAAAAATATTTTTGTTTCCTCTAGATTTCCAGTCCTTTGGTGACCAACAGGTCTACGATCAACAAAATTATGAACAAAAGCCTTACCCTGATACTTCGCAGCAGTATTATCCAAATATTTTCACACCTAGCACATTGCCACCCGAAGTAACAAGTGTGGACAGTGAATTTGACGAGGCTCCACTACTTGACGAATTGGAAATATATCCAGACCGTATATTAGAAAAAACCTTGGCTGTACTTAACCCGTTTCATGGACAATCTTTAGCGGATGATGCAAATTTTTTATTAAGAGACACTGACATCGCTGGCCCCATTACTTTTTGCCTAACATTAGCAGTTTTCTTATTTTTATCGGGAAGTAAAGCGCAATTTGGTTATGTATATGGATTATCTATGATTTCTGTTGTTTTGATGTATTTCCTTTTATCTTTGATGAGTCGTACCGAAGGTGTTTTTACTTTACTCAGTGTTGCTAGTGTATTAGGTTATTGTTTATTGCCTGTCGTAGCTTTGGCAGGATTAGGTGTGGCAGTTTCATTAGAAGGACCAGTCGGATTTGGACTGGCTGGATTAGCTGTTTTATGGTCTACTTTGTCAGCTAGTAGATTGTTTGTCACAATGTCTGGTGACAGAGAACAGAGGCCTCTGATAGCTTATCCTTGTGCTCTTGTAAATGGTGTATTTGCTCTGTTAGTAATTTTTTAACATTGTGAGTTCTTTCAAAGTATTTAATACATATTTGTTAATGTAATTCGAGATATTATGTGCTTCTGTTTGTACACATTTAAAAGATCTTCCTTGAAATGTATCCGAACACCTTTATATATACTTAAATAAAACGATGCCTCCTAAACTAAACCAATGATGTAACTGAAATTAAGACAATGTAATAATTGTGAATAGGGAAATAAAAAAAAATAAAATACATAATAATTTTTGTTTTGAATTATATTGGAAAGAAAAACAATAATTCGGATCAGATCAAACAAAAAATGCACAGCAAGTATAGATTTATACAATTTTTGATGTTTCAATATCCATTAAAAATTAAATACATACATACATTACTGGATTTTTTAAAATAATTAATACACTTTAATTGCACAAGTGCGCACATTTTTGGTTCAATAAATCAGTTTAGGTATTGTTCATGGTAATTTTAACACATACAAAATGTCACTAATATGGGCATGTATTGGACTATAAAAAATGTGTACATTTAAGATTTTCATAATATTCAATCTCAGAATAAAGGATTGTTTCTTATTAGTTTTAATTTTTATTTCGCTACATTAGCTTCAAAATTATGTTACCCCACGTGTGGTTCCTATCTAATAAAAACGTACATTGCATAATTTCTAAATTCAAGATTGAGATTATCCAGAACTTCCTGTCTGACCACTGTCATATGATGCTACTCGTACATATATCAATAATATAAACCCTAAGGCAGGATGATTAAGTCTCCCAGTTCTGGGTTTGATATTTATTTGCAATGCCTAACATGGAGGCCATTTTAGTAACCACTACCCCTGCTGTAATTATAACAATCAATGGAGTTCATATTTTTATGTATAAGAGAACTAGTATATTAGAAATTCAAGACAATATTCAATAATTCTGATGGTGGTTTTAAATCTCCATTGAAAAAATTTAGTTTGCGATAATATTATATTTTACAGTAATGGATAGTATTCAAATTAGTTTTGAAGGATATTGTATTTTGGAAGCAGGTAACCATATAACATTTCATTATAATATTCAATATAATACATGAAATATTAAATAATAGTTAAGAATTGAGCAAAGTAACATATGAGACTAAAGTGTGATTTTAAAAAATGTATGATAAATATTTTAACACAAATTTGCATATAGCATTTTTTATTCCATTATTTGCAATTCTTGAAAATTTGCATTTATGTTCCACATATTAAATTCCAATATTAAAAACATTACTGTGAATCGTATTTTCATATTGCTTAAATTTCACATGGTGAATACAAGTGAGCTTATTTAGCAATAAATTGAGATAACTGAATGTTACAGAAATACATATAATTACAATTTTATTATGGTAAAATAACATAAGTAGCTTTTATTAACTTCCACATATCCATTAGTTAAACCAATTTCAGTTCTATGACACATTCACTTATACGGGTCAGAGTGGGAAAAGGATTTTATTTAAATCGACAATATATTGTTATAACAATGCATTATAATGCAGTCAAAATTAATGTGAAAATTTGACAGGAAGAACAAAGAAAAAATGAAAATTTAGACTACTAAAATACAATTTGAATCGATTGTAAGGTAATTTAAATAAAACATTTGTTCAGATTTTCATTCTAAATATTTTTTCCCTCCTGTCAAATTTGCATGATGAGGTTAAATTATACAATTTTCACATCGCATGAGATATACAAACCCTAAAAAACCCAACAATTGTTTAATACTATTGAAATTATCTTCGTCTTCAAAAAATAAATTACAAGACCCAAATGTGAAAATTAAGGTAAAGAAAATTTTATTTTGACCCCAATGGGTTTCGTAATCAAAATGGAAGACAAGCATTATCATAATAATGGGAACTGAGAAAAAAAAAATGGAATGGAATAAAATCTTTTTTTACTATAATAAAAATACTTGGTTCTCCATTGCTGCAAAAGTTAAAAACAATACACATTTTTAAAAATAAAAAGACTTAGTATTCCATATTGCTAAACTCAAATAGCATATAATTTACATAAAGAGATTCAGCCTTTGTATTTACTGTTCAACTTAATAGTGAGCACCGCAGGAAGGTGTACTTTGTGGATATTTTTTTATATCCTTAATATTGAGATATTTATTTCTTAAATAATCTATTTTAAACAGTTTTGTACATGTAGTCATTTTATTTATGACATTCATATTGTGACCATCTTGATGTACGTAACAAAAATGCTGATAATCTAACAGTAGCACAATGGTAGTTATTTGATTTTTCATATTTTTATTCGAACTACAATTATGCCGAACTGCCATAAAGAGTGTACGTGATTCTGTAAAATTACATAAGTTTGCTTGCGTGTAAGATTTGTGGTTGATATATACATATGTATATATATATATATATATATATAGATATAATTGAAATTTCCCAATACTTATCGACATTGAAAAAAAGTTCTCAGATTTTGAATTATTATCTAACTAACATGCAATACAATTTTTAGCACTAATATCCCATATATGAAAAATTAAAATAAAATGAAAAAATAAGTTTCTCAAGGATAAAAAAATGTGTATTCATTTATGCATATGTGATTTATAGTAAAAAATCTGTTTGAGATTTTAATTAAATTCGTATTTTACAACCCAGTCTGGACGTACATGACCTAGCCACCTAAGTCTTCCAATGTATTTGTACACTTTAGATTCCATATATAGTTCGTATACCTTATCACCGTAATTTTTGTGCCCAACTCCACTCTCGTTCACTTCTCAAAAAATTCTTCCAACAAGTACTTTCATATCAAAAACATCAAGATCAGTCGCGTCTTTTTTCATCATAGTTTATGTTTTCAATGGGCTTGCAAAAACAGATCTTATTAAAGTCTTATAAATACTGATTTTAATTTTTCTGGTAACAATTCTAGATCTGGTCATCTTCTGCAGTCAAAAGGAGCGCTGATTTGCATGAAAAACTCGTGTTTTAATTTCATCACTTGTGTCATTTCTCGATTTGACAAGAAAGCCAAAATATTTAACAGTTTCAAATTTGTACTTCCCAATGTAAAACACAGGCATCTGGGTGAGACAAACTTGTTCCTACTGATATTAATTCGGTCTTTTTTTGGTTTATTAGATGACTAATGTGGTTGAGGTTTCGAGAGGTAATTTATTCAAAGGCATAAGTGGAGTACTGGAATACTTGATAGTTATAATTTTATAGTATTCATAATTTTATTTTAAGTAATTTGTAAATTATGAAATTTAATCTAATCAGTATTTATTTATTCAAAACCACTGCAGTTCTTGAAAATTTTCATTGAACTCCAAGCATATGGTAAATCCAATGAATACATTTTATTGATCACTGGCAGCAACAGAACTTCTTGTATATCCTTATCGGAATCAGGTCTCAACCAGGGATAGTCTCTATACAAGAACTACATAAATAAGTATAATGAGACATATATATGGTTGAAACTTGGAAAGATCTCTACATAGTACTGGCCAACACACAGTGTTTCATCTGCAAAACAACTTAATAACACTGTTTTATAAGAATTTCTACAATTTCACAAATGTATCTTCCTAATGGTTAATGGTAGAGTATTTTTTACTCATCATGGAATTCATTAATTTAATAATGTTTTGAGAATATGCAATGATAAATAGTCATTCAATATCATTCTTTTCTGGTGTTAAAATTTTTTGAAGACAATATACTCGCAGATGATTATATTTTGTAGATTATGGACTATTGTTTCGCTTTTTGAATGTTGAATGCGAAAACTATTATGAACAAAAATTTACGAATTAAAGTACATTAAAAATATGTATTTTGTCTATTGTTAGATAAGAATTCTTTATACTACGGCAGAATCTAAGTTTTTCAACTGTTTAAATGTAATTTTTCATGTCTAGAATAGTACAATTTGAACATTTTGCATAGACAAAACCTGAAAACAATATATTTGTTTAAGAAATATGTAAATGAAAACTTAAAAATATGTATTTAAATTGTTTTTAGACCAACTATACATAAAGCGATTATGAAAAACCATCAATATAATTTGTAAAAGAAAATTCACAATAATCATTCAAAACTTCAAGTACGCAAAAAAAATAACAATCACGCTGGTGAAATAATAGAAAAATGTTGAGAATATATTAACAATTTTTAAAAACATATCAATATTTCTTTACAGATAAGTATTGAAAATAAATAACAAATAAATTATGGACCTTTATAGCATCGATCCGAGAAAAAAAAAAAAAAAAAGCCTGAATATTATAAAACACTTTGGAAATCTAAAAACAAAAATTAAAAAAAAAATGAAAACAAGAAAATTAAACTATATTTTTTAAGTCATATTTATAATTTAAATAAGTCTTTTTCCTTGAACTTGAGAGAACGAGTCAACACAAATTAATCACTGCAGCACTAAAGCCGTCTCCAAAATTCCCCCATTTCGTCAGTACGGCTTACGGAAAGTATTATATACACAACAAGCTCGCTGTGTTGCTAGGAAATCAAACAAAACAGATTAACACATCCATTCATTATCACTACATTTTTCCATACGAAGGAGCCGGTCGATCGGTGAAGAAATTCTTTAAAATCAATACTTGTCCTACAGTAATGACTATGATGGCTAAACTTTCCCCGATAGACCACCAATGCACTCTTTCATTGATGTCTTCGGCTCTTTTCCGGCCTTGGGCTTCTCGTAACCTATGGTGAGTCTGGTAATCCAGAATCTTATTAAGAGATTGATGGATTTCTTGAGCGGATGATTCCAACTGAAAAGAAAATTGAAAAGTTTATATCAGTAAAAAAATATTAAAAAAGGTTCATGAATAAAATTTATTCATATATTTTGTTAATTTGGATGTAAATACGTAAAAAGAATCCAGTCCACAAAATATATTTGTTTTGATTTATTTAAAATATCAGATAGGCATATTTCAATTCTATTTTGTGAAAATATATCAAACTAGTAAAATATGTATTTTATACTTTAATAGAAAATGTTTTTGGTTGGATCCTTTTTGTATATACCAGGTCTGTACCTATGAAACCGTTTTTTTTTTATAGAAAATACACATTTATTGTATGAAAGTGGTAAAAAATACTTTATTCAAAGTATTGCCCATCGCTAGCTACACATGTTTCCCATCTCTCTGGGAATTTGTGGATGCCACACCAAAAAAACTGTTGCTCTTTTGAGGCAAACCAATCATCGAGTCATTTTCGTAATCAGTGAAGCGCTGCTCAGCAAGTGCGTGTCCCATCGATGCAAATAAGTAGTAATCGGATGGAGCCAAGTGCGGTGAGTAAGCCGCATGCGAAAGTATTTGCCAACTAAACGCCTCAATCGTTTCCTTGAATGGTTTTGCTGTGTGCGATGGTGCATTATCATGAAGCAAAATTACTTTGTGTTGCCTCTTGATATTCTGGTCGTTTTTCGCGCAATGCTTGGTTCAAATCCATCAACGTATACCAGGAGACGCAGATCTCTTCTTACGCTCAAGGAGTTATACCCGAGCATGCCCAGCAGAAACTGAGTAGGATAAAGCCATGGATAGACACTGAACTCTTTCATATAGAGATATCGTAGATATTTTTTTTGTACTTTCTCCATCATGAGCGAGTTCTGCGCCCCCACCAGGCTCCAAATGCAAGCAATGCTTTCTAGTTTGCTACGGATCAATGAATTAAACAACGTTTTGAGCACCAATTGGTTTTCAAACAACTTAGAGATTCTCATTACAAATCCTAGAGTTTTATAAGCTGAGTTGCACATAACTTCTATGTGAGGACCAAACGGGAGATTGCTGTGGAACAAGACACCCAGATCTTTAATATTATCTGTGCGGGGTATAGGTACATTCTAGCGTATATCTATGGAATTTCAAGACGTGTGAGCGATGATACGACATAATTTTGCACTTTGATCCATTGAAATATAATTTATTATTGTGGCTCCACTCACAAACGTTGTTGAGATCTGAGTGTAGGTCTAAGCAGTCGGTATAAGAACTATTTTTTTTAAAGATTTTGAAGTCATCAGCCAATATTTAGGATTTTTTATAACTTTACCTATATCATTAATAAAAATAAGAAATAAGGTAGGTCCAAGATTAGACCCCTGCGGAATACCTGAGTAGGCAGTGAAGTAATCTGAGTTGTAGATTCCATGTGAAACAAATTGTTTTCTATCTGTAAGATAATCTGACAGCAGCCTTAGTAAGTTACCTGGGATCCCAAGTTCACTCATTTTTTCTAATATTTTTTTGTGATTGACACGATCAAAAGCTTTTTCAAAGTCATGATACAAACAATCAATTTGATTGCCACTATCTACAGCCCTTGAAACATAGTCGGTGAAGACCATCAGATTGGATTCAGTAGATCTGCCTCTTCTGAAGACATGCTGCTCATCAATTATATATGGGTCTACTAACGACCTTAGTGTGCGATCCATAAACATTTATAGGAGCTTAGCTATTGAAGAAAGTATGGCGATAGGTCGGTAGTTGGTTAGATCGTCCTTAGAACCATTTTTAAATATGGGAATAACTCGAGTCTTTTTCCATTCACTTGGAAAAGTATGGACTCGGAAGAAAGATTAAATATGTAAGCAAGAGGTGCAGAAAGCAATTCACTATAGCCCTTAAGAAAGAATGTAGGTACTCCGTCCGGCCCAACTGCTTTCGTGTTTTTCATCAACTTTATTTGTTTGAGTATATCAAATGTAGTGATGCTTAGGTTAAATCCCGAGGAAGTATGGTGTTCATAAAAAACAAATGCCTCGGAGTCCC
The DNA here is from genome assembly GCA_949825065.1 of Odontocerum albicorne. NCBI lineage: Eukaryota > Metazoa > Arthropoda > Insecta > Trichoptera > Odontoceridae > Odontocerum > Odontocerum albicorne. Next base: position 36,621,404 of record OX463850.1, read on the forward strand.
TACAGAAAATATTTCGGGACCAGTTATTTGATACCCATACCAATTCATAACATCAAGCACTGGAGAATCGTTATGCATGGATTTAATATGATTCCAAAATAGTTTTAGTTCACGTACCATTCGACATTCTAAGTTCCTTGTGAAGTCTTTATAAGCCGTGCGAATGTTTGTTTGAGCTGAGCGCGAGCACTTTTGAATGCATCGTAGTCACTCAGACGACAAGAGTGCTTCCATTTTCTTTGGAGAAAATCTTTAAGTCTAACATTCCTAACAATTTCACTTGTGAACCACCTCGGGTATTGCCACTTACGTAGCTCTTTAGGTTTTACAGGAAAGCACTCATCAAATACGCAATAAACATGTTGATACAAATATGCTACCACCTCATTCACGTCCAAAATTGAATATAAGGGATCCCAGTTAATATCCCTTGTCTTCAGATATAAGGAATGGAAATCTCCTTTGTCATATCACCATTTTTTAAACACTGGATTCTCTAATTTTATGGGGATGCATTTATTTGTCCTTGATCAAGAAGACTGTGAGATCGAATTCTAGTGCCGGGTGATGAAGATTTTCAGGTACGAGATGAAAAAGGGGGTGTTGCACCTTGGTGCTTATATTTGAATATATTAAATCTAGAAGCCTGACGTTAAAATGATTGATATTATTAAATTGTATCAATAATTTTAAGTGTGAGCGGTGAGCATGCTCTTGGTAAATCACAGTGCTTTGAGTGGTTTAAAAAATTTAAAAGTGGCGATTTTGATGTGAGAAACAAAGAACGTGGAAGACCACCGAGAAAGTTTGAAGACGCCGAATTGCAAGCATTGTTGGACGAGGATGACGCTCAAATACAACAACAACTCGCGGATCAATTAAATGTGACATGAGATTTGAACCAAGCATTGCGTGAAAAACTATCAGAATATCAAAAGAGGCAACACAGAGTGATTTTGCTTTATGATAATGCACCATCGCACACAGCAAAACCGGTCAAGGAAACGATTGAGGTGTTTAGTTGGCAAATACTTTCGCATGCGGCTCCATCCGATAACTACTTATTTGCATCGATGGGACACACATTTGCTGAGCAGAGCTTCACTTCTTACGAAAATAGCTCGATGATTGGTTTGCCTCAAAAGAGCAACAGTTTTTTTGGCGTGGCATCCACAAATTGCCAGAGAGATGGGAAAAATGTGTAGCTAGCGACGGGCAATACTTTGAATAAAATATTTTTTACCATTTTCATACAATAAATGTGTATTTTCTATAAAAAAATTCCGGTTTCATATTTACAGACCTGATACACAATATTAATCATAAGATATTTCAATATGGAATCTTTGGATATAGGGGGAGATCCAAGGATTCAATCCTTTGCCAGTGTGTAATACACTGGTTTTTCCGCCACCAGGCCACTGTCAACTACTATGTAGATTTGTGATTTGCATGGAAAATTTTGAATGATTAGAATCCATAAATACTTTTCGGCCAAAAACATGAAATTAGAGTATGACCGAGAAAAATTATGGATTTGGCGAATTTTGCCTCTTTTTTATTGTGTCTTAGGGCTTTAAGTCTCTATATTACAAAATATTGTTGAATATATAGATGAAAACAAAGTCCACGTCGAGTAATGAATGCTTCTATGTTGAATAATGAATGCTTATTTAGCACAAAATATACATAAGTAATGCTATTTTATCAGTTGAGTGAATGAAATCCAGTTGTGAGACATTAAATGCATAAACAATTTGAGTACTGAGATAAGAATATTTATGCATTCATTGTTCATCAAGTAACACATTCGACGTGACTAGAGAAACAGTAAAACTTAAAACTTCCCAACCGATCTATATTTCACTCTCATTTGGAGTTACATGTTCCAATTTTTATGTAGGACTCTTTCAATATTAAAACTGTTAATATATATTGATGGTTTTCTTAGTCATCACAAACCTTAGTTCATCAATACATGACTAGAGCAACAGTAAAACTTTAAACTTCCCAACCGATTTAAATTTAACTCTCATTTGGAGTTACATGTTCCAATTTTTATGTAGGACTCTTTCAATATTAAAACTGTTAACCAATATATATTGATGGCTTTCTTAGTCACCATAGTTCATCAATATATTCTTCCCTATAAAGGTGACTGTTGTAAAGATGTAAAAAAAAAATGGGGTTCCAGTTTGGTTCAAGAATTCATGTAGTAACAATACTCGCATACAGCAGTATTTCCAAAATATACGATGACAAACTATAAGTTACATGTTTACTGCAGTGGTTTTTAACACGGGAAGGCTTAATTCCATAATTGACCCAATGGGTCGAAGAAAATGTTGTCTTCTGACCGAGTTATACATGTCTGTATTGCCAATTTTGAATATGTTTAGAGGAATCATACGAATGAATCATGATAACACAAAAAACTCTAGAAACTCAAAAATATTTTATGAAACTTCAATTCAGCGATACGTTTCAGTGGAAATATTTAGTTGTGTCTAAATTCTGTCATAGTCCATCTATTGTATGGAATATAATCAAATCTTGATTAAGTTCTTTTCTGTATTACGGAAGTTCTAAAAGGGTGTGTGGATTCAAGATTATACTCTTGAGTCACCTTAGAATGCATGGGATGGACTGACAGTCGTTCTCATCTGTGAATGCTATCAAGCACAGCATCACATATTCTTAGAATCAGACCTAATACGGGATATCCTAATTATTGTGACGGATAGCCTTAGAAGAAGATGAAATGTTTGAAAACCATTTGTAGCTGGTTTATACTTTATTGACTCTAAAAAAGTTATAAGTTAAAATAAACATAACGTAGAACGAAACCGACTCTTTGTGAATAAATTATCAAATCTACTCTGGAAGATCTTCAACATGACTCAAGACTCAACAACCTATGATCAAAAAGAAAAGAACAAGGAAAGAAGAACAAAAATCCACTCTCATTGTTTAAAAACGTACACATATGAAGTGTTTTGCTGTGACATTGAAGCATATAGCTTTTAATAATAGTAGATAACAAGATAATAAATTGCACAGGACGGATGCACAATCAAGTAATTGAAATAAATAAATAACTGTGCTTGTACTGAGATACTATTTTATTTTGTATTTTTCTAATATCAGATATTTATTTTATATAGTTTACGTCTATATACACACAAAGCTTAAAAATAAATATACGAGGAATGATTAATATAAAACTGGACAGAATTTATGCTGCCGGGATGGTAGGGGGTATGTACTAATGCTTCTAGTTGTCAGTTGTATTAAGACTTGTGACTCGGTCTGCCAAAAATCTTTGTGTTGTGTTTTGTTTCGCAAACAATTTTGTTAACACGTGTTTTAAACCCTCTACGATTGCCAAAATGAACGTAAAATTTGAACAGCGCGTGAACATCAAATTTTGTTTAAAACTAGGAAAAACAGCATCTGAGGCTCTTGCAAAGCTTCGCCAGGTTTACAGTGATGAAACCATGAGTTGAAGTCAATTTTATGAGTGGTATTTGCATTTAAAAAATGGTTGAATGTCACTTGAGGACGATGAGAAGCCGAGACGTCCCTGTATCAGCACAACTGTTAAAAATGTCGCTGAAATTCAGAGAATTATTCGTGCAAATCAACGACTAACAATCAAAGAAGTTTGTGACATGGTTGGAATGTCATTTTGCACAGTTCAATCAATTTTAATGGACAATTTGAACATGCATTACATTGCAGTCAATTTTGTTGTTGACGGTCGACCAGAAGGAGCATCGGGTCCACATCTGCCAAGATCTTCGTCAACAAGCTAATGATGACCTAATTTTCATTTTGAGGATAATCACAAGTGATGAGACATAGGTTTATGGGTATAGATATAAGTTTATGACCCTGAAGTTGATTCCCTGTATTAATTTAGGAGACTATTTTGAAGGCTATACGGTCCAAAATGTAATTATTTAATATAAAGATGTTTTTAATGCCAGTCCGGTTTTGCATTGACGAACCTTGTATATGTAAAGTATAAAACAAATTATGTATTTAAAAAAAAATCTTGTCATGTATTCACAATTAAAAAAAATATCTTTTCCAACATAATTGGATTAGATGTTGCTCCTGTCAGCAATCGAAAGATATAAGAAGAGATTCTCACATTCTGTCACACACCAGGAATAAAGTGTTGAGGTCTTTACTATATGTATTGAAAAAAATCAAGTTGACTTAGTAAGGACATGTATTGAAAATGTCAGATGACTGTAACTTGAACAGAGTGATTAAGGCAAGACTAGATCCAGTGAGAATGTTAAGGACGTGAGAATGTTAAGAAAGACGTGAAAATGTCAGATAAAGGAACTGTATAATAGACCAAGAGACAGGGTCAGGAGTGACTCGCCTGGAGATGTACAATAACAGCGCTACCATCCTTACTATAAGTATAAAGGGACTAGACGATGAAGATGGTTATATTTACCTGTGTCAATACAGTAGCATGCTCCCCGACACCAGGTAATGTTGGTTCTGGACCGCTCTGGAAATCCATATAGACTAACTTATGAGAGAATGTGCTAAATTCATTACTAAAGCACACTGAATATACACCTGGAACAAACAATATAAAAGGTAAGAGTTGAGTTGTAGTGATTGTTTTATTCATATATACGTATATATTAGGTGTACCGGAAAAGAATGTCGTTTTTTTTGTTATCGCTTTTGAGTGGTCAGTTGTGCTTCGGCAGTCGAACTTTTATAACGTGTTCTGTGTTGTTTCACTGACTACGTATACCTGGAGTGTACTAGGACTTTTAAACAAAAACATTTACAACCCTAAATACAATGGAGAGCTTTGTACCTGATGAGGAATTTATTCGAAATATTATGCTTTACCATTTCATGAAGAAAGAAAGTGCAACACGTGCTTTAAAAAATATTTGTGATTTACTGGGAGATATTTTGAATGTTCGTTAATGCCAGAGGTGGTTTAAAGAATTTAAATCCGGCAATTTCGATTTAAAAAATAACCCTGGAAGTGGTCGACCTGTTTAAGTGGATAGCGATGTTTTAACTGAGCTGATTCATCAAAATCCAACTTCAACGATTCAAGAACTCGCGGAGCAACTCGGATGTTCATGGTCAAGCGTGCAAGAGCATATCAAAAAATCGGCAAGACATGGAAACAAGAAAAATGGATACCTCATGAATTAAGCGAAGAGAATCTAGGTGAGCGGATAAACGCGTGCACTGAGTTATTGGAATTAAATACCAAGAATCCATTTCTACAACATCTGGTAACTGGTGACGAGAAATGGGTGTTGTATTCAAACCAAAGACGCAAGAAACAATGGCTTTCAAAGGGCCAGGTACCAAAACCCATCACTAAGCCCGGGCTCACTGCAAAAAAAGTTCTATTGTCTGTTGGTGGGACTGCAAGAGAATAATTTATTTCGAAACATTAAAACCCGGACAGACAATTAACGCCCAAGTGTATTGTGATCAACTAGAGCATTTAGATGCAGAAATAATAAAAAAAAGGCCTGCACTGGCTAATTGTGGACAAGTGTTTTTACAGCACGATAATGCACGACCGCATACCTCAAAAATTACGAAAGAAAAAATTAAAGCCCTAGGTTGGACAACTGTACGCCACACACCATATTCACCGGATCTTGCTCCATCGGATTACCATTTGTTCCGGTCAATGCAACACTTTTTAAACGGAAAAGAATACAAAAATTATGAGGATGTCAAAAAAGGCATATCTGAGTATTTTGCATCGAAACCAGCTGAATTTTATGAACGCGGTATTAAAATATTAACTGAGAGGTGGAAGGAGATTATATCAAACGATAGCAATTATATTTTGAACTAAGTTTTAATAAAATACATTAAATGCACCAAATTGTTTTAATGAAAAAACGACATTCTTTTCCGGTACACCTAATATTATGTCGAGTCTAGTTGAATATATATCTGTACTTCGACCCAGGGGTTGCGTGTTCAATTATCGTTGATACCCAACATTTTAAAACACATTATTTGTATATCCGAATGTGTTTCAGGCACATTGAAGAGCGTGGCTAGGAAACAATACTGTCTTCGACCCCAGTAAACAAGTTTTGGAGTTTAGAACCTCTGGAATAGGTACGGAACTCATAGCGCGTGCGGGTATTGTTACCAGACGCACTTTTTTACCAGACTGACACTTTTTTTTTAGTAGAATTGGGAATCAAACCCATAATCCTTGGGTGGAAGTGAAGAATGTTATCACCAGGCTACGAAGGTCGTCTTGTGAAATAATATATTATCGAATGGCTGGCAGCAATCACTTAAAATGATTCAAGAAGCATCAAAAAGCACGGAGTCTTCTGTTATTCCCTTCCTACATTCATAATATGAGCACAGTTCAGTAAATCTTGTAAGTGGGTGAATCCCCAAATTCATTGGTGGTTTAATTACTGTACCGTGCAGGACTACTAAATAGACATGTTTATAATTAACATTGTTTTTAATGATTTTCAAAATTATTGGCACACCAAATCAGATGACCACATTCGTTCTACTCTGTATAAAGCATTTATTACAAAATGCATACATACCACCATGCCATGTCCTTTTTGGGGTAGGCAGAGGATAAATGAGTTGGAGAAGGCGATATAAATGTAAAAGCAGTATTCCAGCAAGATTCTGCACCGTGTCACAAATCTATCTAATTGACAAATGAGCTGGAGAAAATTCAATATAAATGGAGAAGCAGTATTCCAGCAAGATTCTGCACTGTGTCACAAATATATCTAATCGATAAATGAGCCAGAGAAAATTCAATATAATGGACAAGCAGTATTCCAGCAAGATTCTGCACTGTGTCACAAATATATCTAATTGATAAATGAGCTGGAGAAAATTCAATATAAATGGAGAAGCAGTATTCCAGCAAGATTCTGCACTGTGTCACAAATATATCTAATTGATAAATGAGCTGGAGAAAATTCAATATAAATGGAGAAGCAGTATTCCAGCAAGATTCTGCACCGTGTCACAAATCTAAGATGATGATTAACTATTTGAAAGAAAACAATATTACCCTTTCCTGATATAAATTTGATTGAAAATTAATGGGCTATTTGTAAAGCTAGGATCCGGAATAAAAAGACAACATCAACATACAACGAAACAGATGATTGAAGCAGTAAATAAAGGGTGGTTTCGGGATGAGCAAATATTGGATAACTGCAAAAAATTTCTTGAATTCATGCCAAAACGTGTATAAGAAATTATTAAAGCTAAATGCTTATTAAATTCCTTATTAAATTAACAAATATTTGAATGAATTAAAATATGTTTGAACTTTTTATGGCTTAATAAACGCTTGTTTCACTTAATTTTATCTTTGTTCACATTAATTACTGTATCTCCTTCATCGTCTTTTTCCTTACTCTTCATTCACTTCGGACATATATATATTTATTTCGTAAGACCCAATTTATGGGCACAATGCTCACATGTCAACATTTCTTTCTTAATTCTACTTATAACATTCACAAGTAGTATTAGGAAGGTAATATCCATCCATCTCTCTCATTATCTATCATCCATAACATCTATCTCTAAATACCAGATATTCTACATAAAGCGCATATTACTTGTTACAAGAATAAAACTATTATTTGTTTAATCAAGAGTTATACCGTTATATAAAGTGGAATAAACAGTGTTTGATTAAACAAATTATTTATACATCTCTTTAAAGCTCCAGTATTAATGCCTATAAATAATATACAAAAGTATAATTTCATTCATATTGAGGATAAAATTAGAAAAGCTCATACAAAAAGCATGTATTCAACTAAAAGAGGCAGAATAAAACCACTGTTTTATTCTACCTGTTTCAGTTGAAATACTTAATAAATGACTTACCCGTAACGGGAGCGACAAATTGATGAGAATCAAACTGCATTTTAATTTGTTTGTAAAGAACTTCTTTTGTGGGTGATTCCAAAATAACATCAACATCATATTGGCCACCAGTCACCACCTGGAGAAAATAATATAAAAAATAAGCACCACTGTCAAGTATGTTCATTTTTTTTAAATAAGATCGCTAAAATGTATCAAAAAGATATAATTTTATTTCAATATACAAATATTACATATTTTTCATTTTATATGAAATAATTTAAACAAAAAAAAAATACTCTAACTGATCTAATGAAAGTTTTATTTAAATAATTGTAATGTAAAGTAAAAAATTATTTCATTGACATGACCATAAAAATGGTAAATAATAAAAAATACAATAAAATTATATGTTTATTCGTGATTTCCAAAATGTGATAAATTTTTGTTTTGGACCATCCTTGTCTCAGTGTACATATTAATTTGCCCTATTCTCATTGCCATGTGGCATTTTCTTCGAATCAACAAGAAATATGCTATACGAGGCATATCCAGAAAGTAAGTGTACTGAATTTTTGTAGGTTACAATTTTTTTTATTTAAACAAAAAAATTACGTGGTTACCGTAGTACATATGTAAGCTATTTTTCGACATAGTCGCCATTCCTCTCAATGCAGGTGGTGAAGCGGGGTATCAACTTTTTGATGCCTTCCTCGAAGTAGTTTCCCGCCAACCCCTCCGTCCACTTCTCCACCTCCTCCTTTACCTCCTCGTCGGTTGAAAACCTTTTTCCACCCATGTGCAGCTTCAGGGAGGTAAAGAGATAGTAATCTGAAGGTGCTAGATCAGGGGAATGCGCGGGATGGTTCAGGACATCCCATTTAAACGAGGCGAGCAGTTCCTTCGTGGCGTTGGCCGTGTGTGGTCTGGCATTGTCGTACAGCAGGCAGACTCCCTTTGTCAGCATGCCTCTCCTCTTGTTCTGAATCACCCTCCGCAATTTTTTTAGGGTCTCACAGTATCTTGCAGAGTTGATGGTCTCCCCTTGAGGCATATATTCAATTAAAATTATGCCTTGACAGTCCCAAAACACGGATGCCATATTTTTCTAAGCTGAAATTGTGGTTTTGAACTTTTTGGCGGAGGGTGAAGAGGTGTGACGCCACTGTTGAGACTGCCTTTTGGTTTCAGGCGTGTAGTGTGCAACCAAAGTTTCATCTCCAGTAACGATGGAGCGGAGAAATTCATCTCCATGGAGTTTGCAGGGCCTCAAAAACTCTTGCCCGGCCTCCACTCGATTCAACTTGTGTTGGTCTGTCAGCTGTTTTGGGACCCACCTCGCGGCCAGTTTCCGATATCCGAGGGTTTCTGTGATGGTTTCGTGTAGTAGAGATCTGGAGATTTGCGGAAACATCGCAGGAAGTTCATCCACAGTCAATCTGCGATCGTCACGGAGCGCATTTTCGATTTTTTCCACAATTTCGTCAGTCACAATTGAAGATCTTCCGCTCCTCTGATCATCATGCACAGACGTACGACCGTTTTTAAACTCGCAACACCAATTGTACACACTCGTACGATTCATAGCTTTATCACCATATGCAGTTTTCACCTCATTATAAACCTCAACTGGAGGTTTTCCCTTCCAAACGAGATAACAGATGACGCCACGTATTTCGCACTTGGCGGGAGATTGGATTGACATTTTTCACGAAACGTGTTGTCGCGTCGACACTTCTCAACGTACTGACCTCGAACCGGTCTCGTTGCGGAGGGTAAGGGTCAGGCTACACGGAAGTGTAGCCAACATGTCGAAAATAAAATCCATCCGGTCGTGAGAGCCTCAGTACACTTACTTTCTGGATACGCCTCGTACTATGTAAAACAAAAAATAAGCCTCATTTCTTAATTTTTTAGGCACCATTAAGAATCGAACCGGAAACATCTGGGTGGAAGATAACCTTTCCACCAACTAGGCCATGAAGTTTGTTTTTGATTATAATTATAAATTGATAACTAATATTTATTGATATATTATTATAGTTATGATAAAGAATAAAAAAAACAACAGTTAAATATAGAATTTAAAAAAAGAGAATATCCACTTTTTGAGATTTCTATATGCAATATTGCAATTATCTTACTAAGTTTTAATTTTTCTGAAAGTGTGAGTTGCCATTACTGATAATATGTTAACACATTGACTACTGAATAGTTTATTTAAAAAAAATTGCACATATTTAAAATTAGCAGGTATAATTCACTGTCATAAACCCTTACAAGCCCTATCAGTATCATTAAGACACTCCAGGCTTATTTGTTTTTTAATCCATCTAAAGGAATTCGGAATAGAACAGCGATGGACATTTTGAGCACTAAATAAAAGTTTATATGAATGAATGGTTTAGGCATTTTCAGCGCAGAATGTGTTAAGTGGCTGGCGACTTTTAGGGCTCATATAAACCTTATCATAAATAATCAAGGCCTATATTTATATCGTTGATGTATTACTACATTGACAAATTTGTACATTACTATTACAGTGTAATTCTCAGAGGTGATATGTTAAAAATTATACATATTTTATATGTTAAAAATTATAAACATTATTTGTTTATTCCATATAATTCCAAAAAGATTAGAGAAAATATATGAAATATTAAAATATTGACGTCCATGGTTTAGTGGTACATTAATATTACGATGAGTTTAACCATTACTTTGTGGGACACACTAAAAGACTATCTGTCTACAACAGATTCTACAATTAGGACATATAATCTGCAAAGAAGACGACAATTAGGAGAAGTTATTGACCGAAAAGAAGGAAGGAAGAAGGGTTAGATTCCTGACCCGATAAACAGACCAGATGAAGGATATTACAGGCCTTTCATTTAGAACTACTTTTTAAACTACGACGTGTAGAGTACGAAGGAAGAGGATTGTCAAGGATCCCAACAACAGAGCATTTCAAAGAAGTTACTCAGTAACGAGGGATACTTTTGAAAAATAATAAATATCAATTAAAAACAAATTGTGCCAACACTGCACAAGCCCCACGTGTCATATGTCTATTGTGTGGTGTAACTGGGGCTGGTTGCACTTACACACAATCACTGCTTTTCAAAAGTGGCCAATCAAAGCGATAATCGTTTGTAGATAGCAAATTTCTTAAAAAAATCTGAGTGAAGTTTATCGATTTATCACAAACAAAAATAAAATGAAAATTATTAATACACACGCTTTGATAAAAAACTCTTCCAATTGCGTATTTCAACGGGGAGACAGACGTGATAAAAGACTTCCAATTGTGTATTTCAACCGAGACACAGACATGACATTTTGATAATAAATTCTTTCAATTGAGTATTTTGACCAAGACCAGCTTCAGTATGTATTTTTTAAACCAAACATTTTTTTTTCTTTCTAATATTTATAAGAATTTTAGTATTTTTGTTGTAATGATACATTCTACTTGTGTGAAATGGATGACCCTGTTAATTATTCAACAATAATGTCCCAGGCAATTATTAGTCATCTGCAATTTTCCTTTTCTGTCAAAAGTCTTGAAGCAAGTTGTAGCTTCTTCAAAAGACTGTTTACTAGAAAATCAATAAACTTGTTTCAACACAACAGTCTGTATATAAAGAGCATAATTTCTAAGAAATTGTGGTCGCTAAGCTCCTATCTGATATATCTGGTGTTGATTGTGGTAAACTTGGCTTGCTGTCAGTTTTGAATATAAACGTAGGATTTGATACAGAGAAAATATAGTATGTGGTATACTCTATCTGGAAGACAAAACGTTAAACATAAGCATCCCATAATTGTGTCGACGGTGGATAGTTCCCTCAAGATTAATTAAGATCCCGTGCAACTATTATATATTGGAAATGCACTAAAATGGAAAGACAGTTTATGTATCTGGGACAGTCAGGGTAGGCATTTTTCCATCTATGTTAATTAAGGTGTGTGTACAGAAATTTTCCAACTGACGCAATTATGAGAATTTTCAATTCCACGTCAAAGCTAAAGTTTTTGAGTAAATAAATACAGTTTACAAATAATACATCAGAGAATGATATGAAACTTATATGAGAGGTGTGAAGAGGAATCTAAAGCTATGGTAATTGAAATGTGTGAAAAGTACAGTAAATGATTGAATTATTAATAGTTAAAAACAAAAGGAGAAATGGTATTATTTGACATTATCAGAAAACAAAAAAGAGGTGAAAAACGTTGATTGGCTTACTGTTGGAAAAAGTCAAAAGAGCACTAAAATAAGTTTGTTTGAACTGAACAATGTCAACTTGGGGTGACAATGTATGACAGAATGTATCGAGTAGCACTCTGAAATAGTTTGGGCACGTAGTATGAATGAATGAATGAAGAAAGATTAATAATAAAATATAGTGTAAAAGTTAATAGAAGGCCTGGTAAAGGAAGATCAAGGAAAGTATGGCTGAATCATGTGAATGATATTTTGAAAGAAGGAAATGTGAGAAGTCAGAGAAATTATAGTCGTATAAGAAGGTGCATGGATGTGGAAGAGGTGAAATATGCGTGTTGCGATGGGAAAGTCTGGTGCTCTGTCTACCCCAACAGGGGAACGGTGTGATGGTGTGAATATGTAATATTAAATCAGAAATACTAATATATTTTCAATTATATTTATTCCACAATACCATGATTATTTTAGGTTATAAGGCCCGTGTCAACCGTATAAAATCATCATTATTAAAATCTACACAATTTGTTTTTTATCAACATGTTCATTGTTTGTTTCCACTCAAACATGACTTGTTTAATATCAATTAAGCAAACCTTTTCAATGAATGCCGATACAAATATTATCGCCAAATCAAGGATGGATAAGAAATATTACCTTCAAATCGAGAAAAAAATATATGAAGAATTCTGAAAATATTCAGCGATAAAAAATAACTAAAAATAGAGATTTTTCCACGCAACAGAAGAGACCATTGTTTTCTACGCATTTATGAAAATCATTGATTTTCTCTAGCCGGAAGCGGGATTGAAAATTATCATTATAGAATTTATAAATTACAATCTCCGTTTTATAATTCATTATGTTAGGTTGTCCGGACGAAAATGACATATTTTGCACTATAATTTTTGAGTATAAGTTGTGTTCCTGTCATTGGTCCTACAAGACGTGTTTTGTATTATATTTATCAATATCAGACATCTGGAGAACGTTATTTTAGAAAAAAATATTATACACGCATTTCTTTAAATCTGTATTTAATTTTAAATACCTACGTATTCTATTTTCTATTCACTTACTTCATTTCGTGACTATATTTCTTATTTTTCTATACTTATTGAATATTAATTGGACAGTTCATTTAGGGAGCAAAACATATACAGACGTCGGGCAACACTGATAAATAGGTGCTTGTTGGCACGCTCGTCAATGAAATCTTTTGTCATGTCCATATATGGACATTGACTGGCAATAATATGAAAAGTGACAGTAACCAGACGAGTGAAGATGAACTGAATGTTGCTGGTACCAGTTATAAGTAACAATTAAAAATTAAGAGTTCGTAAATATTTCTTTCTAAAAAACTCTCATAAATTTGGGGTGCATCGAAATATACAGTACTCTACAACCCTTGACCCTTATACAGAGGTTTCATTTCTGATGTTGACTAAACAAAAATATTTCATCCCATTTTAACAGCTCCTTGATGAGTTTAAAAATGACAATAAGACCACCAGATTTCGTTTTATTCTACCATTCACACCTTCATTATTCATAATCTGATAGTTTAAGTGCATCACAGAGCCTGACAGAGGGACTATGAACCATAATGCATCAACATATATATTCTTAAAAGGAAAAAATATTGTGCATGAAAATATTCAGTTATTAGTAACATATTTTAATCAATAACTTCATCTGAAGGAAAATACGCTCGAAGGCTGTTGTTTCTTCAATAAATCATCAACAAGAGTAAAGAGATTTAACGAGAAAATCTCACTAAATCGTTATTTATTTAACAATTATCATTTCATTTGTAAATTAACATTGATTAGGAAATTTCATATGATTTGCACAGAAAACCTACCCATATTCAGAGTGAGAAAAAACAAAGGTACAATAATCCTTGGGAATATATAGCAAACTTAGATGAATTTATAATATAGATAGTTTAAACGAATTTTATCTCAAAAATATACTAAGAATCTTATGTACATACACAAATATCATGACATGAAAGGTTAACTTCACTTAATCTATGATGTCATCATAATAAACAATAATGCACATTTGAATTAGGTACTTATAATCAAGGGTGTTAAAATATAATTAATTAAGCAATCCGACAATTAAATTTACGTTACGTTTTTAGAAAAGTCGTTACCTGAAACTCGAGAGTTGCCGAAGTATTTTTTTGGATATCTTGATAAAAGCATTCCCTGGCGTTGTCGGGCAATTCAAATGTTAATTCCACGCCGTCAGAGTAATGGAAATGAAGAAGAGCCACATAGAGGAGATATCCCACCCAAAACTCCATTTTTCAGAATTCTTGTTATCAAGAACCGAAAAAAAATCTAGTTTGACACATAATCCGAAGTTTAACATGAAGCTAGCTACATATTATTTTAACGTGGCCGGAAACAGTGGTACCAAGAATGCGCGCTTTTTTAATTTTATAAATATTATTTTTAAAATAAACACAATTTCAGTGCTAAAAATCATCAAGATCACATATAAAAGTTAAAGCCTTTAAAAATAATACGAGTAAACTATTTGATAAGAATTTCTTTAGAAAAACTCACTAAATTAAATTGAATTGCCTTCCTGCATATCTTACCAAGTCCGTTTTTTAACATATTTTCCAGTCTTTGATATTCATGTTTTACTAGTTCCATATAAATATATAATTTATTATATTTTTAATGAATGAGTATTTACAATTATCTAAATTAGATCTACTTCAGTGTTTCAAAATTTTTCGAGTGATAAATATAAATATATAAAATTGCGGCTGCAGGTGAAAATAATACGAAAAATACTTAATAATAAATTAAAAACATGTGATTTTTAAAATAAAATATTTATAACCTTTAATCAAAAGCAAACTTTCAAAATTATAAAGTTTTCAATAAATTTAAGTCGTATGAAAATATATTTTCCCTTATGAATGTACAAAAATCTTGAAAATAATTTTAAAAATGCCTTCTTTCAAAAACTGATTCGGTGAATTTTGAAACTAGATTATTCAATTATAGGTCGGAAGCTCCTGATTCACAGTGACGTTTCTCGATTTGACATTGTGTTCTCTTTTGAGACAACTTCACGTTGGTTGACGGCCGGTGAGCAAATACGATCGACTACAATGATTTCTTCAAATTTTTACAAAGGTGAATTATTTATTCTATCATTTTGTATTTTGTTAATATGTGAGTGTTCGGAAGTTCCACGACCGCGTGGCGTTTCAATATCCAGAGCCCCGCTGTACGCTCCCGGTAAAGACTTCACCTGTTTAGACGGATCTTTAACGATACCATTTACACAAGTCAACGACGACTATTGCGATTGTTTTGATGGCAGTGATGAACCAGGAACGTCAGCGTGTCTCAACGGAGTTTTCCACTGTACTAATGCGGGGCACAAACCCGAAAATATCCCCAGTTCTCGGGTTAACGACGGGATTTGCGACTGTTGCGATGCTTCGGACGAATACGCTCATCCGACCGCAAACTGTGTCAATAATTGTAACGAGCTCGGCAGGGAAGCTCGCCTGGAGGCTCAAAGGAAAGCGGAACTGCTCAAGGCTGGAAGCCAACTCAGAGCAGAAATCATTCAAAAAGGTAGCGTCATGAAAAGTGAGATGGTGGAGAGAATTCAAGAATTAGAAAAAAATAAAGCTGAAGCTGAATTGTTGAAGTCAGAAAAACAAAGAATCAAAGAAGAGGCAGAGTTATTGGAAAACACAGCTCTCAAGCAATACCGAGAAGCTGAGGAGGCGGAACAGAAAGTCAAAGACAAATTGAACGCTGATGCTAACAGAGAAGAAGCTGAAGAAATATTCAAAAAGTTCGACTCTGATCAAAATGGTCTCATTTGTATTGCTGAAATACAAACCAGAAGTACGTTTGACAAAGACAGAAATGGCCAGGTCACAGAAGAAGAAGCTAGATTCTTTTTGGGAGAAAACACTGAATTAGGTTTGGAAGACTTTGTCGAAAAAGCTTGGCCCTTGATAAAACCATATCTTATGATCGAGGGTGGAGCTTTCAAACCTCCTGTAGTTTCAGATATTGAAAATATGGATGAGACCGAGGAAGGTGGGGAAACTGAAGAGAAAGACGAACAGCCTGAGAGGGAGGAGGGAGAAGAGGAAGCTGATGAAGGCGAGGAACACGAACAGACTGAAGAACACGAAGAAGAAGAACCAAATGTGCCTGAGCCGCAATATGATGAGGAAACGCAAAAGCTCGTTAATATCGCTTCAGAGGCTCGAAATCAGTATCTCCAGGCTGACAGAGCTGTACGGGATATAGACAATGAAATTGAAAAAATTAAAGAATCATTAGGCAAAGATTACGGTCCTCAAGAAGAATTTGCAACCCTTGTTGGACAATGCTTAGAATACACGGATAGAGAATATTTATATAAACTCTGTCCATTTGACAAAGCCACACAGCAACCAAAAAATGGAGGAGGAGAGACTCGCTTGGGTAACTGGGGCGATTGGGTCGGAGGTGGAGACAATAAATACAGTGCCATGCTCTACAATCAAGGCACAGCTTGCTGGAATGGTCCCAATCGATCAGCTCGAGTCAACGTACACTGCGGCCTCGAAACCAGTATCAGCTCTGTCTCAGAGCCAAATCGTTGTGAATACATGTACGAGATGTATACGCCAGCAGCGTGTATAGAAATGAATGCAGATAATTCTCAAAGATCTTCGCACGATGAACTGTAGTATTATTGATTGTTGAGTTTATTGCATTGTGAAATCGAGGGACTTTAATGATGAAGAATTTATAGTGAAATTGTGGCTAAAGAGACTAGAGTATTTGAGCACAAGGTTGGCATGAAATCGGTTGATATAGAACTCGTATCAATTTATAATGTACCTACAAGAAAATGATACATATTTAGCATGCCCTGATTTGTCATTTATTTCTTAATCGTTGTTTCATTATTTTTCATAAGTATAATCTGAATTAAAGACATGAGATCTTTGTCAATTGATTGGTAAGATGCCTGTCTTCCACCAATGAATGTCAGGTTCAATCCTTGAAGGCACCCAAGAATATATGTTTATTTGGTCTGTTTTTTACTTCAAGTCATTTAATATTTTTAGATGTCTGGAAAAAGTTTCACATGGAGATATACGAGTATAATTGAATGTAATTCGTGAAATCTTTTGAAAATGTTTTTTTTATGAATATTTTAACAAGATAGTTTTGTTTATATTTAACATTCTCAAATGTGCCTCGACAGCAAAAAGAGATTTTCATTAAAAAAAAAATTTTTCTTCATATTCAAACTATTATGATTATCTATGCATAGAAATAAAGTTATTTTTATGTTCAGTAATAAATTCATGTGAATATTTAAATTAAATAACATCTTAAAATAATTCCTGTAATGTTTTATGTACAAATATGGTGGAAAACATGAATTACCCTCAAAGAAAGTAGTTTTTTAAGCAAATAAAGTGATTGAAGATTAAAAACATACAAATGTTTTTTTTATACTCAAGAAAATGTAGCATGGTCTCTATGATGTTTGAAATGTCATGTCTCAAAGGGATGGGGTAAAATAGTTTTTTTTTACAAATCGAATAGTTTTTTCATAAATCGAAAAATTGTTTTACTCTAAACTGACATTTTTAGTCCTAATTTTCATTATACTGACTTTCGAATGTATTGTATGATTTGTATCTATCTTTAAATAGGCCAAGATCCACTATGAATTAATACTAATTACGAACATTTAATTTTATGTATAAAAAAAATCGAAAATCCAATTATTGTATACCCCACCCCTAGGCAATACAGACTAACAGTGACTTTTGACGAATGTCGCCAAATATTATTTTATTTTAACAAACTGATATATTTTTGCTAATTTGTAATAAGATGTATTAATTTGTCATTATTGTTAGTTTTATGTAATGTATTTACTTAAATAACTTGCTATTTATTAGAATCGAGGCTTATATTAAAGTTGATAAAATAATTAAAATTACTGAATGTCGTTACAAGGTTGTATTGGGGCAAATTTGTGAAACGTCACAGGGACCATGCTACATTTTCTTTAGTATAGTATATAACTTTTGAAATAAACCAATTTTAAAATTTTTACAAAACATACATTTTTTAAATAAGTAGTCAAGGGATTATGCATATCATTTTATTGATCAAATGGGTTTTTTTTTTGCTCACTTTTTTATATTTTTGCTTTGCTTTCTTATATCATATGCTATTGTATTTAATTCATTAAGATAAAGCTGGTGATAAAAAAAAATCGAAAAATTAAATGCCACAGTAATGTCTAATGGATTAATCTTAAGAATATAAAGAGGGAAATAATTTTTCTACTTTCAGTAAGAAGATTTATGTTTTGGCATGTTGAAAAAAGTGTTACTATTTTCTTATTAATATTGAATAAGACAATCTTTAAAACCCAAGAGTGAATGTTTATGAAAAGAAAATTTAAAAAAAACTAAGCTATGTTTGTTTGTCTTATATTATATGTACTTTGTGTATGTATTTATAGTAATAAATGTATATTTTACTATAGTTCAACAGATTTCATGCCATTGTCGAATAGAACAAGTTTTTTTTATATAAGACTGGAATGTTAAATGTTGTAGCATAAAATGATGTGGAAAATGTCAAATGTACTTTTTACTCCCACCAAACATTCCAAGTACTGCATTTTGTATTACTTTATACATTTGTGATAATTTGGAAACCATTGTTGAATTTATTAGGAATGCATCGGAACTTGATTTAGATATGCTACAGATTCAGCAAAAATATCCAAAAGTAATATTGCCTTTATGACCTAAAAGTCTCTGGTTTAATTTCTACACTTACATGTCAAGCTCAGAAAGTTTTTATTTTCAATTAATGTTTTAATTTTTTTTTTAAAGATATGAAAAAATAATTATAAAACTGACTCTTGCTGTGCTGGCAAAATATAATTCATCGATAGTTTTTTTTTTCAACAGTCAACCAAATAAGAATTCTTGATTTATATACAAAATCATATTAAATTTATAGATTATTTAATTAAACTGAATATTCAGTGTGTCTTTGTAATTTAGAACTTTTTCATTAAATGAACTAACTTCTTAAATCATAGGAAAGTTTGATGTGAAAATTATGTGTTTAAATGCATCTATAAAATATAGGATTTACATATTCGGAAACCAACGTTTAATTTAAGCAACAAAATGCATTAGATCAATCACATTGAGACATTAGGGTTACTCATATCTAAGAGATATAAAATTCCTAGCAAATTCATCGCAGTTTCTTTTTCACTGAAAATTTCTAAAT
This sequence comes from Odontocerum albicorne, assembly GCA_949825065.1. Lineage (NCBI taxonomy): Eukaryota > Metazoa > Arthropoda > Insecta > Trichoptera > Odontoceridae > Odontocerum > Odontocerum albicorne. The sequence goes on from OX463850.1 coordinate 36,640,853, forward strand.
ATTTGTAAAAATAAGATAAGATAATTTTTGTAACACATTGAGTATATTGAAACTTCAAAACATCCATTGATTATCTGTTGTTATGCCACAAAATGAGGAATATTTCAAGAATATTTTTTTTCAATATAAAAAGAAATTAAACATTCAATATGAAGTAAAAGTTTTTTCTCTGTATCACTAATTCCTTATGAGTTTTAAATTCCTAAAATCCCAACTTTCCTCTAATAATCTTGTAATGGTATGCGTTAATTGAAAATTTAGTAAAACTATTCCATTCTGTTGACATTGATATTGTGATGAGATGTTTCCAACTAAATAATATTTTGCAATCTACAATTTTTTAATCATATTATAGTCCCAACAATCCAGAATCCAAACTTTGATTTATTTTAATTAGAGTTTGGTAACTTTTACTACATTTTTTTAATGAAAAAATATTGGGCAATTGCAATAATAAATGTGCTCCAATGTATGAACAAATGTATTATAGTATTTTATAATCTAAAGCTTGCTAGTATATTTTTTGCAATTACAATTTTAGTGTCACTACTGTGAAGCCTTCACATTAAAATATTTAAGATCTAAAGTTAATAATCTATATAGCTTAATGCTAAGTTAATTGAATAATATTGTATACTTCAATAGAAATGGGCTCAAAGAGGTCTTTTCTTTTGATTTAAACAGCATTGAAGCAAAGGTCTCCATGTTCAGGGAAAATATGAAAACGTTAAAAGCAAACTATTAATGGCAAATTGTTCTTCGAATAACTTTGTAGCAAATGTTCATATTATTATTTTCAAATCAAAATATAGTCAAAAACTTAAATTTTTCTGTTTTTTTTTGGTGAAAACAAAATGTATTTAATTGAAATTTCAGCGAAATAGATTATTATGAAATTAAATTCCATGTCATGTCACCAAAATACAAAATAAAACTCAATGTTTCAACTCTTACAATTCTTACCTACATACTATAAAAGTGAATATTATTATCGATGACAAGAACATCTTTAAGGTTTTATCAACCTTAAAGTATGGTGAAACCCTATTATTTTAAAGTATAACATATTTTCACTAATGCCGGCGCATAAATTATAACGAATATTAATTTTTCTCAAAAATAGCAGCCAGCAAAATATTTTATTCCATAATGACTTAGTTATAATAAATTATTTGTATAACTCCTGCAAAAAACAATAAATACAACTAGAATGGGCAATCAGTTTGGGCATTAGACGGACTTTCATATGACTGAATACTTACATGAGTAACGTGAAGAGTTGTTCTTGCCGGGATGAATTTCGTAAATTATGTGGGTTTGCTTTTTAGTTCTGGTGTTGGGTTCATTGTGTACTAGTTTTTTTATACAATGCAGCTTATATGTTAATGTTGAATTTTATTCAAGTTGAAATTAAAAAAAAATACTGATTGGTTTGCATAAAATGAGGGCAAGTAATTAATATGAAATTCAATCAATTGACTTCATAACTACAGGAAACATGGCTTTACTATGATTTTAAAGAATTAGGGAGTGCATTAATATAGTTGAGATATTAAGTAGATACATAAAATTATTTCGCAAAATAAGATTATCTAGAAAAGTACTTTATCTTGCATGTATCTACAAATGCATGATAAAAATTAAAGGTTACTTAAGTTATCAGTGCCAAGTTGGAAATGATGAATCTTCATTATTCTTGTTTTGAATTCTCGCCTCTCACAAAAAGGATTAAAGAAAATAATTAATAAAACATAGATTTATATATATATATATATATATATATATATATATATATATATATATATATATATATATATATATATATATATATATATATATATATATATATATATATATATATATATATATATATATATATATATATATATATATATATATATATATATATATATATATATATATATATATATATATATATATATATATATATATATATATATATATATATATATATATATATATATATATATATATATATATATTTTCTAGAGATTCAGTTCACATTAATGTAAGACAAAATCTGAATATAAAAAAGTTCAAAAAGTTTTTCATTCTGATATCAACTGTTTGTGTCTTAAAAATATGCCAACGTTTTCAAGAACATAAACGATCTTACAGCTTAGTAGACATTACCAATTAACACATCGATCAATAAGTCTCGGGACTAACTACTAAAACAACATTCCAAAATTCTTTATTCATCGACATAGTCTCCTTCAAGAGCGATACATTCATTCCAACGCTTTCCTAACTTTTCTATGCCAGCCGTGTAGAACGATTTATCTTTGGTTTCAACATAGGCGTTAGTTTCGGCAATCACTTCTTCATTGGAGCCAAATCTCTTTTCCTGGAACATCTTTTTGAGGTCTGCAAACATCCAATAGTCGCTGGGGGGCAAATCTGGAGAATACGGTGGGTGCGGAAGCAATTCGAAGTTCAACTCATGCAATTTGGCCATCGTTACCATCGACTTGTGACACGGTGCATTGTCCTGATTAAAGAGAGCTTTTTTCTTCTTCATATGGGGCTGTTTTTTTGCAATTTCTGCCTTCAACGCTCCAATAACGCTATATAATATTCGCTATTGATGGTTTTTTCCTTTTCAAGGTGATCGATGAATATTATACCATGCGCATCCCAAAATACTGAGGCCATAACCTTCCCGGACGACTATTGAGTTTTTGGTCGCTTTGGAAGACTTTCACCGGCTGCTCTCCACTCAGCTGACTGCCGATTTGATTCCGGAGTATGGTGGTGGATCCAAGTTTCATCCATTGTCACATACCGACGCAAAAGCTTCTGTTTATTTTGCGTAAACAGTACCAAACAGCACTCTGAATCATCGATGCGTGGTTGTTTCTGTTCCATTGTGAGCAAACGCGGCACCCATTTCGAAAAAAGCTTTTTCCTGACCAAATGTTCATGCAAAATAGTGTAAACACTACCAAATTATATCTTCAGGATTTTGGCTATCTCACGCAACTTTTCTTTGCAATTTTCCATCACGATTTTGTTTTTTTTTTAATGTTTTCTGGTGTAACAGCCTCATTTGGACGACCAGAGCGTTCAGCATCATTTGTGTCTGTACGACCGTGTTTGAAATCAGCATACCACCGACAAATGGTTGTTTTCGACGGAGCAGAGCCCGAATAATACTTTTCAAGCCATCGCTGAGTTTGAACGGTATTTTTTCCCATTAAAAAGCAATTTTTTATCAACACACGAAATTCGGTTTTTTCCATTGTTTTGAAAATAGCTAAAGTAGCATCACTAAAACCACTGTAACTCAATGACACAATGTCGGAATGTCATGAAAGTTTGACATGTAACTTCTAAAGGCTGGTACTAACTGAGAATGGTATGGATTTGTTATTAGAGGCGCCATCTGTTGGTTAGTCCTGGGACTTATTGATCGATGTGTTAATAGTATTGTCTTGAAAAAAATCTCCTGTTGACTGCGATGGTTCCAAAATGTAGTTCCAAAATCAACCCCTATCAGGCAAAACATTGTCACCAGCATTTGGGTACTTTTACTGGTGGGCATAAAATACTGAAAATTTTATGAAATACAGTTCTATGCATTAATATTTTTGACCATCTCCGTGACTTAGTTGGTAAGACGCTGGACTTCCACCGGGGTTTTTTGGGTTTGATTCCTGGGTTAAAGAGTTAGTCTAGTAATAATACTCATATGCGTTAGCCGTGTGGGAGTATTGTTGCTTATCCATATGCAGTATTATTTCCAAAATATGCGATGACAAACTGAGTTACTTATCTACTCCAGTGGTTCTTATCCCGAAGGCTTAATTACTGGGACTAAAGACAATATTGTCTCCCAACCACAGTCTACAACCTATTTGCATTTGAAAATAAATTATTTTGTAAATCTCAGAGGTATCAAAATGCAATCCATTTATGCAAACCTAAAAAGCTATTATTTGAATTTTTTTCAGTAAATGTAATAATGGGATGATTTAAAAACATTGCCAAAAGGCCTTAAATGAAAAAAGATACAAATTGCTGATTTAAAATAGAATTATTTTTCTCGTAGATAGTAATATGGTCCGGTTGACTCAGGTCTTGAATTAACCAAATTGAAAGGAATAAATTAGGCCCTCCAATTGAAAATAAAAAATGTTTGCTGTTGATTTTTACCATTCTTATTTACTTTTATTTGTTTGGAACTAATTTCACCCAAATTAAAATCTATTAGCTTTATGGAATTTTCTAATTATGCAATTTTTCTTAGAACCATTAATCACGAAAATCGAGGGTTACCTATATGGACTCAATTAATGTCATGTATCTAAATTGCTATAATTTATGATACATACACATCTCTCTCAATCTCAAACCCGTGTCATGGAATACCAGTGGGCTATTGAGTTATCATCATAAAATAAATATTACAGAAAGCTAATTTCTTATTTTAAAATGAAATTTAAAAACAATAATTTTTATTTTTATGGTACTATTTAGTGAACCCAAAGACAATCGTTAATCAATATTTATTATTCATATAAAATTGTACGGTTGTAATGTGAAATGTGTGAATAAATATATAGGAGAATAAATAAATAATTCAATGCCAAATTGAATTTACAAGACCATAGAATTTTTTTTATGATCTAAATCAGGGGTCAGCAAACTTTTTCCTCTCGCAAATCATCAGCGATGTCTGTGAGCCTATAGTCAGTCACATTAATTTATTGAACTATATTATAATAAAATAAATATAGAACTATACATTATTACATTTATGTAATGTCTATATTTCTTACCCAACACAACAGTTAGTGTGACATTTGATGCTGTGTGTCGCTTGAAAGTTTTTCAACATTAGGGAAAAAGACTAGATTGGCCCAAAAGTAATGTTTTCTACATGACCATCAGTAATTTTGGTGCTTAACAGGCATTTGGTGTAATGAAATAATTTGCTCACTATGTATTGCCGAACATCGGTGCCATTTGTTTTGCATGATTTGTCAAATTGGTATAAACTCAACGATATACCTACTAGTAACTAGTTAGTATAAATATCACATTCGAAATCTGACAAAATTCTTTTATTCTTTCTGAATACTTGGGAACTGTGAGTCAAATAATTTTGTCCGGCAGGCCATTCATTGGTTTCCGACCCCTGATCTGAATACTCATTTGTTTGACATATTTACATGGTTGTTAATTCTTTAATACAGTAAGTAAATGAACTTCAGAAAAATGTTTTTAGTATCTATGGTCTTTGGTTAATTTCTGAGTACAATTTTGTAAAGCTTGACTCTATATATCTCTGAAAATTTTGTAAATGCTACCAAATTACGTTAATTTATCTCAAATGAAAATTATTGCAAGAAATGTTTACAATTTTTCCAATTTATATTAATATTTCCGCGACGACCTCTGTGATCAATTTGGTAAGAAACCTGTCTTTCAACCCAGGAGTTGTGGGTTCGATTCACTTTGGAACTCAGATTTTTTTAAAACGGGTTCCAGTTCAATTTTCCCTTAAGGCTTCTTTAGTATCTTGAGCACCTTTCTGGTTGATTGGAAGATATTGTCACAGGGCAATATGTATACTAGGTTTTACTGTATAAAATGTAAGTTTACATTTTTTTTTACAACATGTACATTTTTTTAAAACAATAATGAAAAATTTCTAATAAATCTAAATTTGTCGAATTTACCAATATTACATTTATCAGAAAATGTCTAAAGACCACAATACAAGCATATGAACTCAATCTGCCCTGCAATTTTTTGGTATTTTCTCAAATATTTATCGACACATTTTATAAAACAACTCAATATATGCTTATTTTTTGAAATATTTTTATTCTCAATAAAAAGAGATGTATTTTTTTAACCTGGTGATTTTATTGCGATATGGCAATCTCTTCCAACCAACCAGAAATATGTTTTTATAGGCCCTAAGTGTTAACCAGACTGGAATCCTATTTAAAAAAATCTGGGTTCCAGCGGAGATCGAACCCGCAACCTCCGGATCGGCAGACAAGTGTCTTACCACCAGGCCACGGAGGTCGTATTTTTATTTTCAATAAAAAAAAATCTTTTATAAACATTTGCAATTTTATAATATTTATGGATTTAAAATAATCAAGTTGAGTAAATATTAAAGTTTGACTTCCACCTGATTGCAGTCGAATCACGAGTTGCCTTTAGGTTGACTATGAATTAACATACCTACATGGAGACAGGGCTTGAATACAAATCATTCCTATGGTATGTCTAGATAGATTGTTATGTTGCCTGTCTGGATCCTTTTTTGACAATTGATCGATCATCGTAAAGTTCACAACTGAAAGCATGCAGTATGATAGTGGTCAAGTGAGAATCCAGCCTAAAGTTTCTAAATTCCTACTTTTTTGTGTATTCTGAATTTCATACAATTCAGAGTTCGTATTTATAATTTTGATATTTTTTTATATAAGTAATCTGTATTTTGATTTTACTATATCGTTATAATTTTTTTACACTTTGGATCATTCCTAATATGATAATCCAGGAAAATTAATCTATTGGTTAAATATCTTTCTTCCAATTATTTTTTTAATGATAAAAATTGTAATTGTGAATAAATCAACATTTTCATTCAATTACAGACATACATAATTTATACATTTCCTTTTTTAACTATTTTATTTTCATATCTGGTCAAATTTTGATGAAAAAGTCACTCAATTATCGCAATTGATAATATTTGGTGTAAAAATATTGTATTTATTTTATTGTAATTAGTGTTATATACAATTGTTTTTTCTTTTTAGTATACATTTATTTAAAAAATCAACCGATTGTAATTTTTTTCCTTTTTTAAGCTTATTTTCAATTCCAACCTGAAAGTGTTTGACTTTACGAAAGCTTTATAAAATTATGTGAGGGAAATAGAGCTTTGTGTCTTTGAAAAATATAGCACTGTTACAGTTACTTATCAATTTGAAGTAGCATGATACTCAAGTGTTATTTTACTGCTACTTTTAGGGTGAAATTCTCTGTCTCATAATATAACTTCAGAAAAAAAAAAAAGAATTTTCCGAATTCATTCAACAGTTCAGTTCGATCCCATCACTACCCACAATGTTATGCGGTACAAAATAAGTCCCCATCCAGGGCGATCTACACTAGAAGATTGAAATCTTTATTCATATGGGTGCGATATCACTTAGTGACGAAGAAAGAACTGCCCAAATGGACTCCTCCTTCAGCGACAACATACACAAGTGTGAAAAGAATACGGTAAAAGTTTGATGATTCGAAATTCAAGGAACAAAAAAATGATTGAATTACTACACAATCACTTAAAAAAACAATTTGAATTTTCGCTGCACTTTTCAACGGTTGTAAATATCATGGCCATTTTTTCTTAATGTAAAAATAATGTAAGTGAAGTAAAGTTTTGTCGATATATTAACCGTTAGAGTGCGGCACAGCGCTGTCGCGCTGCTTTCGTTAGTCATGAAAATTGCGATGCGGCGCTATAGCGCCGCGTTCTTTCTTTAGTGTGCGTTTGTCGGTCCTCGGGAGAGTACGTGTTCCATTTAAGCGAGGCTTCGTGCGATTGGTGTGTGTCTTGATAACAATATTTATTGTTTATCCTGTTAAAATAAATATACCCCAAGTTTTATCATGTCGGATCCTATTTGTATTGCGGACGATGTATCAAATAATAGTGACATTATGTCATGGATATATGAAGATAGTAACGGCGGAATTGATGTTATTGCGCATCAGAATAAAAGATTACGAATAGAAAGTGAACATAATAATTCTTCTTCTACTTCTTCACAAACAGATGACTTTACCAATGAAATTTTCGGTAATATTCCTCTGACAAAAGTTTTTACAAAAACATCCGATGATTTTTTTTAATCTCCTGGACCTAGACGCGCACCGCACCTTCTTCTGATGCAAAACCTACAGCCTATTTCAATTTATTTTTCACATCATTATTTTTTGAACACATTGTCAAAGAAACAGAAAAGAGATACCTTGTGATGCTAAAAAAGCTAATGTCGGAGAGCCAAAATATTTTGCCAATGATAACGAATTGTTGTGCTCTTTCAAAGACAAAAAGTCCAAACCCCACCCAGTGTTACTGATATCGACCAATGCAGACACCAATAGTGTGTAGCAAAAGAAGGGAGATAAGACGATCCAAGCTCATATGCGCCCTGTGTAAGAAGGGGCTACATGGGCTTTGCGTGGGGAAACACAATTGTGAAGCGACATCATTTTGTATTTTTTTTATATATTTAGTAGTTGCAGTGTAGTTTTTTAATAAGATTCATAAGATATCATTCTCTATCTGTTTATTTGTAAACTGCAAAAAGAATCATTCAAATTGGTTGATATTTGTCTAAGTTATTGCATTTTTATGTAATACTATATTTTTTTTAAAAATACCTGTAGCAATTTAGATACATACTTGTAAAAAAAGCATAGCACTAAAACGGTTAAGAAACATAACAGATTAAATGGTAAAATAAATTAAAAAAAAATTGTATTTTTTATGAGCAGCCAACATGTAGGTACGAATAAAAAAAAAGAATGTAATTGTCATTTATTTGATTTTGACAAGGTTTCTTTTTTTACACAGATTATTTGCATGCGTAATATAAATATGGATGTCACTGCTTTTTATTTGATCACGATATTATGATCTATGATTCAAAAAATTTTGACACGGAAGTCCAGTGCGTTACCACATGGTCATCTTATCACGACATGCTTTCAAAATAGTATAATTTTTTATAGTTCAAGGTCTTCATTATTTGAAAATATGATTTTTTGGGATTCTGTGGTATTTCTTAAACTTAAGTGTGCTCTGAGAATCTTCTGCGGACTAAAGTCTCACAAGGCTGTGGGTATGGAAGTCTTTAAGATACTACAAAGAAACAAGAGCATCTTTTGTAATTTAAATTTATGTTATTTAGGTGCAAATTAAAAATAATTATGACGAACTAGAACATTAATAAAGAAAGGTCAATAAGAATTTACAACAGGTATCTACCAACATATAAAAGGTGAGACATAGAGATGAGCAGTTGAGAGCACTGCGTTCGACAAGCCTCAAAAAAGCATAATATTGAGTTCACTATGAAAACAAAAAGACCTTAACAGTCAAAGCTGTGTTGGATAGGTAGAGATACTCAAAGTGTGTAAAAATGATGAATGAAATGTCGGATGGTTATTGAGAACCATGAACGGATGGTTATATAGAATCCACTTCAGAAGAAGACAAGACACAGCCTAAGTTATATGGTCGGCCAAAGAGTTTCCTGAAAGTAATTGGGTGCATAAATGGAGGTATTGCTGTATACGTGTATTTATATATAAATTTAGGAAAGAATATTTACACCATATACATATATTCATATTATCACGCCATGTTCCTTACGGGGTAGGCAGAGAGAACAGATCTCAAAACTTTTCTACCCAAGCACACAACTTTAGCCTTTTGCACATTCATGACCGATCTTCTATTATAAATACTTCTCACCTTACCTTCTTTCAAAATCTGGTCCATTTGGTCCAGCCACGTTTTCCTCGGTCTATCTCTTCCACGCGTACTTTGCACTTTTATATTCGCTTAGTCATTCTATCATCATTCATTCTTTCGACATGCCCAAACTATCTTAAAGCTCCTCTCTTCATCTTACTTAAAACACCCATTTTATCCATGCATTCATTTCTGATCTTTTCATATCACCTTTTTCAAACATTGACACTACGAATTTTCTTAAGTGCACGCATCTCCACAGCATTAATCTTAATCTTATCCTTCATCTGTAATGTCCAAGTTTCACTTCCATACATCAAGGTGGGCACCAACACACTATTATGTTTTGTCATTGCAATTTGTATTATCAAACACTGTTTATTTATTTATATGAGCACAAACAAGACTGTTTGTGCTCCCCTGATGATGAGGTGAAAGCCTTGAAACCGGTAGGGTTATACCGTTACAAAAAGTGGAATAAACAGTGTTTGATAAAACAAATTACAATATATTTAAACCTCCACAATGTTAATGCCTTAACTATAAATAATATGTTTTGTCATTTGGCTACTGTGGATATTGCACGATTGTTGTATATAATGTATAAGTGCTCTCTTTACCTTGTTTCCTGTCGCTACCCTTCTTTTCAACTCGCCCATCACATGTAAACATACTGAGCATATTTACACCATGTATGTATGGTGTAAATATGCCCAAATAACAGAACTCATCAACCTGCTCTAGTTTTTCTGAGTTAACCTATACATCTCATACACTTTTTATCACACTTCTTTCTATAACTATATACTCCTATAACCTTTGATAAATCTCCATTTTCAAGCCTTTTACTAGACATCTCTCATATAGCTCACTTATCATATCCCTTAAATCACCTTCATTTTTAACAAAAATAACCATATCATCTGGATACAGAAGTCCACATACATAAATTTCACTCATTCTTACACCTCTCCCATCATCTTTTAGATCACACATACTATGTATAAATTACATCTATTTATAAATTAAACAACTAAAGTGACATCACACATCTTTACTTTATACTAATATTTCAACTGATACTGGGTTATCTCTATATATGTGCCATTGGCAATATATCAAAAATACTTAACTCTTGTAACGAAGTATGAAGCTAAAACTTATAGTTTTGGCATATGTGAGGTAATTTTAGCCTTTGTCTCACATAAGAGATTTTTTTACAAGACATCTACCTTAAATTAATTCATTAATTTCCGTGTGTGAACCATCAATCATGTCTCGTGTTTCCAGTAGGAGTCAACAGAGATTGCCCTGGCATTCACAACAATCAGGTCCTACTCAGAGCATGTAGGCCCGATGTTAAGACAAACTAGCGTGTAGTGTTGTGGGCAGCGGCAGCTGGTCTCGAGGTACGCTGGTGCGCTGAGCACCAACGCACCTCGAGACACTGAGCGAATATGAAATATCGCTGTCTCTGTCTGCCCTATATGAATTTGCGCTTTTGTCTGGTGCGTATTGGAGATCGCTCCGGTAGTATTGGCAAACTTGGCCGGTCAATTTGAAAGGGATAGTTTTTTTATTTTTTTTTAATTTTCACTTTAATAAAAGTACTCGTACTATTTGTCAGTATTCTTAGACATATTTAATCTAAACAAATATTTTTGGAAGTTGTGTTTGCAAATATATAATTTAATTATTGCGAATTATTTCTCCGGTTCAGCGCAGCAACGCACTTCTAGAACAGCTGGTTGTGGGTCTTGGATATCCCCACATTCATTACCTAAAAATATATTCTATCTAAATCTCAAATACATCTGTTACAAAAACAGTAACTTCTCACTTATGAGATGAGGATAATTATTTTTCAAAAAGTAAGTTTTTTCACTTTTTAAAAAAATCTATTTTTTTATTTTCCCTGACCTTGACCTTATTATACGATCCAAGAATTTGGAATTTGTGGGTCGAATGATATGATATTTTTAAAAGAGGAACTGGAGTAAATGAAATAAGTCAGACGTTCTATATAAACAATACAATTAGTCAAATGTTTAAGTAAGAAACATTTGTTAAACGTTATTTCTGTTGTTTCAATATGTTGTAAACATTATCAATCACAATTTGTTACTTTGCTCAACATAATAAAACATGTTTTTATACTTTCTTCAAATATGTATAGTATTTTATATATTATTTATAGTTAAGGCATAACATTGTGGAGGTTTAAAGATATTGTAATTTGTTTAATCAAACACTGTTTATTCCACTTTATGTAACGGTATATCCCTATCAGTTTCAAGGTTTTCCCCTCATCATCAGGGGAGCATAAACAAGATTGTCGGTCGGGATCATAAACAATACCGTCTTGTTTGTGCTCCCTGATGATGAGGGGAAAACCTTGAAACCTGTAGGGTTATACCGTTACATAAAGTGGAATAAACAGTGTTTGATAAAACAAATTACAATGTATAGTATTTCTAATAACTCTACAAATATATGATGCAAATAGTATGATTTTTGGTCATTTTTTAATGGATATAACAAAACACCTAGAAACATCATAAAGGATTGTTTACTTTTGAGATAAACTCATAGATCTATCAACATATTCTCAAGATGCCCTGACCCGACCATGTTACAAATGTGGAATTGTTTACTTGTACTATAAAGGCCTAAAACTACTTAAAACTGTGAAGATTCGCAAGCTACAGTATCTCGGTCACAATGTGGGGTACTAGATATATTATCCAGTGAAAAATAAGTAGCAAACAAGACAGAGGACGACACCACATTTCTTGCCTTAAGAACTTGCGGAAGTGGTTTAGGTGCAGTCCAACCGAGTTGTTCTGGACTGCAGTAAATAGAATAAGAATTGCCATGATGGTGGCCAACTTCTGATAGTAGACGGCACCTTAAGAAGAAGAACATGGCACTTCTCCTGCTGTCTCGCTATGCTTCTTCTTCTTTTTTATGTAGATCTGTTATGTTATGAAAATCATTCCTGGAAGGCGGAGCATCAGCTGTCCACCTTTTAGGTGGCCTTCCTGACATACGAAGTCCTTAGAGGATCTTCTATGCCGTTATGTATGAGATGTATGCCGTTATGTCTGTTGGATGTAATAGTTTCTCACTTTATCTTCATGAGATTTTCCCATGATGGTTTGTAATATTCTCATTTCGGATGATGGAAGAAGGCTCTTTGTTCTAGTTGTGATGGTTCTGGTTTTATCAATGTAAGCTACAGGTTTTATAAATTTGAACTTTGCTATCAATGTGCATGTGTCAATTTTTTCAGATCATATCTCTTCAATGACCAGATATTGTGGTTGCCTTATTGTTCTCTCACTTCCTTGTAAAGATCAATGGCTCTATTTGAATTCTGCCGATGCTGGTCCCAAACTCGGATACAAAAAGGAAACAAGTAAGGTCAGCTACTTGCCTGATGTAAAAAATTCTCTAAGCTCACAGAAATGAAAATCTAGTTTCTCCCAATGCTATATATACATAAAATAAAATTATGAAAATGAACATCCAAATTTTAAAATATATTGCATTTGATATATTTTGTTGAATTAGAAGATGGTTAAGAAATTTGATATGTAATTATTTGTTTTAGAGATAGTTTGGGTCAAGGAGAAGACATATCACCAAAAGTGATAAAATTTACAATTTAAGAAGAGGCATTTTCATGTAAAAGTGATAAGATTCCCAAAAGGAAAAGTGTTAACTGTAGTGCAGACACAGACCACTAGATTGTGCCATGTGTCACTATGGTTCAACTGTCTAAGAGTGGATAACCTTTTTGGGCTGTGTGCAAGAACTGGTATTGGGTAAAGGCTCGCGGCCGCACATGTACGAGGGCGGTTCAATACGTATCCGTGTTAGGAATGAAGACGCCATTTTTTTCAAAAACAAATGATTTATTTTTTAACATAGTCCTCTTATAGGGATATACACTTTTCCCAATGTCCTTGCCATTTTTTTAACCCCTCCAAAAAAAAGGAATTGTCAAGCTTGTAAAATACGCCTCTGTCTCGATGATGACCTCATTTGAGCAAAATTTTTTTCCGGCGAGCCATTTCTTCATGTTTGGGAATAAGAAGAAATTGCAGGGAGCCAGGTCGGGCGAATAGGGGGGGGGGGGGGGGGGGGGGGGGGTTTCCGGCCGATGGGATCGTCTTCGTTTTTGGAGCAGATTCACCGGAAGCAACCCATTTTGATCGTTGCTTGGTTTCCGGTGTATGGTGATGATTCTAGGTCTCATCGGGCCGACAACTTTTTCATCGCCAGCTTATCATGTAAAATATTAATTGCCATTCCCATCGACACACCTATGGCCTCTGCTACTTCGTGCACTACTTTCGTTTGACGATCAGCGAGAACCATGTCGGATGGACTTTTTCAATGATTTCTTCGGTTTCCCATCCAAAAGCAAAAAGCGAATCACTGAACGATACTGCACTTTCTCCAATTTTAGCGAAAACCCTGTTGCACTGCTTACTGCAATGGCTGTCAAATACAAACTAACCTATTGATCAGTGTTAAATTTGTTTTTGGTGTCGTTTAACAGATGGCAGCACACGATGGTAACAGCAACTTGCCTTAGCAACGCCATCTGTCGTTAAACATGGGTACTTATTGAACCACCCTTGTATGTTTTTTAATTAATAGACATAAAAATTTGAATGCTTGATAACAAGGTAACATGCTCTAAATAGCGCTCCCAAGTCCAGCATTTAACTACCAATGCACCGTACACTCTTGTCTATAAATAATATTATATTGTACATAAATATAGATTTATTGATAGCAACATAGTATGTACATATATCCTGAAATTACATTTACTCGTATATCTCAGGATAATGTTGAAGAAAATACATTTAAATTAGAGAGAAACTATCAAAAGATCTGGGGTCATCTTATTACATACCTCCAGTCGAGATACACCCCCGCCAATTGAGAGCAAGCTCGGCCATGAGGACATCGTATGTTTTTCAGCCCCCGCCCTAATGCTATCATTTTAAGTTACATTTAGATAAGATTTTTATATGAATCTTCTTTGTGTCGTAAATCTAGAGTGTGTCGATATTATTTAAAAACAATGTTTTATTATTCCTTTCATGATTTATAAAAAACCAGCTAGGGGGTTGAATAAAACACTCTTGACAGACTGCAGGTTAGCCATGCCTGGTATATGCTTTGAAGCCAATTTTTTTTCATCTCTCCTGCAAAATTTGCTGTTTTTTAATTGTCACTTTTAATTACATGTATAATTTAAATAAAACAAGATTGAGATTTGATAAAGGTTTTTATAAATAAGTATTAAGAATTAATCTCTACAAAATCAATTTACAATTTATACAAATGTGGTAAATACAAATCATTAAATAAAACAAAACAAATAAATAAATGCAGTCCGGTCAGACAAAATTTTTAAATTTGTTTTTTTTCTCTTCATTGGACATCCCTGAACACAATAAATACAATAATATTGCACCATAAATTAATATGTATAAAAGTTAATATCTACAGTATACGCTAAATATGGAATTTACAGATAACTAGACAAAGTTTGGTGTTTTTTTTAAATATTTTATTGGAGATTTTTCATATATTACGCATATTCAATTTTCACATATCAACAAAACTAAAGAAGGGTTCAATGAAAATATTTCATTCAAATAGACGCAATATTTTATTCATCTTACATTCAAGGAGTGACATGAAATCTCACATTGATTTCAAGGCAGTTATTTGTCAATATATAGATGTGGTAAATAAAATAAATAATAAAAAAATGTAAAACAATATTTTTTCAATCGAACATTTCCTAAATGTTCGTTTCTCTCAAGCATTCCAGCATTTTAGGCCATTTACTATTTTATTCATATTTTTGCTTCTCATACAAAATGTTAAAAATAAAAAAAAACCCCAAGGACTCACGCAATTTCGTAATACCTGTTGTATCAAGAGGGCTCCAAGAATTTATATTAGATAGTTACTAAGCATCAGGACTACAATAAATTCAGATGATAAAATGCCAAAAATTAAAACTTAAATAATCTTTCTTTCGCATGGTACTCTCTTCCTCATATTGTTAAGACCCACTTGAGTAGGTCCTCATGGTACATCATACAGTAAGACTACCGGAGTTAGACATATAACAATAGCTGCATCAATGGCTAGTGACTAACTTTTTTAACTAAACTGGGATCGCTTTTTTTGGGTACCATTGGAAATTGAACTCTTGGGTGGGGGTCACCAACTAAGCCACAGGGATCCACATCATAAATATTGCCTAAATCCATTCCCACAGGGGTCCATAATATAAATATTGAAATAAGATTGTTTGATCTTTCGATGGAGTAGGATTTGACTAGCTTAAAAAGAAATATCTAAATTTATTTGTTATTGAAATTCATCATTATTTATGATGAATTTCAATAACAAATATAACAATATTTGTACCAAAGAAATAAATTTAAATCATATTATTTAAATGAACAACTTTAATATAATGTGTAACACCAATGAACATATTTAAAATGTGTTTTGAAGAATAATAAAAAATGTCATAAACTACAATGTAAGAGTAGTTAGAAAATATTAAATTTAAATGCAAATGTTCGCTGTAAAAAATTAGCTCAACTTAATGAGCACATAAAATATAAGCAGACATAAAATTAATATCAAAAAGAGAGAGCTAGAGTAAGTTACCACTGTAAAATGAACAAATAATTTATTCGATTATTTTGAAGTCAATTCATATAAATTATTTATTAGTTCAAGCATTTATTTTCTGATTTAATGTTACATAAAGCAATGCAGTGATCTCTCCATTTACACAAATTCACTTTAAGGCGGTTTATTCTGTTTTGAAATTTTAAATGCATAATAATATATTACAGTTGTAACATACAGTTACAACTGAAAGAGCGACGGAAGATTCATCCAGCAAGACTGATTTTAAACTCTAATTTTTTTTCTTCTTATAAATCATAATTTTCAATGAATGTGTGCTCAGTAATCACTTATAACTATAGTTCGAAAATTCTAGGATGAGTCCTGTGACAGTTCACAAATTTGCCCCAATACAACCTTGTAACGATGTTCAGTAATTTTTAATTATTTTATCAACTTTAATATAAGCCTCAATTCTAATAAATAGCAAGTAATTTAGGTAAATACATTACATAAGGTTGTATTGGGGCTAATTTGTGAGCTGTCACAGGACTCATCCTAGATTTTCCAAACTATAATAAACAAATACGAGTAATAGGTTTATTGATAGCAATATAGTATGCACATTTTATCTTGATATTTAATATGTTAATGCAATGGAAAAAAATAAACATTTGAGAGAAGCAATTTATCAACTCAATAGCACTCAGGGCTCAACTCATAACATCCTTCCAATCGAGATACACCCCCACCAATAGGAGGGCGAGCTCAATCACAAGATGTCATGAGTTTTCAACCCACATCCTATAAAGTTATTTATGCTGTTTTCCTGTAACCAATAAGCCATATAAATGGAGGGATTACTGTATGTTGATTAAATCATAAATTAGCCATTTATATTTAAATTGCACTATTTATATTCTGTTTGAATTGAAAGTATATTTCAATTATATAGATACACCAAAATAAAAAAATATATAAGACATCGAAAAGAGCTCTAATTCATATAGGAAATGGCTTGCATTCACATCAAGGGTTCTGACATGATTTATTGATAGAAAATTGCAATGAGCTCCGATTTCATTACAATTCGATACTTTTCAGTGCAGATGACAGTCTATTACTTATCTCACAACTGAAACAATAAATTTCAAATGAAAGGAATATTCCCTTTCTACTCTTTTTATAAGTCTTGAAAATAAATAAATATATTATACTATTTTATGGACAATAAAAGCCACAGTAGAATTAAACAAAGAATGTTGTTTATAGTTAAGGCTTTGGAGGTTTGGTTTATAGTTAAGGCTTTGATTAACGTTGTGGAGGTTTAAAAACATTGTAATTTATTTTTATCAAACACTGTTTATTTCACTTTTTTTAATGGGAAAGGCAAAAATGGAATACTTAGCAACAGTGGTGTGTATAAACTTTTATGTGCTGACTGTGATAATTTCTATAAAGGAAAGACAGGAAGATCTTTTGAAGAGATTTCGTGAACACAAATCCGCCTTAACAAATCATCTAATTTATTCTGAAATGGCTACTCATTGTCACCGTGAAAACCATCCTTTTTCTATCGATGATGCCAAATTCTTACATATCAGTAGTAACGGAAATAAATTGGACAGATTAGAGGCCCTAGAAATTTCTAAGTCAGTACACCGATCCGAACATCTGTTGAACAGTTATTTCCCAAAAATCTCTCTGCTCTTGGCCGAAATTGTCCCGTCCCTCCCTCACCCTCCAACTGTTGAAGCGTGTATATCGGTACCAGTTCGAAAAGCATTTAGTCTTGTTTGCGCTCCCCTGAAGATGAGTTGCCTTGAAACCGGTAGGGTTATACCGTCACAAAAAAGTGGAATAAACAGTGTTTGATAAAAATAAATTACAATAAACAAAGAATATTCATTACAACTGAATAAATAAGGATGTAAAAAGACACACAAGTTAAATAATACGTTGATAATGAAAACATATGTCTTGAGAATTTTATCGTGAATAAAGTAATACTCGAAAGATAGCAAGCAATTACATATATCAGAATTGCATATCAAAAATTTAAATATATTTTTAATGTTTAAAATCAGGAACCTTTTAAATAAAATATTACACATTTTACCAATTAGATTGTGAAAAATCAAAAGTAGGCTAGTATTAATCCTGTTTTTTTAACTAACAATAATTATCATTAGTATCGATTTTAAATCTTAATTTCAAGTATGAATAATGATAATCATAAGTGTCTTTGTAGCTAGAGATTGTAAATACATTTAATTACAGATAAGATTATAGTTAGAGCTATTCTATATGTGATCCAAGCAATCTTAGATTAAAACGAAAAATATATGAAAATCACATTAATGTAAATTTTTCTTGAAGTTTCAGAAAAACCAACTTAGTTGATCAAATGTGTTTTGTGGCTTTTGCGGTTCTCGTATCAGTTGGAACAGGTTTGTCGGAGTAAATCAGTGGGTAAAACACTTCGAAAAATTTCATCCAACTGAAACTAGTTGATATTTTTTTTAATTATGTATTTTCAATAGACTTTTCAAGACAAAAAAGTAAATAATTTGTAAAAATTGTTTTAAATTATATTCAATGGCTAAAATTACATAATATTTAATATATTGGAATACCATACTATAAACAAAAATAAAATGCTGTCAAAAAATTATGTATTCGCCAAATAAGAAAACCAAAAAAAAAATCTAAAACATTATCTCAAATGAAAAAAGAGTTTCTTATTTCTATTGGATATATGTATATGTCAACATTGAAAATTTTATTAATCAATTCAAAACTATGTATAATTTGAAATTGAATATATTCAATAATAAATATCATTTTTCAGTCTTTATTTGGTGTACAGAATTAGTGAATGTGGACGTATAAATAAATTTTACCCTGAAGATTAGGCAGATTTTATTTATAACAATTATATTTTACCATATTTATATTGGCTAAGTAAATATTAAAGAATGGGTTGGAAATAAATTGTTCATATCATAACTTTATATTTGATCCTGTAAAACAGGTAATGGGTGATGTTAAGCGGAAATGAAAAAAAAAATGCACTTAAGAACGCAAAAGAGTATGTCTATCTTGGAGGCAAGATCACATGGGATGGCCGTACAAAAAGAGAGGTTGACAGTAGCATCCACCAAGCAAAACTCGCTTTTAATAAGAAATCAAAGATTTTCGAATTCAACAATATGGACCTGAAGCTCCGCAAGCAATTGGTAAAAACATATGTGTGGAGTATTTTGATGTATGGTTGCGAGACATGGTACATAGACTAAAGGGATCGAAAAAGAGACCTTTGAGATGTAGACCTATAGACAAATTCTAAGGATTTCCTGGAGAGACATTACAAATGACGAGGTTCTCAGCAGGATCGAAGAAACCAGACACCTGTCAAACACCATATCGGAAAGGCGTGCAGATTGGATGGGTCATATGCTGCGACATGAAAATCTCCTACAAAATATATTAGAGGGAATGATTGAGGGAATAACAATAATAAGACAAAATACTCCACATATATTGGCAGAGGGCGTCCTCGCCGAGAGTATCTGGAGCAAATATGCCACGATATGGACTGCACCTCCTATACAGAGCTCAAGAGAATCGCTGAAGACCGAGCGGAGTGGAGGAGGAGATGCAGAGCTTTGCTGCTAACCAATCCCCAGGATTGAAACTAAAGAAGAACCGGAAATCAAGAGATGAATAATGGAAGGTCCAAGCCAATCAAGATTTCAATCGCAATTTTGTTATATGGGGTAGATACATATATGGATATTAAAAGCTAATGAGAGAGAAAAAATAGACACCATTCAAATATGGTGCTAGGAAAAGCAAATGATTAAATTGTATTTGTAGTAGGAAATTTAGTTTGAATACATGTTATTTGCCACATTCTCAATGTTTGGGCAGTATTGTTGCTTTTTTTTCAGGGCTATTTTATCTAGCTTTTTGATAAATTGCAAAGGATAAGTTGCAGTATTTATCTGATTCATTTACAATCCTATTTCTTCTTCTTGAATGATGGCCGTGAACTCCTATATATGAAGGAGTATACACCAGTGTCAAGTAATGTCAATTTTCTAGGATCTTGTTGTATTCACATGAGCGACATTGCTACCACATGGAGTAACCGCGTCCGTAGTTAGTATTAAAAAAGAATCAATCCTTGACAGTGCAAAATACACATGGATATAGAAATTTATGAACATAAGGTATAAAAACAATTTTAAAATAATGTCCATATTTATTTAGTCATGATAAAAAGGGATTTGAAAATGTAAAATAAATAACACTATTTCAACTCCCCTGTAAGTAATGTAGAAATTCAGTTATACAATAATATATTTAATTTACTTTAGATATAGACATTGGGATTGTTTTTAGTACATAAGTAAGAAATCATTAAAGTTATCTTTTTTCAATTTTCTGAAAGTAAAATTGTGTTGTCAAAAAGATTAGATACATCATAGAGATTAAATTACTTTGGGAAAAATAATGTAATATTATATATTGAAAATAAAAAATATATTCTATTAAAAACCACAAAGTGAATTCATTAGTCTCTTATATATTGGCTGAAATCATATTTTTTACACTATTTAAAAAATATTGCTGTAAAATACACATGTTAGTTAACCCTGAACATAAAATGATCGGACCATAGTTACTGTACTAAAATATGTAGTGATATGTTGGAAAAAAGTCGTTAAAATATGGGGAATTGTTTGTTATTGTTGCATTTGTTATATTTTTTTATAATTTTAACTTACTACACATAAAAACATATTCTTATTGAAGTTTTTTATATTTAATGTCAATTTTAACACGAAGTAAATTGCGAGTTTTCGTTATATGTAAAATAAATTACAATTATAGTGACAATTATAAAAGGAAACAAATGTGCCTAGAAATAAACAAATGTGCCTAGAAACACATTGTATTCAAATACATTTTTGGAAGCCAAGCAAGGCTTAAATTGAGTTTTCAGGGATAACAGCGTTATCATATTTTATTTTTTAAATTTACCTTAATTATATAGGTACTAAAAGTATTGTTGCAAATAGAGCCTAAAGTGTAGTAATTAAATCTACGAAAATCTCTATAAATCTTTATAAAAGGTCTAAGTCAATCATATTGGCACTCATTTATATGTATAAAAAAGTAGAAAAGTGTCCCTGTTTAAAAATGTGTTTTGTTAGCACCATTTAAAATAAAAATGGATTTTTGTAAAATGTAAAAAAAGATAATATAAACATAAAGTATTTTTTATTACCTCGAATGTTGAGTATACTCGTAAATTGAAAAAAATAGAAAGTAAAAAGTGTAAAATGGTGACCCAATGTAGTGTTTTAAACAAAGACTATATATGTAACTGAAATGAGCATGGCAACACTCAGCTAGCGGTGAGCGAATAAAAAATATGTCTGCTTCGACATGTTAATTGTGTACACTGTACCCAGACGGCCCACCCAATTCTAAGGAGGGCCACATATTACCTCTTCATCGCTCATTTTAAATTACATTAAGCATTGCATATTACCGTTGACAAAAATAATTTTTCAATAGAGGTAGGTACCTACATGAGGTCAATCAATTTTGTATATTAAACAAATTATTGTTTATGAGTGTGATTATTTAATCGTACTATGCGTAGCGATCATCAAGTTTGTATTTTAACTTAAGAATAGCATCACTGAAATTTTGGACATTCGTGTGACCTTGAGAAGTTTGTGATCTTTATTATATGAGCGTATATATGCAAGAAACCAACCCAAAAAAAAAACACAAATTATTTGAAATGTCTAACAAAAATACCTCAATCTGAAAAAATATCAAGCGGGTTAAATGGATATTTCATAGTTAAATTTTATCTAGAAAAATGTTGGTCCATACCAAGTGGCCTAGATCTCAATTATCTTAGAATAAATAGAATGCTGGTTAGGCATTTTATGCATATTAGTCTATTATCTTTGCTTTAAACATATGGTGTCACCTTTATCACTGGGAAATTATTACATTTAAAAACATGGAATGTTGACAATAGGATATAAAATTTCATGAATGTTTTTTTTTCATTCCATTACAAAGCTGATTTTGTGTAAAACTTTCATTATTGTGAATGTATATAATTTTTTATAATAATAGTTGTACCACAGTTATCTTGATGTTCACAATCACTAAAATATTATGGATATATATTCTCCAAATGTTTGATGAATTCCCTAAATGGAAGTTTCTCTGATATACCACCATTATTGGTAGTATATTTATTTTCATTTATAAAATTTACAATCATTTTAATAAAATGTAAGAAAATCATTGATCATACGAGTAGTTGGCACACATTATCATCCTCATCTTGTACAGATCTTGACCTTTCGCAGAATTCATTTCCACTGATGTTCATCCTAAAAAATTTATATTTAAAAGCAACTGACTGGAATATCATTATCTTTATCACTATCATTTTAAAAAAGAGCAATATATTATATTTCTTTGTTTAAAAATAAAAGACTAAAGTTTACTTTACACAATACTATGAGTTGGGGGAAGTCGGCAATCCAAAAGGATTACGTAATATGTATATATCATATAGCTGGATGGATATATTAAAAACAGGTTAAATTCACATTTTAACTATTTTGAGAAGGTTGTATACATAGATATTAATTAATGAATGTGTATAGCTATTTCCGGATGTTTAAAGAACACTATCTGGAAAAACAAGTATATGAACATCCAAAGCAAGGTGAGGATATACAAGACCTGTGTCCGCCCTATAATGACATACAGCATAGAGTCCAGAGCAGACACTGTCGGAACCAAAAATCTCCTTCGAACCAGCGAAATGAAGGTACTCAGGAGTATCGCTGGCAAAACCCTTCGTGATAGAGTACGAAACACAGAAATCCGAAGGACGTGCGAAGTTGAAGATATTGTCAGATGGTGACAACAGAGAAGAAGGTTCTGGAACGAACACGTATCCAGAATGGCGGGACCAAGAGCCGTAAGAATGGCCAGGGACGTTATGCCCCAAGCAAGCAGACCTCCAGGACGACCTCCCAAAAGATGGAAAGACAGCTGGCAGTCGATGTCACAAGAGGCAAACAATGATGCAGGACCATAAAAGGGCCAACAGGCCTCTAAAATAAGAAGAAGTATAGAAAGGATTTTTCAAGACTGAATTACATTTTTCTGTAACCAAAAGGTATAACGTCAGATATGTATTATTCAAGAACAAAAATGAAAATTTTTATACTAACAATTTTTAGGACACTCGACCTTGAAATGGTTAAAAGAAACTGCACAAAAATGGAGAAACAACCTTTCATTGCCGATATAAATAAAGTATGCTATTTCAATATTTCAAATGAACTGAAAAAATGTATTGTGTCTTTTTTTACATATATATATATATATACATCCAATTATTATTTCAAAGAATATTGTATATTAATTACTGTATGTGCGCAATATGTATACACTTTTCAGTACTTAAAGTATGTCAAATTAGGTAAAATATGAATATATACTATATATATAGAAATTTCTATAAATAATACTGAAAATAATAAAATCACAGAATTAATGGGAATATAAATAAACCACAATAAAAACTATGTCTAGTGTAATGAGGAAGAATTATTTATGTAGTATCATTATTAAATATATAGTACTAAATAGCTATATCTATAAAAAAATATTTTACAATGTTGTACTCAAAATTTTATTCTAAACGGAGACTAAAAATAAACAATCACATTTTTCAACTCAAATAAAAAAACATTGACAATGTATCAAAATATATGTTTTGTCCTTAATGAATCCACACTTTAAAAATTAATTGACAAGGATAAACATTTCGTTGCACAATAACTTTAAATATTTTTTTTTAGAATAAAAAGGGTAATAATGTACATCTCAAGAATAAAAAATGGAAAAAATTGAATGCTGATTTCAAGAAGTTGACTTGTGAAACCACAGAACTCGATGATTAGTTTTAAATAGGGCATAAAGTTATAACCAATCTAAAAGAAAACCCAGGGATGATTTTATTAATTACTGAATAAGTTCTATTTAGTTGTATCCGATTTGGTAAAAAATTGTAAATTTAACGTTTATGAAGAAATAAAACTAAAAACAAAGAGATATTATCAAAAAAGCATTTAAGAAAATAACTCAAATAAAATGTTGAACTGAATTATTCAAATATATCTTTTCTATTTGAATAATTCAGTTCAACATTTTATTTGAGTTATTTTATGTTTATATATGTTTCCATTGAGGATAATTCACGGTAAAAAGAGGAAACAATATTGTTAGGTTATTCCGAAAATAATGGCAGATTTTAACCTTCAAATTCAATCAAACATAACTTAAGAGTAAATAAACTATACATAACATAAGAGTAAATAAAGCATACAGAATAAAACTCAGGTAGTTTAGAATCCAAGACATTTTCTGCTACTTCTCTGGTATTGAATTTTTTCTACCGTAAATAGTCATCGACATGCTTGAAAAAGTGAAAATCGGTTGCCGATAGATCAGGTGATTTTTCGTAACCTTACTTGTTTTTGAATTGTCAATTGTGCTATGTGATTGTACATTGTCATGAAGCAGGATGGATCCTGTTCGGTAGTTTGTCGCATAGTTTTCTGTGCACAGCTTTCAATTCTTCCCTATTCAACTGAGCAGTAATGAACAACACTAGTCACAGACTACCATACAGTAACCATTAACTTCTTTTGATGAAATTTTGGTTTTGCAAAATGTTTTAGCGCTTCATCCTGATCGAGTCATTATGCAGATCGTTGATCATAAAGAACTCATTTCTCGTTGCATCTCACAACACGATTGAGAAATGGATCATTATAGTCACGCAACAGCAACGAAGAACACAATTCAAGCAACAGTTTTTTTGACTATCATGAAACTCATGCGGAACCAGCACTTCTGAGTATCAAGCTTTTTCACCTTTCAAATTTACTTTAAATGTACAGAAATTATAGCAGCACCAACACCCAATTTTTGTGTAATTTTTCATAGCATTTGCTGTGTGTTTTCTTGCAATAAAGTTTTCAATTCATCATTTTCAATAGTAGCAGGATGTTCTCGAGCCTCTTCATATTTAAGACTTACATCTCCGTTCCTAAGTTTTTTGAACCTAAGCCGCACTGTTCATTCAGAAGTAGCTTCTTCACCCTATGTTCGGTTAGCATTGCGTGTTGTTTGAGATACACAATGTCCAAGTTTGAATTCAATAAAAAAAAGTAAAGCAAATTAAATGCCTAACTCAATAAATAAGTATATCAGATTCACAACTGTCAAACAAAAACAAATGTTTCCTAGCAAAGAAAGTTTGAAATTATATAATATTAAAATTAGACGTTATTTTCGGAACAACCATACATAATATACAGCAAATTTTTCTGCATTTCAATAAAAAATATTCTAATAATTGATTTTTAAATAATTTAAAGTATAACTTAATTATTCTACCGGGTTTTTATTTATAACAAATGTGTTAATTATTTTTAACAATTTACAAATATGAGAAAGCATATTTGTAAATTGGCTTGTCCATATTTTACTGTTGCAAACAAAGTGAAAATCAGATGTTATTTCATTGAAAAAATACCAAAGCAAATTAGAGTTTTGTATTATACTCCTATATATAGTATGTTTAAATTATGAACACTGCATATAATTTATTTTGAACTTTACTCTAAGCACTTGATAAAATTTGTATTAAATGTAACAAATTTAAAATCTTGCAGTTATCAAACAGGTATTTTCAAATAATTTGGTCTTTTTGAATTTAAGTCAATAATTTAAGAAGTTCAGTACAAATGTACCATTAACAAATTTAAACATCAATAAACAAACCAGAAAAATAACAAAACGAACATAAAATATGCTGAATTACATAAAAAAAATTACGATACCAGTCTCCGATAATTTCGATTCCTTTATTTAGTGGAAGACCATTTATAAAATAATCCGCAATAAATAAAATAAATAATACTCTACATACGCTAGACTATAATAAAATGAAGAACTATTAGTATAATAGAGTAATGCTGCAGCTAATTTGTTTAATATTTCAAACATTAAAATAATCTCCCACGGGCGCCATTTCACCAGATGGATTTACGGCAACACCATTTGTTCTGTTGTCATTCTGATCTTCGTCACGCTTGAGTATGGATTTGACTCTCTCGTACCCTGGCACTGAACCTGCCCTCTGAAACTTAGACCCTGCCGAGTTTTCACCTGTATCATTATGCACCTTTTCATAAGGAGGTTCTTTCATAGGAACATCAAAATACTTCACACTCTCGTAGTTCGGATCTTTAGGTCCAACAGATTCGTAATTAGGATCCGATTCACTTCCCGTTGTATAAATTGACTCATGAGGCAAAGACTCGTAATTCGATTCAGAATTTAAATTTTCATTATTATTGACCATCCAATCTTTTTCTGGAAGTTTAGGTTTTTTCTGAATAACAGAATAGCACGGCACTGATTTGTTGATCGAAGAATACGGTGAAGAAGAGTTATGTGGTCGTAAAACTTCATAATTAGAATCAGTGTCAGATGGACATCTTTCCAACCTTTGGATATGTTCATATCCAGGATCGTTATCAGAGACACCGGGAAGACTTTCATATCCAGGTTCGATCCCGATACTATGTCGAGACTGTTGCATCAATCCTCCGGACACAGTTGGAATACGTTTATGTTTTTGACTGTCATACCGTTTCACAGGGTCTTTAACTGTTTCATAGCCAGGATCATTATTTTTATCAGTTTTATGTTTAGCAACATTTTTGTCAATTGTTTCGTAACTGTGATTTTTATTCCGAATTCTATCAATTGTTTCATATCCTGGATCTTCTTTATTCATATTAACATTTTTAGGTGATGGACTGTTCCTGAAAGTGTCATTTGGAACTGCAATATTACTGGGACTTGTTCCAGAGTATCTCTTGGTTTCATTTGATACAGATAATCTTTCGTCATCATGCTGTAAACTTTTTTTCCTGGATTTCCCTATGTTAGATCCGATGTGATCTGAATGCCTTGCTGACTCAATATCATCATGGCTGGAGAGTCTCGAGAAAGACTGAGTTCTATCTTGAATATGTTTAGATTTTTTGATAACTTTTGCATACATCTCTTCAACATTTTTTGATGGACTACTTGTAATAGGTGGAAGGCTTTTTGGAGGTGCATCTTGGTCTATGGCAGCGTAAATATCATATGTTCCATCTATGGTGTTATAAATGGCATCAGTCTGCTTATCAGCAGATGGTTTGTCCAAACTGAAGTTCAATTCTTTGGCCACTAGAGACCTGGGCAGGTCACCAGAGCTGAACCTGTGTTTATCCACTGGGTAGTTGCAGCCATAAAAGTCTGACGAGCTGACACAGCTATTATTTCTTTGATGTTTTTCATTAAGACTTCTTCTAAGTTTATCTGGATGGTTGTGGAGATCACCTGAAAATTCATTACAAATTATTCCATTGCTGTATTGACAGTTTTATATATTTCAATATTGTTTTTGTTTCTTAAAAAACTACATTCAGATCACAATGCACGAGGAAGAAAAATATTTAATTTTGAACTCAAGGGAAGCATCAAATTATTCAAAGAAATTTTGTAGCAAAATTATTTTACAATGATTCAGGTTTTGTGCATTCTGATTTACAAATGAGACAGTGTGAATCTTGATATTGGATGGAGAACCGATTATTTTAATTGATTTGATTAATAGATTTATAATATATGATATACCTGTGCTGGATATTCTTTGTTTAGCGCTTGATGTCTTGGGATGATGGTGTACTGGGCTGTCTCTGCCCTTCTTGTGTGCATGGGAGGAGGAAGATGCGACAGGGTGTGGTATAGAATCAGAGGCAGGAGGCGGTGGGAGTGGAGAATTGGCCTGGCGCTTCTCAGGTTTAGGAGAGCCGAGTGTGCCGACCGAGCTGTTGCAACTTGAATTGGAAGCTGAAAACATTTAAAATACACATTATAAAATTATTTATACAATTAAATAGAAAGTGGATAGAAGAGGAATTTAATTTTACAAATTGCAACCATGTAGAGGCAGTACTGGCGTGATATAAGATAGATTTACAGATTGAGTGGCATCTTCTCTCTGGCTCCATCTCAACTCACTGTCTGCGAAGACTGTTGGGGTCAGCTCTCCTCGTCCTCAGGTTGTATGCTCTTCTGTCCCGGACAATGTCCCCCAGGCCGTGCATCTGCATTAGGTTATCTTTTTGTACCACCCATGAATTCTTTGGTCTTCCTCTGGTTGTTATTCGAGGAAGATCCATGGAGATTGCCTGGTTCACAATGTGATTGGGTGCTCTGCCTCCAGCATGCCCATACACATAGTATTATCTATATTTTACGGTATCACATTTTAAATATTTCAGTCCGAATCTAAGTACAGGTTAATACTATTAAGGTCCAAAAGAACCATTTAGAGCATATATTGTCAGATACCAAGCCAACCAAGTCAAAGACATGGTTAGGCGATGTTACAGTTAAAATTTGATACCTTTACCCTCAGTAGTATGTCAACTGATAGAAGACATCATTTAATTTTTGCTGGACTTTTTTCTTTTTCAGGTAGAAAATCGATAAACGTGCAATATTTTATTTTTAACCTTACAGAATATAATGAAACAACACGTCGTCTAATGATTCTAGTTGATATTACTAGACAAAGAGTAGATATCAAATTTTAAATGTAATATCCTCGGACTATGTGGTTGACCGGGCCAACTTGGTATCTGTCCAAACATGCTTTAGACCGGAAACCTATTTTTCTTTTTTAGATATGTGATTAAAGACACTTTCGATTTTATGAGACATTTTTGCGTACATATTTCTTCATTTAATTAAGATTTTTCATGAGCATTTTGAAAACAATTATACCTTTTTTAGTTAATGTTTTTAGGTTAAGTAAATTATGGATATTTCTGAATTGTTTTTATTTATTTTGGGAAAATAGGAAAACATGCTTTTCATATTCATAAAATTTGAGTGAATACACTTGAAAATTAAAAAAAAAACATTGCAATATGTGCACAAAAAAATCTTCAAACATGTTGTATACATTGATTTTTCCTCAATATACAGTTAATCTCTGTAAAATCCATATAACACTATTTGTATAGAGGGGTGCGTTTGATAAAATATAAAAAAAAATACCTTGTCTGGTGTGTTTTGGGAGATTTTGTCTGGAAGGTGTATCACTTGTAGGTCGTCTAAAAAGAAAACATTTTTGTGTTAGCAAACACATGATTAGTGGAATAAGTTTATCTAAAATCCTGTTTGTAAAATCAGGAACACTGGCATGCCACAACACATCTCCATCCAGGTTAATCTGCAGCCCAGCATTGTACCTCATCCCACGTTAGGCTAAGACTTACATAAGACAATGTTGAATAACATAGTAATAATGAATTTTTCATATTACTGGAATCATTTGTAAAGTGGAGTTGTACAAAGTAAAGTAGAGTTCTACAAAGTAAAGTGGAGTTCTACAAAGTAAACGCTGATATTTCCTATAAATTTTAGATTTATTTATTTTAGTACACTTTGTTTCCAACAGTTATTTGGACAATATTGTATGTTAATAACACTTTAAGTTAGTATCTATAACATTTTAAGTTGGGATCAATCCAGTCAATAAAAAATATAATGAAAAAAATGTATCCATGGTTTTAATTTTTATTTTAAAATGGTATTTTATTTAAAACCAATAAAACTTTATAAAACAATACAATTTAGACAAGTTTTTCAAAAGAAGCAATTATTTTTAACAAATAAAATATTACGAAAAAAATCGATCACGACACATTATATCCAACTTTTTTAACAAAATGAGTTGCGACGACCTCTGTGGCCTAGTTGGTAAGACGTTTGTCTCCCAATCCAGAGGTTGCGGGTTTGATTCCCTTTGGAACCCAGATTTTTTTCAAAAAGGATTCCAGTCTGGTCATCACTTAAGGCCTATTTAACATCTTTCTGGTTGGTTGGATTATATTGCCACATGGCAATAAGCCCACCAATTGTTGTAATGTATACATAACAATTGTTGTAATGTATAATGTAACATTTTAGTATGCTTAATTAATTTTGTGGCAGCCTTGGTGGCCTAGTTGGTAAGACGCGAGTCTTTCATCTGGGGGTTTCGGGTCCTATTCCTGATAGTTTATTATATTTTAAGCATAAAAAGAACATGAATTTAACAACATTTGTAATGCAGACAATTAATTTTGTGAAAAATAACCTTGAAGTGGCCTCAGAATCTGCAGTGCTGGTAGCCTCAGCAGAGGAAGCGACAGGGGCAGGGGGCTGTGCGGGGGCAGGAGCGGGCGTAGGGGGTTGATGCAGTGTGGCCTGCACTTGTAATGTTGGCTGAATCTGAGCGTACGTCTCCGACCCACTCGTGTACACCTGGTTCGAACCCCCTGGTTCATCAATTGCAGCATACATCTCATCTAATTGAAAGAAAATTATTAATTATTTATATGTCCTTGGGTTATTTATTAACTAAGGGTGAAATGGTAAGGATAGGTAGTAAGAATGATTGATAAAAGATTTATAAATAAAAATCTTTATTTTTAATGGCCACAGCCTTTAAATGAAAACAGCAATCCAACTATAAAATGTATAACATAACAAAATTGATAAAACCATAATAATAATTTATTCACCTGAATCGTCTGAAACCGTGGCATAGTGTGGCTGTGATGGCCGATTGTTGGGTAGATTTGCCCTTATAGAACTTAATGGTTCTCTCACACTGATGCTCGTATATCCCTCTGAAAATAATAAAAATAAGTTAAGGGTATTTTATAATTCATGTAACTTCTAAGTTACTCAGTGCTGTGTAACTTAGAAGTTACATGAATACAGTAGCCTATGCGCTAGACACATTTCATGTATGACCATGATTGTAGCAAGACCGTTAGTCTGATATCTGAAAATAAAAACTTTTTTTAAGCAATAAAAGTATGTCTAAAGCCGCAGTTAAAATGATTGTACCAGTTAGCCGCAGTTAAAATTATTTACATAAAAAAAAATCAGAATACTGGTGATTAGAAGAAAAAAAATGTAAGTTTTACTAATATTTTAATATTTTTGGGTAAAATAATACTGTTGATCATATTGCTCAACATGCCTGGAAAGGTCTCGAGTCAGATGAGCTTCAGTCGCACCCGAGACCTCACTTTAGCTGTTCTGAAGAAGTAACTATGCAATTTTGTTCCTGGTATGGCTTATGCGGATCAAATTTTTAACATCCGCTGTCTCTTGACTGAGCTCACCGCTTGCTTGTGAAAAATTGTTGATCTAATATAAAATATTCATTTCTGTGGTTATTTAGAAATGTTTTTATTTCGTAATGACATCATTCAAATCATAGAGGTTTTGATGAGGAATACATAAAGTATGAAGACCCTGCAATCAGTATATTTAGAGAAATTAAATAAAATATAAGTCCTGGACACTTGCGTCCGATCACAGATCGGCAAGGGTTAACAGACTATATGAATTTTGTCAGCCATCAGTTGATTTGGTGCCTCACCAGCGCTTGTAATAAAGGCGTCATATTCTTGTGTTATATAAAAAACGTCAATGAATTTATTATAATAAATAATACATGAAGTATATCTATTAAAACAATTATTACATATCAAATTTAAGTGATCATTACATATCTTTTTCATACAATATGAAAAATTTGTCTTTTTGTTTCACATAAATGGCATTGTGCTCGGTGTTTCTTTTTTGGTTGCCAGTTTGACGTCAAAGATTAATTTTCGTTCAGGCTACTTAATGCAGCAATATTCTGTTTCGAGGATTTACTCCGTATGTTCGAGAAACGTCGCTGAATTTGATCCATGATTATTTCTTCACTCAATTCTTCCAGGTAGATATTTCACCTATTATTTTTTCCTGTGTTCCATTTTTTATAAATATTTGTATAAATGAAAAATCCTTCCAATCCAGCTACATCCAATAAGTTCATAAAAAAAACTATTGGCCATCTATTACACTTTCTTTTACAGGTATACGATCGTAACATCTGTTCCATTAGATCAGTACCGCCTTTAGATTTGTTATAATCTATTATTATCTCAGGTTTTTGTTTATTCTGTCAAAGCATTATCGTGATGCATAAAATATAGAAATATAACTGCTTTGCCCTTTTTTGGTACGTAAGAGATTTAAGTGAGTGCTTTAGTAAACACAAAAATTTAAGAAAATTATTCCCGGGAACGATTTGCCTGAAAATTATTTGAAATATATTGATTATTCTTTCGTAGCGTTCTTATCAAAGCGAGTCCAGAACTTTTAAGATTTACAGTAAAAAAATTAACTCAACTTTTCAACAATCTTTTCTCCGAGATTTGTTGCTCGTTCGTTACCCTCTTGACCTAAATAAGGAATCTCACCTAGAGGGTATCCATTTTCTGAATTATGGATCCAAAATATTTTCATGCCATATTTTTCGGGTTTTGATTGCATATATTGTCTGATTGGACATTTTCCATCGTAACCAACTAACTGTTCATCTACAGTTGTTAGAGCCTGGCATATAATACTTTCTAAGATTTTTATTTAACCCCTCCCAAACATCTCTTATGGAAGATGTTTGAAGAAGATGTTTGTCAGTTGCTCGTCTCTGTGGTTTAGAATTTTTATCATCGAATCTCATAAACCGTAGTATCTCTTTGAATCTGTATTTTCCCATAGTAGCTCGAAAGATTCGAGGTCCATATTTCTTACTTCACAAACAATCACCGCTTACATCTGAGGATTTTAAATGTCCAGTAGTTAGCAAAAGTCTTATAAATGCTTTTATTTCGATATTGTCTACAGGTTTCCAGGATTTCTCGTATCGCTTTTCTGTGTATTCTCAAACAGCCTCCATATTTGTGAACTCTGTTATCAAAGAAATCAAATCTTCAGAGAAAATAAGTTTGAACGATTGAACCGGTATTTCAATTGTTACACCTGGAAGTACGAGGCGTATCCAGAAAGTAAGTGTACTGAGGCTCTCACGACTGGATGGATTTTATTTTCGACATGTTGGCTACACTTCCGTGTAGCCTGACCCTTCCCCTCCGCAACGAGACCGGTTCGAGGTCAGTACGTTGAAAAGTGTCGACGCGACAACACGTTTCGTGAAAAATGTCAAACCAATTTCCGGCCAAGTGCGAAATTTTGTAAAAAGGCAAGAGTTGTTGAGGCGCTGCAAACTCCATGGAGATGAATTTCTCCGCTCCATCGTTACTGGAGATGAAACTTGGGTTGCACATTACACGCCTGAAACCAAAAGGCAGTCTCAACAGTGGCGTCACACCTCTTCACCCTCCGCCAAAAAGTTCAAAACCACAATTTCAGCCAAGAAAATCATGGCATCCGTGTTTTGGGACTGTCAAGGCATAATTTTAATTGAATATATGCCTCAAGGGGAGACCATCAACTCTGCAAGATACTGTGAGACCCTAAAAAAATTGCGGAGGGCGATTCAGAACAAGAGGAGAGGCATGCTGACAAAGGGAGTCTGCCTGCTGCACGACAATGCAAGACCACACACGGCCAACGCCACGAAGGAACTGCTCGCCTCGTTTAAATGGGATGTCCTGAATTATCCCGCGCATTCCCCTGACCTAGCACCTTCAGATTACTATCTCTTTACCTCCCTGAAGCTGCACATGGGTGGAAAAAGGTTTTCAACCGACGAGGAGGTAAAGGAGGTGGAGAAGTGGACGGAGGGGTTGGCGGGAAACTACTTCGAGGAAGGCATCAAAAAGTTGATACCCCGCTTCACCACCTGCATTGAGAGGAATGGCGACTATGTCGAAAAATAGCTTACATATGTACTACGGTAACCACGTAATTTTTATGTTTAACTAAAAAAAATTGTAGCCTACAAAAATTCAGTACACTTAGTTTCTGGATATGCCTCGTAATATAACTTTCTTTAGAGATTCTCTAATTATATTGTGAGCTGGTGTTTTTCGAGACACTTGAGGAGAGTGAAACCAAATACTTCCATCTCCTCCGTTCTTGAATGTCTACATTGTTCATATCATTTTCACTAACAATATCGCTGTGATATTGTAAATACTGAACGCCGCTGATGTTGCCATGTAGCGGAGTTTTGAATTAAACATGAAATTTATAAATATTATTGGAAACATTTAGCGTATTTTATAATGAATTCTAAATTACGTTTCATCAGAAGAGTACTCAAAAGAAATTTAAAAAATATTAAAAATAAGGAAATAAAATCGTTAGGTGAATTTCCACCGTGTCGTGCCTCTCAGGCGCCATATAAGCGGTTAACGGTTAAAATAGACATACCAAGGTTGAATCCATGATCAAGCCCCTGTACCAAGACTCCTTAATGCTATAAGAATAATTAGCGGTCTGCCTGAGTGCTTCAGGATTATTTCAGGAGCCCAGCAGACTCCGAATACTGTATAAGAATAACTACTTCAGGATTATTTCAGGAGTACTGCAGGGCTGTGTTTTGGTACCTTTTATTTATATCATCCTTTTGGATTTTCTATTCCGAAAATCCATGGAGGGCATAAGAGACCTACGCCTTCAAATGAATGAAATGTTGGCAACTGTTGGGACCATATTTGGTATCACAGACTACCTCGTTATTTGCTGTGAATGCAGCATATTGCAATATTCTGCCCTGAAATTTAACAGAGCCATCTCTAATCACAGATCTCTAAAATTTATTAATATATTATTCCTTTAAACTTGTAGGACACCTACCTAGTAAATAAATAATTGTCAAAATAATAAGTGAATTGTTAAACACAATTAAATTAAATTAATTATTGTTAATAGTAAACATACAGGGTCAATGACCGATGAAGCATTCATATATTGTTACACGCTACGAGCAACAACAATGTTTACTATTTACAGTGTCTGCGACTTGGCTAGCCATCTCCAAATACAAATAATTAATCTACCGCCAATTCATGCGCTAGAGCAAGGCAGATATGTATCGCGAATGTATTCACTCATTTGTATAAATTGTCCGCGCGCCGAGAAATAAACATATTAGTATTGTCATTCATTCAACTGTCAAGACTTGTTATTTATTTACCCGCTGTCCACTTATCGTTTTATATCCGCATTCCTGAGTCTATATTCATTGAATACAAATCAAGATCATCACGCGTATCAAGATAAGCAATCCGCTATATTGATGACCCTGAACGAGAAGGAACGCAGAATCGACTAAAACGAAGATAGCGATGTCGATATCAAAATCATCAGCACGTCCTAATAGGACACATGCTACATTGATAACGACCATCGTTACAAACTCATTGAAAGTTATAAAACAGTTTGTACTAGTTCTTTCATATGGCACTACAATTATTTGTCACTAGATACTGTATTTTTACGTACTGAATTATACTTACTAGCTGAATCCACAGAATCTCCACTGAAATGCTGCGGAGCCCCGACATGTAGAGTGGGCGCATTGTCTACCGGAGCCGTGGCGCTGGCAGGGGTGAGAGAAGGTGCAGGTGTGGCTAGGGGCGCAACGGTCACCACTGGAGGAGTCATGTACGGCAGCTCACGGCTTGAAGACACCTGCCCACTTATGGCGCCACTTGCTGTTATTACTACGGCTTCTAGAATTTCAAGCGATATTTATTTAAACATTTCCAAAAAAATTAAGTTTAAATTTCGTTTTTTTGTCTGCACTGGAATATCCTGTTCTGAGGATATGCTGAGGGCAACTCTCCTCGTCCTCAGGTTGTATGCTCTTCTGTCCCGGACTACGTCCTCCAGGCCTTGCCTCTGCATCAGGTTATCTTTTTGCACCACTCATGAATTCTTTGGTCTTCCTCTGGTTGTTATTCGAGGAAGATCCATGGAGATTGCCTGATTCACAATGTGATCGGGTGCTCTGCGTCCAACGTGGCCATCCATCTCAATCGCCTCTCCTCCATCTTACTGTTGATGTCTGTAACACCTAGGTTTCCACGAATGCGTGAGCTTTTTATTTTGTCTCTTAGGGACAGACCAGCTGAACATCTTAGCATGCGTATTTCAGCAGTTTCTAGTTGCCTAGAGTAAGAGTTATACATCGTCCAGCATTCGGAGCCATAGAGGAGTGCGGGTTTGACAATCGTTTGATATACTTTTCCTTTTAACTTTACTGGCATTTTTGGATCACATAGAACTCCCGTAATTGATCTAAACTTCATCCATCCCACACTAGTTCTATGTGTTACATCTGCTGCACATCCTCCATCGCTATGGATGAGTGACCCAAGATACTTAAAGGAGTCACAATTTGGTAATGTTTCTCCATTCATTTGCATGAGGATATTCTACAGTGGTGTCCACTATTTTATTTCCAAAGGATTTGCTTTCCAAATGTAAACTTAAACCTTTTAGTGTTAAAAATATAATACTTCTTGCATTATAATCACTTGGTATTGTAACGGAATATTTTGATGGAAAACATAATCATATATATTACGAATGTTTGGATCCTTGAACCTACATAAACGGATGCTCAATATGACATCACAAGTGACTTTTATATCATATTGGTTGTTTAAACTTTTTGCTATGTGAGTTACTGTGATTAGTTAGTTATTGAAAACATAGTTTGTTACCCTGACAGAATATTCTAAAATTGATTTATTTCTATACATTCTTAAATAAAAAAAAAGTGTTTATTTTATATTTACGTGTTCGACTGAATGCTTTGTAAAGGATGACGTAAAAAAAGATAAGCGGTGAAGGCCAATAAACTATCTCTGTTTGAGCGTAGCACTAGTCTATGATCGGAAAGACAAGGAATACTTTCGGTTTTAATATAGGTTACATAACAAATATTTTTTCAAATTGCCCGACAATTTTTCAACAATTTGGCATATAATTTTTTATAAAACATATGACAGTTAACTTGGATACACAATAGATATTAATAGAATTCATGCTGCCTATCTATGACATTAATATTGACCGAACAAGGCCATCATAAAAGGCTAGTTGTATAAAACAAACGTTAGGGTTAAAAAAATCTATTTGCTTTTTCCAAAATAATGGGAATCAAAATTCAGATCCGGAACAATTGGGTACAGATTTCAAATTTGTTTTGCAAAATTTATGTCCTGCAATGAAATGATAAAAGGTTTTCCATTCTATTAACAAGTTGAGGAGTATATTTGAAAATATTGGCACGCTTACAGAAATAATGCAATTTCAAAAGGGAGACAAATAAGATTTTGACCTGGACTTGATTGAGATTCATCTGCAACTACCAGAGCCCCACTAGAGCTTCCAGCCTGGCTGTCACTCACTACAGCTACTTCATCCACCCTGAAAAGAAAACATATGTTTATACTTAACCACATTGAACCAGATTTTTTAAAATTGTCAAAAAATATACTAACATTTATTCGTTACTCTATCCAGCTTACATGTAATATTGCAACGTTTTAATTTTTTTTTATTCAATAGATGATTTGGCATACATGTGATAACGCAAGTTGTTAATGAGTTGCCAGATAACAAGGAAATCGTAAAGTAATAACGAAACAAAATACTAGTCGAGGCAAGCCTCAGCTATCAGCCAGGTTACAAATGGCAGATAGCGAAACATTTTGAAGATATACAAGATAGCTAAGAAGCAGTCTCGCACCCAGGCGGCAACACTCTGGGATGTGGGGTGATCATTGATGGTATAGTGACACTCACCACCATCAAATAAGTTCTAGCCTTGGTGATGGGAAGCATTATTGCCAGTACTGATAGGAGGCTGAGATAAATGACATTGGATCTTAATTAGACAACCATAAGCAGAGTTGAAGGATGACAATATGGTTTTGGCTCTACGATAAGGAAGGCGACATTTGAAGTTTAGTAGGTAAAGCAATTGTCTTCCAATCAGGGGTTTCGGATTTGGATAAAAAGCTACTCTAGTTGCGACAGAAATGTATGCAGATTAAATAGTCAAAGGTCAAATGACATTAGAGACATTGCAGAACCTTAATAGAGAGGAAGGATATAAAAGGAAGGCCTATTTTACACTGTAATTAAGATGGTTGATAATGATGATAATACATGTGAAACATTTAATGCCTATTTTCTATACTAAAAATAAATTTTAAAAATCACCTAAGAGATCCATCCTG
This sequence comes from Odontocerum albicorne, assembly GCA_949825065.1. Lineage (NCBI taxonomy): Eukaryota > Metazoa > Arthropoda > Insecta > Trichoptera > Odontoceridae > Odontocerum > Odontocerum albicorne. The sequence goes on from OX463850.1 coordinate 36,679,319, forward strand.
AAGCCTGGCATAGGCATGCTCATATGGATGATCAGATCTGGTGGCAACTGGAGAACTGTGCTCTGATACTCCTGGAAAATAAAAATATCACAAATTAAATATGTTCCAAGAGCAGGTGGAATGAAGCCTAAAAGTTGAACAATCGAAATTGTCTTCAGTATCGTAATTGTTAAAAAATTAACTATCTTTCTGAGCACGGACTGCCCCCCTGATCTGGTTGACAGCTAAATCCTTTGTATATCAATGCATCACACATCATTCTACATATCACCTTATGCGATACACTCAGTTCAACTTTGAAACGAATTTCCAGGCTCAATCAGATGTACTATGTGCTATCAATATTTAAGAATAATTTATCGCAAAATATCCTTCGTCCTTAACTCCTATAAAACTCCCATCCTATTTTCCTTGAGATTTATTTCAATTTTTGTTAGTTTTTCTCAAATATTGTTTAAGTTACCTACGTCAAAGACATGGTCATGGATACCAATAATAATTATGAAACAATAGCTAGTCGATATTCGCCAAATGTATTTGTGTGAAAGTGTTAAATAAATAATAAAAACGTGAATTATAAGAATATATTCGTATATAAGTTCGAAGATTTTCACAGCTGTCTTCTATAAGTTTAAAATATTTTTCATAGTTGTTGCCAGTGTTGAGTTGGCCGACTGATGGCCGACGTTTCAAAGGCGTTCCAGACTTCATCCTCAGGGGGATATCCAAAAAAATTACTGAATATAGTCAACACACAACAAGCATTCAGCTAACAACCACTTGCACTTGTGACAGTAACGTGAACATATATTCGGTACACTCAGCTACCTAATTTCACAACAGCAATATGAACACACTCGTGGAGACCAGTGCATTACTCAGTAAGCGCAAGACTTGAACGAAAATGCCTATATGGCAATTTCAAATTGACCTATTTTATGTTGTCATCTGTATCTCTCTAAATTTGGAAGCCATCACTGTCGATGTTGTTTGGGTGTTTATACATTTCAATTGCCTCTTTCTGAAATGAATAATAGTTTTGTGGCTTGTTCAATACCGTCGGTTCCAACAAAAATCAGCCAATATTTATGTCAACTCAACATTGCATGAGTCCCAGAGAGTGGATTTCGCCTATGACCACTTGGCTCTGAGGACCTGAAGATCTCTAAACAGGCTCCGAACATGAATTGGGAGAACCATGAACCATATTTTAATATGGGGAATGTTGCGTGATGGATCGATTCTCTGTATCAATATTTTAATAAATGTATTTTCATTTGTTTTGTAAAAAAGTACAAAGTTAATGTTGCAAGTATCTAGCTTCCAATTGCTGACTTGTTTTATTTCAATAGCACATGTTTAAAAATTGGAATACATTACGCAGCAGCTTCTGCATACACGTTTCGTTTCATTTTCATTTCATGATCACAGTATGTTTTGTTTCATTTTCGGGGTCACGGCATTAGGCAAATTATATAATAGATGTTTGTGAAAAAAGTGTTTTTAATGTCAAGATAAAAATAGACTCAAATGAATTGTAAATTTCAATAATAAAAATAAAAGGACAATTTTTACAGCACTATTTCGAGAGCAGCCCGTCTTAAAGGCATTTTAAAATATCATTAATTTAATCCAACCGTCATTTTCTCGGCTTTATTCTACCACACCTTTCTCTCACATTTGCACTATATATTTGTTTTGCCAGTCTTTCTTCATTCTACATGCCCAAACCATATAAGAGTGCTCTCCTTCATCTCACTTAATATATCAGCTTTAATTTAACTTTCATTCCTGAACACATTCCGTATTCTGTTATAAATTATCAACCCATGTCGTACTCGTTGCTGGGCCTCGTTGTTGAGGATCCCCATGCCATTCTAATGTTGATTTAGTTGGAAAGCAAAGCTGTGCGCTGGAGTCTTTTTTAAGTGAATGAGTTGTTTCCCTTTTTTTGTAAGAATAGATATGACGAAAGTTATATGTATTCTTATACAGAAAAAATGCCTGTTATTCAAGGAGAGTAGCACAACGCGGAGTTCGAACCAGTAACCTTCCGCATAGTAGTCCAGGGTATGCTTCTACCTCCCCCCATGTATGTTTCTCAGGGCACGCATTTCTACAGCATTTATTCGGCATCTTCATATCTCTCGTACGATTTACTTATCAAACTTTGTAATTCATTGTCTGCTAACACTATCATACATGCATACAGCAATCCGCATACATTCCCATTCGACATTGATATGCCACCCAGTGATTTCTGTAGTTCTTTCACAGATGCGTAAATCTATGTAAATATTAATCAACCAAGGTGACATAACACATCCTTGCTTTACTTCTTTAGTAATATTAAAACAAAACCAATGTATTTTATAGTCTCAAGCTTAAGGACTATCGGAATAAAATAGAAGTACAGTGATTCATTTGCAAATTATAAAGAATAAAAGTCATATTGACTATCAGACATTCTTCAATTTAAAGATAATAAATATCCATGCCATATTACGTCAATCAAGATTGTCATATTGTGTGATGTGATATCAATTCATGTTGGCGGTTGTCAGTATGATTATGTTAATCTAACAATACAATCCTCTTCACTTATGAGTCACAAAAAAAAATAATAATACTTACTTTCTATGTTCATGTCATTAATTTTTTTTAAAAAAGACAGAAATTGCAAAAAAAACAGCCCCATATGAAGAAGAAAAAAGTTCTCTTTTATCAGGACAATGCACCGTGTCACAAGTCGATGGTAACGATGGCCAAATTGCATGAGTTGAACTTCGAATTGCTTCCGCACCCGCCGTATTCTCGAGATTTGGCCCCCAGCGACTATTAGCTGTTCGCAGACCTCAAAAAGATGCTCCAGGGAAAGAGATTTGGCTCCAATGAAGAAGTGATTGCCGAAACTAACGCCTATTTTGAAACCAAAGATAAATCTTTCTACACGGCTGGCATAGAAAAGTTAGGAAAGCGTTGGAATGAATGTATCGCTCTTGAAGGAGACTATGTTGATGAATAAAGAAGAATTTTGGCAAACAAATGTTGTTTTAGTAGTTAGTCCCGGGACTTATTGATCGATGTGTTAGCAGCAGATCTTTAACTGGTATCCAAAATTCAGTTCCATGCTGTCAAATTTTGTCTTCTGCGTATTGTCGCAATAGAGCTCAATTAGATTTTCTTGTTTTACAAAAGAAAATTCAGATGGAGCTTTGTTCCTGAATGGGTCTTGAATCCATGCAAACTTATTAATATTATCTTCTTGAAAGTATTTTTCAAACCAGTTGATAAGCTGTGATCTTCAAAAACAGTCTAGATGTCGCTTCTTGTTATTGCATCAGCACATCGAAGGCCTGATTAAAAAAACGATGTCTCATTTCCGTGAAAATATTGAAATATTCCGCGGCCCCCCTGTAAGCCAACCGTGACTCCCTGAGGTGCTGCAGGGCACACTTTGGCAACCTCTGGATTTAATAGTTTGTTTTAGATTTGAGTTCATTATTTTTCAATTACTGCCCTCAATTCATTATCTGTTGCAGGTTTTGTGTTATACACTTGATTTTTGACAAGTTCCCAAAAATAAATATCTTTGCGTGAGGTCTTGAATATTACCTCTATGTCCAATCTATCTGTTTGGCAAATTTTCAACAAGATAGGCCATCACATCACGATGGTAGTGGAAGGGTGCTCCACCTTGCTGGAAATAAAAGTCCGCCTCATCCCTAAACTCTTCACATATGCATGAATGATATACAAATACCTGCAGCAAGTTCAAGTAAATGGCACGGTGTAAGTTCGTATACATTTTTTTGGGATACCCTATAGTTTTGTTGTTTCATTCAAGTATGTTTGAAGATTTTCATAGACAATTAGTTGAAAAGATTTTTTTTTAATTATTATCATATTCGGTTGGCTTAGAATACCTCACTGATGGAACTAAGTAAGTTAAACCTGTTATTATTCACAGTAAATTAAAGAGAGTTATAGAGAGGATAGGATGAAGTAATAAAGGTGAAAATGTAAGTGAAAAGTGAGAAAAAGGAGCATTGATTAAGGTCTGCGCTGTCCCGTACAAGTGGCTTGGTTGGCTATGCATGTTGACTTACGTTTAGGTTACAATAGTGGGAGGCTAAATGGATGTATAGTGTGTACTCGCTTTATTTAGTGATGTTTATTTGATATATCACATTGAAAACGAAAGCTGCTCTTCAAAAAGTATATTTATTTATTCGTCCACAGATGCGATGCAGGCAATTTTATGTGAAATTTATCTAAGAAAGTAAAATTTGTAGTGAACTAATAAAAATACACTAACACAAAAGTATAAATTTTTAATAATAAAATCACAAATAGCAGAACTTAAATATCAATAAAGATAATATGATTTGATTGTACGCCAATATATTAATTAGACCGACACTTATCAATGTGAAATGTGTTAATAGAGATAAGAAGACATTATTGGAAGCACTTATTGCATGTGTCATCTATCTGGGTTAAGTGAACATTTAAAATTAAGCAATAATGATACAAGTCAGAACAATGTTATGGAAACGGATGCATTTATGTGACATGTTGATGTATAATAAATTAAGTGATCAATATCATATTGTTCACTTCACTTGTATACAGTACAACCTGGCAGGCTTATTGTAATATCACCATTTCATGCAGCGATCCAGAAAGGTGTTAAAAAGGTCTGATATGAAAAACTGACTTGGAAAAGTAATCGAGTCTGAAATTATCAGATTGAAAGTTTAGTATTCCCCCAAGTAGGCTATGAAGATGATTGGAAAATAAGTTTTTAGGAATTATTTTCGCATGCGAAAGAAGTGACTTCTGAATACAGGCTGTGCGATTAGCCTAAAACATATGAAACAGACATTTATCTACTCAAAACTATAACACACAGTCAGTAAATATTTCTAAAAACTTAGTTTCCACTCATGTCTAACAATTGTGAAAATATCAAATCTCTCATTAGGACATGAAAGTTTAAAGATTTTCTTGGACCTCATCATCAGGGAAGCATAAGTTTTGTTTGCATTCCCCTGATGATGAGATGAAAGTCTTGAAAAAACAGTGTTTTAATAAACAAATTATTGTACAATGTCTTTAAACCTCCAGTGTTTACACCTTAACTATAAATAACATAGTAAAGGATAATTTATAAAGTGTCGTTTAGAGATCAGACTTCCTCAAAGGTGCTGTAAATTGAGATTTAGATACACTAATATTGATGTACTAAAAATGTTTAAAGAATCATAATAAAATAAGTTGAGTGTAAGGATAGGAACATAGTGGCTGCGACTATTAAATTGGGTACTACCCCTATCTATAAAATACAAAACATATGTTTAATAATAAAAATAAAAGAACAAAAGAAATAATAATGTTAAGTAACGTACATAAAAATCAATTAGCATTTAAATATAATTGAACTAGACTCGAGGAGCAAAGTAAAAATGACTGCACCTGATCATCCAAGGCAAAATAGAGGGTCGAAGAGGTATTGGCAGGAGGCAAATCTCCTGGCTCCGCAATATACGTAATTGGACTAGTATAAGGAGCGTTGGGGATCTTTTTCGGGCTGCCGGGGACAAAGATGCCTACTCTCATGTGATATTCAACATTGGGGGGGACCTGACATGACACTAGGAATAATGTGTTGGATGTGTGCAGTCACTCTTGTGATTAGGTGGATAGACTTGTATGTGTATAGACATTTATATATTCTATGGTAGATATGTAACACCTTAATATTTGAAAACTGATACCATTTGTAATGTTTGATATATTTGTTTAGATTTGAAAATGTAATGTAAATTCTTGTTTGTTTTGTATTCAATATTTTATGTTTGTTTGAGTCCGATCGTCATCGCGACCGCTAGGGAAATAAGGATTTGTGGGCAGGGCATCGTGACTAGGTCGCGGTCCAGTCGTGTTAAGCAGTGCTCAAAACCCCGAAAGTTGTTGTATTTCGCGAGGTGTGAGCGCTTGTGATGACCGACCGACATTCATAAGAAAGGTCACTTTCGATTTGAAATTATATTCTCAGTACAAACCGACTCTACTGTGTTTTACTTGAGACCCGCTACCTTCTTCTCATCGATCTACACCTTTGGAACCGCGACTCAATTCTCCGAGCACTGCGCAGCAACCAACGCATCTACGTTACAGTTCAATTGTACCCTGTCCGGTACAAACAAAAAGAAGAACTAGACTCTGGATCTTTTTAGTTTTTAACGGAATTGATCCATTGTATATTTGAGATCTGTTTCTGCAAGACTTTGCTTCAGTGAGGTGGAGGACTGAGATCGCTCTCACCTTCATTGAATAAATTTATTTCCAGCCTATCTAACTACGTGGGATATTTGATAGGGCCATTGCTGTGGTTGACCCATAGCTTAGAATATTCATATTCTAAGAATAAAAGAAATGGGGTAATGGAAAAAAGTTTCAGGAAACATTTGAAGACTTTAAGAAGAAAAATAGAGGAATATTATTTTAGTTCATCTGTATTTGGTAAGTTTTCTCCAGTTTTATTACCAAATATATTTTTAACACATACACAAAGGGAAAGTACCCAATATAATAGCACTCTACAAATTGATTTTAAATCTTATCCATACCATAAACATATATATTTTTTTATTCTCTATTAATATAAGTTTGTTGCTAGGAAAAAATGTTAAAGTCTGGGGAAACTGGTGATCACAGGGATTGTTGAGGGAAGGCGAAACAGAAGGTGTCATATAAGATGGACGGATCAAATAAAGGAAAACGTTTGAAATCAGATCATGTGACAGGATCTTTTTTGAGTGCTGTTTTCAATGTGGCCATGAGGGATGGAGATAGATGGTGCACTGAGTTCGAGATATGGCAAAGGATACTCAGCATTGAGCATGGGATGAAGAAGAGAGTATGGGTTAAATTCCTTTTCAATTGCAATTATATTTTATACATATCCTTGAAGAGGATTTGCTTTCTAAATATTACTATAGAAAGTTCTTTATTACTTTTATCTAGGATATGACTTCACACCGACTAAAGAAAGTGAGAAGGCCAACAAATCACTGCAACTCGGGGCTGATCTTAGTTGATCAGAGAGATCGTGGATGCTTGTTGGTCGAGATGGCCTTAATATAATATCAGACATAACAGTTTTGCATCACATCGCGTTGTAAGTTTATCGTTCCGGTATTTCAGCTAAATTTTATATTTTTAAATGTTCAAAACTGAACGGCTTTGAATATTCATTAGTTTCATCTTACTGGAATCGCCGCACAACATTTTTTGCATCAATTTTTTTCATTCAGATGTCTCTCATCCCACGAGTCAGTGTCTAGATTTCTGAGAAGTGCTGATCGAAACACAACTCTTAATATTTACAGTAGACCTAAATATTGTGACTGAATGTTCAAAACTTAATTCGTTTGCGAAAATAGGGATTCCTGCAACAGTGATGTACTGTGTGAATGCAGAGGTGAATGGCGATGGTTATCTGATTTCCTACTCAAAGATAGAGACAACCTGCAGTCAAAGGGAATTAATAACTGTCAATAACAAGGTAACTTATATTACTGCACACTGGAGTGTCAACATTCAAAGCCGGTCCGGACAAAGTTCTCTCTGACGAAAGTCACAGTATGAATAAGAACATTGAAAAAAAATAAACAACTTTTGATCTTATGTATTTTAGAAGTGGAAAATACCACCGTTGATCAGATATCATATGGTGATGAGAGACAACTTACCTTGGGTGGTACCCACTGTGGCATATAAGTCCGATGCGGTGTCTCCACTTTCCTGATGTGGTACTGACGGAGGAATCTCAGGGAGACTTCGTTGGGTGTTTTGTGCTGATGCCCTGAAAAATGCAATACTATTTTTTAACAACAATATAAATATATCAAAGCAGTGTGGTAACAAGTGAACAACTGGTAAAAATGGACACACAAAGCTCTATATCAGTCCTAAAGAACTTGTATATTACTAGGTCCGCTGGAACACAGCTTTTCAGTATTTTGTATGCAAATATTCATCTTTTGTCAAGAATCTAGTGAATAGTAGACCTATTATTGAAATTTTGGTTTTGATTTGACTTTCAGACATAATATCATCTGATGTTATTAAAAAGGCCCTTATAACTGCATTTTATAAATTTAAAAACAAAACGCTTTTAAGGTTTATAACTTGAAACATATTAAAAATAAGCAATCATTTATAGTTAAGGCATTAACATTGTGGAGGTTCAAAGACACTGTAATTTGTTTGTATCCAGCACTGTTTATTCCACTTTTTATTTAATAATAAAAAGTGGAATAAACAATAAAAAGTTTGATAAAAACAAATTACAAAGTATTTATTTATTCATTATTAAGATCATACCCAGTGTTTAATATTTGAACAAGTCATGGAGTAAACATCAAATTTAGCAAACTTATTTAATATTAAACTCATAAAAGCATTGTTCAAATCCTGTAATCTCTGAGCGAAGACTTGGTACTTTTTCAGGATGATTTTGAAGGTTTCAACAAAAAAAATCCTTTGTTGAATTTGTAATTTTTATGTATTTTACAAGATCACTTTCTACTCTCTTTATCCTATTTTAAAATAAGCAATATGGTTGCGAAAACACATCTAATAAGATTTAAAGAGACAGCCCTTAATCAACAGTGATATAATGTCAATCAAATTGGCATAGTTATGTCATATTAAAAGATCTTTTAGTTGATTTGGTCAATAAAGTTCATTATGAAAGACCAATAATACACATGAAAGCTGCTTGGCAAACTGAGACAGAGGCTTTTAGATAATCTGCAGCCGGATCTTATAAAACTGGGAAGAGTCAGGAAGAACTAATTGGCTTAATAGGAAAATCTCCTGTGAAGTTCTGCACGAGTTGTACGCCCATCAAAAGTAATTGTGAAGTAAATACCCTTTTCATCCACCTGATCCATCATTTTTGTGTGTTGAGTGAAATAATTTTGATCAAATCAACAAACGTTTTATGGTTTTTAACAGAAAAATTTATGTAACAATAATTGCTGCTGAATTATCTCTAGGAAATAATATAATTTTATCTTGATTCTAGTGTTACTTAATCAGTTAAGCTGATGATTGTTATCTTTTTCGATTGCAATATGAATTTTTTTCCTTTTATAGTCGAAATATATTTCCATTTTTTATCAGAAATAAGAGTTGATTTATTATATATTATAAATATACACCTGCCATGTAAGCCGGGCTTTTTTTTATAGAAAAAATATTTATTTTTGTGTAGTATATTTTTTTTTGATAAGCAATCAATTCAAATTGTATTACATAATTTGGAATATTATTTATCAATTTTGAAGTGATACTGAAAAACAATTTCAAGTCAACCATGGAAAAAAAATGAGTTTGGTTTTTCGACATAATCTCAACCTTTCTCGGTCCAATATTGCACACATAGACTTCTATGGTCTTCAACCTTACCCTTTCTCGGTTCAATATTGCACACATTGGCTTCTATGGTCTTCAATCTTACCCTTTCTACGGTCTTATCCACTTATCTTCTTGTCCCCATTACAATATTGTACTCGTAAGTAGACCTGGTTCATGTTTAGTCCTCCCATTCAGGGTCTCCATATTATCATGATATAGTTCCTTCTATTATTCTTCATCTACTCTCATCACCTGACCTGCCTACTCGTACTAGCCTTCAGTTAAGCCACAGATTTGACAACATTTGTAACTTTGATCTCTCCTCTGACCAATCATTTCTATTCTTCTCATTTGCATTAATAATTTATCTGATAAACAAAATTCATACATATACACCATCACACCGTTTCCCTGTTGGGGTAGGCAGATAAAAAAAGAGTGCCAGGCTTTCTATTCCCAACACACATCTTTTGCCTCATACATCAATACAATTTTTCTAACTTTTTACACGTCTTTTCAAAATATAATTCACTTGATTCAACCATACTTCCTTGGTATTCCTCTATCACACCTTCCACTTATATTTGCACTGTACTCGTATATTTGTTATGTTAATCTTTGTTCTTTAATTTGTTTAACATGTTACTATTTCAAGAGTGCTGTTCTTCATCTTACTCAACACATCAACAATAAGTTTACATTAATCCTTAATCATCTAATTTCATATTCTGTTATATATTGTCATCCCAGGTGGTATTTTTCTCAGTGCACGGGATTTATTCGGTTCCATACAGTATTTTTATACTTCTATGCAAAAAAATTTAAAAGATTATTTTGCATAAAGATGTAACAATTCTGGTTCAATTGCCTACTAGTCATTTTACTAATATCAAGTTTGTTTCACTGTTGATTCTTTGCCGAGTTCATATATGGAATAAATTAATGTATTTTTGGCAGTCTGAGACAGATCCTTGAAAATCTTTTGATATATTAGGTGTACAAATAAGTTTCCGCCGTTTTTTATCAAAAATTGGGCATTTATTGTGAAAGAACGGAACCTCATGTTTTATTCGAAGTATTGCCCATCGCTTGCCACTACCTTTTCCCATCTTTCTGGCAGCATACGGATACAGCGTCGGAAGAATGCTTCATCTTTTGAGGCTATCCACGAATCGACCCAATTTTTGGTATCTTCATATGAAGTGAAGTGCTGCTCAGACAGGTCATGCGTCATCGATCGAAACAAGTGAAAATCAGAAGGAGCAATGTCTGGTGAATACAGCGGGTGGGGTAAAACTTCCCAATTGATTGTTTCCAAAAAGGTTTTGACCGGCGCCGCAACATGTGGACGAGCATTATCATGCAGGAGAATAATTTTGTTGTGTCTGGAGTAGCAGTGGGCGCGCTTTTCCTCGAGTGCTCGACTCAATCTCATCAATTGTGCTCGGTAGACAGCCCCAGCAATGGTTTCGTTCGGTTTGAGCAACTCATAATACACGACACCAAGCTGATCCCACCAAATACACAACAAGAGTTTTTTTCCATGAATATTTGGCTTAGCTGTAGATGTTGAAGCATGGCCAGGGGTTCCCCATGATTTCTTCCTTTTTGGATTATCATAGTGGATCCATTTTTCATCACCAGTGACTATACGGTGCAGAAAACCCTTTCGTTTATGCCTGGCAAGCAGCATTTCACATGTGGAAAATCGGCGTTCAACGTTTCTCGGTGTCAGTTCATATGGAACCCAATTTCCTTGTTTTTGAATCATTCCCAATGATTTCAACCTATGTGAAATTGCTTGTTGAGTCACTCCTAATGTAAGTGCAAGTTCTTCTTGCGTTTGGCACGAATCTTGATCCAATAATACTTCCAATTCCGCGTCTTCGTACACTTTCGGCCTTCCGCTACGTTCTTTGTCTTCGATGTCAAATTCACCGTTCTTAAACTTTTGAAACCACTCACGACAACTTCTCTCACTTAAGGCAGCCTCACCATATGCTTCTACAAGCAATCGATGCGCCTCAGCTGCAGATTTCTTCAAATTGAAGAAGTAAATCAAAAGTTCCCGCAAATGACGCTTATTCGGCTCAAAACTTGACATTTTCGAACACAAAAAAATATGTTATACTGATAAAAATTCACTAATATTTCAAGGTCATGTTGTTGACAGATGTCCAACCTTACGATAATGACATTTTACATCTGACAATTTTAACCATAACTTACTGGTGGCGCCAACTTTTGTCAAACGGCGGTGACTTATTTGTACACCCAATATATAATTTTAATCGTAAAATATTTTAATACAATTTGCCACCTTTATTGATTGGTATTATGACATTTTTTATTATTATCAAATAATCTTTTGTCCAATTATCTCATTCTTTTGTAAGGAGCACAAAATATAAACCAAATAAGCATTAAACTGGTCATTTTGTAAGATTAGTATTTTGTATATATATTTATATATATTTATACTTAGGTATGAAATAGATAAAATCATAAAACATATACAAACATTCTGAATGCAAGTTTTTATTTTAATATTCTAGTTGCATCAAGATTAATACGTGTTAAGTTAGCAATTATAAAGCTTCTATTTATAACAAGAATAATTCTTCCGAGTACATAATGACTCATAATAAATAATACTCAACCTTTGATTTATTCAATTATATATTTGAATGAATAATACTCGAGAGTTAATTGACTTCATAAAATAAAATATAAAATAAAACTATGGTTTAAACATATAATAAACTACACAAGCAATACCATTCAACATGGAAACACATATATGGTTTTCGTTCAATTTCTGATTGCAAAATGAGTAAAATTGACATTCATATTTTTTCAAAAACAATATCTTGTACGCAATAATCATTTTAGGTACATAACTCAGCAGAACTTATTAAATTTACAGAAAAAACATAATGTAACAAATATTCAAACATTTAAAATATTTGAATGTAATTTTTGACTTATCAAAAATTGACCAAATACCACAGATACACAAAACGTAATAAAAAAAATTTATTCCAAAGATAAGATCCTATCATAACAAATAAGTACAAATTGTTATTTAATTATCAAAAGTTAGCGCAATATTTAATTAATATACCTTAATCAAATAATTAATATATATTAAATTTAAACAGAAGAAAGACTGCCACATAATATAAAGGATTGTTTTTTTCAAAGATAACGCTACAACAAAATTATGGTCTTTACTGATTTTAACTAAACAAATCATAATGGTACAACCATAGTGTTGAAACCAAAACACTAGGTGGTCTACACGTGTTATGACCGACAATAACTAAGTAAGTAAACACTTTAAACGACAAAACTGTTCAGGTTTAGACATTGGTGAGAAGAAAGTAAAATTAAAATAATTTAGAGGCCTTTACTCAGCAATGGGTAGTAAAAGGCTGATAGTGATAATAATAATTTATATATCGCTATTCAATAAACACTGGTGACCGTGATCGCTTTTTTATAACGTAATTATGATTTTTATATTACAAATAAAAGTACTTGATTACGACTGGATCTTTCTATGAACACTGAACAAAATACATGGACATTAATTACCTTTTAGCTGACAGAGGTGTAGCTTGTAAAGGAGGTGGAGCCTCCTCTTCAAAACGAAGTTTGACAACACCTGCTGTTCCGATAAGCTCGCTTCTAGACAATAACAGATAAAGGACATGACGAACAAACAACACTAAAACAAAATACTACAAATCACAAATACTTAACAGCACATCACTTTATTAAGAAATGACAGAACAAAAACACTTTCTTACATTTCATAAAAAAACATGCTTGCTTAGTTGAAAAAATCAGACAAGTGTGTATGTATTTGAAGGTGCAATTGCATTGGAAGAGTCGGTAATGAAAACAGTGAATGCAAGTGAATCCCTTCGGATTGCATTCCAATATTGAAAAAGTAAATAAATGTTCTGAGAATTAAATAAGTTTCCTCAGTTAATGCAAATGCAGCTTCATGTCATATTGTGATATGTGTATACTCGTTTAAAAAATATTGGTATACTTGTTTTGAGATACAGATATCCCTAGTTATATGCTATTCCACTTTTCAGTTTCAAGTCAGTTTGAATTTACCCAATTGAAAGAAATAACATATGTATGTTAGGTAATTTAATTGAAAATAAAAATAGTTTTTTTACCATTTGTAGGTAATTTTTTTCATTTGGAACAAATCTCACCTAGATTAAAATCAATTCGTTTTTCTGGAATTGCGATTTTCCTTTGAACCAATCGCTTGGGTAAGACGTGGGCTGCCTATATTTCAGGAAACACCATAACTTAGTACGGGCTTAAATGGAAGATTATGTTTTTAAATGGGATCTTGTCATGAAATACTCATATTATTGTAGTTTTTGTGCAAGTAGGAATGAAGTATGTTTATTCAGTATTTCAAATAAACCAAAAAAATGTGATTATTTTGTTGGGTGACATATTTATAACATAAATATATCATGAGAATATACACGTACAAAAAAATTGATCTATCAGCTTTTTAACCTTAACTCGTTTGAAAGTCTATATTTAATAAAGGAGAAATATTTTAGGATATTTATTTCATCAAAATTCATATTCTTTTGGAGCTGCCCTAGATAAATTTTAAGAGCGCGATGTATGAAAAAATAAAAAATTTACATTTCTCTTTTAATTTAATAAAAAATAATAGATATGACCGAAGTCATAGGTATCCTCAAACCCTCGAATTCTAGGTAAAAAAATGTCTGTCATTCGAGGGGAGAAGTAGAGCATGGGGTTTGAATCGGTGACTAGCGTGGGGTTCGATTCACACGGCCACACGCATCATCAAATTACCAAAATAATCTTAATTGGGGGGAAAAATAAATAAAAAGGTTTTGACTGAATCACTTAAGTATATTCTTAAAAAAATTCTTTCACTAAACAGATAACAAACATGCATTATAGGATTATAAATGAAAAGAATTAAAAATGTAATAAAAAACGAGGTCAGTTAAATAATGACGATAGCATGATAAAAAAAGTTGATCCATTGGCACTGATTGAGCGCAAGAAATGCATTTTATTTTTATATGGTACGATCTTATTGACAATGATTTTTTTCAATGTCAACATGAAAATTCCACAATGTCAATTTCCACAATGTTAACATGAAAAATATATCTTATGAATTCATAAGATAGTTCACACTTGGTGGAGAAAAATTAAAGGTCACGAACATCTAACACTAATGATATCATTAAATATAATCAAAATTACGATAGATAAAACGTGACTAGCGTAAATTTTTTAAATCAACAATAAAGCTAAATTTACATTTGAGAGTTCATGTAAGAATTCATTATTCAAAGTGAGTATTTACAATTTTAATAAAAATAACCGCAAGATTAGTCTCTCCTATTGCGAATTCTCTTTTTTAATCAGATCTAATCCCAAGGCTTATTCTGGTGTATTTATTTTTTAATGGAAAAATCTCTCTCTCTCTCTCTCTTTGAATAATGGCCGTGAACATATATGAAGGAGTATACACCAGTGTCAAGTGATGAATGGAAAAATCCTTTCAAAAGATAAGATATGATGAAAATTTTCAAGAAAAGAAAAATAGTAGGAAAAGTTCTTTCATCGCTTGACACTGGCATATACTTCATTATATGTAGTTCACAAAAAAAAATTGGGAGGAAGAGAGAGAAAAATGTTCTGTGACTAATTTAATTTATTATAATTCATATTTGCTTGTCAAATCTAGCATATAGAAAAAATTGTGACAAATTTTAATAAACATTGGTAACATTTAATATGATTCCTTCATATTTAAGTCTCCCTTGTATATTTCTAGCCTTTGTTTGAGATATGTAAAACACCGAGTATGCTCCCATATTTATGAAACAAATTCATACTTCCAAACTAAGACAACAGGGTCGGATTTTCGATAGGGTCTTTTAGAGCTGGAATATTAGGTAAAGGGATTGTGTGTAGAGTTTCAAGCAGTATTGCGATACATCTCATTTTGGGAGATCTTTTCAAAATTTATGAAGACAAATATAAACATACATAATGTACGCATATAAACCAAATGTGTTACTGTCACACATTGGGACATCTACAAAGACTTTCAATGTAGTTCATCATACCTAAGACTCCTCCATATCCATACATCTTCTCATACAACTTCTGTATCGCATTTACTTTTCATTTCACATTTTCTATCTCCATTACATTAAATTTCGTAATATTCATTCTCAGATCTCTTGCATTTATCTTAAAATTTATTTATCAAACTTTGCAATTCATCTTCGCTCTCTGTCAACACCACCATGTCATCAGCAAACAGTAATTCTCATATGTTCCGATTCAACATTTGTATACCACCTATTGTCCTTTGTAGTTCCTTCACACATAACCCTATATAAATATTGAGCAACCAGGGTGACACAACGCATCCTTGCTTTATCCCTTTTGTAATATTAAATCACTCAGTCAAGGCACCATTCACTTGAATACATGCTCTATTTTATGCATATAACAATACCATGTATTAATTTACATTCAATACTCTATTCATTCAATATTTTCCACAGATTATCCCGTTTTTTCCAAGTAGAAGGTGTATGTATGTAGATGAGATAGGAAAGTATGGCGCTTTGTCCTCTACTGACATAGAAATGGTATGACAGTATATATTTTATAGTACCTTAGTAAATAAATACTCAATATTTTTCCTAAAAAAATATTTATCATATTATTTATAACAAGTTTTGTTTGTGCTTTTATGAAGTGAAAACCTTGAAACTGGTAGGGTTATATAAAGAGGAATAAACAGTGTTTGACTAAACAAATTACAACATTTTTATATCATGTATATGTGGGGAAGTACCCAAAATGATATCAAACTATTATTGCTTTTGACGAGTGTTGTGGAGTTGAAAAGAAAATTTCTGTCTTCAACTATAGAAATTTTAAACAATTTGACTCTGACTCCAATTATAGTACATACCAGGTCTGTAAATATGAAACCGGAATTTGCTCATAGATGGCTCTAGTTGTCAATGTAGTGACTGTCAAACCGCGTTATTGGCGCTTTTTTCTTGTGTTTACATTTGTCAAAGACTTTTAACTTACAACAATACAAGTTCAAACCAACTACATATGTTTTCATAGCGTTGAACATGTCTGTTTTTGTGCCTGAAAACTATGATTTGAGGACAGCATTGATTTTCTTACACCATTTGAAGAAAACTGCTGCAGAATCGCATCGAATGCCTGTCGAAGCTTACGGTGAGCATGCTCTTGGTAAATCACAGTGCTTTGAGTGGTTTAAAAAAATCAAAAGTGGCAATTTTGACGTGAGAAACGAAGAACGTGGAAAACCACCGAGAAAGTTTGAAAACGCCGAATCGCGAGCATTATTGGATGAGGATGACGCTCAAACGCAACAACAACTCGTGGATCAATTAAATGTGGCACGAGAAGCCGTCTCCATACGTTTGAAAGCCATGGGAAAGATCCAAAAGGTGGGAAAATGGGTTCCACATGAACTGAATGAAATGATATCTAACTATTATTGCTTTTGATCCGTGTTGTGGAGTCGAAAAGAAAATTTCTGACTTCAACTATAGAAATTTTAAACAATTGGACTCCGACTCCAATTATAGTACATATATTGCTAACCATATGCTATACTAAATTACGTGACGTAACTACTTAAATGTAAGTTTTTTTTAAATAATGTCTACAGGGTCTTCTCATCATACTACATGCTATTTGTACTAAATGGTGCATGGTTCATAATTTCATAACATCATTTATGTAGCTGATTAGTTTAAATAAACATAAAAAAATTGAAGTTAAGAGTTGAATCTAGAAAAGTATCTCTGGAATGACTGATTCCAACTCCACAAAAAAAATCAACAGACTCCACGACTCTGACATCTATGCTTTTATCTTTTTTTACTTTTGATCAATCTAAATAACTTAATTTATTTAATAAGATTTTTTTTCATTAAAATTTGGGTTTGATTATTATTCCTTTAAAAAATAAAGTTTGACAATATATAAAATACACAAGAAGGTTTGCACTCTCTCTCTATATGTAATATAAGTCACTATTTTATTACTGACATCATTTTAAGAATTGAAAACATTTAAAAGTTCATTTGGTTCAACTATTTGTACAAATTGTTTTTGACATAAAAACTTAACCTATAAAAATTTCGAAATCACAAATGTTTAATTTAAAAATATGCTAAAAACTACTAAGATGACGCAAAAACATTACACCGAGAATAAAAATAAAACTAATTTATCTTAAAAAAATATTACAAGGCGCCAAAAATAAAAATTTCAAATGGCATACTTACTTATGGGCATCTTTTTTGCATCCACAAACGCAACCGATCAGAATAACGACGAGCGATGTGCACACTGCTACAGCTAGAATCACCTCCAGCCCACCCCACATGCTCGGCTCACCCGGAACACCCACTTTGTCCGATTAATCACAAACCTTTTTCAATAACATCCCCCTCATCTCCATCCCTTCTCCTTCTAACAAACTAGGTTACGCCCTTAAAACGTACACACATCACTGTTTTCTATATCATGAATGGAACTGAAACAAATTTTACACGGGCACATTCGAAATAAAATTAATATATAATAATGTCACTTCAAAATAAACGTCAACTCTATTTAGAATAACAACTATTAAATTCCGGTTGACATCCTTCGTTTTATTTGAATAAGAACTTTCACATCGAATTTGATAGCGTTGGTGTTCGAAGAACAATATGAAATGATGTAAAACGTTTGGCACCAATTCTAAAATATAAAAATCACTAATTTATTTCGCAAAAACTGGACGAATTCATATGCAAATTGTAATATTTTTGTGCGAAATCGCGATTACTCTGACAATACTCGCCCATAAAAATGACGCATGACATATCTTGCATCTATCGGTCAAATTGGAAACTAAGAAAAAGTCTAATAAGCATTGTGTTCACATCTTCATTAGTAAGAACCTACTTAAAAACATGGGACTTGATAAAATATTTAAAAAATAGTGAAATCCCAGTACTACATAAAATAGTTGAAAATATAACCATGAATTGAAATAATATTTTCATTTTACATTCTTGAGAATGTACACTAATTTATTATTAAATAGATTAACATATTCTTTATATTGAATGAGTGTTACCTCCACCTGTCATTGCATATGGAAGTGCTATTTTTCTCATGATTAAATTAACTAAACTAAACCAAAACATAAAGATTGAGGGAATGCTAATAAAAGAGGGTTAAAAGTTAAAGGATCTTTGATTACCTGAGCCTTGACCTATCAGAGCTTGTATTTTATGTGTGGTAGTTGGTATGCATGTGCGTACTGGTTGCTTTATATTTTTTTGTATATGATTCATGTGAATGTTAATAATTTTTTAAGTATTTATATTCATGCACACTCCAAATTCTAATTTAGTATTATTCTTGTAACCTTTTTTAATGATCAATAAAAGACAGAATATTGTAATAAAAGTTAAAAATTCAATACATTCAAAGTTAACACAAGAGAAAAGTACAAAAATAATGCAGAGCAAAAAAAATATTTCTATATCAATTTAACCTCAACTTAAGTGTTTGTAGCCTGTACTTGAAGCTTGTTCCTCTTGAAAGTGGGAGAAGGGGGATTAGGGAGTGCTCGGGTGGACTTTTATGTATGAGGGGCTGCTGACATATGAGTAGGATGAATCATGGGTTCACCTCTTGATTGATATAGAGAGCAGATCTAAATATTTCATTCTATGAATAACTAATAATTTTCAATGGAGGATGTTAAGTATAAAAAAAATGTAAGTGTAAAATACACCACACAAAGCCACCTCTGAATTCAGTAGGGCTTACAAACACTACGTTCAACTGCAAATTTGTAATCCCACTTCCATTATTGGTGTTGAATTAAAATAAACACTAGCGAACAGATGATAAAATTTATTTTTAATGTTGCCAATCTTTATGGTAGAACACATCTCTCCCACCCGGGGGTTAAATTCTAGATGGTGACAAATATCAATTCTTTTCATATATAGAGCTTTTAAAATTTCTGATATATTGGGAGAAATTCATAAATTGTTATTAGTCCACCAGGTTGTACATTATATTGGGTGTTAAAATAAGTTGTGTCCGTTTTATTTCAATTTAAAAATGAGCACCAAAAGTAAAACAAAATCGTAAAGGTTATACGTCATCATTAGAAAGAAAATTTTCTACTCTACAAGATATTGTGTTTGCTTTTACGTTACATATATTATTTTATTTGATTACAAGCCTTCAAAATGGAATGTCAAGTAGACGAAAGTGAGCATTTTCGACACCTCCAGTGAACTTCGATGAGGACCGCTTAAACCATATTATTCATGAAGATCCCCTTCAAACCACCGTAGAATAGGCTGAGCAGATGAATTGTAGTCACATGACTGTATACCGCCATCTTAAATCAATGGGAAAAGTCCGGAAGTTCGGCGCTTTGGTTCCAGATGTTTTGAGTGAAAACAACAAAAATCAATGTTCGACAATTTCTGCTGGTTTGCTCGCGCGTCATCGAGCTACGCATGGCCACAAGCAAAGTGGCAGCTTTATTCCCTCGATTGAACGCGTACAGGAGGTGTCGAAAATGCTCTCTTTCGTCTACTTGACATTCCATTTTGAAGGCTTGTAATCAAATAAAATAATATATGTAACGTAAAAGCAAACACAATATCTTGTAGAGCAGAAAATTTTCTTTCGAATGACGTATAACCTTTACCATTTTGTTTAACTTCTGGTGCTCATTTTTAAATTTGGAAAAAAATGGACACAACTTATGTTAACACCTAATATAATATACCTACTGATTTATTTTCAAAAATGGGTTCCAGTTTGGTTTTCACTTTCAAGACCTATTTAACGTCTTTCTGGTTAGTTGGAAGATATTACCATATGACAATTAACTCACCTGGTTTACCATACAACCAGGTGAGTTAATTTCCATGTGTTGCATTATATTTGTTGTATTACACCAAAAGTGTAATTGAATAATGGTGCAATAAAAGAACATTGATTTCAAACATTTTTTTTATTCAATATACTTCACATGAAAATACAACACAATTACTATTCAAATTATGATAATTTGAGTTGATATAAAATTAATTCGACTATTATTTAACTTAAAGCAATCCTTGTCTCTTCAAATCTTCATAAGTTTTACGGTTGACAACATTCCCTAGAGAATCCTCATATTCCTCTTCGTTTTCAGCCACCCATCTTTCACCTTCTTTTTGCTGCTTTAGTTTTTCCCATACTAGAAAAATAAGTTACACTTAGTAAACAATAAAATTATTTAAATGTTTGATTTCCAATATAAAAGTTTAATCAACTTAATATAAAAAATAATTAATATATAAATAAAAAACATGTCTACCAGAAAAATCTATGTTAAGGTATAAAAAAATCCTACTATGCATAGGCTGCCTAGAAAAAATAAAATAAAATATACTTACAAGCTAATGCATCCTCGATACTGGTAACATTTGCAAAGTGTGCAGTGTTAGGAATGCCCAGGCACCTCATTCCGTGAGCGTGTCGCCACTCTGCAAAGTGCCTCTGGTATGCCTTGGGGCCTTTGTATGTGAAGTTTCCACAAATCTCACATGAATATGATATGTTCAAACCATGAAGTTTGTACAGCCAATAGGGAATCGGCTAAAAATACAGAACAAAATAAATGAAATCTAACAAAATAAAATCAGAACAAGTTGAGATATATTTAATGATATATAGTAAAAGGATGTTAATTAAAATAACGGTAATTCGAATGGAGAGGTTTTTAGTGATTCCTATATTTTATGGGTGAAAGGAACAGTAAATTAATATTTTTTATACTAATTTATTATGTTATACAGGCAAAGTCTGATATTGCGAATGATAGGGGAATTCTGTTACCTCTTATTGGAAACGCGTAGTATAATAAATATGTGATAGTCCGGACACTGAAATGAATGAATTAGAATATTTATCATGAGTATGGTGGCTAAATTAATACTGACAGTGACCTGAAGGTTTTCAATTTTAAGCCCAGTTGATAATGAATAAATTTCATAAAATAGATACTCGTAATTTAATTGAAGAAACAAAATCTTTGGCATTAAGATCAAATTAAACGGATAAATAATATATGACGTTAATTTATTTAAATTAAAAGAAAGGAAATTCACAAAATGAATTTTCTTTTCTTTCACTATAAATTATCCAAATGGTCGGCAAACCAGGGGTCGGTTTGCCGACCATTTGGATAATTTACCAGGGGTCGGCAAACTAAGGGCCGCGAGCTAATAATAACCAATCTTATTTTTAATATTTTTTATGTTTTATGTGTTTCTTTTATCAAATTGTTTTAGTTTTATTGTACGACTATATGTATTGTTTCATTTAGTACATGGTTAGTTTAAGTTTATTGCAATACTTTACTTAAATTAAATTATTTTCTCGTAAACAAAATTTTTATCTCAAGAAAATATTAGTTAAAAATATTTAAATGTTCAAAAACGAAGTACGTAAAATCGCAACACAGGTCTGCATTAACAGATGACCATTTGCAATCAATTTTGATGAGAGGAAGTACTAACTTCGAACCCCAGTTTGATGAAATGTTATCTCAGAAGAAACAATTACATTAATCTCATCAGTAGAGCTTATTATAATATTATTATGTTACATTTGTTGTTCAATAATACGAAAATTTTGCCTGTTTCTATAATATCTTAATCAATAAATGTTAATATTTCATTTGTTTTTTTGTGTCAGCAAAATGTGTATAAATACGAGTATTATCATCGCCTAGTAAAAAAGGTAAACCTTTTTTTTGATATATAAGTAGAATTAACTATATAAATATCCTCAAGTTTGCTTCCTGGTCCGCCGAGCCTAAAATTTTTACAATCTGGCCCTTAGCGAAAAAAGTTTGCCGATACCTGCTTTATACTATTAATTGAATACAAATAAAAACTTCACTTTGTTTCTTTTCACTACACTTTTTAAATAAACACAGTGTGTAACTAAATTACACGTTCTTTACACTGTCCATAGTCATATAGGAAACAAAGGCCATGGTTTGATGGGGAATAGGGGAGACTATAGGCAGGGCACGTATCATGTAATTTAGTTTATTAATTCTGCTGAGGAAGAATGTGTGTGTTGAAATGCTCATAGTAATATGCTTAAAAATACAGTAGAAGAAAACAGTGCTTTCTTTTTATTCTGTTAATTATGGGTTTTCACTAAGTGATGCTTGAATTATCCAAACAAATGTTTTTTACTGTCTTTATACTAAAATATTTGACTGCAAATAAATTAACTTCCTAAATATAGATTTTAACCCTTGCCGATCTGTGAAGGGACAAGAGTGACCAAGAACGAATATTTTATTTTATTTCTCGAAATATACTGCTTGCAGGGTCTTCATACTTTATGTATTCCTCATCAAAACCTCTATGATTTGAATGATGTCATTACGAAATGAAATCATTAATAAATATCAACAGAAATGAATGATTTTAAATCGAGAATTGACGAAATGTCAAAACACTCCGTATGACTCATTCTTTTTTGACAGTTAATATTTTACAAGTACATTCGTTCCAGGGATTGGTTACCAGTTTTATCAAACACCTGTGTGTTTAGTACATAGAATAGAAACAAAAGTTATTTTGTGCCCCAATTGCGATAGACTTTCTCCACAGGATTAAATTTTGATTTTATGATATGTTTGTCCTATTTTCAAATTTTGACCTATTTTCAAAGTGTTTATATTTTCCAAATGGCATATTTTATTGATTTGAATTTCGTGTTTGTTTTTATATTATTATTTTTGAATTTATATATTCATTTTATATTTTGTTAATATGTTAATTATTGTCTTAATTCGAATTATATTTTTATTGCCAAAAAATACACGCTATATTTTATTGTATAATTTTATGATTTTTTTTTTAAAAGGTTGGAGACCTCTTTTCAGTCATGCACATTCTGAACGTTGCGCAGACCGAACGACGCAGTGGGAAAATTATATTCCTATAGAAATGTCTCCTCTCTGTTTCAACTCTTATTTTATCATTTCTTACAATTATTTTATATTATTCGACATTTTATTACATAATAAAATGATGTTTACAGCTAATTACAAAAAAAAACTAATAGATTTTGCATAATTTTAATTTAAAACATACATGTTTACTGTACCCTCAGTGTCCAACACCGTTACTGGCGTAATTTTTTAGCACAGTAAGGGAAGTGTTAATCTCATTAGTAGAGCTTATTATAATATTATTATGTTACATTTGTTGTTCAATAATATGAAAATTTTGCCTGTTTCTATAATATCTTAATTAATAAATGTTAATATTTCATTTGTTTTTTTGTGTCAGCAAAATGTGTATAAATACGAGTATTATCATCGCTTAGTAAAAAAGGTAAACCTTTTTTTTGCTATTTAAATATCCTCGAGTTTGCTTCCTGGTCCACCGAGCTTAAAATTTTTACGATCTGGCCCTTAGTGATAAAAGTTTGCCGACCCCTGCTTTATTTCACTATATTTTTAGAAAAACACAGTGTGTAATTAAATTACATGTTCTTTACACTGTTCATAGTCATATAGGAAACAAAGGCCATGGTTTGATGGTGAATAGGGGAGACTATAGGCAGTGCACGTATCATGTAATTTAGTTTATTAACTCTGCTGAGGAAGAATGTGTGTGTTGAAATGCTCATAGTAATATGCTTAAAAATATAGTAGAAGAAAACAGTGCTTTCTTTTTATTCTGTTAACCTTTCCTTCCCTGTGTTGGGTATCTACTACACGTTGCTTCTAATAACCATCAATATCTCTATAAATATAATAAATACAAGGTTAAGATTTTAGGTATTCCTCCATAATATATTTACGCATTGATTTAAAAAATAATATTAATAATAATCAGAATTTATCGACTACATCGAGGTGTTTTGTAAAGATCGAAAACAAATTCGCATTTAAACGCTGCGAGTGCCTCGTCTTGACAATAGGTGAATAGTATGCGGGAAGCGCGACACTATATTCGCATCTCACTCTTGCATACTAGACTGAATTGCGAGGAGTTGAATTGTCTCAACGTCGCAAGCAAAGGCGTAAGCGCCGGGGTATGCGACTGACGTTCCGCGCCACTAGTAGCTTCTAGGCTTGCAAATAGCTTAGACGTACGCCCGTTCCGTGAGCGTTTTTTAATGTTTTCAGATGGTTTTTTAATGTTTTCAGCAAATAAATCTCAATTATTATAATGTTTAACATCAATTATAATTAATTAAGGGGATTATCTATGAATGTTCTTATTTTTCCGATTTAAAATCGCTAATTTTTTATTGCGTACTCACTACCCAACACCGGAGCACGCGTATTATTTTTATCACCGTAAGGGAAGGGTTAATTATGGATTTTCACTAAGTGATGCTTGAATTATTCAAACAAATGTCTTTTACTGTCTTTATACTAAAATATTTGACTGCAAATAAATTAACTTCCTAAATATAGATTTTAAAATGAGAGGTTGTACTTATAATGTGACACAATGAAAGTCAATTACTAGGTTGGTAAATAAAACTAAAGCAAAACAAAATGCACACCTTTCCATCCCAGCCATGTGGTAGGTTCTTAGGATTGAACGGAATCTCATCATCATCATTTTCCCCATCGCTCTCAGGTTCGCTTTCTTCAGCCGAGCTGTCTCCTCGTTCCCCGGCAGTACGGGCTTGCTTGCGCTGAACATTTTCCTTCGTGGCAGCTCTTTGCTCGGATACCAATGATGAAAACCTGACAAGTTTTTTTTTGAAAAATCACTATTTACATTTAAAATAACTCTTAATATAACTTAAAATACTCATTACACATTCATTAATTGTCAATAGGAAAGCATGTGTGCAAAACATAAAAAACCAAACTATAGATATGACAAGTTAAGTCTGCAACTGGTAAAGTTGGGAATTAAAAGTGTTATGGTTTCACTTGACCACAAAACATGCAGCACTCAAACTCCTGCAATTAACATGTTGACTGCTGACGCACAAACAACGCGCTTCGACGGGTGCCGGCGGCAGACTGACCAATAGAAGTGACATACTGATGTTACGCATAAGTGCGTGATCAGCAACCAGCGCTCTCCTCTCATTACGCACAAATGCGTAATGGGCAGTCAACGTGTTAAGTTGAAATATATTAAAATTACTGAAAAAAATGTTATTTGAAATTCCCAAAATAATTTATAGTGAAGAAAAAAATATATTATAATTTACAGAGTTATACAGTATTGTCAAAAAGAAATCATAAATATGAGTATATGTAATTTAAAAAAAAATTTAAGTATAATTTACTAAGGACGTAACATGTAGTATGTATAACTCGCATGCATATTTTTAATGTAAATGTTGAGTTCAGCATTTTCTTGATATAGAGTTTTGACTGCGAGATGTTAAGTTTTGTTTTTGTAATTTGCCCAGTTTTCTCTATGCCTTCCAGAAGAATTTTATTTTTTTCCACTAAGTCTTGTATTAGTGATTCTACTTGATTTTTTATTTTCCGTGTTGTTATAATATACCCGTATCACAAAGGATACTTAAGTGTTGTTTATTTTGTGTATAAATAAATATAAATGATTAATGTCTTATCGACATTTGGTATTTTCTCTAGCTGGAAAGATGTTCTAAGTCTGAATTTGAAAAACTCAGGTATGGATAGTAGTTTAGTCAATAATAAATGTCAAGAATTGAACATTAAACTCCCCAGGAAAAAATAAGAACTCTACCACTACACCACAGATATTTATAATATTACCACATGAGTAAACAATATAGATAAAAATGTATAAACCTGTAAACTTGAGCTTCGATAGCTGCTATATCCTTATGTCTATGTTGAGTGGATGCTTTGGCTCGGCCAGTCCCTTTCTTGGCTACCAGAGATCTGTCGAGGGCTGCTTGTCCTTTGGTGCTGAATAACCTATAAAATAACAATTTTCAGAATTTAGATACATTACCGCCTGTGTAATTGCAACAGAGCAAATGAATCTTTTAGTGCATATTAAAAAAAAAAAGAAGGATATATAAGGTGGTTACATTTACAACTAAATTGCTGGTTTTATTTAATTTACAATATTGTACAAATCATGTTAGTGTTTTGATATTTATGTATTTTCTTCTAGCATTTTACGTTTCTGTATTCAATCGCACTTTGAATTTTGATTGTGTTTTGTATAAATTGTTTATGGTCGACCTTGACCACAAATTAATAAATAACAATAAGTTAACAAAGATGTTTTACTATTATCTTTAATTCAGACATTAATGATACAAAAATATTTTATTGAGTCTATTGAGATTTATAGATTGTCTCTGTGGAATTAATTAAGTGTCTGTTAATTCACAATGACGTTTGTTTGAATTGATGCTGGGTTCTCTCTCTCTCTCTCTTTGAATAATGGCCGTGAACTCCTATATATGAAGGAGTATACGCCTGGGTTCATTGTTTATTCATTGTAACTTTTTTTCTTTTGTCATTTTCTTTCTATGGTTTTTGATTTATTTTCTATATATTACCAGCTTTAGATATAAAGTATTGTGGAGACGATATGGACGTTTAAACCATGCACATGTCAATTTTGTTTATATGTGGATCTATATTTTCCTTTTCGCATGAATGTTAAGAGTGACACCCGGCTTAGTATGCCTACCTTTAGATTGGTTTGTATTGTTTGACATATGCACTTGCATACTTATAAGTTGTTTATTCATTTTTATTATGATCGTTTCTTTTAATTTGTTTTTAATGTGATAGATTGTCAGGAAAGTAATTTAATATTTTGAGGTAAAATTCTGTGGAAGAGTGGTTTTCCATATTTGCAGTATCTCGTCAATCTCTCGTATTGTAGAATGTTGGTTATTTTCAAACTAAGACTTGATTTGGTCATCATTAGTGGTAATTGACTTCCCAGAGCGGACACCATTTTTGAGTACCATATCACCATTATGGATCTTATAAAGCCATATTTGATGTACGAAATTACTGCATCATCACCATACACTGTATATATCTTTTTTGGTTTGTGTCGCATTTTTTTTATCAGTAAAAAAGCATCAAGCACAGAAAAACAATTCATTTTGTTTCCCTTTAAAAATTACCCAAAAAAAACAATGAAACAAATTTGGATAAACAATGGCTGAAAAAATGCGCTCAAGAATTACAAATCTTTTAATATATTGGGTGTACAAATAAGTCACCGCCGTTTGACAAAAGTTGGCGCCACCAGTAAGTTATGGTTAAAATTGTCAGATGTAAAATGTCATTATCGTAAGGTTGGACATCTGTCAACAACATGACCTTGAAATATTAGTGAATTTTTATCAGTATAACATATTTTTTTGTGTTCGAAAATATCAAGTTTTGAGCCGAATAAGCGTCATTTGCGGGAACTTTTCATTTACTTCTTCAATTTGAAGAAATCTGTAGCTGAGGCGCATCGATTGCTTGTAGAAGCATATGGTGAGGCTGCCTTAAGTGAGAGAAGTTGTCGTGAGTGGTTTCAAAAGTTTAAGAACGGTGAATTTGACATCGAAGACAAAGAACGTAGCGGAAGGCCGAAAGTGTACGAAGACGCGGAATTGGAAGTATTATTGGATCAAGATTCGTGCCAAACGCAAGAAGAACTTGCACTTACATTAGGAGTGACTCAACAAGCAATTTCACATGGGTTGAAATCATTGGGAATGATTCAAAAACAAAGAAATTGGGATTCATATGAACTGACACGGAGAAACTTTGAATGCCAATTTTCCACATGTGAAATGCTGCTTGCCAGGCATAAACGAAAGGGTTTTCTGCACCATATAGTCACTGGTGATGAAAAATGCATCCATTATGATAATCCAAAAAGGAAGAAATCATGGGGATCCCCTGGTCATGCTTCAACATCTACGGCTAAGCCAAATATTCATGGAAAAAAACTCTTGTTGTGTATTTGGTGGGATCAGCTTGGTGTCGTGTATTATGAGTTGCTCAAACCGAATGAAACCATTGCTGGGGCTGTCTACCGAACATAATTGATGAGATTGAGTCGAGCACTCGAGGAAAAGCGCGCCCACTACTACGCCAGACACGACAAAATTATTCTCCTGCATGATAATGCTAGTCCACATGTTGCGGCACCGGTCAAAACCTATTTGGAAACACTCAATTGAGAAGTTTTACCCCACCCGCTGTATTCACCAGACATTGCTCCTTCTGATTACCACTTGTTTTGATCGATGACGCATGGCCTGTCTGAGCAGCACTTCACATCATATGAAGATACCAAAAATTGAGTCGATTCGTGGATAGCCTCAAAAGATGATGATGATGACTGACGCGGTATTCGTATGCTGACAGAAAGATGGGGAAAAGTAGTGGCAAGCGATGGGTACTACTTCGAATAAAACATGAGGTTCCGTTCTTTCACAATAAATGCCCATTTTTTTATAAAAAACGGCGGAAACTTATTTGTACACCTAATAATATAATATATATTCAGCGCATTTGAAATGAAATTAGCAACAACATTTTTTCCCTAACTACATCTATTTTTGGACAACCCTATAATTGATTGAAATTGTTTTTTTCTTTTGTAATGTATGAAGTCTCACTACTTATTTTTTAAATATTATTATAATGTAAACTGTAACATTGATAAATAAATAACATTGAATATACAAATACAAAATACAACACAGACAATGTAGAAAAAACAATAATTAAGAATCAATAATCATCTATTAGGCAATGTGAATATGGTTCCTAACAAAATTCTTCTCAGGAGATTAAAAGTTAAATAGGAAAAAATAAAGTACCGTTGAGCTCTTTCTTCCAGAGTACCTCCACACTTGAGTCCCAGGGCCATGAGAGCAGATTTGAGTCGATCCAAACCCAGAGAGGCTAGTTCTTCCCAGGATGAAAAAGCTGACAGGTCCAAGTGAGCACCCACATTGGTCAAAGCACTGCCGGTTTCTTTCTGTAAATTAAAAAAATGTTATGGATATAGATCGTTATTGAATGGCAACATTGCTTATATTCAATTGCCTGCGATGGTGTTGTGCCTATTGATGATACAGGGATGTTTTCATTGGATCTTTGTATATCATTTTTTCATGTTGGGTGGTTAATTTTGTTTTAATAGAAGAATCGTCTGTGTTTCCTAACTGGATGCGGTTATCTTTAAAGCAGGTTAAGTTGTTTGGATAGATGGGCAAGGATTTTTAAGTTGTCATGGAGAGGTTATTTTTCCTGTCGAGAGGGCTCACTGCCATTCAACAGAAATAAATAAAATCTTCCTAATGGAGGAAAAGTATGAACATGGCAAGGATTATATTTCTATGCCAAAAATTGTTATAAAAAAATGCAGCCATGTTTGTTTTAATTTCAAATGAAGAACATCTTGTACCATTTTCTTGTCTATTTCATTTTGTTTAATGAATTAAAAAAAAATCTTGGTTTTTTGCTACTTTCATTGGCATTATCCAGCCATCAATAAATATGACAAAAAGAACATTTAAAATTTTAACATTTATTAATTATTTTCACATATTACATAAAATAGCGAAAATTAGACATTAAACATATGTGAATAAGAGTTAAATTAAAATAAATATAACTCAAATTAATGGAAAAAACCTGACTAAAACATATTATATTTTTAAGCATATTTTATAAAAATATTTATCATCATTTTTCTGAGGGTTTTGAGTTGCTTGCCATCTCTTTTACATGGCAGGCAAAGTGAATAGAGTGCTAGATTTGTCAGATACTAAAATTTATATGATAAAGTCACTTACTGGCCATCCCGGGAAGGTCCCAGCTTCCCATTGCTTCATAAATTCTTGATGTGCCGAAGCCATTTCTTGTGCTTGATCTAACAGTGGTTTGACTCGAGCCACAAAATTTTTCAAATAATGCAGCAATGCTCGGATGTAATTCCTGTATTCTCCATTTTTCCTGTCCTTAGGTATGTCAAATAGATGATCAAAAAGGGTCAGGTATGTTATATAATCCACTTTCTGAAAAGAAAATATTGGTGTTAATTTATAGGTGATAAACATGAAAAGTAAGTATGATTATTTTCTAATCATTGACTTTCTGTGGGACATGCATGAGGATTGGCAGCAGATGGCATAGGACTGTGGAGAGCCATCTGTTGAGCTGATATCCCCTCAACGGCTAAATGTGTGAGAAACAGTCAGCATTGCCAGCCGTCTCAGCAGGATTCATACGTCTGTGAAATCTGCAGGAGGGAGTGCGCATCTAGGATTGGACTGTTTTCTCAGTTATCCTTTCTCCAATTACTTCTTACTCTATCAAAAATTGTAATATCAGATATTCTACACATTTCTATCACATTTATTCTGCTCTAACCGCTCCCTTTCAATGCCCAGGTTTCGCTTACAAACATTAAGGTTGACATTAGCATACCATTCTGCAGTAATTTTTTATTACCAGTTTAAATTATTAAAATATCTATAATTTTAGTGAAAAATTATAAAATAGAGAAACCAGCTTTAGATGTTTTTTCATTACAGAAGTTACATTTTGCCTTGCATTAATATTTACATTAGAAACAACATTTTGCCTCGCATTAATATCTCCATTGGAATAAACGTTTTGCCTTGGATTAATCTCAATATTGGAATGAACATTTTGCCTTGCATTAAACTCTATATTGGAATCAATATTTAGTTTTACATTAATCTGTAGATTCAAATAAACATTTTGATTTACATTAATCTCTACATTAGAATAAACACCTCAACCTTTTTAAGAAGTTTTCTCGAATAAAAAGTTTTAATCGGACAGTCCTTGAAAAACACCTTAAAACGGTTTCACTGTATTGTGAAAGATATCAAACATGAATGTACACTAAAATGATCATATTTTCATGTAAACTTACCTCGATTCCTTTAAGATTTATGTATTTCTCATATGCCTCGTGCAGATCCAGATATTTTCCATAACCTTCTTCATCCGTGAACTCAACGTGATCTATCAAAAGGAATAATAAATTATGATAAAACAATAAAGGCAATATTCAATTTTTGTATGTAATTAGTTCCTGAAAGTATAGCAGTATAAAAAAGTTATTATTATGATAACATATTCATATCATCACCATCAATCTATATGTTTAGTTTCCATCCAGGTCGGTTCAAAGATTGGCACTTCATGTTCTCCAATGGGGATTTCTCTATTGTAACACCAGTGTATAATGTAGGATGGGCGTTCGATTTGTACCAGGTATCAGGCAGTAAGTATCTTGGCAGCTGGTCAAATAAACAAAATATTTTTTTCGATACAAACTAAACAAAAAAGAATACTCACTTGCGTCTTCGCTAGGATTTTCTCTGAGTTTGGCTAATTCTTCAAATTCAACTGACATTGGAATGCTTATCTGAAAAAATAGGTTTTAAAATGTACTTATCATTAAAATTTCTATGAAAATTTCAAGAAAATAATTGTCACTATGCAGTGATTCCTCTATTTACACAGTTTCCATTTACACTAATTCACTTTGATGTGGTTTATTCTATTTTGAAAATCGTTAATGCATAATCCATTAACCCTTTAAGTGCCGGAAGTTATTAGTATGGCCGTTCCCAGCAGGCCGGGATTTTTTCAACAAAAATAAAACCTAAAAAATATATATTTTTTGTATACAGATATAAAGGATATTATGAAAACTTACTAAATATATACACCGTGTGGCGTTTGAGCTGCCGTTTACTCAGAAAAACACAGTTTGAATATTCACAAAATGTCAGGGTTGTCACAACTTGACACAGAAAACATGTTTACTTATAAATATAGTGGAATATAATATACTTTGTAAACTAAAATCAACAAATTATCTGTATGATGTATAATAAAGCACAAAAGGTAAATAAAATATAAAATAAAACCGTACAAAGTCTATATAAACGTCGTATTATGCCGCAAAACTACCGCCAATAACCAAAGAATACATGAAAACACACTTTGTAAATAAATACTTTGAAAAATAAACAAAAATAACGCACAAAAGTTAAAAATCAACCACTGAACAAAACTACAAACGAAATCATTATAAATCATCGCAATTACGTCACAAAAAAACTGTAGTCGGTAACCCTGTATTAGAGACACGTATTGACTGTCAGTGAAAGCTTTTAGAAAGATGACTGTAACTTTGATAATATCGGTAAATTGTAATATTTAAATATTTCTTGACCATCCCAATAGATGTCACTATGTGTTATAATTTATAAATTATTACAATAGGATTTGATATTAGCTTGCGACAAGCTCAAAGGAGAGCGCGTTTACGCGTTCATTTTGTATGGCCGGCCTGGCGAGCACTGAATCGGAGAGCGCGTCAACACGCTCGTGGCAGTGAACCGGTTAAGTAACAATTTAGTTTCTAAATCGCTATTTTTGTACACAACTATAAGAGCAACGACAGTAACAATGGAATATTCATTCAGTAAGAGTGATTTTAAATAAATTTTGTAGTTTTTTGTGCACACAAATTTTCTTTGTATGTTTTATTAGTCAATAACCTCTTATCCAGACAAAAAAATAACTAAAGCTTTTTTTAACTGACAAAGAATAGAATATTTGGATATATATGAAAGACCATCTACTCGTATTTTACATATCATTTAATGGTCCATTTACACGGTTTTCATTTATGCGCTGTTTGCTTGGGAATCAATTACCTGTGTAAAGGGGGAGATTACTGTATGTACTTCGTATTACAACAGATTTATTAAACACTTGAGTTAACACAAAAGAAAGATCCTAAACATTGGCGATTTTTGCGTAAACTAGTCCTTTCTTGCGTATTGATGAAAAATTGAATATCGTAAGAGATAAATCATTTGAATAAAAAGTATTATGAACAGTATGCTTTAAAATAAAATAAAAATAATTATATATACCTGTAGATATATAGTCGAATCATTCAAATAGATTTTTTTAGGATTATCAAGAATAAATACTATTCAGGCATATAACTAATTAGTAGGGTATCAATAATTTTGAAACATACTCCAGCCATAGCATATTGTAAAAAATAAAACTGCACCAATGCATAACATTTTGCAATAGACTTAAATGAATTACTGATTATTTATGATCTGCTCGGCTCATTCAGGCCGAAGTATCAGAATGGATTAATCGATTAATTACATACATAAAAGATCATTCTCTTTTTACACATCATAATCAAGTTTCAAAATGAAACAGATGCCAATAGCAGCTCTTACAGCATAGTATTACATTATTTTTATAAACTATTCAAATCAAAGTTATTACAATACTGTTGTATGCGAAGCATTTATGCCGCAAGGTTTCACATTTCAATGTAGAGACTATTTGATAACATTCATCCCATTTTGAATAAACTTAGTTTTATCCAATGGTCGAACCACTATATCGTAAAATAAAAGAATTACATCATAAAGATATTGTACAGTGACAAGAGATATCATTATTTAAAAAGAAATAAGCCGGCGCTAATGCAGGAGCAGTGATTCGTGGATTTTCTCAAAACATGCATCATCGCAGAAGTGTTGATTTAAGTACTAACCCAAATAACACATTCAATTTTCAAAAACAATTCAAAAACTATTAGAAAAATAAGTCAACACTTACCTCATTAGGGTGCTTTCTATAGAATTCCTTGATTTGTTTAAGCCTTCCATAAAATTCTTGAAATTCATTTGGTCCAGAGAGTGCTGCTACTTCTTCCTTGCGTAAACCATCTTTGTCCTCATAAAATTCTTTTAAATGCATTGTACTCTCAGTGTATTGCTAAAAAGGGTAATATCACTTGAGATTATTAAAATCATATCATCGGCAGCCACGAATTGGGACCTCCCAAATAAACGTAAAGGGAGACCCAAGAAGAGCCTATATAAGAAAGTGGAGGAGGACATGATGGATTTCGGACTATCCCTGATTGATTGGCGAGACCGAGACAGATGGAGAAAAAAGGTCCAAGCAGCCGATCCCAAAAGGATGGAATAAGGCAAGGAAATGAAGAATACTGTTATTTTTCTTGCTGAGTCAAAAATAACCCAGCAATAAATTTATTTATTGCTGGGTTATCTATGACTATCTATGGGTAATCTATGACTGCAACACAATTGGACAAGTCTTTTGAGACACAAAGAAGTGAGGGCAATAAATTAACATAATGGCGAGAATCGGATCCCACAGCCGTACAGCTCGGCTATAGGCGGCACCTGCAAAGAATCGGTTCAATAAATTGTAGGAATTAGGTGATGTGGTCGTGTAAGGCGGGGCTGAGAATAGACCTGTAAGTAATCTGCACTGTAGAGGCTGCTACTCTAACCTGAAAGAAGACAATATTGACCAAAGCTATAGATTTTCTGATACCTCAAGAAACTCATCGTACAAATGATTGGTCTTATCAATGGCGATTAGATCAGCGCTATTCAAAAAAGGAAAATATCTTATAGCTTATCAGGCTAAAAAAAATTTATTGTTTCTTTTAATTTCTTTTCAATGCTCAAGTTAAGCTTCCATATATCAAAGATGGCGTAGATCTATAAAGTTTTTTATTCATATAAATTTGTGATACTTACGTCCAGTAACATTTTCAATCGATGGTCTGAGTTGATTGTTTCACGAAACTGAAACAAAATAAACAGATTGATCAACTTATTTGTCAAACTAAGAGAGTTCATAAATAATTAAAAGGATGTGGATACACGCACTCTCCATCTGATTCTATTAGCTGCGTGCCCTGTCTATTTTGCAGGGGGATGCAGATGTCCTAAGACATTTATTTGTGGCCTTTGATGATGAGGGTAGAAGTTTGAGGTGATCAGTCTTGCACCTCTGAAATATTTTAAACGGTTTCTATGTGAAAATGAGATTGTTACACTTTTTATGAATACAATTGAGAATCCAAAATCCATCAAATGAAGACAGGCATTCAAACAACTAGGCTGCAGAGGTTGTCACGATCAACAGTTATATATAGAAGCTAAACAAATGTGTAATCAATAATTGATTAACAATTATTCCAAAATGATAAGACTTTTCCAATCTCTTGTTGCTCAAAAAACATGCTGTAAGAGTGGTAATTTTCCAATGTGTAGCAACACTGATTCGTAATCGTACAGTAAGACTGGAGTTTCACTTGACCGCGGTCATACTCACACCTCAAAAGCTACCTTTGCTAGATCCCTGAGCTAGCCTAAACATGCATGCTGGAAGAAAGGATATGCATACAATTTTTTTCAAGTGTGATAAGTAAAGATTTTTAACACTGCATGCGAAAGAGTTGAATTACAGTTCAGAGCGTCACTCAAGCCATAATCTCAATTTAGCGACGACTGTGTGGTGACAGTGGCAATCAGATATATAAACTATTTTTTATACTGCGATGGTTTGAATTTTATACTGCCATCTGTTTTTGTCAAAGTTTACAATTTAGTGCCGAGAACTACCTACCATCTACATTTTTACATGATTCAGATTCGAAAGTGGAACGGAGCCAAAGTATGAGATTGAGTATTAGAATATTTTTATTTATTAAACTGATAAAATTTGGCCATTTTAAAGATAGTTACACATTCTTTATTTTAGGTATATCGGAGAAGAGTGCAGCAATAAATTAACCTTTTTATGTCTAAATAAATTTGTTTTTATTTTATAAATACAAGAGTATTGGACATGTGCATCACATAGATTATTGTATTATCTGTAAACATTGTTTTAAAATCATGGCTTTAATACTGTTGTATTATAAAAAATGTCCCTTTGTGTGTGTGGTCCTCGCATTATCACTAAATATGATCGGACGGCCCTTGTGGGCAATAAACGTGTGGCAAGCATTGAGTTAGCAAAGGGTGACAGCGTAAGTGGCCGGACCTAGGTGCTTGCGATGGGCTAAATATAAGGGACGCAAAATACATTCTCGTCTGAAATGTCATACTGTGTTTTTATTTCTACAAAGTTCTACCAGTCAACAAGGAATTTCTTCACCCAGGTGTCGCCGATACTTATTGAAGTCACGCCGGAATCTCCGAGGATTGAGTGACAGCCATCCACCTATTTTACAGTCTTTGTACTGGTGCTGTACAATAGTAATCAATAAATTTGTATATTTTTTCTATTTCTCAAGTTTTGGACTCTGCTAATTTTCTATAATTTATTAATTAGCAGATTCGTATGATCTTGATAAGCCAGCTGCACGTGTAATCAGCATTTGGTCTCGGCCCACGTGCAAAGTATTAAAAAATAATGACTGAAGTCATAGATATCCTTACACCCCCAAATACTTGGTGGAAAAAATACTTGTGTCATTCTAGGGATATAACACACCGCAGTAGTTAAGCAGCAAACTTCTCCACAAAGTCCAGCATATTATTACGCTGCCATGCAACTTTATTTTTTTATACATAATTTGTTGATGGTTGTCAAGTTTCCATAAGAAGGTTGTATGGTACAGCGGTGGTCATGTAGGATTCTGGCCCTACAGTATAAACTCAACAGATAAAAATAAATAACACAATGGATACGTTGAGTAAAAAAATATCGGCCTCAAACATAAGCACTGTCATCTGGTAACATAGAATAAAAATAGGTTTATAGAATAATACAACTAAAAATTGTTATTCAATTATCTCTATGAATTATTTGTGTGGCATAGTTTTATTCTCCCGGGTCTTTAATTGCAATGGAACAAAACACGGATGTAAGAAATCTCTGGAAAGTTTGAGACCTAGTGAAGATAATTGAGTCGAAAGCCACAGAAGTGGGTGGAATGTTGTAGATAGAATTTCTCAGTTGAGATAGATTAACATTTGAATAGTTACATAAGCAAAGGACTTAACGATGGCATCACTTTAATTCAAAAGATCCATTAATATTTACAATATTCTAAAACAAGGCATAAATTTACGAAAATATAGATAAACGAATGACCATAACCACAAATATAGGTTAGTATTTTACCTACCCCAGTTTTCTTGTGCATTATTTCTTTAACCATAGCATCCATCAAGCGTTCTCGCTCTTCATGATAGCGACGTTGTTGTTCTAATATAGTTTCCATGTTGACTTTTTATAAAATCCGCATATTTTACAAAAATTGACGACAAAACGTCAAAACTCAAACAACGCTTTATAAATATTGTCTATGAATATTTTTGTAGCTTAATCAAGTATAATATTGCCATAAGAAAACGTATTTTATTGCAATCTAAATTTTAAAACAAGCACCAGATGTTTTTTTTTATTGGAATATTGTCTGGAAACTTAATTTGAGTGCAGTTTCTCAAAAGAACATAAAGTTTACTTTTATGATTAAGAACCCACGGGCGTAGTATTATTTGTCCAGGTTAATTTGTAAAAAAATATTTCATATTTCTATATATGATTTTTGCTTATTTAGCCACAATTTTTAAAAAGTTATAGGTTTGTGGAAATTACTTAACTTCTCTTTCAACAGAACTAATGTTTACAATAAAAGTTATGTAGTAAATCATCTTGCCCTGGAAATATATAGTTTAGTAAGCTTTTGGAATGTAATATCTTCTCACTTAAGATAATCGCTTTAATGGTGATTTAATCTGATAGAATTGATTTTCTTGATAAATGAGAGATAAATCAAAGTAATAAATGTAATAAATATGTCGCTTAGAACTCTTTTTTAATTTTTTTAAATAAATTTAAGCATAAAATAAAATCATGACTTCCATTCAATTTTAACTACATACATACATAACATCACGCCATTT
The DNA here is from genome assembly GCA_949825065.1 of Odontocerum albicorne. Lineage (NCBI taxonomy): Eukaryota > Metazoa > Arthropoda > Insecta > Trichoptera > Odontoceridae > Odontocerum > Odontocerum albicorne. The sequence continues at coordinate 36,717,668 of OX463850.1, forward strand.
CCCTATCGGGGTAGACAGAAAAGACAGAGCATCAGACTTTCATATCAGGACTCACATCCTAAGCCTTCTCGACATCCACATACTTTTTCATATAACTTTCATTAATTATCTGACTCTCCACGTTTACTTCTTTCAAAATATCATTTACTTAATCCAACCATACTCTTAAGCACTTTCTTTTCACATTTAAACTCTATATTTGTTTTGTTAGTCCTTTCATTTGTTCCACTTGCCGATACAATTTCAGCGCGCTCTTTTTATCTGACTCAACAAGTCAACTTTAAGTTTACATTTTTCTGAAGTATATTAGTTTTACATACTAACACCTAGTGCTAGATTGCTGTAATAGAGTGGGAATAAGTGGAAAACGGTTTCAAATCGTCATAACTAACTATAATGTGCTATATAAATAATCTTGGTCAACAGTTAATGTCAATTGAAAAAATGTAGTAAGATTGAATCTTTAGATTTCAAAATAATATTCAAAGTGACACGAATGTCAACCAGTATTGTCTTTGCTCAGCTCATATTTGATTTTGACGTTTATAAATTTACCTATTTATGCATTGCCGTCGATTGTTCGATTGGTTCGTGGTTTGCTGCGCGTTCCCACAATATCTTTTTCAATATTGTGTCTGTTTATAATCGCCATATCTATTCTTTAAGTTTTGTAACATAAAGCACCTAAAATGGTAAGCCTACTACAGATTAGCCTACAAAATCCAAAAGCTTTTTTTCTATATATTTGTACATATATGGGCATGCTTTCTGCCTGTTTCACATGGATTTTTTTGCCCGGCTGGAATTTAACCGTGCTCTATAATTATGAACAAATTATATGTCGTTTAACGACTTGTTATGAACACGAAGTCTCAACATATTAAATGCAATTATCACAACGCGAGTCCATGCCAATTATCTATTTCAAATAGTTTTTTTTAAATTTTCAGATGCAATTTATGCTGCTATTCAGCCGGCAAGGTAAATTGAGGCTTCAAAAATGGTATGTTGCGCATCCAGACAAACTCAAAAAGAAAATTACACGTGAAATTATAACGACCGTGCTAGCTAGGAAACCAAAAATGTGTTCTTTTCTCGAATGGAAAGACGTAAAAGTTGTTTACAAGAGGTATGATTATTTAATTTTTCAAATTGTATTTAATTTTGTATAGACCCATTTTGGATATTGAGAATAGTTTAAGTTTAAACTTTGTGTAATTGATTTGAAACTTTTTTATATTCAACATTTTCTTCAATTATCTATCACACACAGAAAATAAGTGCATGAATACATTTGTTTCTTATTTAAAAAAATTTAATACTGAGAATAAACCGATTCCCCAAAACTTTACATTGTATCTAAAACAAATCCAGCAATTTTTGTCCTTGATTTAATTTTTCCATTTTTATCTAGTCGTAATTTTAGTGTCGTTTAAAAAAAAATGTCCAAAAATCGCAACCCACCTGATATTGCAAATGGAACATATGGTAGCAATTTTAACCAACTGTGCAATTTAACTTCCTGCATCAAGTTGAGTTACTGCAACTCATTCAAGTATAACCAGATTACCATTAACTAAATTTTGGCAAACTTTCACTCGAATCAGATTGTCATTAATTGGTATATTTCTTACTTGCTTTTGCATTCAGTATGCTCGTCTACAAATTGGTATATTTTTTACTTCCTTTTGGATTCAGCACGCATACAGTCTTGATAGGTCAAACCTGAAACACCAATGACAAAGAGTTCAATGCACTCAGGCAATATAATCCAGTCTGCTGAGTTGTTCATTGATTTATTAGGGCTCGAGACTTCCCAATATAACTGCCACGGTATGATACCGGCGTTTAGCAGTTTTATCTGTCCAACATTGAAAAGGCTTGATTGTGTACTCATCTTACTAGCAAAATTTATCGAGCATTTCTTCTCTTAAACTGTTTAATTCAATAAAAACTTAATTTGGATTAACCATGTTTTTCAATTATCTGGGCTCGAATATCTTATTTATTTTCCTGTCTTAAAAGTTTACACAAATATTCGCTAAATTTACTCCTCAAGCTCAAGTACTTAAACTTCTGTCATAACAACATTCTGATCCCCAATCTGAACTTTTAGCACTTTATTGCTCTTGTCTAAAAAGTATAGATAATTTTTGTGCACCTTAAATAAAGAACACTGAAATTTTATTTAGAATTCTAAACAAGACAACTTTGTTATTCTACTAATTATCCTTTGTCGTTATATTTCTAAGGAAACATAACATCAGTTAACATCTCCGTACGTACCGCTCCAACCGTGGGACCATGAAATACTGAGTCAGATAGCGTATGGCCCCGCGGTTGGGGCGCAGTGATTATTTTTCGAATATTCTCAGATTATGTCAGGATTTGGAATACCAATGACACCTATTTATGATACCACACAATAAAATCATTTATCGGCTAGTTACATGTTTTACCAACTGAACAAACGATGTTTTAAAATTTTAAAAATATCTTACTACTCGAGAGGTTAAACTTAAGAAATGCTCTCATACACAGATTGGACCTATATTTCTTGAAACGTGACACTAGTTAAACATGACATTAGTTAAACCTCAAAATAAAATTATTCAGTCTGAAGAGAACCTTGTGATAGGTAGAAACACATAACGCAGTGATAAAGTGTATTTGTTAAGTAATTTCTTATTTAGTATCCTCAGTGAGATACAGGCAAAAGCCTAGTTTACTGGGGATACGACAAATGAAAGGCAACAAACCCAGATCCATTAAAATTATACGTCCAAATCAAATTACCTGTTGTTTTTTCTCAAATTGTGTATGTTTCTTGTCATGTGTAATAATAATAATAATAATAATAATAATAATATGGAGTGCCACAAAGTTAACCTTTGATAAAGTTTCATTTAATTTTACTGTTGATGCTTTCTTTCTTTTTGTTAAGTATTAGTATATTTTATATATTCTTTTCAGGTACGCTTCTTTATACTTCTGCTGTGCCATTGAGCAACAAGACAATGAACTTCTTACATTGGAGCTGATTCATCGATATGTCGAGTTGTTAGACAAATATTTTGGAAGTGTAAGTATTTTCCGTATCTATTTGATTTTTTTCGTGTACAAGTATCATAAATGAATCATTTTCTGCTTGTTCTTGAGTGAAAGCCACGACTTTAACGACCTCCGTGGCCTGGTGGTAAGACACTTGTCTGCCGATCCGGAGGTTGCGGGTTCGATCCCCGCTGGAACCCAGATTTATTGAAATAGGATGCCAGTCTGGTTAACACTTAGGGTCTATAAAAACATCTTTCTGGTTGGTTGGAAGAGATTGCCACATGGCAATAAACTCGTCAGGTTAAAAAAAAAAGTCTCCTTTGTGATTTCCACATTCACTATATTAAATATTTTAGTGCCATTAAACTTTCTCAACTTTCTCTTCAGTCATAAAATAATGCCAACAAAACAAATGTCAGTAGAAGGTACGGTAGAGGAAGACCAAGAACGTATTGTTGGATCAAATGCATTATATTTTGAAATAAAGAAATGTAGAAAATCAGAGAAATTGTGAGTGTAGAAGAGGCAAAAGATGTGTGTCACGATTGGAAAGTCTTGCGCTCTGTCTTCTCGTCCTGCCCCAATAGGGGAAACAGTGTGATGATATGTATGAAATAATACCTTGATGCCATTGGAAAGAATTGTACTTTTATCTATTATCTTTAAATTTCATTATATAGCACTGCTCAATGAAGTTGTAATTCTTGTTATAATGGAGAATTGTAACTTATTTAAATTAGAAGATACTTATATCTTCATAAAAAGGTCATAATGTTGTGAAAACGGATAGATAGTATTTTATTTGATGATTTTTTGTTGGAAATATGTGTATAGTTTTTTGCTTGCATCGCAGAAACATGTCAAATCCATGATTTTTCTGTTCTTTTTTTCCACAATTGTTCTCTCAGCTTTATATTTTATAACTTTCTCTCCCTAGATCTTGAACCAATAACTTATTATGAAATGTATTTTGCAAACAATAAGAAATTGAAACAATAATATGAATTTTTGGTACAGTGTTAAATGATTTAATTATGAATGAAATAAATGTTTTTATCATGCTTACATAGTATGTCAAGGTTATTCCATAATGGTTTTGTTTGCATTCTTTATGTCATGTTGACCATTAAGTGGGTTTTTATTACTTTTTTATGACTTCTAATCTAATATTATGATAAGATTTATCAATAACTAATTTCTAATGTGCCTCATATACGGTTTAAATGTATAAAAAAAGTTATATATATTATTAAACTATATTTAATACAGAGATCCTGATAATTTGAGGATTATCAGCAGGGTGCTCTTCTATTTCTCAAAACTCGCTACTTTATTTTATTTCTCTACAAGAAATATTAACAAGGAGTTTTAATAAACAGTATTAAAACTCCTTGTTAATATTTCTTTCGATGGTCTTACGGCCCATATCGAGCTATGGCCTCCGTCAACCTTCGCCTCCAACTCCTCCTGTCTTCCGTCTCGACCCTCCAATCCTGCGCCTGCAGCAGCCGGGCTGCATCCCTCTCAACTTCGTCTTCCCATCGCAGCCTTGGCCTGCCCACTCTCCTCCCACCCGGGTGTCCTTCCAGGATTCTTTTGGGTGCTCGTGATGACAGCATTCTCTGCACATGTCCGGCCCATCTCAATCTACTCAGTCTGACATGTATAGATAGCCTGGGAGCTTTGTAGATATTATATAGCTCCTCGTTGTATCGTATTCGCCAGGTTTTGCCGTCATTCACGGGGCTCAGGATCCTACGTAGTACTCTTCTCTCAAAGGCATCCAGCAACTCTGTGGATTTATCTGTCAGTATCCATGCTTCGCATCCATATGCCACCACTGTTCTAATAATTGTTTTGTACAGGGTGACTTTGGTTTTTCTATGGACACTTCTGGACTCGAACACCCGCAGTAGGGAGAAGAATGTTTAGTTCCCTGTTATGATTCTTCTCTTAATCCATTTACAATAAAAGTGCATTAAATGAAGCATGCACTTTTTTTGCTATGCTTATTTTAATTTTAAATTAATCGTTTGAATTTAAAGCAGTTTTTTTTAATTAGTACATTTGTAATTTTATGTTACTCAACCAAAAATTAACGCTCAAAAAATGTAATTTTTTTCATATATTCATCTTCATGCAAGTATTCCCACTTCCAAAACAGCGAGTCCAATCAAGGCCTAGCGTTTAGCTTGTAAATAAATATTGTTTTGAATGTCGTATAAAAGTGTTACAGCAAAATTAAACATACCAAATAATAAAATAAAAATATTCAAGATTGCATAAACGGGGTTCAAGTTTCCTGCAACAGAGTACTTCTGTTGAGAATTCGTGTATGTTCAACATGCTTAGTGCTAGTGTGACATATGACTCGTCCGTCTGACGTATAGCATTGCTAAATTCTGATGATTTATCGAAAAATAGTTATTTTTGTTGATACTGCTGAATGTTTTTATTTCAAAATGACTTAATTAATTACATAAATGTTTTACTGAGGAATAATCGCCTTAGTGGACATCACCGGGCGACAAGAATTAATCCCGTATCGCACAATACTCATGAACTTTTTATAAATGAAAAAAAGACTCTCTTGAGTTGATGTTTTATTATAAAACACATGTTTTATAGTAAAATTATGTCGAGTTTTTTAGGGGTCTTGTAATTAGTGCAGCTCTGTTCGGTAATGTTCAAATTGTGAGCCCAAAGCCTTCATAAAAAGTAAATACAGCTGTGCTCTGCTAACTTATGTAACTAAGTAATTTAACTAATTGCGACTGGTGATTTATTCAATTTTAATATTAACCTTATTGACACGTTTCGTAAATAAAATAGATATATTATACATAAATAGAGCATATAAATTAGTAAGACTTGTATAAACGAATTTTATATAAGTTTGTTGATTTTATAAGTATAAGTAGGAGTCATGGTTGAGGATGACTGATGAAAGGTGTGGAGGAAATGTATGAATGGTCAGTCAAAGTAAGAAGAACAGTAGGTGCTGTATGAAAAGTTGTATGGATGTGGAGGAGAGGAAGAAAGTATGTCGTGATAGGAAAGTTTGGCACTCTATCCCTGCTTACACCAACAGAGAAATGGCATGATAAAGATAATAATATTAGAGATATGAGTGGCGTGTGCAGCTTTAGGAAGCACTTAAAAGGCAACCCTTATTGGGAGGTCTTATTAAAATTGATGATGTTATGTCAACACTGCACACATACACTACACTACGCCTAAATATGTTACTATCACATCTCGGAAGATCAACATTTATTTGGTAATATTTTTAATTTGTCAATAATAGTGAACTTGAATCCTGAGCTAGAACACCCTTAACACGTTGATCGCCGTGTCAGCCACCGGTGGCCGACACCGAGGTATTCCAATTGTGGCTGACACGGCATACCTAACTTCAGAGTGTCATTCTGTCCGTCGGCTACGCGCTCTGTATTAAACTTGGCCGACACGGCCCTTCTCTATCTTACTACGATATGGTCTTAGGATATCTTCATGGTTCTAAAAGATATACTCATGAATGTGATAGGTAGGTTATATTAAATTAAAAACCTAAAAACGTAAAAACATTTTTTGGACATTTTACGAAAATCCTATTGGCGATCAATGTGTTAAGGAGAGTTTGCTCTCTAAACAGTGCTTTACAAATTGTCCTTTTGTTATTATTATTGATGGCATGTATGTTTCTTAGTCATAAATTTATTTGACATTTTAATAGGCATAGCCATAACTAACATTAAACAAATAAATAAGATGACTTGTTATTTAGCCTTAAGGTTGTGACTGTTATTTAGCCTCTGGATAAGGTTGGGACTTTTATTTAGCCTCTGGATAAGGTTGTGACTGTTATTTAGCCTCTGGATAAGGTTGTGACTGTTATTTAACCTCCGGATAAGGCTGGTATGGTTATTTATTTTATAAAAATCAACTCCAAGGTCATTTTTAATTGCTGTCAAAACAGTATAAATGTGTATTTTACAAGTAAAATCTATTTATATTTATTTTTTGCATTCAATTATTAAAATAACACTATTCTAAATTTTATTTTTTCTTTACAAGTTTGATTTTTTTAAAATTATGAAATTAGAAATAAAATAAAATATTTTTTTTTTCAAGGCTTTCGTTTTTATTCATGTTTATTTTATTTCTAAGAACAAATCCAAAAAAATCATTATTGTCGTTAAGTCTTGTATCATTTTGTACTGAAATATCACTTGTGTGTAATAATAGATAATTTCGACATTATAAGCTATTATCTAAAATTACTTGCGTTAATGTGTCTACTGTGTACTTTGTAAATTAATAGATGGTGTGATACGATGTTTTTTTGTTCACTTATTTTATTGAGGTCATGTTATACTGCAATAAACTGATTTTATAATATCATAATATATTTATTACTACTACAGGTTTGTGAATTAGACATCATATTCAACTTTGAGAAAGCTTACTTCATCCTGGATGAACTGGTGCTTGGTGGAGAACTTCAGGAGACCTCCAAAAAGAATGTTCTCAAAGCTATAGCTTCTCAAGATTTATTACAAGAGGTATGATTAATTGCTTCTTAGTTTATTATTTTTATTTAACGAGACACATTATTGTACAAGGTACAATTTGAAATTTCACTGTTATAAAGTAGAATAGGAGGTACAAGAAGTAGAAATACCTAGGAATATATCGCACGAGCAAATTAATCAAATTTTGAAAGAGGTAACAGTGAAAAGCTTCTATAATAAGAGAACATCCTTGATAAGTTCTATTGATATGGCGGAAGCTAAAGATGTATGCTAGGATAGAATGAAGTAGAGATCTGGTCTCTTTGCCTACCTGAATAAGGACATATCATGATGGTGATGATGAATAGGCAATCTGTTTCAAATAATCAGTTGAAAGTAATATAGTTTGTGCATATTTAATGTTTTTTTTTAATATAGAATAGAAAAAAAATATCAATAAATTCACACATCAAACTCAGAAAATAAACCAAAAAAATAAGAGTTCTTATAACTGAGAAAAGAAGAAAGAAAATATTTGGTACGTCATTGAAGAGATATATAATTTTTATGTTGCCGTTTTAAGTAAGTCAATGTGAGTGCCAGTCTTAGATCTTAGATGGTAGCTGGTTTCATAGTTTGATGGTTTGGACAGTACAAAAAACAAGAACAATGAACTAGATATACCAAGAGACTCTTAACTTAAGCGAAGTGTATGTTCTTGATGCTACAAAAATAATAAAAAGCAATATCCCTTTCAAAGTACTATCCTTGGAAATAATTATTGCACTCTTTTCCACTTTCTGGAGCAATTTTCAAACTCAGCATTTATAAAAGTCTAGTTGCTTCGTTGTGTTCTATTTGATCTATCTATTCCACATTCTCAAATCTATTTCCCTTCACTTTAATTAAAATATTTGCTCAGTTAGTAACTTTTTTTCAATAATTACGAAATTAAATCATAAAATACCAGAAATATGATATTAATAATTACGAAATATGTAATATCAGCATTACTCAGTTTTGAATTTTTACAAAAATTATTCAAAACATTAATTTAATTTAAAAAAATACATTCAATCCAGTTTAAGGGTGAATCTTGATCCATTTCGTGCAAATCTTCATTTGAATTCCTATTTTAAAATATTTCACAAATGTTATTTATAGTTAAGTCATTAACACTGTGGAGGTTTAAAGACATTGTAATTGTTTAGTCCAATACTATTTATTCCACTTTATGTAACAAGGTCGTGTTTGTGCTCCCTGATGATGAGGTGAAAACCTTGAAACCGGTAGGGTTATACCGTTATATAAAGTGGAATAAACAGTGTTGGACTAAACAAATAACAATATTTCACAAATGTTTTTTTCTGTTAAGCGAATTTGTCACTTATTTTTCAATTTTGTTATAGCAAAATTCTGTAAAGCGATGTAGTGTTCTTTACATGATATTTGTATTCCAACTGGAATCGAACCCACAATGTCTCGGTCGAAAGACGGGCGTCTTACCACGAGGCTATGGAGGTTGTACGTTGATAGATATCAATATAACAGCATGAAATACTACAGGGTGGGTTTTATGTTCCAGGCCGATTTTGTTTGGCCGCCATTTTGATTTGTCTGTCATTTGTCAGTTCATATTTGACAGTCGTGGCGAGTGGTTGGTAACAATTTATTATGGAGCATCTAACTCCGCAACAACGTTCAAATTATTAAACGCGTTTGCGCCACCACCAGAGGCGGCCACCAGACCGACATTATATTCCATACATAATAGTAAAAACCATAGCGTCTTTGTTTTGCAAAAAGCATTAAAGTTTATTTTTTTTTGAATGACTTTTTGATGCCATTTTACTTAAAATAAAAATATCTACACATGGAAAAAACATTTATATCCAAAAGTTATACTCGTATGGTTTAGCTGTTATGAAAAGATAAAAAGCATATAACTTGATTTTACATCGCCTTCTGAAACTTAAATTGCATTTATCTCAAAACTCAATATTTGGACTTAAATGCTTTTCGCAGAACAACGACGATATAATCAATCAATTAAATATAAATTATAAAATTGTGTTTCATTTAAAAGTTATTAAAAAAAAACATTGGCCTGGAACATAAAATGCACCCTGTATTTAGTCACTATGTAATAATATAATGATTAATTTTATTTTTGTTTCCTAGGAGGAAACACCTCAAGGTTTCTTCGAAGACCATGGACTGGGCTAAATAATGGCAGAGGAAAAGACTTATATAGTTTATTATAAGGTTCAAACATTCGTATCAATTTTATCATACCATTTAACTTAGTTTCTCTATGTAATCCTCGTAGATAAACCAAATATAAATGACGTGTAAGGCAATCAGCTATTATATTAAATATAAATTTTACTTAAGGTTTTCTTCTTCTTCAAGAAAAATAAAAAATATCATGGACATGAGTGAAAAAAATTAAGACTTACTGTTAAAAATCTATTTTTTCCGTTTAAAGATTATTGAAGGAAAATATTTTTATGGTATTAATAATTGTTATAGAATAAAAATAATGCATACTAAATATGTTTTTGTTTTTAGTAAATGGTTTACATATTTATCTTTGGTCTATTTTATATTTTTAGTGTTTCTGTTTAAAATTTAATCGAGGAGACTAAACAATTGAAAAAAAATTAAATGTTTTAGTTTTAGTCTTCACGTTTTCTCGAATATAATATATTTGGTTTGTAACAATTACATATTTGAAAAAGTTTTACATATCAATGCAAAATCAAATGTATTTAAATACCAGTATTATTTATTGGTTTTTTTCCTTTTATAATATTATTATAGATATGGATTAAAAATTGTTTTGATTTAATAAAATGTAATATTTATTTCTCTTAATCTATTTTTGAATTTGTAACAAGAAATTGCTTGGAATAACAAAGTAATTTCATAAAGTAATATGGAGTTTAATAAAATAAAATAAAATTAACATTTATATTGTGATAATCAAGAATATATTGGCACATACTGGCACAAATTTGTAAGTGAAAAATTTAAAAAAAGGTGGCTAATGTGCATGTCGTAAAAAAATTGAATCGATAGTTTAACTGGAAATAGTGTTTTCACACAATAGAAAAAAAACATGCAAGTGTCCAGATGTATATATAATATATTGCAGGGCTGTCCAACCTTTTTGTACACGTGAGCTATTTTTTTTGAAGGGCAACATCGCAATCTATCAATGTACAAGAAAATGTACAAAATTATAATCGGATATAATTTAATATTTATTATGAACAATAAATTAAACAGTATTAAATCTACAAATTAATCATTGTATTATACACAATAGAAGAAAATGTAAAGATCTACTTAAAATCATGCTTTGATCCATTGGTAGATTGCAATTGACTGGTTTGGCAACCCCAGATATATCGGAAGGAGTTTCAACTTTTGAATTGAAATATTCAAAAAACATTCAACTGTTACTTACCCATTTGTGCTAGAAACCCAATAATATAACTTAATTAAAAATATCTAAGGCAAAAATTTCTCATAAATATTATCTCAATTGAATGAAAATGTTTATTGATAAACATTACAATGATATTATCTCTAGTATTCATAGAATTGTTAATTTTACACCTGTATAACAGTATTTTATATTTAGAACAAGGATCTAATATATGTGTATCCAACATATTCAATCAAAATCTGAATTTACCATTTTGTTGCTTAAAATTTTAGAAGAGAATTGAAACTGAACTAAATTAAATTGAATCTTTTGTGTTTTATTTTATGTAATTATTTTTATATTAACACATTGTTTATGGTACACACAAATTTGTGCTTTTCAGAAACCGTCGATTGCCACAGTGTGCACATATTTGTGCATTTCGGTTACGTTCAACTTCATACATAAAAAATACATGTTAAACTTCTTATTTTATCTGTCGTATTTGCTTTGCTTATTATACTTTTTTTAATAAACACATATTTTTAATAAACACCCCCGTAAACAATGTGTTAACAAGAGCAGTATTCATCATCAATTTTGATCAGAAATTGGGAAGATAAAATCAAGAATACAGTCAAACCTCGGGTAACGAACGCCTCTAGTCACGAACAAATCGGCTTACGAACACAATTTCCAAAAAAATTTGACTCGACCTGCGTACAATGCCTCGGCTCACGAATTAGTTGTAACGGCGCATTACGCAATTACGCATTAGTTGTTCTCAGGTGCGCACGTTGTGAACATTGATTGTCGTTGCGTTCGTTGTTCTTGATACATTTTTTTTTGCTTTTTATATATATACTATATATATAATATACAGTATATATAAAATATATTTTGCATTAAATTAACCCTCATTATGGCTCCCAAGAAAATGAATTTCGGTTTCACAACGGAATCAAAGAATGAATTAAGTTCGTAACCCGAGGTACCACTGTATTAAATTAATAGTAGGCACATTTGATTTGAATTTAACTTTGGGTAATTTTTTTCACTAATTGCAAAACTTTGCTTTTGAAAATGTTTATAAAGTATGTATTGGTGCTTTACTTTGTTATATTTTGTGATTCTTAATATATTTAACTGAAAATAACTAACAATTTGAGTTATTTTTTTAAAAATATCTGGAAAAACCTTATCTTTCTTTATTAACTCATAATATGGAAACTGTAATTTCTGTTTGATTTTTGAGTTAATAAGTTACATTATTTTCAAGAGATTTTCTTTCCATAAATTAAATCACCTCAGATATTTAAAATAAAATTAGATTATGCTGTATTATAGTTTTAGAATTTATTTTATCAATGTACTTAATATTTTTAGTGTTCAAATCTCAGATATTTTCCTCGAAAATCTATGTGAAATTTAGTTTCACTCATTTTTAAATAGCCATAATTAAACGTGTATATTGAAATAATAGTTTTTCTTTTTCAGACATTAACATCCCCATTTGTAATTTTTTCTTGAGTATGTTGAGTTTTCAAAAAAACTAATGGCACATTCTTTTGCCATAAATTGAGATGATCTTGTTAAAGCTTTGTACAAAAATAAGTATTTTATTTTATCTATATGACTGAGACTTTTATTTTTAAATACATGTATTTATATAATTATATATTTCTATTATTTTCATTTCACTAATTCAATATGATTCCTATAATATAATATTTTGTTCATAAGCTACAAATTAATAAATCATATTTATAATTAACACGTTCAGTGCTGAAAATGCTTATTGGAGTTCATATACATTTTTGCTGGATGTTCAAAATGCCCATCGCTGTTCTATTCCGAATGTTTTTGGATGAATTAAAAAACAAGTGATCCCGGAGTGGCTTTACACTATAGATAGGGTTTATAAGCATATATAACAATCGATTATATGAGTCGTTTGGTATCAAAAAACAGCAATCTGTCGATTTTGCATGAATTGAGTTAAAACCGAGAAAATGTTCCTATTGTAAAACTACACATTTTTTAATGTTTACATGGTAACAAAAACAACAATAACCCTTATATTGTTGTTTTTGTTACCATGTAAACATTTAAAAATGTGTAGTTTTACAATAGTAAGATTTCCTCGGTTTTAACTCAATTCATATCTGCTTTCACATCTTTACTATTTTTTTTAAAGAATTTTGAGTACTCAATATTTTTAGCACCACCGTGATTTTAAAAGAAATCATTGAGCAGTGAATGTGTTAATATGTGGAAATATTTTTGAGTGTCTTGAAAATATTTACTGTGAATAAAGTTTTACATCAATACATGCCGCACCGAGAAATTTAGCAAAGACTCACACATATTATCAATGGTGTGCATGTCGTAGGCACTGGTCGTATGTTTGTATGGACACACGTGACGTGTCCTTAGCACTGAATGCGTTTAGTGAAATACTTTTCATAAATCTTCTTTGATCGTTGTTGAGTAGCAAAAAAGCATATTGGTTATTAAATTTTATTTTATTAAAATAAATATTAAGTAAATGCTGAAATTATCCAATATACTCTTGTCCTTTCCATTGAATTAAATTTGTAGGTCACTTAGGTCTCTCATTCTAGTCTAAATAATATTTTTTAATGCACAATTTCAATTTTAATTTGTATGTGAACTTCTTTTTTAATACATTGAAACCCTTTTAAGATGTTAACAAAGGACTGGCCAAATACATAAACTAAGTAATTAGGAAAACTTCATAATGAGAAGTATTTGAGGCATATGGGACAATTTAGGACAAAAAAAAAACTTCTATAGCAGAAAATATCTTAAATGAGAATGTCTTGTGGTTTTCAGTGAATGCACAAATTTATCATCTGATTTGGTGAGTGTATAATTTAGAAAATAATAAAAAAATAAAAGGATTTTTTTATAACACGTTTATTTAGTTTTTTTTTGCTGTCATTACAGAAACATTTAAACTCTACGACATTTTCAATGTTTCAAACTATAGGTATTCGATTTATAGGCTAATGTTGTCCTTGAGTTACTCTAGAGTTCGTCACTTATCAAAGAACACCTTTGCCTTACAAATAACCTCAAAAAAGTGTCAGGGATAAAGCTTTTGTCAAAACGTGATATTAAATCATTTAAATAAAAATAGTCACAATTTTTGTATTATGTACTTGTTTATCATAAATTTCACATTAATCTGTCAACAAAACAGTGGCATTTAAAAAAAATGTGTGATCTTCCACTAGAGTAGAATTTGCAAAGTGTGCACCTTGGTTCTCGAGGGTGCTATGATGCATGTCCTGGGGGTGCCTCGGGGTATTGAGAATTTTAATAATCTCTGGCAATCTTATTTCAATGAGCTGTTGCACAATCACAATAATAGGAAGCGACATCTAACATTGTGATTAATTCTGTCTATGTAGTATCAAACTTCACCGTTTCAATAGTGTTAGCATAATATGAATAACTATGTTTTCTGTTAATTTTCTGCAGCATATAGTCGCATGTAAAAGGCTTCATACAATCACAGAATTGATTTTAAAGGCTGTGGTAACATTTATGGTTGGTAAATTTATAGGCAAAAAATTGAGAAACTGTGGTGAACAACAGGCTCACCAATCCCACTAATTGATTACATTTTTAAGATGCTGTGAATCTATATACACTAAAGGTGCGATAATGAAAAAGTTTGTAAATCACTGAAATAGGTTGATAAAATTTGTACACCACCATGTATTATTATTATTAAAATATTTATTTTGTGATTCTATTTGCTTTTTTCGATTAAGTTTTGATTCACATATTTATTTTCTTTGACTTGTTATTTCGCAATTTAGTATATTTTTAAAATTATTGTTAAAAGTAAGAAAAAAAACTATAAACAATTTGAATTTCGAATATGGCAATACTAAGACAGATAATGGTTAATACAAGTAACAATCTATGATATGTTTTTTAAACAAAAATGAAGGTGAGTTAGTCTCATTTATAGGCTGTGTTAAAAGCACATTTATCATTTCACACTCATTTTTGTTACCTCATTTTTATTAATATTTAGCAAGTAGTTTAATTATACTTTCTAGAAGGATCTTCAAATATGATTTAAGTTTTAATGTATGAGTTCTAAATCTTTACGCTCAAAGTTTTTGTTATCAGTGTTTCCAGTCACTTGAAGTAATATTGAGAAAAAATATCCTTGTAATATTATTGCTTTTTTTTTAAATAAATATCAAAATTATTGTCAGCAAAAACTGTAATAAATATGAAGACACATATGACATGCCATCTGTTGGTAAAGTTAGTACTAAACTGACTGCAGTATGCCACCACTTTAGCACCTCCGAGTTTTGTTATAAAGTCAAAATTGCACAGCTTTGGCACCCTTAAGGGTGCCAACACCCTTAAGGGCCGAGGATTGAACTTATGGCTATCCAAGCTTCGAGTTGCAAGTTTGAATCAGTTTTCAGGAAAAAAATTGAACATTTTCCCCATTATTCACGAAAAAGAGAAGACCTGAAAAAAATATCTTTTTTATCAAGTTGGTTATCTTAGTTTCAAGTAATTAACTCAATTTCTACATAAAATTCACATATTAACCGTTCGAGTGTTGAGAATCTATTATACGTTTTATAGTATTGAAAAAAATGTCCAGCAGTAAAACGGTTAAATATGAAAGCAGTAAAATGCTGAAATGAAATAAAAATTAAAACATGAAAAATCAAACTCAATTTTGGTTTCAGGTTTCACAACTTGTATCAAAATATTATACTTTATATGAAATAATATTAAATATTATCCAAATTTTTTTATTTCACATTTTGTACAGTAGTTATATTGTAATCAACTGATAAAATCAGTTTCCCTTTATCAGGTATTGTCATCACGGGGAAAATTCTGCCTTGGTCCCCATACCTCTTTTTCTTGGATACCCTCCAACATTTTAAGACTATCAAACATCCGCTTTCATCTCTTCAGTGTATCCTCTTTTCAGTAGCCTATCATTTTAGTATTCTAGTGATATGTCTCAACCATCATCTTTTCACCTTTCGCAATTGTTTTTATCACATCCATAAATCCTACACTTTCTGACCCACGTATTTCAATTTCAGTTGAGTTTTTTCAGCCCTATACATCATACAATTTTTTTTTAGTTGATTATTAAAAATTTCAATTGTGTGTCGTGCTTATCACTTGCACTGTTGATGTATATGATATCAATAAAATATTAGTAATAGAAATGTGTTCTGTAAAAAAATTGTTTTCAATTTATTATGCCTGAAAGGAATGTTAGCGTTAGATATTAAATGAATCAGATGTGCTTTATTGTTGTAAATTAAAAAAAAAAAACTATAAAAGCAATATTTATCCCAAAATATTTCATGTCTGTATACAAATCCTATATTTCTTCCTATTTTCTATGAGATTTATCTTTTGTTTTAATACTTGTTCCGTTTTGAACTTACTTGAAGAAATTTATTTAAAGCAATAAATCGACAAGATGTTTTTACATGAAAGTGTTGAAAAAAATAAAATGAAAATTAGCCCAGAAGTGGATGATTTAAATAATCAGAATAATACCTGAGTAAACTGATAGATGTGGAGTTATAATACAAAAATGCACAATATGATATTTGTTTATTCAATTTGACTTAAAAGTGTTGATGAAAAGTCTATACTCTGATATTTGATTGTTTAGTTTGACTTAAAAAATGCATTCCAATGAATTGTTTTCTGTACATTATTTTGTTATTGTAAATATGAAAATGTATATTGCGTGTTTATAATACTACTACATTTCCAAAAAAATCATTATAGGTATACAATTTTGAAGATTCAAAAGTCCCTCTTTTTAACTTTACATAGTTCAAAATTCAAGTCTTTCTTTTCTATGCAGTACTTTAAATTTTGATATTTTAATCAACTAAAGTGTAATTAATGGATTCAGTGAAAAATACTAACTTATGTTTAAAATACCTTAAGGTGGACATGATGCAGTGTAATTTCAAATGAAAGACTTATAAAAATGTAGCATTTGCTAAGAATGTCAATTGAATATCACAAAATTTGTATACTTCACTAAACTGTTTTATTACTGCATTCTTGAAAAAAATAAATCATTTCAGGCATCCCTCGTTATACACAATTTTGCTATAATGCAATTTAAATAAAATTTTGAAAAAATTAAGTATAAACCTGATTTGAATTTACCCAAAAGCTAAGTTGGTCTTTTAATTGAAAATAAAAATAATAGTTGCTTTTTTTATTGTTAATTTTAAGGTTCTTTGTTTTTCATTTGGAACCAATCTCACTCTGATTAAAATCAATTCACTTTTCTCATTTTTCTAATGATATGATTTTGCCTAGGACCAATTAATTGTGTCAAGTGTGGGATACCTGTATGTGATTAATTTTTGCATAAATAATTTTAATTTTTGCATGAATAATGTATTGTTTTATACTATGAATATTTTCAGCAATTTTATACGAAAATATTTAAAAGCAATTCAAGTGATTGAAATATTATTCAAGTAGCAAAGTTCTGAAGAGTCTTAAAAAAATATTTTGTATTTTATCAAGGAAGTTTTATATCGAAAAGGAGTTGTATGGCAAAATAAGGCTAATATTGCTTATTAGGCTTGATTTTTACATGAAAGCAAACATTACTTATACATCCAATATCTTTTTGAAGACTTGTGAATATGTTTCATAATCATTTTGTGTAGATTTATGTGTTTATAAACTGCTTTCTTAAAAAGAACATTGACAATGTTTGTTTTTTTTTATAACCAAGAGATATAAAAGAAATTAGTTTGTCACAGATCCTTTCAAACCTCCGAGATAATATATTTAAGTCCTTTAGACAAAATAATAGATTATATAATACTATAGTTATAAAAACATTTTTCAATAAACTATTTTATCTATCAAACTAAAATCTTCCTAAAATTATTAGTCAGAAAGACTTTGCAATAATTGTTTGCATTATTTGTATTTTATTCTCATGTTTAAAAAAAATGTCTTTTCTTGAACAAGGTATATATAGGTTTACTATACTTGTGAATTATTATTAATGTGATGGATTGTGGTGTTAAACTTTTACCCAATCAATTAGAAATTTTACATATTAAATTATACTTTTTATATACATGTAGAATACATACACGTATGAAAACAATATTACTTCTTGATTATTTTGTTGAAATGTTTTTTGATCACCAGGTTGGTCAATTTTGCTCATATATTTTATTTAATGTCATTAGAAATACATATAAAAATACTAAGGAAATATAATTTTACATGAAAATCTTTGTATTACTTTTTACCATTAATCACCATTGATCATATACTCGTATAGTCCTGAAAGGAAATATCTACGTACAAAAAAAATGTTTGCTGATTAGGATGTTGACGATCGCTGTAGCTTAGTTTATAAGATAAATATAGCCGTGCAACGAACCACCTTCTGTTCTATTATATATACCAACTTAAAGAACGAATATCATGGCTAAACACTCAGTCACGCGTGGTATAGAGATATTGAACCAACTGAGTGACATTGTGGATATATATTCTCGGCACCGCCTAGGAGTATGAGAAGAATCCTGGCCGATATTCTTCCTTTTGAATTAGCTAACTAGAAGCAAACCCTCTTTGTGTAACAGAAGAAATCCGTGCAAAGTGGATTAAAAAAAAGAAACCTGTCTTCCATCCCGGGGGTTGCAGGTTTAATTCCCATTGGTCTCTAGAATTTTTAAAGGATTCCAATTTGGTTTTCACTTAAGGCTAGTTAATCATATATTTTGTTGGTTGGAAGAGATTGTGACAAAGTAATAAACTCATCAGGTTGTGCTGTATACAACAAAACTGTTATACAAATACGATAATACAAGGTAGTTCCCCCTAAAATATAAATAGTATTCTTTTTATAATATTCAAAAACATGCAAATTTTCAAGCATGTTGTGTAGGTCTCGTATTAAGAATGCTATCTGTTAACTGACCAAGATCTGCATTGTTTAATAGCCCAACAGGAAATCTGATGCCTATCTTGCACCATCTACCAAAGTTACGAAAAAGATATTCACAGACTTGACCTAATATGGAGTGCTGGGGTGTGGTCAGTCTGGATGAAGGCATTTTGTGGCAACTCCGTGTTCTTGATGGAGCGAAAAGAGTTTTAGATACATACATTTCTTTAACTGATGTTTTCTTGGCTTACGTCCATTTGCTCTTATGTCTGATTTCAATCCCTTCTTTTCTTATGTCCGACACAATCCAACCTTGAAAATGGAATTGTCTTTTTCTGTATTTTGGATGCCACGATGCGCTAACAATCCGGTTTCGTAGTAACAATGCGGTTAGCGCATCGTGCGATAGAGACGACACTCTACAAACTATGTGTATTACTTACCGCCGGGTACTGTACTCGTACGTTAACTTTTATTTGATTTTTACCTATATTATTTCTTCTTCAATAAATAATATGATTTGGTATTCAGAAAACATCAAATTTAAAATTCTTTATTTATTTATATATATAAAAAAAACATAATAGTAAAAAAATATATTAATTGCACATTTATTATTAAGTAAATATTAATATTGCACAGCATCATAAGTATATTTATTCTTTTGTTTAAAACAGCATCTTAAAAAATATACAATGATAAATAAATCATTTTAAAACCTAGAATGATATTTTAAATATGTTTAATATTATTTAACATATTTTGTTCTTCCATTTAGTAAATACATTCATATTGGATCTTTAAAGGGAAAGATCGTTTCAAACGTAAATTCGAGGAAAATTATCAGCCGAAAAATGCCTAAAAAGTTTTTAAAAGATACATACATTTTTTTAACAGCTGCCTTGTTAGGTTTTATACACACTCCTTAATATAAATAAAAATTTAAAAGGAAATATCTGCGCTGTGATTATTGGTATTTGCAGACCATTTTTTCGATTGTTTTTTTTAGATAATTTAAAAAGCATCTTTAGATTTTTATGGAGAATCGAACAGAGAAATTATCGAAAGTGGTTAAACTTTATTTCGCAAATCAAGAGAGTAAATTATTCGAACATAATGTGCATATCGAAATAATTTTACTGATGGAGACTTAGCATGATCGATGATTAGGAGATTAATTGAAACTTTTCGACAGTAGAAATCATAGGTGACTTGCTCCGAGCCGGAAGAACGTGTACTATCTAGACCAGGCCTGGGCAAACTATGACCCATAGACCGCATGCGGGCCGCCGTCCATTCTCACGTGGCCTGTAACCCACGAATTTAATTGTTTTGCATAGTTTTTAAATTGATGTTTTACGCTTTGTAATACATTTTAGTTCAATAAAAATAATTCAATATTTTTCATACGAGTGTTCATATTCAATTTAATTTTTCTAAAGACAAACATGAAAATGGGGTATTTAATGATATATTTTTTACATTATTTTATTATGCTATAATAAAGAACATAATCAAGATAACCCGCAGCATAATTTAATTTTATTATGCTATAATAAAGAACATAATCAAGATAACCCGCAGCATCATTTTTATTATGCTATAATAAAGAACATAATCAAGATAACCCGCAGCATCATTTAATTTCATTATGCTATAATAAAGGACATAATCAAGATAACCCGCAGCATCATTTAATTTTATTATGTTATAATAAAGAACAATCGAGATAACCCGCAGAATTATTTAATTTTATTATGCTATAATAAAGAACATAATCGAGATAACCCGCAGCATCATTTAATTTTATTATGCTATAATAAAGAACATAATCAAGATAACCCGCAGCATCATTTAATTTTATTATGCTATAATAAAGAACATAATCGAGATAACCCGCAGCATCATTTAAATTTATTATGCTTTAATAAAGAACATAATCAAGATAACCCGCAGCACCATTTAATTTATTTGTACATATATGATGGAGCTAGATTTAGTATCCCATGGATACATTGAGTACCCAGAATCTGTTTTCATTTTGTATCCCATGGATACGTTGAGTACCCAGAATCTATTTTGTATCCCATCGATACGTTGAGTACCCAGAATCTATTTTGTATCCCATCGATACGTTGGAGTACCCAGAATCTATTTTGTATCCCATCGATACGTTGAGTACCCAGAATCTGTTTTGGACAACGGATGTTCGCCGGACAACACCTATTCAGATCGGATAGTACCCTGACAATTCTCCAAAGATGATGAGGATAATTTCAGTAAAAGCTCAAGAAAACAGTAGTTTCATGATCAAGAAAACTCCCCCTTTCAGCACCAACCCATAAAAACATGAGTATCCGAAATTGATATCATATTCTGATCTCAATGAAAATATTGTACAAAACATATACATATATAAGATCTTATTTTCATACTTTTATCAGGTGCATTTGTGCAGCTATCTTTTTTATAATACCAAATTACATGGTAACGTGAAAAAAAAGCCTACATTATTTAAATGAGGATTAGGTCAAGTACTGTGACCCACTGTTAATTTCGAGATTCATATGTGGCCTGTCAGCTGAAAAGTTTGCCCTGGTCTGGTTTACACTGATGAGAAAATTCAAAGGGTACAAAACAGTATTGCTGATGATTAAAGAACCTCAACCAGACGTCATTCAGCTCAATTTTGACTGTCTCGAACACTAACAAATTTTAAAACGCAATTTAACACGTTCACTGTGTATAAAATGTCATAGAGATGCTGAAAATTCGCGAATTTTTTAAATCCCATAACTTTGTTAAAAATCAAATTCTACTTTCTATTGAAACATCATATACAAATGTATTCCTTCGTGTTTTCAAAACACATGAAACCGGCGACGAATCCTTATCGGGAGACGTTTATGAGTGCACTCAACATTCAAGGCTATTTTGTATGGACACGGGAGCCGTGTTCGACGCAGTGAACGTGTTAATCTCTTTCTGTTTAAAATTCAATTGATGCAAGAATCACGAGTCACAAGATCGACAATGCCTTAAATAAGAGCATTGAAGCGTGACTTATAGACCACATGTACTACACATGACAAAATGCTAAACACTATGTGTTACTAATGAAATTGACAGTGAATTTTTGTGTAGTTTGTCTTTCCTTAATAAGTTATCTGTGGAATTCTTAAGTAATATAGATGTATACAAATACAGGAAAGTATCAGAAATAAAGGCAGAAATAGCTGTTTATCTATCTTCAGAGCTTTCAGATTAGTTGAGCATTTTAGAAGTTAAGTCAATTAACTTAACAGTGTAATTTCTTTACATCCATAAATATTTTCAGATAAAACATATTTTAGTGTTCAAACTATATGTTACAATAAATTATACACCTAACTATAAAATATAATATAATATTAACACAGTTTCTGCGGAATGTTGAATATTTGGTTGTAAGTATATAATTGTAAATGCCAGAAATTTTACAAATCTTAAGCATGCTAACACTAACATCCAACTAAAGTTAGGAAATTCTAGGATGATTCCTGTGACAGCTCAAACATTTGACCCAATACAACCTTGTAAGGATGTTCAATAATTTTAATTATTTTATCAACTTTAATATAAGCCTCAATTCTAATAAATAACAAGTTATTTAGGTAAATACATTACATAAGGTTGTATTGGGGCAAATTGTGAGCTATCACAGGACTCATCCTAGAATTTCCGAACTATAGTTGCTCTGGTAATAATCCAAAAAAGTATATATCATATATAATACATATATTTTTACCATTATATATATAGTACCCGGCTGTAAGTAATACACATCGAGCTTAAGAAACAGACTGTTGCTCTGTAGAGCGTCGTCTCTGTCGCACGATGCGCTAATAGTCCGTGCGACAGAGATGACGCTCTACAAATCGACAGTCTTTTTCTTAAGCCCGATGTGTATTACTTTCCGCCGGGTACTGTACTGACATTGATTGTTAAACTCTTAGAAATTAAATACTTTTTCAGATTTGAAATTAAATACTTTTTCAGACTTAGGATTAAACTAAATGTAAATTCTAGTATTTGATAAAAAAAAGTTTTACAGTAAAATAAATAAAACTAAAGAAAAAAAATATAACATTAACACAGTATCTGCAGAATGTTGAAAATTTGAATGTATGCACGCAATTGTACGCCAAAATTTAGCAAATTTTTGGCGTGTTAATAAATGTTAAGGCGATTTAATAAGTTGCTTTTGTAACAATCTGAAAAAGTAAGTAATATGTTTCTTTCCTGGTTTTACCAATTGTTATTGGTATATTTTTACATTAAGCATGGTCATTTTTGTTTACCATGATATCATATATTCTGACGTTGATTGCTAAAACCCCGAAATGAAATATTTTTTAAGATTCTAGCCAAAGGAACTAGAAAGATCTCAGGATTTCAGAAAATTTAGAGATCCTAGGATTTGCCAAAAAAGGTTTTACAGTAACATATATAAATAAAACATTCTCAGTATTTAACAAATGCAAAAGACAATTTAACAATAATAGTGCTATTGGATATCAATATCTTAAATATCTCAAAATAAATGCAAAAGACAATTTAAGAATAATAGTGCTATTGGATTTAAATATCTTAAATATCTCAAAATAAATGCAAAAGACAATTTAACAATAATAGCGCTATTGGATTTCAATATCTTAAATATAAAGTGAGCAAATATTTTAACATACGCGTATATCACCAACAAGTATAAATTTCTATGTGTAAAATTCGTAATTTTTATAAAATTAAAAGCACCATTACCAGTCACTAAGTTGGATTTCACTGTTTTTTGTCCTATCTAAGTACAGTGCACAAATTAAGAATCAATAAATAGTTTGTCAGTATATAGTATCTAGTCGAAGGATACAAGATTATAAAATATTCGTCCAGTTTTTGAGATTCTCATTTCCCGAGCACTAAGCGGAATTAAATAATTCTGTTATCTGTGTAAAATTTATAGCAGCAACCATAAAGCCAGAAAAAAGTCACACGACACATCGTAACAAGGCTAAAATTTAATAATATTTGTAGCCAATAAAATTTAAAAAAATAAATGATTTCCTATACGTTGATAGTTTTTTTAAATTTCAGGAAAACAATATTCATCTAATTGAATTCAATCAATTCGATTCACCCTATTTGCTCTATTATGAATATAGATATGCCATAAAATTTCTTCATCCAGTTTGGGCCACATTTTGACATTTTACGTACTTCGAAGCAGTGACTGAACCACTTGAACTCTATGGCTGTTTTTATAGTTTATTTCAAAGGGTTTTTGGGGGATTATCTTAACACCCTTGAAATCTGAGGGAACCCCTCTTATCTGGACGGTTTATCCTGGAGTCTTATTTGCAAATATCTGCCTCTAAGACTATTGAAAAAAATAGAGGTCATAGTCTTTGTGCCTTTTGCTCCCACATAATAGAACTACTTAATTTAAAACTCTCTTTTGTAACAAAATAAAAATTATTTTATATTCTGTAGTCAATAAATAGAACTAAAATAAAAATGATAAATAATTTTTGTTTACAAAAGAAAACTTACGTTTATCATATATATATATATATATACAGATATAAAATTGCTTATTAACTTCCTACATAATATGCGAAATATTTTGTAATTGAAGCTCATTTTCCACATTTTAGGAACAGTAAAAGAAAAAAAAATGTAGAAAACTTCCAAAAAATTCTGTATTTCCTGTTAAAGCAAATAAAATTAAAATTATTATGGAATAAATATGAATTTGAAGTATGAATATGGTTACTACACAAACACTAAATCTGTGACGTTATGACAGAAGTTGATATGTCCGTTTTTTATCATTTTGTGTTTATTCTCCCAATTTATAGAAACTATTTCTCAGCATGTTGTGGCAAAACTTGGTGTGTCAGTAATTATCTAAACAAAAGATACATTGTTTGGAAAAACTTAAAAAATGCTTATTTGTACTGATTTTAACAGCTTATCAAAGTTAATATTGCTTCTCCTGTAAACTAAGGTGAAACGGACAAATCGACTTCTGCCATAACGCCACAGAAATAATCATCAAATTGGACAGAATAAAAAATAAATCTTAACTGGAATTAAACAGTGTTTCAAATACTATATAATAAAAAATTTAAACACTGTTTAATTCACTTGAAAAACTTCAAATGGATTAAACAGTGTTTCAATTTTTAATTATATTTGAATGAAGATGAATTTCCACAGCATTAATGCTAAAAATCTAGAAATATTATAAAACAGTGTTTGTTTCATAACAAAAAAAAAGGAATGATTCAAGTTCATTTTCATTAAAAATCTTAATATTTACAATAATATTGCATGGAGAATATAGGTTTATAAAATCAATATGAAATTGAAAAATATTGTGAATATAATGTATGAAAATTATATTATTCAGTTTTGTATAATAATCAATATCCCTAAATCCAATAAAAATATGTCCGAATTCATAGTTCAGTTTACATATTAATTTCTAAATTTAAAATTTTATGATTAGTATTCAAAATTGGACAATATATGATACACTAAACTTTAAAGTGAGGTAATTAAATCATGTGACTCCTTTTTTTAAGAAAGTTATAACATAACTTAACGTAACAATTTTTTTTAAGAAAGCCATAACATAACTTAACATACCAAAATTTAACTTGAAAATTTTTAACAATTTCTTTAGTAAAAAAATAATGACTAATTTATTCAGTAAAATTTTGTATATACTGTTAAGGCCAACTATGAATTTGGGCCTATATCTTTGAAGTAATGCATTGTTCTTTTCATTCTTACATTATTTTATTACTGTATCTGATTATGAAATGACAGATATTATACGAAACACATTTGTTTAATTAAACATTTCATTAATTTTACTATTCTATTAATGGTAAATCAGAACTTTTTATATATATGTAACAAAACACGACAATAATTTGAGATTCTTATTTAAAAAAAAAATAAGAAATTCTCATTAAAATACAGAAAAAAACAAATTATTGGATTTACTAGTTTAAACTTTTACATAGACATATGTATTTCAACAAAGATATGATTTGATATATTTTGATATGTAACATGTGTCAAAATATAAAAAAATTAGTCAATGCTTAATTCGTTATGTGTAATGTATACAAAATAAATAAAAAATGGCGTACTGTTACATTTATTTGCCTCATTTATGTCTAATCATAAAAAAATATAAAGATAGGTATCTAAATCACAGAATTATATCAAGTAATTTGAAGTAGGAATGTCTGGATTATAAATAATTAAATATATACATTTCTTGACAATAAATAAGAATTAAACTTACAATGAACACACATTCTTCGTGGCTGCTTGATTGATTATCAACCGCAACGTTCTTAAGTCAGTGATATAAATTTTAAGATATTAGAAGTTAGGATACAAAATCTTGATATTCAATATTTTGAAAAGAGGGTTCTATATTAATAGAGATATCGAACACTTTTTCAGAATTGAAATTAAATATATCAATATCATTGAATTTACTTTAATAATTCAATATCAAACTATAATTTTTGTCAAAAGGTGAGAGTGCTGGAGATGGTTAGGTCATGTATGAAATATGCTGTTTGGTAGTGGGATTCGAGCAAAGGGACTCGAGGAATTGGACACCCATCCGACACCATACACCGGTGTTATGATAGGGAGATTCCCAGTCTCGGTATAGTTGGAATGTGTAGAGTGACAATGATGATGTAGAAAGACAACCATTTTTTAGTGTTAATATTTTGAAATTCAAGCTTCAAGCCATATTTTTAAATAGTTATGTGAATAATCTTCAAACACACATAAGTGCATCAAATTGGAGAATACTTTAGACTGGATTCACATTTGACAATCAATCCATACCAAATTCACTTTAAGAAATCAAATTTTAGCAGGTAACCTAACTGATATGACAAACAATCAAACAAAAATGTATGTAACCCATGCTATTCCATAAGTATGCTACTTTGAGCTACTGTTATGGTTTGCTTATGGTCAGGTGTGAATTCGGTCGTATTATATTTGAAAATCATTTTTCCTATCTAAAAGGTTTGTATTTTTTATTAATCTATAATTTATCAAATGTCTACCTCAATCTACGTAATTAATATCATATTTTTTTAGGAATGTTACAGAATATACTGTCAAATTAGCAAAAGCGGTATTGTAAAATATTTATATACTAATCAAATTATTAAATCATTCACAACTTTTGATTTTCCTCTACAATTTTTGAGATATACTCCCTGTATCTTTGAAGCATAGGATCATATATTTGTGCGGCATCAGAATACGGCATGCATACAAGATTTGGCGATGGCGCAGACTTTGTTGCATCTGCAAAACTTGGTTTTTCATCTCCAGACTTTGTTAGTGAATGCAAAAGGCCGTGTTTTGCGCGATATGCGGCTCCGAGTAATGCAGAATTAGCTGTATCCTGAAATTTTACATAAAATAAATCTTTTAATTTAGAAATATGCATCGTTAATAATTTGGTTATCTGATAACTATATAAATTTAGAACTATTATAATAATATAAAGTATCTCTAGAGCAAGGTCATTGAAAAGTACAGTAGTCCCCGGTTATCCACGGGGCATAGTTTTCTAAATCATTAAGCTTTTTTCACGCTTCATTTTTTAGTTTGAGGTGTAACAGCAAAAGTAACACGAATTTCTTTCTCTTTTTTGAGCAACTACGAATAGAAGATTTGATCTTTCCATACATCTAGCAATAGTAGCGATTGATTTCTTTTTTTTACAAAGTCAAGATTTTTTGCATTGCATTTATTGTAAGCACTCTACAAGGCATCTTTATTGTACCTGAATCATCAGCATCACTAGTCCTGCATTTCAGAGGCACAAACAGTGAGATACCAAGAACGATGCGATCATAGTGAGAGATGGAGAATTACTGATCACATGGATGACTTGAGATGAGTCTTTGGTAGACCTGTCTTTATTGTTGGTGGCACTGATTCGCCAGCAAATTAAATTCTTTTAACGTCTGTATCATATGCTTCGACTGTTCATTAGTTAAAAAATGTTCAGAATGGAAGTTTAATGGGAATTTCGAAACAAACCAGTTCAAATTGAACAAATAACATTTTTGAGAACTGTATGGATGTTATTAGTTTAGTGTTCAGCCTTTTATATCTCAATAATGTACATATGTAACTCAAATTTACATTAATATTCTACGTACTTGAACATAAACGGGAGCATTAAACACATCAGCCAATACTTGTAATAGAGCCTTGTTTTGGGATGCTCCTCCTGTCGCAAGGATTTTTGTATCTTTATCTAAAATAAGGGAAGAAAAACAAAATTCAGATGCATTAAAAATAGGATTGGGTTAGGCAGCAGTAGTAAACATTTTCTTTCTTGTTCATCGAAGTGAATTACATAATATCACGCCATTTCCCAATTGAAGTAGGCAGAGGATAGAGCGTCAAATATTCCTGTCATGATCAAAGCTGCGTTTGCTAACAGACAAACCTAGGCATTTATTTGCTTAGGGGCACCAAACCAAACGGGGGCGCTTAAAGATTCTTAAATAGGTTATAAAAATATATACAAGAACAATTAAGATGTATGTTTTATGGAAGAATGCGTTCACTTCAGATCATATTTAAAATCTTATGATAACCATGACTGTTCCGTGCTACAACTTAGCAAACTAATAATTTATAAAAAAATAAGTAACTGTTTATCCAAATATTTACATCCTTTTATTTACGCACACCATTAGCAAATTGTTCCACGGAATGAAGTTTTTCATTATTGAAATGATTAAAAATATATTTAAGAGTTACATTAAAACAAAACACATTAGCTATATTCTCATTAGAATCAGATATAAGTGAATATGGACTTCAATGATACATTTGCAGAGAAGAAAGTTAGATGTTAACTGAGTGGTTTCTTGTGTGGCGCGAAATACATCATCCGAAACAAAAAGGGTAAATATTAATTAGATATTGGATCTTCTCATACAGATCCTTCTGTTTCCCTTTTACTCCTTAATTTTCCTTGTTTCAAAATATCATTCACGTGGCCCAACCATATTTTTCTCTGTCGACCTCTCTTGTGACTCCCACTTATGTTTTTATAATAAATTTGTTTGGACAGTTCTTTGTCACCCATCTATGTCCAAACCACCTCAATGTTATTTCTTTATATCGATAACGTATTTTTACATCTCCCGCGCTTAAGCAATAGTATGCAAAAGACGTAATTTTACATTTCCCCGCATAAAATGTGTTAATATACTTGGCACGCAATTTTTATAGATCAATAGGACTGTAAACTTACTAAA
The DNA here is from genome assembly GCA_949825065.1 of Odontocerum albicorne. Lineage (NCBI taxonomy): Eukaryota > Metazoa > Arthropoda > Insecta > Trichoptera > Odontoceridae > Odontocerum > Odontocerum albicorne. The sequence continues at coordinate 36,747,023 of OX463850.1, forward strand.
ATCTTTCATGTACTTTAGTGAACCATTCATCACAAGGCATTTTTATGTAAATCTATGAAATTAATTTGTAACTGTGGAAGTAACGTGCAAAGATACTGACCAATAACAAATCCAATGTCTTCTGCGTGAGCTCTTCTCGCAATAAATTGTCCCTCGAGTAAAGCTCGAATTTCAGATTCCGGTGTCATCTTATTCAAAATGGCTCCGTTTCTTCCCCATAACCATTTTCCTGAACCTGCGCCTTTAGGAACTATTTCCGGAGAATCCAAGAAAAGACCTAAAAAAGTATTTTTTACAGGTTAAATATTGTAAAATATAAATGTTCATTTTACATTTCATTGAAAAAACTTCGTAATTATTTTAAAGCTCTAAATCTGAAGATTCTTTTTGTGTTTTTTCCCATGTTTCCTTAATGTTCATAATTAGTGTTTCCAAGTAAGATTTTCCTTGTTTTGTAAAATTCATAACTCTCAATTTTTGTACTGATTAATAAAAAATTGTCAAAAAACTGAATCAAGTTCTATTTAACTAATAAATATTCACCAATGTAAATTTATTCCTCACAAAATCTTTGTCATAATTCTTGACATTAAAGACTAAAAAACACATGAATAAAAACTATTAGGTTGTTCCGAAAATAATGGTCGATCACATGTAACTTCAGAATAAATAAACTTTAATGATCACAGTAAGTCATTTGATTCTAAACATTTTTGGCAATGTGTTGTTTATAAAAAAAAGTGGAATAAACAGTGTTTGATAAAAATAAATTACAAAATTTTTGGCAATGGATATAAAGTTTATTTATGCCTTTAGAATAAAACTTAAAAGGATTAGAATTCAAGAATTTTTTAAAGATATTTTCTGCTGCTTCTCTAGTTTTCAATTTTTCTGCCGTAAATAGTCGAGGTGTTTGAAAAGGTGTAAATCGGTTGGCGATAGACTGAGTAAGGCGGATGAGGTAATTGTCTCGTAGCACAACTCGTAAATTTTTTCATTGAGAAATGGATCATTACTGTTGCATAACAGCAATGAAGAATACACGTCGAAGTGGCAATTAAGTTTATCTGGAACTCACTTATCAAGTTTTTTCCCCTTTAAAATTTGTAGCAGCACCAACATCTAGCTCTTGTGCTATTTCTCATACCGTTTCTTACGTATTTCTTCCAATAAAACTTTCAATTAGTCATTTTCAGCAGTAGCATGATGTCCTCAACCCTCATCATTTAAGACTCACATCTCTGTTCCTAAATTTTTCAAAATCAACACTGCACTGTTCTTTCAAAAATAGTTTCTTCACCTCATGTTTGGTTATTCCTGCATGCTGTTTGTGACGCGTAACATTCAAAGTTAAATTCATGCAAAAAAATTACAAGTAATTCATATTTTTTCAATCCCATTTCTGAAGGATTAAAGCAATGCGAATTAAATACCTGACTCAATAAATAAATATAGCAGATTCCTAACTGTCAAACAACAACAAATATTTCCTAGCAAAGAATGTTAAAAAATGATATAATATTAAAATCGGCCATTATTTTTGGAATAACTTAATATTAAAGATTTACTCACCCATATTGCCGAAATTTCCTCTAGGTGTACTATCTAACATTGTATTGAACTTATCCCACGATCCATCTGCAAGTCTGTCTCTGGCAGCTTCTCTAACTAAAGAACCATTGCTAAAGCAAAGCAAAGCGAAGTAGGCAGATGGATCAGTTGGACTACACAATACGTGGCCGTCCAAGACCGTGTGAGGCTCCTCAAGCCAGAGCAAAAGGGTGTCACTTGTTCCGAGACTCACAGCTATCCAACCGTGAGACAATCTCATCCCTGTAATGCATTAAAGTGTAACATAAGTTATATATCATTTTACAAATTTATGGGATTTTAATAAAAAATTCCAGTGTGTTTTGTTGATCTTTCACTCTTTGAGGATGGACAGAATGGTGTGATTCTATATAATTTTATTTAAATTCTTTTGTGGACATGGTACATCTGGTGGGCTTATTGCTATACAGCAATATCTTCCAATCAGCCAGGTTATCTTGGATACATTTGACTGTTAATCCATGACATATTTAACAAAAAAATAATTTATATACATTCTTTTAAATTTAAGTAAAAAAACACTAATAAATTACTAATCTCTATCAATAATGGTAGAACTAGAGGAAAATAATTCGTTTAAGAATAAGAAAGAGAAGTAAAGAAAAATTAGGATGAAACGATATTCTGAGTGATACATTTTATTTTTAATTCTCTTTTAAACATAAATAAGAATGGTGCACATCTAAATCTTAGAAGCTCGTTCTACAGTCTCGCCGCATGAAATACAAACGTAAAATTTTATCTTGAAACTATTTAGTGCATATATATATATCATAGTTTTGCCGTTATCGAAACTATATGTACATACGAGATAGCTTGCGAATGTCATTTTGATTACCTCTTTCTAGCGTCTTAAGTGTTGAAATACTAACTTAAAGTTACGTATCTCAATGACACATGCTGGAGTATTCTTCTTTCCTAAGAATTTTTTTGATAGTGCATGTGGAAAATTAATTAAATAAATGCTGTAGAAATGTACAAACACCGAAACAAATATGTGGTGGTATTATGCGTAACAGAATACGGAATGAAGTGATTAAGGATGAATGTTAATTAGTAATTAATGTTATAAACAGAATGAAGAAGAGCATTTTAAGGTATGAGTAATGAAAGGCTGACACAACAAATTTATAGTACGAACATGAATGAAAGTCGTGGTAATGGAACATAAAAAAAAATACAATTGGATCAAGTGAATAAAATTTAGAAAGAAGAAACTATAAGACTGTTATAATATATTTAAAAAATGGAAGAACATATTATTGAGTAAATTCTTTTTGCTGTGCCATCTCTGTTCAGGGGACGTAAGCAACAATGTTGACTATCATTATTTTTTTACGATTGCTCTAAAAAGGATGCTGAATTATTTACTTAGATTTTTCAGTTATGAAGATTGCAAAGTATTCTTTTTATTGTGATTTTTCTTTGCATGACAAGATGTACTAGAAATGATTAAAAGCGTAATTTGTAATTGTTTGTACTTTTAATCATTTCTAGTACAATCATATGTACTAGAAATGATTAAAAGTGTAATTTGTATTGTTTCTCAATTAAACAAATCCTCTTTGGATCCTAGGTATCACATATGAGTTTTCTATCAATATTTTGATTGAGTTTAAATTTTTTAATGCACAGGCCCACAGTATCATTCACACAAGAAAACACTATTACCGACCTAATCAATTTGTGCAATGTCATGCAAGTGCTACACTCTTTCTCGAAGCGAAAAGTTGAAAGTTATTTGTCAAAATGTCGAGAACAAAGTGTGCTAACATATTATATTTTCCTATTTGTTCATAGTGCATAATATATTTCTACTAGCTTTAATTTTGATTAAAATATAAAAAATTTCGTGACAAATGTTTATATTTTTATCTTTTTTATTATAATAAATACCCAAGGTATCATATATAATTTTTAACACCCCAAAACTGAACCCAAACTGAAATTGAAAAACAATGTTTTTATTTATTGATAGACATAAAAAAAATCTTAAAATACTGCTCATTTGTTTTATTGGTCTGAGGACGATATAAGTTAACATAAATATTATTTCAAAATATAATTTGTCTTTTTTGCGTTTCATAATGAATGACTTGTGAAAATAAAATATTACATAAATAACAAGGTTATATATAATATGATTTGACATAATTGTTTAATTTCCATGAGAATTTTACAAATAGTTTTTTGTTATCATTTCAAGTTCAGTAAAAATTTCATAAACTAATCTAAAGTCATAATTACCGTCATAAATGTTATCTCATATTAATATTTATCAAAAAATATGGTTCACATAACGCGAAGGGTCAATAAAAGATAACCAGCTTATATTCAAATCCCTCTTCTTAGTTTTATCTGTGGTTAAAAACTCTTTTCCTCAACCTGGAGTGTGAGCTATTTCTCAAGTTCCTCTTAAAATTAAAGCATGGTAGGCACGTAGATGATTATAGAAAATTAACCAAAAAAATTGTAAAAGTAACATATATGTTTTATTGAAGACATACATATCACAAATTAAAATTGGCAACTGCCGTGGCGTAGTTGGTAACACCCCTTTCTCCCGACCCGGGATTGCGGGGTGGATTTCCTTCTTCTTCTTCTCAGTGTCATGTCAGGTCCTCCCAACGTTGAATATCACTTGAGAGTAGATATCTTTGTCCCCAGCAGCCCGAAAAAGATCTCCAACACCCCTTATGCCAGTCCAATCACGTATATTGCGAAGCCAGGAGATTTGTCTCCTATCAACACCTCTTCGGCCTTCTATTTTGCCTTGGAATGGTTGATTTCCATTGGTACCCAATTGTTTTAAAAAGGTTAGTTTGGTTTTCATTTAAGGTTAGCATCTTTTTCGTTGGTTCATAACGCCATGTTATTTTTGAGGTAGCATGACATGTATAGATGTGGACTAAGCTAGAGCCGTTCATATTTATATATCTCGTCATACATAATCTCCTGTTAATCATACTTCTAACCTTTTTCCTAGTTAAAATTCTTCAGCAATCTCCTCCCACTCGTTCGTTGGTCAATCTCTTCTTCGCTTTCCATTATTTTCAAACATATATATTTGTTTCTCAAGTCGTTCGCAACTCATTCTCTGAACGTGGTCGAACCATGACGACCTCCGTGGCCTGGTGGTAAGACACTTGTCTGCCGATCTGGAGGTTGCGGGTTCGATCCCCGCTGGAACCCAGATTTTTGTAAATAGGATTCCAGTCTAGTTAACACTTAGGGCCTATAAAAACAACTTTCTGGTTGGTTGGAAGAGATTGCCACATGGCAATAAACTCGCCAGGTTAAAAAAAAAAAAAACCATCTCAAGATTTCTTTCTTAACTTATAACATAAGTCATACAACATAGTTGATGTAAGATTCAATAGAAATACCTGCAACAGTGGATGGATTATCTCCAGTAAAAGCAATCACTTGGCAAGTTTCATTGAAGCCGAATCTCTCAACGAAATATGAAGAAATCGAATCGATGCACATTTGTGATTCCACAGGCTCTCCAAGTTTTGTGGCTAATGCCTCATCACCACATACCTAAAAAACATTTTTTCCAGAAAAAATTATAGTTAAAAAATTACTGTTTCATCACACATTTAAAAATCATGAAGAGTTCTTCCGAAATGTATGCAAGGCAACTTTTAAGAGCTTATAAATGAAAAGAATTCTGAAAGTAAAATCAGTCTGGGTCTCACCAGGAATTACCAAGTATTTTTTGTCTTACATTCAAGTTATACATATTTATTTTGAAATACTTTTAATCTATTGATAATAGTGCGTTCAAGTCTCGAGTTAGTGTTCTTGAGGAGAGTTTGCTCTTTAAATGACGCTATATAAATTGTCCTTTTATTATTATTATCAATAGGATTCATCTGGTAACAATAGTTCTTAACCTGAAGGCACAATAAATGGTGCCAAACATAATATTGTCTCCTGACCTCATTCTTGAACATGTCCGCATAATCAATTTGAATATGTTGAACAATACCACAAGAATAAAGAAAAGAACTATTATTCAGTGCCGTAACTAGGTAGGTACAATGGAACAAGGGCCAGGATAAAGTGGCTCTGAAATGGAACTGTTTTTTTTTTAATATAATGATATTTTCAAATTTGAAATTTCACCACCATACTCTGCTATAAATAATGACTATCGAATGTTTCCATAATTTCAATTAAATATAATATCATCAAAAATATTAATTATGATTATGTAAGCAATGAATTTGCTGAAATGAAAGTTAGAAAAGTGTAATTAAAATAATAATGATCTTATGTGAATGATCTTGCATATTTCTTGTGTATCATATACTATATAATCAACATTTGCTATATCATTTTTTACATTTTTCTCAAAAAAAATAAAAAAATCAAGAGGACAAAAATAAAATAATCAAAGGGTTCCTAGAACAGGGTACATAAAAAGCTTGTAATGGCACTAGTAATAATGTAGTTAAGTACCTAACTTACATAGATTTTATAAGAACTCTTTCAGTGGCATTTATTTTATAAAAACTCCATATAATAATTAAACAGAAAGAGAAAAAAAAATGCAAACCTTTAATATCTTTAGATGGACTACTTAGTAAGATGCTTTAGGTTATTAAAAATATAATTAAAATATGGTTCAGTTGGTCAACAATATTTATGTTACCTTTATGTGTACGCTAGTATTGCCAATATGTATAATGCTAAACTGCGAGTTATGAGTCTACTCCAAGTTTTAAGCATAAAGTTAGATAAAATGAACTAAAGACATCCTTGTCAAATTATTCAATAACACACCTGCATCACTAATGCAGAAAAGCTGAGGTGTACCAACATAATGAATATACCAAATTAAGATATAATACTTTCTATTTCATCACTAATAAATTAATTTCTGTTTCTTGTAATTGTTATTCAGATTTATCAAACAGATGAGGTTCAAATCCTCTAGATATTTATAACTTGGAGTAGTTTGAATACTTTTCCACTTTCTAACAGTAATATACAGGGTGACAGTTACTTGATGTAACATACTGAAGCAGGTTATAGAAGGGTTCAATAATAGAGCTAATAGAAGGGTTTATATGAATGATTTCATCACCTACTAGGAATTCGGGGAATCCAATTGTCATCCTACATTATCCAACTGTTATGATGAGGATATTTATAATATAGGTTTGGCATGGGAGGACGTGGTATGTCAGACTATGCGCCTGACTAAATGGAATCATTTTGTGGCATCTCCATTTGTTGCTGACAGAAGGAAGAGGGTGTTAGATGGATAGAAAAACTTTATTTTTTATATGTAACATTAAGTAACCATACGATAGTTTGTTTCATAAATAAATTCACTGGCAATGTATTTTTGTGATTTTAATGTACTGAAATTAAGTAGCACTATTCCTTCTTGGTCTGTTATAAGTTGACCAATGGTTTATTTATTCCTTCTTGGTCTGTTATAAGTTGACCGATGGTTTATTTATTCCTTCTTGGTCTGTTATAAGTTGACCAATGGTTTATTTATGAGTATTTAGTTAATGAGGTTAGGTTATAATTTTAGAATACCTTCTAACTTTGTAATGTTATGATGAAAATAAATGGCCACATGATGGTAATAAATTGAAAAATTGTACTGTATTTGACAAACGTGTATTACAATATAATATTGATATATTTCTTTAGTCTTTATTCTCCCCTTCTATTGCCTTGTTCAATTTGTTGGATTAAGAACCTTGTTATGCTGTATATAAAAATAAGCCTCATGTATATAAAAAAATATAAAGCAATCATTATACTTTTAAAAATAAATAAAAAAGGAAGAATAAATTATTGAGTGAATATTATAAATATAAATTATCAAAAAAACATTAAAACTAAATCTAATTAAAAATCACTAACATGAAACCAAACATTTAATTTATGGAAATATATACAAATGTATTATACATTTATACATATTTCTATTATGGTCTGATAAATAATACTTCACACCTGTGTTGATGTTTTAAAAACACTATCTTTTAATAAGATATCAAAATGTATCAATAATTTGAGACACATTTAAGAAACGAAATTTAAAATACATCAAACTGCAAACAAGAGGTTATCTTGTGTAAAGTGAACTCTAAATTTAATGGATTAACATTTTACAAAGAAAACAAAATTTAGAAAATTATTTTTGCAATGATCTGTTTAAGTTGTAGATTTCTTTTATTATCCATTCTTTCTATATGCCCAAACTATCTCAAATTGTTTTTCTTCATTCCACATCAATCGATAGTATACAACCATAATTATTTACTTCAATCTATATTCTGACATACATTGTCATGCTACATATTATTTTTTATTTAATCTATGTCTTTAGAATTGCATATAAAAAATTCTATGAAAAAATCCAAGTCCACATTTTTATTTAATAAAATAGAAGAAATTGTTTAATAAAACATAATTTTAGGTTAAAAAAATAATTAATTTAACATTACACTTCTTAATCACAGGGGCCAATTAAACCACAGTGTAAATTAAATTACCTTGAGACATGATGTGTTCCATTTTTTCTCGTGAATATCCATCAAGTTCATGCCGGAGGCGTCAGACAAGTCCAGTGGTGCCACCTTTCCCAAAAAAAGGGAACAAGCAAACGAACTGGCCAGAGATATTCTCTCAGTAGTATCATATAATATTTTTTTATTTTCGAATACTTTCGCTATTTGACTGCCAGTAAAACGTTCGTATGCACGAGATCCTGTAATTCTTGCAAGTTCCTAACAAAATAATGTATTACTGTTAAATATAAACAAAATTTTCGAGAACAGGAGCATAAAAGGTTTGTGAAAAATAGACTATACACTGTTTCAGATTCTATAATTGCAAACATCCTTATTGAAAAATTCCACGCCTTAGTGGTAAAATGTTTTGTCAACCACCTAGATATTTAAAGTTTGAGTATCAACAGTAACCAAAAAAGTGTCACAATATTTATTTTCTCCACTTCAAGGTTTTTTAAACAACTTTATGATTAGTTTAAAAAAAAGCTACATCACAATAAAACCCACCTGCTTGATCTTTACAATAAAAATGTAATACAACATTATATTATATTTCTATCAGAAGGGGACTTCACTTAGTTCACTTGACCACCTGATGCCTAAACTTATAATAAAATTAAAATCATATTTAAGTAAATGTGTAATTTCTTTTTAAGTCCATTCAAAAAGTGCATTTTGCTTAGTGTACGTATCTCCATTATCTGTTTAGGACATTCAATGTACAACTCAAAGATCGCGCATAATTGCACTGGGAATATCTATGGGAGAAAAGAAGACTATATGATTCGCGAGACAAAAAATCGAAGAAAAAATCCTATGTATTTCAATTAACATGCTATGTAAACAAGGATCAGTGCAATGATGTGGACAAAGACCGTGTTTTATTCAACCCAAATATTTCAGCTTTGAGAATAGATCTCTATTGTAGTGTGTGACCACACCAGATAGATGTAAACTGATTATTTGAAAACTTCAAAATTTGCTTGTTTGATTGCTTTCAGATTCTTTGTAATTAGAGTTTTTTTTTTGTTGTTTCTTAAAGTTTGCCTATTTTTTAATGCTGCTTTAAGAAGATTAATACATTAAGAGTACAGGTGGTTATCTGAATAAAGTATTATAAATCTTCTGTTTACTGTTATGTACTTTGTGATCTTTTCCATTTGGTAACTTTATACATATTTCATTAAGTCCATACGAATAAGCATTTTGCATAAAATGCAAATAAAGAGCCAGTTTATTTATTACCTGTGGTCCTCCCACAACCTCTTCCAATTTTGCGCACCATTGTTTTGTACTAGAATCCATCCAAATCGGACTCTCTAAAAGGGAAAATGCCATTGCAAATTGTTCGTAGAGGAATCGAGAATTGTTCAGATTTGCCAAGATGTCTTGAGATCCTTTTGCCCACCAAACTGATCCATGTTGCTAGAAAAAGTATTTGAATGATTATCAAAAACATTCTGGATAAAAATATTTGTAATGGTCAAAGTTGGAGATAGTATGTGTATGATGACATGAAAAGTCAAAATTAATCATATTTACTATAGGATTTCTTTAATGCTTTTCTCTTAGACTTTTTTAATCATTTGAGTTAGAAGGATATCCAGACCCTGGCCTGCCCGAAAGATTCATTTTCATTTTTTCCTCACCCCATTTACCATTGAATCACATCTCTCCCCACTTCTCTCTCCCTATCTCATTCTTCTTATATTATTTACACTTGTACAGGAAATGTATTTTTAGCAATTTAGTTTATCTTTACCTGACGATGAAGACGATAGTATTCGAAACCGGTAGTAAGCCCAAAAATAAACCAGTGGTGAACATAAAAATATAAAATAAGTGTTTTATTTACTTATTTTTTATTTTTCATAAAACATGGCACCACAAAGTGAAACTAGTCTTTTCAAAAATTCAAGAAAGAATTATACAATTCATATTACAGGTATATCCTTTCTTCTATAAAAAAATTAATTGGTAATAAATTGAATGTATATTCAGCTTTCTTTTCATAGTCACATGTTTTCGTAAAGGAATACTTATGGTATTTTTTGTATACGGTAGATTCTCGATTATTTGGGGACACATTAATCGGGTTACGGAAATTGCGAACAGGTCATCGACCGGGATTTCCGGTCAATGATGTGTTCGCAAATTTACAAATAATTATTTGGGGGCGCTAAGATTCAGAGTTTACTTTTGAGGCTAGTGGGCGGGTGCATCATGTCAAATTGTAAATTAAGCATACATAGCGGTCGATTTATTATTAACTTTTTGAATTGTTTATATTTGAATTTTATATTCTCAATTTCGTATTTTCATTTCACATAGCTATGAACTTTTTTTATTTTTTTCTTAATCTTTTTGTATTCTTTGTTGAGTTTTCGTGTCGTGATGTTGATTTCCTCCTTGCCACCGCAGTGTCTTCGTATCTCATAAGCTAATAAGTTAATGCACCGAAATCTCTATAGCACCATTTGCCGAAAAGTAAACAGAGGAAAAAGACAAACTTCTTCAAATATTTTTAAAAAATTTTTTGGTGAAGTTTGATTTTTTCTTATACAAGTCAACTTTTTTTCTAATCACACTGAATAGTCTAGAGTCTACTGGACTTCTAATTTAAGGCATGTTATAGGCTATATAGTATTTGCATGTTTAATTATGTATTTCACTTCATAAATATTTGACCATTACAATTCTTTTTAGAAATTGCATGAGAAAGATGATCAAGAATATCAGAAAATAAGCTACATACATACTTCCAAAAAATTCAGTTAAACTTTAAAAAAATGCTTTACAGTAATTAGAAGCAACAATTGAGTGCTTCAAATAACTCAATAGTGCAATACAAGTTTGACAGACTATTTATAAATACCTGAGCAGCTCCAGATAATGCAGCCACTTGGTAAAAGTCAGCACCTGCCAATGTTAATCTGTCTAAAGCCATATCCAGTGCTTTGACCCACATGAGAGGGGGGGCTACAACTTCACCCTTCTCTCGTTTAAGGACACCCCCACTTGTTCTGTTCATGGACAATTTTATTAGTACACATTTATATAAAATGTAAGAGAGGATTTGACTTAGCCTCTGATTCATAACTCATGTGTTGAAATGTGTTTAATCTCTTTTTTTATTACAGCTTTTGAATTTTATGACACAATAAAAATATATTTTTATTGGTATGCCTTAAAATGATGAAATTTGTAAAATAAAAGTTTGCATTGGATCAGGAGCATTTATGACAAACATAACATTAAGGTTAACTATTGACAACACTTAAGGTTCAGACATTGACCAGTAGCTCTCTTATAAATTCGATAAACTAAGAGTCAAGATAGTTGCAAATCAGGCGAAAAGCAGTGTTTGGATTTCACAAATCTTTTAAGAATGTGCTAAAATTAAATTTTCATTCTTGTAAACTGTCCATCATTTTCAAATTTACATCTACGAGGCCACTTCTTTAAACATCGTCAAAAAAGTGGAAAAGCTTGTGCTGGAAGATGCCCGCCTAAACAAACAACAGCTTGCAGAGATGGTTGGAGTATCACCTACAACCATTTTGAATATTCTCCATCAGCATCTAGGGATGTCGAAAGCCAGTGCAAGGTGGATACCTAGAATGCTTACACCACTTTAAAAACAACAATGCGTCAAATGTTCACGACAGTTTTTGGACCTCTGCAGAAAAAACAAAGATGTGATTATGAGAAGACTTGTTATTGGAGATGATACTTGGGTTCATCAATATGAGCCTTAGTTGAAGCAAGAGTCCATGCAATGGCATAAAAAGAGCACACAGACCCCTAAGAAATTCAAAGTGTCACAATCGGCTGGAAATATTACGGCTACAGTTTTTAGGGATGCGGATAATACTGTTGATAGATTAAAAAGATAATAGTATCACAATAATTAGAGAGTACTAATCTGATCTGCTGATGCAGTCAAAAGAAGCTGTGAAGGAGAAAAGGAGAGAAAAATGGACAAAATGGGTGCTGCTTTCGCATGACAATGCACCCAAGTACAAAAGCAATTCTGCATTGGCTGTTCTTCACAAATGTGGCTTCCAAACATTAAATCACCCTCCCTACAGTCCAGACTTGACTCCATCTGATTATTATTTGTTGAAGAAATTTACGGACGATGAAGAAGTTTCAAGTGCAATTTTGGCTTATTTTGAGGGCAAAAGCAATTTTTTTTCGTGGGTATAAATAAACTTATTGAAAGATCTGAAAAATGCATTTGAGTTAATGGTGAATATATTGAAAAGGAAAAATAAAAAATGTTTTTTCCCCCTTTTCCCCTTAATTCTGCGAATTTATTGTCCTCCCTTCGTGCATACACAATAAAATTGAAATTTCATCAAGGGAAATGGCCTATTGACTTCAATACTAAGGAGCCATAAAAAAATATGAAACAGTCAATGCCAACCATTGAGGTATGTTGATAACAAAAATGTTATATTTCTGAAATTCAATTTGAAGTAAAACTTAAATAGCTGGAAAATATGAAAAAAATCTACCTGAATTCTGGAAGATCTGAATCATAGTGTACTTCAGCTTCTTGGAGGATTTCTAAGCTATTATTTACAATAATTGCTTTTAACTGAAAGAAGGATAAATATATTCATTTAAAATATAGTTTAATTGGACAAAGAGGGGAAGGGAAATAATCATTCAGTTATCGTGAAATACAACATAACATAGTTGATAAAAGATGGTGATTTATGTTTAGAGTTCATACATTTTTTCATAACAAGAATTGTTACATTGATATGATATGGTAGACAAGCATTCTAATAATATAATAAGAAAAGGACAAAATCTATATTGCCGTTTAGAAAGTACGCTTTCCTCAAGTACCGTATTAGCCCGACTATATGGCGAGGTTTTTATTTAAAAAGGCGACACGTAAATGAGGGGGTCGCCTTATATTCAAGTTTTATTTTTCATAATATTATAATGGTGAGGGAAATGTTTTTTTCTGCAAAAAGCAGATAAAAAAATAGGGGTCACCTTATAATCAGGGTCGCTCTATAGTCGGGCCAATACGGTATAATACAAGCTAATCTTCAAATTATAGATTAGTTGCTTCTTGTTTGTTTTGACTCCAATAAACTCCTGCTGAGGGAACGGTTCTCTATATTTTCCTGAGGATAAATATTGACAATACGTAATGTGTTCTATTTTTCAGATTTAAAAAGGAACATTATGCAATCACCCAATAAAAGTTTTCATTTTATTTTATGTAGATAAGTTACTCAAAGAATCATTTGATAATAATAAAATAATGAGTTTTTAAACTGTTCTATCAAGCTGCATTAATTAATCGCCTCCATTATTTTGTAGGAATTACATGCATGCGTCATGGTGAGTTGCCAAATATTTTTTTACTATAAAAGAGTATACTTTTAAACATTTTATATTGAAATTAAAAGACTGTAATATCAACAAAACTATACTAAAGAAAATGTAACATGGTCTCTGTAACGTTTCACAAATTTGTCCGAATACAACCTTGTAACGACGTTCAGTAATTTTAATTATTTTATCAACTTTAATATGAGCCTCGATTCTAATAAATAGCAAGTTATTTAGGTAAATACATTACATAAAACTAACAATAATGACAAATTAATACATCTTGTTACAAATAAGCAAAAATGTGTCAGTTTGTTAAAATCAAATAATATTCGGCGACGTTCGTCAAAAGTCACTACGTTAGTCTGCATTGGTTAGGGATGGGGTATACGATAATTGGATTTTTTTATACATAAAATTAAATGTTCGTAATTAGTATTAATTCATAGTGGATCTTGGCCTATTTAAAGATAGATACAAATCATACAATGCATTAGAAAGTCAGTATAATGAAAATTAGGAATTAAAACGTCAGTTTAGAGAAAAACAATTTTTCGATTTATAAAAAAATTATTCGATTGGTACAAAAAAAACTATTTTACTCCAACCCTTTGAGACATAACATTTCAAACGTCATAGGGATCATGCTACATTTTCTTGAGTATAGTAAACTCTAGCGATCCTTCCATAAATTAAATGAAATAATTAACTTATTTTACAAATAAATATTACTTTAATAAGTTGCCATGGAAAAAAATAGATTTTTTTTCAGTTTGAACTTTAGATGTTTTTTCCCCTTACTTTTATTCAATCAGAAATGTTACGAAAATAATATATTGAGTTTAAAATGTACAGCCAATTTGTAGAAATGTTAAATTTTAATCAATCATTCTCTATATTCAAACATTGAACCTTAAACTTTATTTGACAAATAAGTGTAATATTTTAATCAACAAAAAAATTCAGTAGTTAATCCACTTTTTAAATATATGAAAAAATAAACAGAAAGTAAGGAGAAAAAAACATTCTAAATATTTAATCTTTATTTCCAAAATTTGATTATTTTATATAATATTTATCAGAACAAAAAGAAAAACCGGGTTATTTTAGAAATTCAATTTCGAATTCTAAAATACTTTCAACTTGGACCAATAATTTTTGCATTATAACGAAAAAAAGTATTTGAAAAGATAATAATAAATTTCACGCAGTAAAACCAGGTTGCACACTAAATCTTATAAATGAAACAACGAAAATATCAAATTTATTGTACAATAAATATACTGACATCATCGAAAAGTTTTGTCGATAATTAAGAACATAAAACTTACTTTTTGCGTGCTCCAATCAAATCCCAAAAATGTTTTTTCTTCTAGAGACTGCATAGTGGTTAATGTTTTTCAGACAAAATAACGTTACCGGTACATTAAATTTGTTTTACACCCACGAACTAACTCTTTCGTTGACGGACATATACGGGCAAGTCAAAAAACTTACTAATAAACATACGTGAAAACATCCGCCAGATATGACAGCGAATGACAGCTGTCAGTGTGTGTCAGTGACCGCTTTTGCGTGATTGGTCGATCTTATTCATAGACAATTATTTCTGTACCATAAACAAAAATGGCGGTATTTTAAATTGTTACTAAAAGACGAAATATTATTTTAAAATATCTTTTCAAATAATATATTTTTTATTTTATGACTGCGTTGTAATTGATACACATTTGTTATTTTTATGAAGAATGTATTTTTTGGGTATGGTCTCAAAATAGTATTTATCGTATATACTTTCTAACAAATTTGATTTTATTATTTTTTTGCTTCAATGTGAATTGTGACGACAAACAATATTGGGCGATCGAGGAAGGGTCACGGCTTTTCTTGGCCTTCCTTTATGACTGAGAAACGTGATCTCTCCGGTCCATCTGTCCACTATGATTCTCCACTTCTCCCTTCTCTGGACATATCGAAACGATGCTGTCACAGAGGACTATTTTATGTTCCTAACTTGGTCAGTCGATTGTCTACCTCTGCCTCGTCGTCCCTCGACACTGTCCGTTAGTAAGAGTTTTTCCAAATTCTTCTCTCCTCTATCTACTGTATGGCCAAAAAAATAGTATTCGTTGAAGATAAATCATGGACAGTCTTTTTTAAATCCTAATTATCTTAGAATTTGTTTCCAACTCCGAATCTCGAATGCATATACTTTTCTCCTTATTCTTGTCCTTAGTATCCAAGCCTTTGTTCAATAAAAGAAAATTGAAAAAATCAAGGAATGCGTTAGTCTTTTTGTTTGCTATTGACATTGTTGTCAGCTTATTCTGTAGATTGTGCGTTTCAATTGTGAAGATGAATATCCTGAGATAATGCAATTTGCCACCTTCAACGGTTTATGTAGGACTCGAAAAAAAATATGTATTCTAAAGTTCTTTCGATATTTTAGACGCCTTCGAAATTGCCTGGTGGCCTATAATTTTGAATAAATTAAAACTCGTCAACATTCCACGGCTGTTAATTTAGGACAACTTTTAAAGTCGAAGGTCAAGGTCAACTGGGATTCTGAGTTTTTAGATAGGGAACCCAAGATCGATTGCCCGTAAGGTGGTATAATGGGTCAACTTCTTTGGATCATCTTTATGGATGACCTATTAAAAATATTTTTGCCCCCAGATTGTGTGATCCAGGCTAATGCAAATGACGGTCTTGTTCTGATCAGAAACAATACCATGCCCTCGCTCGAGAGCCTCAGCCGTCTATTTGGCCCCAATCAGTGACAGAGGAACAGAAGGATAGAGCAACAGGCTCAACTTCACCCCGCGTACTTTTAACCTGCGGAGTACTCGTACTTTTGAAGGGGCCATCCTTTCACTCTCCAAGAATCTTTTTTAAAATCTAATTTTGGAATTATGTATACAATAGACCGAGGTCTAGAAATGATCTTCCATACCAGATTGTTCCTGCTGAGTGCAAGGAAGGCGTTTCTGACTGTTGCACACTAAACGAAACCCACATGGGACCTACAGTTTCCGACAAGCAAACTATTATAATGCAGTACTTTTGGACATTGTGTGCTATGCAGCCAGGTTTTTGTTCTACAGTAGAAGTTGTCTCTCAGCTGATCAAAGGATGCTAATCGGCGGTCAACAGTAGGCGCTATTGACTATCGCCAAATATTATAATAGGACATGTTCGGTTCAAGCACTTTCAGTTTTGACTGGAATTGCTCCGTTGGATCTTGAGCTCCTGCGTCGAGCCTCATTTATTCTTCTCGGCAAGGGTCATCTCGCGAAGACAGGTAACGCCCACCTTCAGTTCTTGTCAGAAATGACCCCTCGCGTAATTCTTAAAGTCTGTCTAAAGGCCAAGCTATCAACTGGCTACAAATATGGTTATCATCCCCTGTTGGAATTAGACCTACAATTTTTTTTCTCCCAACAGAGTGCGTCTAGGCCCACAGCGCGTATATTCAAGCTATTGGACCATCCAATTTTTTCTGGTCATGAAAGTTTAAATATCTATTTTTAGCCTTAATCTTGCCCCTTTGTCCTGTTGTATTCATAATCGAGTCGACGATTTCCAGTGTTCTCCATTCAACCTTACATCGGTGTACTTTTGGAAAGTCTAAGTATAATTTTTATTTAAGCGAAGTTTTATGCGAAAGTACTGGAAACATACTGGGTTATTCGAACTTAAGACTTTAAGCCATTTTATAGTATACGAGTATTTACTGCGTTGCGAATTATTTTCCTACTTCCGTGACTTCTTTATACACTCACTTTTGTTACCGTAGGAGGAGCCCCTTTAGGTAATTCCTTCCTCGTTACTACGAGTAAGTGATGTCACGCTTATAATAAATCAAGAAGATGATATTTTAGTGAAGATCGTGATGGACGAGTTTTGTCCCTCATAACCATGGTAGTCGTATGGAACTGAACTGTGCATTTAAATTTGCAAAATCGATCATTGTATTACACTTCCGTTGTATACATCATAGCCTGGTGGGCTTATTACCATGTAACAATCTCTTCCAACTAACCAGAAATTAAATAAGAAACGTTAAACGAAAATCAGATAGAAATCCTTTTAAAAAATCTGGGTTTCAATGGGAATCGAATCCGTTATCTCCAAACTTGAAGGCCTTAATATCTAGGCCACAGAGGTCGATATTGTTTTCACAATAAATATTTCTTATTCTCTTTTGTAAAAATTACTCAAATTAACTCAGGAGATTTTGCATTAGAAACTGTTAAGGTATAAATCGAATCACATTTTAATTCCAATATAATCTGTCCGACAATACAATGCTAAGAACAAATTCACTAAAATATTTTGGCTCAATCATCGTTCCAGGACGTAAAAATATAATAAAAATTGTCTGGAACGAATGGAGATAAACGACTGGAGCTATATGTGACAGAAGACTTTCAATAAAATATAAGGGTTAGATCTATAAGACAGTGATCAGGCTCTCTATTACATGGAGCCGAGTGTTGACCTCTCAAGGAAAAAAGGAACAATTGTTTCATGTCGCAGAGATAAGCATTCTACAGTGGTCATTGAACTTCCTTAGATTGAACAAGATCCGAAATGATCAAATTCACGGAACAATCAAAGTGGCGCCAATAGTTGATAAAGCCCGGGAAGCATCACTACGCTGGCATGGGCCCATTCAAAGGCGAGATGAAGGGTCTACGCTAAAGACAGCCACAGATTGCGAAAATAGAAGCAGAGGGAGGCCTAAGAAGACCTGACATAAGAAAGTGGAGGAGTTCATGACGATTATCTCAGAGTGATTATCAAGATACGGAGGAAGAAGGTCCAAGGAACCAACCCCAATGAATGGCATAAGTCGACGGAAAAGAATACGAATCATTAATAATAATTTCTGTGATTCAGTTGGTAAGACCCCTGTCTCCTTACTTGGGAGATGCAAATTCGATTTTCACTTGTATCAGTTTTTTTTTAAAGATTTATCTCTTTTTCACTTAAGACGTCTTTAAAATATTTCTGTTTAGCTGTAAAAGATTATTAATTGGCAATAAACCCGCCAGGCTGTACTTTATACAACGAAAGTTTAATATAGTACAGTACGATACAATATAATCCGACATAGCCCTACGTAATAACGTACCATTGATTGCGTATTGTATTGTAAACATTGTTGGAAAACACTGCCACATGGCAAGAAATTCATGAAGACGTCTTATTAAGACTTGTATCATATATGTTAACAATTCCAATGTCTTATAGTTTTTTTTTGTACAGAAAGAAAGTCGGAATTTAATCACAAAATACACATACTGGTTTAATATTTTTGCTCATATAGTACAGGCCTGTCCGATATTATCAAAAAAATACGTTTTGACGGTTGACCCATTTTTGCATATACTTGTACACGTCGATTAAGCCTTAAATAACGATAAAACATGTAATAATTTATTTACTAAAACACTTCGTTGTATTGAATGGCACGGTGTTATGTTTCTCGCTACATATACTCGTATGTTAGCTCATAGAAGACGTTGAGCTTTAATAAAGGGAATACTATATATTAGAAATTGTATTAGATATATCAGATTTTTTTACCAAGCAAGTTAATCGCTGGGCCACTAGGGTCGACATTGATTGCAAAGGATTAAAAATAAATTTTATAATATAAGTTTTTTCCACACTATTTAGAGTTTGTTTTATGCATTTTCTTCTTCTTCATCATTGCAGGCTCAATGCTGAATGTCGAGTTCCTTTGCTACGAGTATTCTCGAATTTTACGCACCACCTGTCTCCACCCCTCTCAGCCCTGGGCCATGCTGAATGTAATGTGCATTTACATTAGCACAATCGGTCATTGTATTGTTTAACACTTTCGTTGTATGCACCATAACCCAGCGGGACTATTACCAAATGGCAATCTCTTCCAACGAACCAGAAAATTATTTTACAATTTTTTTTTCTATTTATTTACACATGATAAGAAATATACATCATTTGCGAAAAAAACAACAGGCTTACAATTTTAATAGATCTGGGTTTGCTGCCTTTCATTTGTCGTGTCCCCAGTAAACTAGGCTTTTGCCTGTATCTCACTGAGGAAAAAAATATGTTTCAAGTGCTGTGTAAAAAATTTAAATAAAGTACTTTATATAAAGAATATAAAATGACGAGTTTAAAAGACATAATCGTAAAATAAAAAAAGGTAAAGCAATCATTTGTCGATTTAACTATAAAAAGTGTAATAATTGAGTCACTGTTTGAAACACGTCAATGACGGAAAGAGACTTTTGTTAGTTCGCAGTTGGTTGAAAGTATAATCATAGAGCGCAACAAAACATGAAAAAAAAACACTTGACTAATAAATGTTGTTTTTGATAAATTATTTCTTCATTTGTTGAATAATAATAACATATTTGTGCTGTGATATATTCTCAATTTGCAGCAAGAGCATACAAATAATGTTATTTTCTTTTTTTTCCTCATTACTTTGGCACCCCTCAACATATCTGAATTGAAGATGGAGAATGTTTAAGAGCGTGGCCGGGAGACAGTTCTGTATTCGATCACTGCAATAGATCGTTCGGGTTAAGAATTACTTGAATGGGTAAATAGCTCACAATTTGTCATGGCACGTATTGAAAATACTATACGTGGATGGGCAACAACATTCGCACACGTCTAGCTCGTACAAGTGTATCGTTTTTGTATTAGACTGGCACCCTTATTGTGGATTCATCGAAAATCGAACCCGAAACCCAAGGTGGAAGACTAACGCCTTATCAACTAGATAACTGTTATAGTTCCATAAAACATTATAGTTCCATAGTATTTATAGAGCTTTAGTAATATTAATAAAAAATATGTGATTTTTTTTATTATAGTCTTGAATTATTTTACAAAAACGTTGTTTATTTTTTTTAATAAACTATTAAACGTCAATGCAATTGAAGTAGTTGTTTTAAAAGCAAGAAATATTTATCTCACAGAATAATAGTTTTTCGCTCTGTCCTCTCTCTACACCTTAAAAGAGAAATGTCTTGATAGTATGTATAGAGGTATGGCATATCAATATTATTTGAATTTTCAAGGACAGCTTTAATTATTGGCTCAAAACTATAAAATATGTAACTAAATTAAACCCTATCTTAATAAAACAAATCTAAATAAATATTATCAAATCTTTGCCATTCATACATATGTACTTTGACAATAGAAATTCATAACAAAGCAAAAACTGTAGACATGCATCCCTGAATAGACATCTTCTGTTGGTCGTAGGAGACCGATTGAAAAAAGGGCTAGTCTTTTAATAAAACTAGAAAACTTGAAAGAACTGCGTAAACGCATGCTGATCGTCATATTTTAAATAAGTTTAAAAACTACTACACACACTTAATTTAAAAAAATTTTGAAAAAGTTTAAATTTAGGAAAGAAAACAATGTTTGAGTTAGGGTTAAATCAAACTTCGCCAAATTTATCGGACGTGAAACCGATAGAATAAACGTTTTTCTATAACACCTAATTTAAATATATTTTTTATGATTACATTGTGGAGGTTAAAAGACATTGTTATTTGTTAGTTTATATATATACTTTTTTTTCTAATTGTGTTATACAACTTCTGTAAGAGGCTCTTATTTTATTTACTAAAAAATTTATTTCTACTGTTTAAAATCGTTATTTTCGTAGATAGATGTTTAAGTATTTTGTAAGGTTCGATTTTCACAGTATCATTTGTTTATAAAGTTTTCATATAGGGAGGGAGGGAGGCAATAAAAAATTAATAACAACCAAGATTATAAAATCAAATAGAGAAAAACTAGACATAAAGTGATTATTAATTACAAAAAATCAAGAAAAAGTATTTTCAACAATTAATAGTCTACAAATTTATTTCAAACAATTTAAGAAACGAAGATTAAGTACATTACGTGCAATGAATTTAATTAAAAAGCTTAAGAATAAATAAAATATTTTTGAAAATGTAAATATATGTTAGATTGTATACACAAATTAAAATATTTATACGAGTTGATTGTACTCTTAAATAGTTTTTATCTATGACATATACGAGTACATAAGTGTTGCATAAAATTTTATTCTTAAAGCAGCTTAAAATGAACGCGGATCTGATCGAATTTATATATATTTTTTGAACTTATCTATCTCATCCCTATTGTGGAACGAAAACTTGTCGAGCGTGTTGCGTTGCGACGTCGGTAGGCGCGGTGGGTGCGCGCGACGCCCGTGCGCGCGCACGGCGCTCAGCGTCGGGAAATCACGTCGCCCTTCGGACCGCTTCGGCAATGTTCGACGGCGGTGCGCGCGTTTCTTCTGTCCGTCGCGCTTTTGTGACAGTCGTGTAGTGTAAAAAATAACTAAATATATTTCAATTCCTAAGCTTGTCAAAAAATGTTTCATAATATTATTATTTACTAGCTTCGCCCACGACCTTTATCGCATGACTTGTCTTTTGTATGGGCATACTTAATGATTTTGTCAATATTCAACGCTAAGCCTAAGAGTGTTAAATTTATTAAAAGTTATATTCAAGACTTGATTATTTGTTTCAAATGACTTTCTTTTGTGGATTTGATTAAATAGTACAATTATTTTCGTCATTATTTTTGTATGCCTCAGACAGAATATCTAGCACATTCGATTCAAAGTGATGCGGGCACTTTTTTCCTCGACTTGTTTCACACTCGAAATTGATTAACTAGTTCTTGAGTTTTTTTTAGAATACAAAACAAAATCTACTTTGTTTAATATTGTGATAAAACTAGAAAAAATCTTTCATTTTAATTTGCGAAATGTGCTAATGGTTCAAAACTATATATTTTTTTATTAAAATAGTAACCCTAATAATTTTATTTTTTAGCAAAGAAAAATGATTAATTTAAGAATAAATTTTCAATAATGATTTGACAAAATGAACGGTAAATTGCAGTATTTATTAATATAATTTTATTTAAAATTATTTCAATTTTAAAATATTATTTCAATAAAATTATTAATACAATATTTAAAAAAATATAAGATAGCTGAACATTTCGTACTTTCGTTTTATTATTGTTGAACTTCAAATAGTTACCATTTTTTTCATTAGTATACCATACATATAATAAATAAAGTTATTGAATTGAATTTATAAATGCTGTTTAGGGTGAAAATAAATAAATAAAAGTAAAAAGTGGCGATAGTAAATTTTGTTAGTGTTCGCTAGAAACATTAGGTCGGAAAATATCGTGAAATTTCGTTTTCATTCGCTCCAGTTCGTGAAAGTCCGGCCCGGTGTCGAGGGTGCGTGCGCCGAGAGAGAGTTGCGCGAGCAAACAGGCAAAAGCAGAAGCCGCCGCCGTTATGGTCGACAGCCGTGAGAAGCTCGTCTCGGCGTCCGAGAATGACCCGTAGGCGAGTCCCCGGCCGATACCGCCCGACCCAGAGGCACAACGATGTTCGCGTACGGTTCCGACATCACGTAAAACTGTAAATATGAGTGCGAAGCGTGCGTGAGTGTCGTGTTAAGTGTTCGCAGAGTCCGCGCGCGACCGCGCGGCGGCCGGGGAAGATGGCGGTCGTGCCCTCCGTGGACGAGCTCTCGGCCCGCGGCCACTCCTTCGGCAAGAAGACGTTCCACAAGCCGACATATTGCCACCATTGCTCGGACTTGCTCTGGGGGCTCATCGGCCAGGGGTACAACTGCGAAGGTAAGCGCCAAGCGCCCCCAACACGGTTTACTCTCCACTGAATATGTTTTCTCTCGCCCGACACGGCTGTCTGCACCTCATTCCTAAGTCTTTCTACCTCTACTTACACATCACTTTCCTCCTTTTCTCCACAGTAAATTCATTTATAATATTATTTTCAGAACAAATCGTTCTATACACAGTTTTAATGATTTCACACATTAATGGTTTGGGAGTACTCGTAGTATTTTTCACCTATTTATGGTTAGTACATCTCTATTTGAATACACGGGAAAGTTTTTCTTACGAAAGCTCTCGGAAAATAATGCTTAATTTAAAACACTTTTTTTCGTGTATGTTAAACTAGTATCGAAACAGTCTGGTTATAATTCGAAATATATAAAACATAAAAATAAAATAAACAAATAAAAATGTTCATACAACGAGAATAAACAAGGCTAAAATACAATAGATATTACATATTTGGAAAGATTAACTAATTTCGTACGATGTGAAGAATCGGATCGAGTTTGTGTTGATTATCGGATTAAAGGGTAGGTTTTGTGGAACCTTTTGGCCAGCATCGCTATTTTGACGATGAAGCCTCGAGTCTCTCACGAGAGCCTACGACGATTTAAATGTCGAAAACATTGTTTAGTGAGATTTGCGTTTGATATAAAAGTAGATTAAATTAGATTGTTTTATCCCATATTGGTTCTGTTGCAGTATGAATCGGTCAGATTATATTCTTATTTAGGAAAAAATCATTAGTTTGAGAAAATTTGGGAAATTCACTGTTTATGTCTATGAAAGTTCAACTATTTAGGTTGTATGGATTGAAGCTATTTAGGGTAATTACTTATTGTGTTGTCCACGTTTATACCTTTGTATCACACCTGAATGATGGAATCCTCGGTCAGAAATTATGTTGAGTAATTTTTTTATATAATTGAACAATTTTGTCGAACGCGCCTTTCAGTGCATACAATTTCAAGGATACATTTTGTCTTTTGGTCTGGTGATAAATCTTGACATTCACGATTATAAGATGTTTTAAAGCTAAAAAGTGATATTTTAAAATTGCGGCGATGTTTATCACAACATTGTATTTTATCAAAACGAATTTGAATTATAATCTTTCTTTATGTTTTCTGGTTTCCTATTTTGTGGAATATCTTAGAAATTTTAAGGATCGATGTAGAATTTTAGATTTCCGTTGATTAATTCCACTGTGAGGTTATTTCTGTAGAGTACTGATTTCACCTGTGTGGAATGAAATCGCTTGAAAATTTGTGTCATGAAAATATCGCCCCTGAATTTAAATAACAGTTGACTGAAACAAGTTATATGTAAAACAGGTAAAATAAATACACTTGTCAGATGAATCGTGTATTCCATGATAATATATTTATTTACACTAGAATGATAAATTTAATCCAACACTATATAAAGATAATATTGAGATGCCTTGTAAGAAAGTGGAAAAAAGACGTAAAAAATACAACAATATTAATATCCAAATGTAGTGAAACTTTCTGTTTTTCCTTGTATGTTATCTACTCGTATATATTATTTTGAAGAGAACATTTTTGAGAAGATAATTATGATAAAAAAATAAAACGTGATTTAAATTAGAAATTAATCAATATATCTTTGTTGATGTTGATAATATTTCTAAAAAATAAATAAAATCTTTATTTTGATACGTTTTTTATATTTAAGAATTTAATGTTTCTATAAAAAGGTAATTTTAATTGAAAAAATAACATTAGTACAAATTTTTATCATATGCCATTTTTTTAAAATTTTCTTTGAATTATCTGAAAAACATTGTTTATTTATTTTAAAACTTCAATGATCAATTTGGTAGATTTATTTAAGAAGTGACAATCTCCTCTAACCAACCTGAAAATTGTGTAGCAATTTTATTTTCAGTTTCGTGTGAAAGGTTTACAATAGATCTTTATATAAATATATAACGATTAAAGATAAAATTGTGAGATACAAAAGAGCACGAACTATTTGATGATTTAAATATAAGAAATGTAACAATTTCGTCTGTGGCCAGGAGATAAGAGGGATATTGGGAGAAATAATAAAAGGGAAACCAGAAAACATTACATTACTGAATGAAAATATTTTTATGTTGCTTTTTGAAACATGCTAACAACGTATATAGCCTTA
Source organism: Odontocerum albicorne (assembly GCA_949825065.1). Lineage (NCBI taxonomy): Eukaryota > Metazoa > Arthropoda > Insecta > Trichoptera > Odontoceridae > Odontocerum > Odontocerum albicorne. The sequence continues at coordinate 36,772,408 of OX463850.1, forward strand.
TGTTAAGAGGTAACTTATTCCATAGCCTCTAACATTACTAACTATCATAAGATTTTTTTTCGGGTTTCATGCCCTTTTGGGTTGTTAAGGGAGGCAGAGAGGAAATATCAAACACTTCTCCCACAACACTTACTTCGCCTCCTCGACTTTCTACGTTGCCTACTTTTAAACTATCATTTATTTGACCCAACCATAATTTCCTTGGTTTTCCTTTAACAAAGCGTGCATCAAATTCACACTATATATTTGTGTTGTTAGCCTTTCTTCATTAATTCGTTCCACATGTCCAAATCATTTCAGAGTACCCTTTATCTTACTGAACACATCGACCTTAAGTTCACGTTTTCATTTTTTCATACATTCGTACTTCTCTATACTAATAATGTCTTTCACATTTTCCAATCTCTTATTATTAAAAAATAAAAAGTGTTTTTATTAATTTTATTTCCCAAAAAATAAAAATAAAATGGATATGTCCTCTTTTTGTTTTAAATAAAATTAAATAGGTATTTTTTAAATTTCGTTCGAATTCGTGTTTTTTTTTAACACGTTTACTTCCCAACAAAAAATTGTAGTAAATATGGATTAGAAACACGCATACTTGTGTACACAACATTACGAGTATAACTCAAGTCACAGATTACCTTTTGTATGTATATGTTTAGGTGTAGGCGGTCTCTCTAGACACGCAATGGCAAATCTTTACGTCTGTCTGTTTCGTGAGTTGTACCCGTGACAAGCAGATTGTTTGCATTGGCTTTGAATTCTCTGATAATATAACACGATATTCTTAATTTTGACGTGGCATATTTAATATGTGAATACTCATAGATACTCGAGGGTCCACAAAGTCAAATTAACAAAGGTTTCTTAGTTTCCATTCTTAATCAAATATGTTTATCTAAACATATGCGGATGTGGGAAAGTACACAATCTAATGGCCACAGCCGCCAACTTCATATCCTCAAAAACATATTTTATTATTTTTGGAATATTGTTAATCTATTAATAAGATAGGGTTCGATTTCTGAGTTCGAGTGCCCTTAAGGGGGAATCTGCTCTCAAAACGACGCTGACAATGACTGTCACTTTAATAATAACAATAATAACAAAAAGACAATTTATATAACGCTGTTTAGCAGATTTTCCTTAAGTGCACTCTAATTCGGGACTCGAACCCCTTTTTATTGACATATTAAAAATAATATAAAATAAATATATAAAAATTGAGTGTAAGGACAGGAAGGTTGTAGCTGTGGTCACTAGATAAGGGAATTTCTCGTATCTGCATATATCATACTCAGAAAAACAAATTAGGTAAGAAAACCTCAAAAAACTTTCTAAAGAAAGACGAACTACAAAAAAACTTTTGTAGATCTTCCAATATGTGGTAGTAACACATTCGACGTTAAGTGTAGTGTATTTGTGTTGTCTTCATAAATTTTACTTATATGCTTTTATAATTAGTATTACCTTCGTGGCTTACTTGGTAGAACCCATGCCTTCAAGCCAGGGGATTTAGGTTAAATTTTTGATGCTACCAAAAACATTTGAAAATATAGTCTGATTTTTATATTCTTCATTTTAAACCATATTTTTGGTTAGCTGGAAGAAATTTGCTCCTAACGATTAACCCACTGTATGATGATGACAAGGAATCCGTCGTGATCGAGTATGATTGCTAGCTATCCTGTGGATCGAAAACGCATGTGTGTCTATTGGTTTATCGTGTGTCATCTTTTGTACGAGTACTTCAGCAAACATAGTCTTGGTAGATTAAACTGAAAGTTCCGATTTCAAGAAGAACCAAGTTCTAAGATGATCGACAGGTTTGATCTGTTGCAGACTTTTATTTGGCAGATTGTGTTTCTACTATTTTTGTGTCGCTTAATAGCGTAATATAATAATATAAGAATTTATCATTACGTTGTTCACCTATAGAAAAGCATAAATTAAGACGTAATATGATCTAAGAGTAATAGCAAGCTTGCAAGCGAATCAGCCAGGTATCGAACCTGGGGCACCCGCTTGATTAACGTGAATGGTAAAGACGACTTCCGTAGCCTAGTTGGTAAAACACCTATCTTCCAACCCGGAGATTGTGGGATCAAAAACCCGTTGGAATTCACATTTTTTAAAAAAGTATTCCAGTCTGGATTTCTTATAAGACCACTTTAACATCTTTTTGGTTGGTTGGAAGAGATTGCTACATGGCAATACTCCCACCAAATGTACTGTATACATCGTAAGTGTACAATGGTAATCTTTAGACCGCGGCCGCCTACTGTACACAACAGAAGTGATTTTTTCTATTTAAATTGTGACAAAAAGGTTTTTTTTTATGTAGTTCTACGAATATAAAATTTAATCACACTAAATATAAATGACAAAGTGTATTAACAGGTACCATTACACTTCACATATGCACTTTTAAAAATAAATATTTATTTTAAATTTGATACAGGTTTAACCCAATTAAATCAAATAACAAGAAAAAAATGGAGTCTAAATATTTGTATAGTATAATGACAATGGGAACAATACATGCTTCCTTGTAAAATATTTGTATAGCACAATGACAACAGGAATAATACATGCTTCCCTGTAAAATATTTGCATAGCATAATGACAACAGGAACAATACATGCTTCCTTGTAAAATATTTGTATAGCATAATGACAACAGGAACAATACATGCTTCCCTGTAAAATATTTGTATAGCATAATGACAACAGGAACAATACATGCTTCCCTGTAAAATATTTGTATAGCATAATGACAACAGGAACAACACATGCTTCCCTGTAAAATTACTCAGTTATACCTATATGTTCATTAAGGAGTTTAAGTCTCAATATTTAATGTCGATATCAGAAAATTCATTTAGCGATGCTCTTAACAGCTCAGTTCGTGAATAGGACACCGAAAAAGTCTTAATTCACGATGGCATAAACAAAACTTTAATAATCTGCAAACGGTTTGCTATTTTTCCCATTAGTAATTTGTATATGTATCAACATGACCGTATATGTCTTCTTACGCTTAAGGAGTAATAGTCAAGCATTCCCATTCGAAAAAAAAGTGGGTATTAAAGGTGAAGAAATAAATCTTTTTTTGATTCTCGGGTTCCAAATAATTGAGCCGCACTCTAACCTATTGTGAACCAGTGAATTACAAAGAGATCTCATAACAGTGTCTTCAAATGTCCTATAGAGGCTCTTATCACAAATCTCAGAACTTTATTGGTATATATATATGATACAATATTATCAATATGAGTTACAACGGAGACGTTGAAGTCATAATCTTCAGCGCCATTGATCGACGTCGATCTACCACAAAGGGTGACTTAATAAATGGTCGAAATGACTTATTTGTACCTACCGCAGATGGCCATACAACCTCTGTAGAAGTTTTTGGCTCTCGGACGATTTTTCTTCAAGGATATCGCTTAGTCACCATCTCTTTTCCGTCTTCCACCACTCCCAGCCTTCAAAGATCCTGCTACACGTTATTTAAAAGCCTATGTCGTGGCTTGACAAGCGGACCGCGTCAACTGAGATCTGCTTATATGACCTACCAATACCAACCTTCGTGACATTACGTCGCTGGTAATTAGTGATTGTCTCAATTTTCGACTTTCTTCATTCGATCTCAATTTCGCTCTCCTAAATCTTGTTATGGGTAAATTTTTTGACGTTAAGTGATTTCTCAAAATGAGGAGAGCTTTTAATCTCTAACTGATAGCTTTTGGAAAATCTTCCAAGCGCAGTCCCACAGGTAGAAAATTTCATTAAACAGGTCTAACAACGCGTACAAATCGGCGGAAAACAATGACCGTCCCAAAACTAATTTTTTACTGAGAAGTAAATTATCTAAAAAAACTGTTTTAAGACCTTAGATGCAAAAGGCTTCCAAATAAAATACTTGTATAGCCATTCCTAGACGTCACAGTTTATCGTTATCAACAAATATTTATAGTTAAGGCATTAACACTGTGGAGGTTTAAAAACATTGTAATTTGTTTAAGTCAACCACTGTTTATTCCACTTTATATATTTATAAAGTGAAACAAACAGTGTTTGACTAAACAAATTACAATTATTTATTTATTTTATCGTACATACAGTACACAACATGTCGGGTTGATTACCGAGTGGATATCTTGGGATAAACCATACCATTTTTATACATATTTTTTAAGGAAAGGTATAGAATTTATTAAATTTATAATGTAGAGAAAAACGTGTAATGCCAAAATATTATGAACAAAATATATAAATTTAAAAGGCCATCAATAACCAGTAGGAGGCAAATATAACATGTCACTGAAAGGAGATATAATGCTTTAACATATAATTCGTTTTTTCAATCCGTTAATTATGGCGCGGGTCTTATGTTGTTAGATGGTTCGGATGATGGACATTAAAAAGACGTAAAAATGAAGACCCGTGCTATGATAGAGCTTTTGCCATTGTTAGTCCTGTGGGATGGAATAATCTACCTCTCAGTGTTTGAGATATGGGTGGTGTGCGTAGCTTTAGGAAGTACTTGAAGATAACCCGTTTTGGAAGATCCTATCAAAATTTATGATGTTTATGAATACTACACTTAAAGTCTGACTTTATACATTTATTTATTTCTGAATATCATTCACTTGATCCAACCATACTTACGTTGGTCTTCCTCTCACATGCCTTCCAACTCACATTCGCACTATATATCTGTTTTGTAAGTCTTTCTTCATTCATTCGTTCCACATGCCCAAACCATCTCAGCAAGCTCTTCATCATATTTCTCAACACATCAGCCTTAAGTTCACATTCATCCCTTATCACTTTATTCTGTCATAAATTGTCACTCCATTTATCATCACCCATCGGAAGATCTACAAAGGTTTCTTTGTAGTTCGTCTTCCCTTGGTAAGTTTTCTGCGGTTTTCTTACCAAATATGTTCTGAATAAATGCTGATACGGGGAAGTACCTAATCTATAGGCAACAGCAACGTCCTTCATATCCTTACACTTACTTCATATATTATATAAATTTATTTTGTAAAAGTTTTATTATGTAAACAATGTTCGCTCTCTAAACGGCGCTATATAAATTGCCCTTTTATTATTATTGTTAAAAATCGTTTTCCATTAGTATACTCGTATTTCGGTTGCATTTTGAATTCAAGTATTATTTATATTCGTTACAACGGATGCATTTCATAAATAGAGTTTGTGATTTTATCGAAGCACGTCCAAATACAACGAAATGTTTGATAAATCATTCAAACCTGCATTTTCCTACATGATACATTTTGAAAATTGATATGATTTAGAGGGATTGAAAATGAGTACATTATTATCATATTTTATCTCGTTTAATGCTAACGTGCGTTTATATTATTCTATTGAAATTTCTTCTACATTAATAATTTCCTGTCAGTCAATAGAAAACTTGTAAATCGAAGCATTTGAGTGTAATTCACTTCACTGTAAAACAATCCGGTTGACTTATTGCCAAGTGGCAATATCTTCCAACCAATCAATCAAGGGAAGTTTCACCTTGACTAAATTCATGAACAATATACACAGTATCAATAAAATTGAGATATCACAAATCAAAGGAAAAGCAAGAGATGGTGGAGAGGAAAGAAAAATCAGGAATGAAACACATTATATTGCTGACTTGAAATATTTTTTTTAGTTGCTTTTTTAAACATGCCGGAGCGAGTCTATCATAAATTAATTTGTGACTGATTTCAGAGTCTTCTCACTGCATGGGCAGTTAAGGACGACGTAAAAAAGAGCGGTGAACTGGGAAAGACAATAAACAGTATCTGTTTGGGCTTATTGTAAGTCCATGATCGGAAAGACGCTGAATATTCTCGGCGAGATAAGCGAGGTTGGCTGGAGAGTTAAGGATTGTATACAATAGTGACAGTATGTAAACTTGGCGTGTATTTCTCATGTTCAATCAGTTCGACCCTTTCCGGTACGAAGTGATGTAATTGTATTAAACTTTCTTAAGTTAAAAATCTCAGACAAATATTTTGAAGACGCTGTAATTTGTCCAACAGTTTTTTCCGTAATATCCAAAGAACAGATGTCTTAGTTGCTGTATATTGAATTTGTATTGCATCATGATGGGCTACATACGAGTATGTCAGCGGTACTTTTAATAATATTAGGGCCATATAAGACTTATGCTAGACAAAGTGTGAACTATTTGGTGCATAAATCTTACCTTTCTTCCCGTTCAGCTGTCATGTTACCGGATCTCAAAAGACAAAAAATCCTCAGTCATATGCTTTTTTGCATATTCACGTAACTTAATCAAACTTATTTTTTGGGACTGAACACTTTGTATCTCGATCCCGTGTTTTAACGTGATCAACTAGATTTGCGTTGAGTCCTAGATCCGTGTTTCCACGTGATCAATACATCTTTTAAAAATGGACGTATCATTGGCATCTAGCAAATCTTTTTTTTTTAATAATTTAACCTTTAAACGATAGTATCCTGATTTCTAGCACGAACAATACCCTAGATCAGGGGTCTCCAAACTACGGCCCGCGGGCCAGCACCGGCCTGCGAGCACCACTAATCTGGCTCGCGGTAGCGGTACCGGGCCGGATAAGCCCGGTATCCGGCCCGTCATAGTTTATTTTGATTACATTGTAAAATTTACAATGTAAGTAACTCTCTGCAATATGTCACTACTATACATATAGAATGGTCGTAAGTATTCGTAACAATACGTAACGCACGGCACGCGCATCGGCTATTTCCGCCGCAAATAAATGTCATTGACACTTAACCGTAAGTACCAACCGAAATTGCTAACGGAGCGGAGTCCACCCCGCACCCTGCGCCATAGAAATAATCTCTCGCTGGTTAGTCCCAATACGGAAAATTTGCGCGTAATTCAAAATTACATTGTGTTGGTATGATGAGCTAGCTAGGTCAGTGCTTAGGCTAAAAAGTTTGGAGACCCCTGCCCTATATAATTAAAATATGCATGAATTGATTCATGATGGAGATTCTTACGTCGCGTCATCAATGTACTGTGAAGTGTCAGATCTGGAGACAAACTAATCTTCGGGTCCAAATAGAATAAGGAATTTTCAGGATCCACTAAACTGGTTGTTAACCTTTCCTTCCCTGTGTTGGGTATCTTCTACACGTTGCTTCTAATAACCATCAATATCTCTATAAATATAATAAATACAAGGTTAAGATTTTAGGTTTCCCTCCATAATATATTTACGCATTGATTTAAAAAATAATATCAATAATAATCAGAATTTATCGACTACATCGAGGTGTTTTGTAAAGATCGAAAACAAATTCGCATTTCAACGCTGTGAGTGCCTCGTCTTGACGATAGGTGAATAGTATGCGGGAAGCGCGACACTATATTCGCATCTCACTCTTGCATACTAGACTGAATTGCGAGGAGCTGAATTGTCTCAACATCGCAAGCAAAGGCGTAAGCGCCGGGGTATGCGACTGACGTTCCGCAACACTAGTAGCTTCTAGGCTTGCAAATAGGTTAGACGTACGCCCGTTCCGTGAGCGTTTTTTAATGTTTTCAGATGGTTTTTTAATGTTTTCAGCAAATAAATCTCAATTATTATAATTTTTAACTTCAATTATAATTAATTAAGGGGATTATCTATGAATGTTCTTATTTTTCCGATTTAAAATCGCAAATTTTTTATTGCGTACTCACTACCCAACACCGGAGCATGCGTATTATTTTTATCACCGTAAGGGAAGGGTTAAAGAGTATGTATAAACATGTGTTGATTTTTATGTATTCAATCAACTGGCAAATAAGAAAATTCCTGTAGAACTGCAAGGTGTGTGCTAAACACGATAGGAGAGAAGTGAGCCTCGGTACACGTGTAAGGAGTCTGATGTAGCTCACTACAAAGGAAAACGTTTTCAGAATTATTACACTAAACTAAATGCTTCAAGTATTTTAAGCCAATTTACAAAGTCTCGTTACAATATTCCTAATATTAAATTACAATATAGCAATTTTATGTATTTATTTAATGTTACTTACAACAAAAATAATAATTAATAAGAGAGCCAGTTCTCAACACACTAAGTATGACAGAATATACAAAAAAAAATTACACAATTATAGCAAAAATATTTATAATGATACAGGTAATAAATTGTATAAAATCACATGTTACCAACATAATACGGGGCCGTCTACAGGCATACAATCCGCACTAGGCAAAAAAATACAAACCCAAAAGACAAATAATTGAATAACAAATCGAAAGCTATTATACAAATTGAAAATAAAGTATAAAAGAGAGGTGCAACATCACACACCCTCAAAAAACACGGGGAAAAAATCACAAAAATAGTAAAAAAAAACTACAATAAATTATAAAGCAATTTAAAATTCCTCGAAAGACACGGTGGAAAAACTCTTCATAAAAATCAGAATTCCTCAAAAACAAGCTTATCACTGGGAAAGATTTTTATCGGGTTTTAAAGTGTTAAGACATTTTTTTAATATCGTACTTACAGAGAACAAAATGTCAATGGAGGCCAATTTTAAGTAAACGACATGTGATCGGTCTAAATGGTAGTTGTAAAACCACGGCAAGTTTTTATTAGACCTTCTTGTAAAGGGCAAACACTGACGCTCAATTGCCCCTACTATAAATAGATTCGGTACAGAAGTTAATCTGCGATTTCTAGAATTATGTAAGTTGTTGACATTTAAAGTTGTCTGATGTAAGTAATGCTACATTTCAAATATAAAGTACGATATTTAAAAGTTTATGGTAATGGTCTATTGAAACGTTTTACTGTTATTCGGTTATTTACGTTCGCTTAAGGCCTCTTTGACATACTCGTATATCAGGTTGATTAGAAGAGATTGTCACATGGTAATAAACTCGCCGGGTTATTTAGATATCAATGTATACAATTAAAATGTAATAAAAAATTGACCAAAAGTGAAACTTACGAAAAAGATAAAATGAACTGGTTGTGTATTTGTGATTTTTCTGTTGGGAGGAGATGTGACTCGATGAGACACGAAGCAGTGTGAGTAATTCAACGGGTCGGGGAAGTGATATTAAAATAAAGGTATGTTCTGTGAATTGTGATAATGCTTAGCGAATCCGTTACACTGCATACACCGTACATATTCCCAATTAAAGGATTGTCAACCTTATACATACTCGACAGAAGATCAATGATCCAAATCAGCAGTCTCATTATTTATTCTGAGATTAACGTTAATTTAAACACACATAAACAATGCAACGAGTCCGAGCTATGGCCAAAAAATAAATATATTGGCATTATTTTACTGAAAATCCCTGTCCCTGAGCCGCCGCACAACAAAATATAAAATAATTGTGTTTAACTCCCAAGTTATACACATTTCATATATTATACTTACTTCACAATTGGTATATATAATAACTAAATCCTTATTTTCATCAACTGGATTGTACATTGATTCTCTAACTTTCCTTTCTTATTCACAATTTTGTCTGTTTCTTCCAATTATTTTGTTTCTTCCATTACATTGTTGAGCCACATTTCGACGTTAGTGGTCTATGGTTAGGATAATATCTAAACAACACGTCAACGTCTAACTATAATATATTCCCGGTGGAACCCTGGTTGTTTTCTAGCAGCTTATCCAGTGGGATCGCGGGGCAAGGAGAGTACGACCGCTTTCTTTTTCAGACAGTCTTTAAGTGGCGGATATTAAAAAATACTCCAGGATGAGATGTCTTCAGTGCTTCCCTCATGCATTAGGGCTGATTGATCCTCAAGGTTTTTAAAGTAAATAATAACAACAATCATATATCGACTCGGAGCTGGTTCGGCCACGGCTTCGAGGTATATGAAGTGCTGGGCTGTGGACTAACCTAGATGGAGTCGTTTTATGGCATCCCTGTGTTGTTGATGTAACATACAGGGTGACAATTTATGGCATGGAAATATAATCCTCATTGCCGGGTTCAAACCCCCCCCCCCCTTAAGCACAGTTTATTTTTTTATGCCGAATAACAGCGAGCCATCTCGATGGGAAAAACGATTTCTCCACAACTTAAAAATCCTTGCATCAGAGAACTTTTTCCTGCCTTAACTATTACACCATCCAGTGAGAAAACACACACGGTGCCTCTGCAAAAACCACAATTAACCACCCAACACGAAAACAAAGGATCTTCAAAACTCCAGTGAAAACGTCATCCTGCCCCATAAATAGGTACCCTGCCACTCAGTTATTAAATAAATAAATTGTTATAGGTTTATCGATAGCAACATTACTATGTAATGTACATATATATCCTGGAATTACACGTATATTTCAAGGCAATGGAACAGAAAATACATTTAAGAAAAAAACACTACCAAAAGGTCAGGGTTCATCCCATAACATACCACCAATCGAGATACACCCCAACAATGGATGGCGGTACTGATCGCGAAGGTATCAGATGTTTTTCAGCCTCCACACGTAAATTATATAACAAAAAATAAATTAAATAAGTAGTTAATACAATTATAAACTCAATAGATACGCATGTAATTGTAAAGAAATATATATACAGTCTCCCACACCTACACACAACGGCAGATTCAGTGCAGTGTAAAGAAAGAAAAGAAAATAAGAATAGATGAATACATTAAAAGGCCGCATTTTTCAGTATCTTCGAGTGCTGTCTTTCAGCGTTATTCAGTTATTTCAGAACAGGCAATAAGCCTTGTGCGATGGCCGTTACATAAAATAAACGAATAATAGGTTCAGCGATAAAAATATAGTATCCAAATATGTGTCCTGTAATCACAGATATACGAGTATGTTAAGGCAATGGAACAGAAAATAAATATGATTGTTTTGAAATACATATGAGTGGCCATCGGAACTGTACTGTTTGTTTTACCAAGACTGTCAGTGGTATTACGCGGCACAAGTGAGATTGAGCGCGTATCACAAATGATAGCGATTTGATCTACATATTTGTATATCGTACATTTGAGTTAAATTGTTAATATAGCGATAAGAAAAATGCGATTATTTCATAATTGAGTCGGAACTTGGTCCGTAATACTAGAGAGTTTCCCTGACGGAGTTTAAAAGCATGCCTACGATGAACTGATACGTGAACAGGCGTTATTCACCCACTGTATGGGAACAATACCCTCACTCTATGGATTATGCCAAAGGTCTACTATTTTCGTTCTATTTTTTCATTTATTATACAAATTTCTACACAATTTGGATATAGGTTGAGTTTTATTTATATGGAGGTTTATAAATAAGGATTATTTTAAGAATGCTGGCAATTGCCGAGAATATATTCTCGTATCAAATAATTGGTTCAATATTTCTACTAGTACGAATATATCGCGCGTCACTGGGTGTTTAGTTATAATATTTGTTCTGTAAGTTGGTATTAAGAACTAAGGGAGATTTCTTGCATGAGACTGTATTTTTCGAAGATATGTCTAAGCTTAGTGCCTCTATTATTGGGGGATAGTTGAATTAGCGCTAGTTAATAATGTTTTTAAATAGCCATTTGAGGTTAAGTTTACCTTTAATTTATTACACTATTTGTTAATCATGAATCTATTCATATATCCATCCATCCTGTCGTGTAGCTCATGATTGTCGTCACTCCCGTGATAGCTTTTGGCGACTCCTCTCCGTGACTCGAAGGGCAGTTGTTTAGGGTAGTTCAGTTGCATCTCTCACTTGGTCAGTCCAATGCATTTGGATTCTTCCTCTAGTGCGACGTCCTTCCACGTCTTCACACCACAAACCTCTCCAAACTCTATTCTTGGCCACGAGCAATGTGCAAAAGATTCGGAGGACTTAATCATACATAAATAAATAAAAAAAATTATAGTCTTATTAATAGATTTGGTATTTATATTATTAAAATCTATTTTAATCAGAATTATTCAATACCTAATCCTTTAACGGGCATAAACAGAAAACGGTCGCATATGCGGCCACCCTTATGGTTATACTTATAAGGATTCATTTTCTTAATGAAACATTTTTAAGTAACACAAATGTCAAATTGGCAAATGTAGTGGACGGGCAGAGGTCTTATTTAAGACGGATCGTCGTGAAGTTAGCTGCATGTTCAGTAGCAACGATCTAAACATTCGGTCAATTTATTGTCAAATATGTAAATAGTTATTATAAGTAAATCACCATTAATTATATCTCATATAATTTTTTTATTTCCTAATACAACCTAAACTTAGATATTATTACCTAAACATTCATTGGTCACTTTTGCGACCACTGACATGACCCCTGAAATGGGCACAGGTCTCATATGCGACCGCCTCATTTAAAAAAAAATAATAATTTTAAAACACATTTTCGAAGAAATAAAGTTGGTTTGATACACATAATAATGATTTATTCAATAAAAAACTCAATATCTCAAAAATAAAAACTTGCGATATAAAGGGTTAAATGTGAAAAAAAATATCACAATAAACTTAAATTAAAGTGACAGACCTGTTTTGCTTTACAAAAGCATTGTCAAATTGTATGAATTAAATTGCTTACCGTACTTATGTAATACAAATATTTTACAATGTATGGATTCAATTGACATAAAAAATAAATAGGAGCCGATAATCCTGACAAGTTGGGAATCATCAGCTTTTGAACAACCAGTCCTCATTTGAGAAAATTTAAAATTTCGAACACTTCGTTAAACCACAAATTTTGCACTACACTAGAGAAAATGTAGTATGGTCCCTGTGACAGGTTCACAAATTTGCCCCAATACAACCTTGTAACGACGTTCAGTAATTTTAATTATTTTATCAACTTTAATATAAGCCTCAATTCTAATAAATAGCAAATTATTTAGGTAAATACATTACATAAAACTAACAATAATGACAAATTAATACATCTTGTTACAAATTAGCAAAAATGTGTCAGTTTGTTAAAATCAAACAATATTTGGTGACGTTTGTCAAAAGTCACTACGTTAGTCTGCATTGGCTAGGGATGGGGTATACGATAATTGGATTTTCGATTTCTTTAAACGTAAAATTTAATGTTCGTAATAAGTATTAATTCATAGTGGATCTTGGTCTATTTAAAGATAGACACAAATCATACAATACATTAGAAATTCAGTATAATGAAAATTAGGAACTAAAACGTCAGTTTAGAGAAAAACCATTTTTCGATTTATAAAAAACGATTCGATTTGTAAAAAAAAAAAACGATTTTACCCTATCCCTTAGAGACATGACATTTCAGACGTCACAGGGACCATCCTACATTTTCTCTAGTATAATGGGCGATATTTTAGCTTTAAATGTCTGTATTGTATAATTTAATCAGCCGAACCACCTTATTTTAACTTATTCATTGATTTAGTGTTTATATTATTAAACTTAATTTTAAACGGAATGATTTGACACTCAAATGTGAAAAAATTCTACACAATACTTAAATTAAAGTGACAGGCATGTTTGAATACAGTTTGACAATGATTTTGTAAATTAAAACAGGTTCGTTATTTTAATTTAAGTTTTTTGTGTAGATTTTTTTCACGTTTTAGTGTTCAATCATCCTTTTTAGTTTTATAGTCTTTATAATAGTGACAGGTGATGTATATTCTCGTAGTGTCCTGATTGTATCTTCTTCCCCACGGTTTCTCATGTTATCTACAAATTCTTAGATTTCCGAGTCGAACTATTTACATTGTGAATCGGCTTCTAATCATCTAGCGAAAGATCCATTCCACATCCTTTGGGTATTGACCTGTATTTAGGAAGCATACTCAAGAGTAGTTTACGTTTTGATCTTATAATGTATATCTTTGTAATTTACTCGAAATAAACAGTATCAACCAAGAACAACGTGTAACATTTTTAGAACTAAAGTCATAAGAAATAATGTGGAGCAATTTAGATTTTAAAACACAGAAATACTTAACGGAACATATGCCCTATGACAGGGATGGCGAACCTTTTTGAGACTGAGTGCCAAAAAATTTTTTTTTTCAATAAAATAATATGTCGCGTGCCACATGCCATGGAAATAAAAATGCATCAAATGTTTGTGTAACTTCAGATTTTTAATAAAAACAAAAATTAATACACCGAGGAAAATAATTAAGTACTTATTAATGGCGAACTAAGAGAAATAAATAAAAAAATAGACTTGAAAAAAATTGTGAACCTCAAAACTTATTAGTGAGATTTTCGTTGTTGGATGCTAGATGCCAAATATTTTATATCGGGTTCATAGCTGGTAGCTTTTAATAAAATACAAGCAGTAGTACTTTCGTCTGTAAGTCTACTTCTTATGTCTGATTTAATAAAGTTCACTGAAGAAAATAATGATTCACAGGAATACGTCGACGAAAAAATTGTTAATATGCCCATTGCTATTTTTTTAAGACAAGAAAAAGTTTCCGGTATGTCGTGGATAAATCAAACACTTCGGAACGGCTCGTGCCGGGAGCGAAGTTCATTACAAAAAAAATATACACCTCAAGGAACTAGCACCGCGCGGGAAGCATTAAACAATGCGATTTATTTATGCATGAATGTCGTCATATCCTTCGTTTCTGAAATTATTTATGAACGAAGAAAATACACGTCGCTATTTAAATATTTTTTTAATACTATTTCTATAACTTTTTTTATTTTTTCTTATACACTTTTATTTTTTCTCCTCATTCGCGTGCCACGCAAAATCGTCTCGCGTGCCACCTGTGGCACGCGTGCCATAGGTTCGCCATCCCTGCCCTATGAGATCTATTGTGACGCAAAAGCAATTTTTCGAGATATATATATATATATTTTTTTTAAATGAAATATACAAAGCACTCTACTGCCTCTTTAGATGTACAAGTAAATATATAAAGGTTTATTGATAGCAATATAATATGTACATATATTAATAATATAGGTGTTTTTTTGGGTGTGATAGAACATTTTAGTTACTGTTTTTAATTAGCAAAAATACCGAAGAGAATGGGTAACTAATTTTTCGTAAACATTTACAATCAGTTTTCGTATAAAAATGCACGGAAAGGATTTTTTTTTATTAATTGCGGCCATTCCTACGATTATTTGCGGTTTATGTCTTCCTGCTGATAAGGTCAACATCTATTGATAAACTATTTTTATACCATTCATTGAATGACGAATATTATTTTGATTATTCAACGCAGGAAATATATTTGATGATGTTATAAGCAATAATATAATATATGAATTCAACATTTATCCTCACAATTTATTTATCATGGATATTAAATGAAATTTGGATTTTATAGTGGTAAGTTATTCACTCTTTCGTATTGCATTGTATTGTAGAAATATTTCTTTTGCATTTCTCTTTTTCTTAAACGTTTTTGTGGACTGATATAAGTACCATTTTCATTAAAAGCAATGAGTGAAAGATCATTTGAAAAATAAAGGTTTCTAATTTAAAAACTCTTTTTTTCAAATGAGATTGTGGTGGGATTTTTTATACTTATGATTGTTTTGTTTCTTCTTTTTTATTTTATGTAAACCATACCTTGGTTCCACGAAATAAACCTGTCCAAACGAATTATGTCTGTCATATGCAGGACAAATATAGGTTACTGTCTTATAGGAAGCCACCTTTATAAAATTCGTATAAAAGAAAGCCTTTCGACCATGTTTTCTTTGAGTGTCTTCTGCGCACCGCATAAAACCTTGACTTAATTGTAAATGTCTACGTCCGTTCAACATGTCCCACCTACTCGCACCCAATTGTTCATTAATTTATAGTCACATAACTGAATTTATTGTTCTAAACTCTTTAAATATTTAGAATTGCAGGAGGTCTTACATATTGTCATACTGTTTTTTTTTCCTTTAAATTGTTATTGACACAAATCGTCCTTTTTATAGGATGGAACACCTAAATAACTCATAATAATATCAGCATTAGGACGAGCCTAGTTAGGCAGAAGAGTATTTTGTGTAATATATTTAATTGTGAAGATAAAGTATCTATAAATAAATTAAAATGTGTTGTTTATAGTTAAGGCAATAACGTTGTGGAGGTTTAAAGACATTGTAATTTATTTTTATCACACACTGTTTATTCCACTTTTTTTGTGACGGTATAACCCTACCGGTTTCAAGGCTTTCACCTCATCTTCAGGGGAGCACAAACAAGACTAAATGTTGTTCGAACTGGTACCGATTTCTATCGATGATGCCAAATTCTTACATATCAGTAGTAATGGAAATAAATTGGACAGATTAGAGGCCCTAGAAATTTCTATCCCAAAAATCTCTCCGCTCTTGGCCGAAATCGTCCTATGCCTCCCTCACCCCTCAGCCCCCAGCCGTTGAAGCGTGTATATCGGTACCAGTTCGAACAGCATTTAGTCTTGTTTGCGCTCTCCTGAAGATGAGGTGAAACCCTTGAAACCGGTAGGGTTATACCGTCACAAAAAAGGGGAATAAACAGTGTTTGATAAAAATAAATTACAAAATTAAAATGTGTTACATTTTCGATGTATGCAGTACAACCTAGCGGGATTATTACCATATGTCGATATCTTTCAACCAACTAGAAACACGTTAAAGGGGCCTTAAGTAAAACCCAGACTAGAATTCTTTAAAAAAAAATGACGTTTCAATGGGAATCGAGCCTGCAACATCCAAGCTGGAAGATAAGCGTCTTAATAAATTGGCCACGGAGGTCTTATCATATCC
Source organism: Odontocerum albicorne (assembly GCA_949825065.1). Lineage (NCBI taxonomy): Eukaryota > Metazoa > Arthropoda > Insecta > Trichoptera > Odontoceridae > Odontocerum > Odontocerum albicorne. The sequence continues at coordinate 36,789,150 of OX463850.1, forward strand.
AAGACAAAAGCGTTTATACACTTAGCGAAATATAATAATAATGCTAGTTGGAATAAATAATAAGAAGCAATTATCACATGTTCAAATACACGGAGTAGCTAAAATAATGGTGATGATGATTCAGTCTTCAGTACCGTTTAGTGACAGTGAATTTAGCCACCCTGAGTATCTCGATGTATCAAGACAGAATTTGCCCGCTGCTAAGAGCATCTCTTGGGTGTTTTGGAAGAGCTAGGTTTTATGCTAGTCAAAACCTTAAATAGTCCATCGCCGCACAACATTGTTACTCTCAAATGGTGGAGTTAGTCCGAAATACATTTTTGAGATATCTTTACTTACATGAGTGCGGTTTCTATCCGTGGTTCTATCCTATAAGATTTCTTCTAGGTATTTTGGAATACTACCTTCTAAACGTGAAGAGGGGTGTGGGGGTTTATTTTTATATCTTTAAGTTGCTGACGGGAGCGACATCTAATCCAACTATGTTGGAAAATATGTGTTTATGATTTTGTGTTCCTATAGTTCGGAAATTCTAGGATGAGTCCTGTGACAGCTCACAAATTTGCCCCAATACAACCTTATGTAATGTATTTACCTAAATAACTTGCTATTTATTAGAATTGAGGCTTATATTCAAGTTGATAAGATAATTAAAATTACTGAATATCGTTACAAGGTTGTATTGGGGCAAATTTGGGAGCTGTCACAGGACTCGTCCTAGAATTTCCGAACTATAACAAATATTCGAGGTGCATAAATATTGTACTGTTTGGACTGTCAATAAATAAAACTTACTTAGCAAGTGCTCTTGTATTGTTTCACGGGCTGTCCCTTTTGAATAGGACTTCGGATATTGACATATTCAACATTTCAGAAAACATATTAAAATAAATGTTTTTGATCTTTCTTTTTAATGAGAGTTTGGTGTTTCGACTTAACAATTATTTATTGTTTATTATTTATTACAGTATACCATATATTCTCTCTAAGCGTTGTATGCATTTGGGTTTATTATTTATTACTGTATACGAGTATATTCTCTCTACGCTTTGTAGGGTTTATTATTTATTACAGTATATATTCTCTCTAAGCTTTGTATGCAATTGGGTTTATTATTTATTACAGTATATATTCTCTCTAAGCTTTGTATGCAATTTGGTTTATTATTTATTACAGTATGTATTCTCTCTAAGCTTTGTATGCAATTGGGTTTATTATTTATTACAGTATATATTCTCTCTAAGCGTTATATGCAATTGGGTTTAAAATTAAAATAAGTAAATCGATAAACATGCCAGATTCGCATGTTTGCGACTTGCACGTTTTGGAGGCGTTGTACGCTAAGATCTTGATCGAGGTTTTCGAGTTACTGACCCTATCCCATGGAATATAATTCTTCGGGAGAGTCGGAAGGTTGGGGATGAGCAGGCCTTTAAGAGACTTTATAGTTTTTCGAAGTGTTATATTGAAACAGATGCACGTTTTGAATGACGCTCTAAAACATTGTTTCTTAAGCTTTTTAAGCCGTGACCCAGATTAGAGTATTACATTTGGTTTCGCGACCCAAGTAAAGATTAATTAAATAGCACACACAGATCACAAATAAATAAGTTTTATATTTTGACAAGACAAAATACCGAGATACTTCTTTTTTCGACGCACAGTGGATCGGAAGGTTTTAAAAATGATTTTTTGCACATTAATAACTTATACTCGTATAATATGCAAAATATTAAAATATTATTACAGATGAAAATATTTCGTAACACATTCAAAATATCAACCAATTTTGGTCTCGGTTGACACTATGCTCTAAAAATATTGTTGGTCTGTGGTGTGGAATGGTCTACCTCCGAGTGTTAGATATATGGGTGGCATGTGCAGCTTAGGAAGTACTTAAATACAATCCTTTTTGAGAAGTTTTTTTTAATCAAAATTTATGATATTATATGAACACTACACAGATACACTACACCTAAATCCGAATGTGTTACAATCACATACCGTGGCCTAGTTGGTAAGACGTCGGTCTACCAATCTGGAGGTTGCGGATTCAAATCTCGCTGGAGCCCAGATTTTTGGAAAAAAGATTCCAGTCTATTTTTAACTCAATGCCTCTTTAACATCTTTCTGGAGGCTGGAAGAGATTACCACATGGTAATAAGCCAGCCAGGTTATATTGTATACAACGAAAGTGTACTACAATACAATACACAAAACCTAAAGCCGAATGTGCTACTATTATATATCAGATATACAAAGGTTTCTTTGTACTCGTAATTCGTCTTCTTTTAGTTTTCTGCGGTTTTCTTACCAAATATATTTTTCAGAACATATATAGTTGCAGGGAAGTACCTTATTTTTTGGCCGCAGTCACTATCTTCCTATCCTTACACTCATCTTATTTATATATATTTTTTGTAATATTTTGAATCTGTCAATAATAGTTGGTTTGAATAAAATGTTCGTATTACAATATTCGTATTACAATATAAAATATTCGTATTACAAATAACAGCATCATAAAATTTTAGTAAAAGTTAGTGCGCCCTTGAAGAGAGTTTGCTCTCTAAACGGTGCTATATATGGTAAATTGTCCTTTCAATGTGATATTTTATGTATCACACTTAAATTATCGGTATATAATGCAACCTGTGAGGGGGGGACGGGGACGGACTATTACCTTTTTTGTATTTTTATCCAAGCAATAAGAAATATGTTGTACTCGTATGTCTAACAAATGGAAATAGATTTTTTTTCAATATGAAGTACCACTCTTGTTTCAATTCATCAGAGCATCCGCACCCGCCCACGGGCATATGGGCGGGAATGAAGGGCGCTCTAGTTTAGGAGCTTGGGGCAGTGGTGCCAGGTGCCCTCACGCCCAAATGGCATGACTTGTCACTGGCTGCCCACACATACGCTCATTGGCCATTTAGGTCAGCACTCCTCAAACTGCGAGCTCGTATATATAACAATTCTTGTTTTCAGCGCTTAAATAACTATTTTTATATTCGTTTTTCAATTATTCATAAATATTTTTTTGTATAAAATAATACATGATTTACCCTTGGGTTTGCTATTCCTAGCAAGAGGGGCATAAATCATTTAAAAAAAGTGATAATTAAAAATGATTCATTCAAAGGATTTTTTTTACATATCGCCATTTTGAGAGCAAACTCTCCTCAAGGGCGTTCTAACTCGGGACTCGAACCCACTATTATAACACAAATCATGTCTGGCAGCTATAACAGCGCCCGAGTGAATCATGCGTAATACTTACTTGTATACAGTACCGTAGAAAGACATTTATGAGGCCTTAAGTGAAAAAAAACAAACTGGATTCTAGCGAGAATCGAACCCGCAATCTCCGGGTCGGAAAACAAGCGTTTTACCAACTAGGCCATGGGTGTGTCGTTATTAGACAAGTAGCAGACAATTTTAAGGAATGTGAAAACATGTATTCTCAAAATACAATTAACAACAACCCATTAAGTCGAGCAATAAAATGGTCGCAAAAGCGCTCTGGAGTAAAAATACTTTAAATTGATTCGGTATTTGTATTGTAGAACTTAATTTTAGAATAGGTTGATTTGACACTTAAACATACTAATAATCAACACAATAACTTAAATCAAAGTGACAGACATGTTTGACAGTGCTTCTGTAAAGCGAAACAGTAAAAAAAAACATTGTTCATGGATAGTGCTTCTTTACAAATTCTCTTTCCGCATAAACAAACATTCCATCACCCTTTTTTACTTGAAATGATTTTTAGAGCATAAGTAAATACGAGTATATCTGTTTATAATATTAAATATTCTTAGATCACGGGTTGCCTTAAACTAGTTCTATTTAATAGGTTGCACATCCTCGCCGGGAGTGCTCCTCCAAAAATCAAGAGAAATATTAAAAGCAGTGCTGAGAGATACAATATCGTCCTACACAACCGCCAACGCCAATCCTCTAGGTTGATATCCAGGCACAATTTTATTATAGCCAGTTTACCTCTTGAGCAACTATCTGATATGATGAAGAGTGGAGAGGAACATCGGACCCCAGCTGGAGAATTTGATATGATGAAGAGTGGAGAGGAACATCGGACCCCAGCTGGAGAATTTGATATGATGAAGAGTGGAGAGGAACATCGGACCCCAGCTGGAGAATTTGATATGATGAAGAGTGGAGAGGAACATCGGACCCCAGCTGGAGAATTTGATATGATGAAGAGTGCAGAGGAACATCGGACCCCAGCTGGAGAATTTAGTACCTTTGATACGATGAGAAGAAGATCAGAGAACTAAAAATATCACTGAGTATCACCATCGGCATCGAATAATTGACAGAAGCCTTAACTAAATTATTTCCTTCGACGCAGGCGATGGTTCTAAAAGAAACTGGAGGAATATTGGTAGGCTTATTGATAACAGTCTGTTGGTTCTTTCAAGATAGAGGTATTAGTGCATATGCCCTTCCATTAGATTCACTGCATACCACTCAAGAACCACGTTTCAAATACATATATTTGGCGCCTCTAGTTTACTTGTCGAGTTAACACATAAATATTGCAAATACGAGATACTTCACAAGACTGTAGTTCAGTGATGGTAAAAGTTCTACTCTTCGAATTCATATTTTTACCTTGTACTCGTATGTTGTTGGTTTTACGTGAGTTTAATGAAGTCAGTAACCACTTCCAGACCATGAGTCGTGTTATAAGGAACATGGTTGTACCACGATTTAGTGTCGATAGTTCTTGTGTTTTTTACTTGGGAGATGCTCCAGGATGTAAAAAAACAGAATGAAAATTTACTGACACAAATTGAGAGACGACGGGGACTATGTGCGACAGAAGGCTATTGATAAAATTTGATAGCAATATCTACAAGACATTGATTAGGCCTGTTATACTACATGGTGCCGAGTCAGTAACCACTTCCAGACCTCTGATGGCCTGTGGCGGTGGCCTCTAAAGAAAAAAAGAGGAACTACTGCTTTATTTCGTGGATTTGCGTATGCTACGGTGGTCGCTAGATTCGACAAAATCCTAAAGTAAACAAATTCGTGGAACAATTAAATTGACTCCAATAGTAGTAAAAGCCCGAAGAGCACTGTTATGCTAGTATGGACACGTGTAATTTCGAGGTGAAGGGTCTACGCCAAATACTGTCACGTAATGGGAACTCCCAAATAAACGCAGACTTAAAAAAAAAATTGTGGAGGCGAATATGACGAGACTTGGACTATCCTCGAGTGTGTTTGTCGAGATAGAGAGAAATGGAGGAAGAACGTTCATGCAGCCTACCCCAAATTGATAGGATAAAGGCGAAGGGAAAGAATAAATTCTTGTTTACTTATATGTTTCAAGACCCAAAAGATTGCTCTCTTGATATATCTTTTAAGGAAATGAAATAATTCCCTCTTCTGACAATAAATATTCTTCCATCAGCATGTCGCAAATTTGAGAGTAATTTTCTACCAATAGCAATCTCATTATTTCAGTTTTCAAGTTCTCTCCTTGAAATACGCTTTCCATATAAATTAAAGAGAGATTGTACTCTTGTCGAACACCTTTTTGTACTTGAAACTATTTTAACTTGATTCTATTAATATGGTTAGTAGTAAAACTGTGTTTGTTTTGGGTTAACAAGGTGTGCAAGTACTCCCATATCTAAAAGAACATTTCACATGTTCTTTCATTTTATGCAATCAATCAATGTTTTCTAATGTGAAGAGTCTCTTGAAAAGGAAATATCATAGATAATCGAGTGTGTGATCTATCCCCCGCTGCCTATTATTCTACCACCCCTGCCTATTATTCTACAACCCCTGCTTCCCAATGGAGCAGGCGCGATGAGCACCCCGTCAGTCGATAATTCATTCAACTTTAGCGCGCCGTGCTAGATTCGATGGATGGTGTCGATATAGACGCTGCCTATTGGCTACTGGCTACTGGATACCCACATACATTATACACACCTCTTGCACACAACGGGGTGGTACCTGGAAGCACTCTCTTCATTCTGTTACACGATATTTTTAATTATTATTTTCGATCACTAATAAAAAAATACTTTTAAAAATAAAACTCATTTTGAGCGTAATTCAGTGAAAACGTTTTTAAATTGATTGTTACAAATCGATACAACAGGGCGGAGTTTTATGATGGAGATTTTGTCTTTGCTGGTCCTGTGACGTGGAATAGTCTACCTCTTCGTGTTTTGGATGACGTGTGCAGCTTAAGGAACTACTTAAATACAACAATTTTTGGATATTAATCAAAATTTATAATGATATATAAACACTACACAATACACTACACCTAAAGCCGAATGTATTACTATCACATATCAAAGGTTTCTTTGTAGTTCGTCTTCCTTTGGTAAGTTTTTTGCGGTTTTATTACCAAATATTTTGAATATATGAAGATGCGGGGAAGTACATAATATAATGATCGCAGCCACTACCTTCTTATCCTTACACTTAACTTATGTATGTCTTAGCACGGGCATATGCCTAGTAAGGTAGGAGAGTGCTTTGCACAGTTAATTTTTAAAATACAAAAGTATAAATAAAATATATATCCATACACGTATATTTATTTTACAATATTTTTAATCTGCTAAAAACAGTGGGTTCGGATTCCGAGGTAGAGCGCTTTTCAGGAGACTTTGCTCTCTAAACGGCGTTATAGAAATTGTCATTTTTATTGTTATTTCTATCACTGAACATAAAATTATCGGATAAAAGATTTTAGGGTGATTCAGCTAGCAAAACAACTATTAAAAATCTAAAAAAATAATAAGTCATATTGAAAAATCCGTTCAACTAAAAATTTAATATTCGTATTACAATATTCGTATTACAATATTCGTATTACAATACTCGTATTACAATATTCATATTACAATATTCGTATTACAATATTCGTATTACAATATTCGTATTACAATATTCGTATTACAATATTCGTATTACGATATAAAATATTCGTATTACAAATAACAGCATCATAAAATTTTAGTATATTCGGTGATTGTAAGATCTATGTATATTTTTTTAATGAATTATAACTGGATGGGAAATATTGTATTATTAATAAATTATAGCTACTCTATAATAATATAAATTAAAAAAATAATACGCTTAGTAACGATGCATTCGAAATAAAACCGTTGCTTCAACTCGCGCTTTTAATTCAATAGTTAATCTATGATAAAACTGGTTTAGGGGAAGGTATTTAATGTCATTATTTGCAATTGAATTTATTAATCAAACGTACGAATTTTCGCAGAAGCTGGGAGGTGGGGGTAATGTTCAACGGTACATGGTGTTCCATACAAACATCAGTTCAGAAAAGTTTTTTTTTCCTATAATCGAGATGGAGTAAATCAAATATGACTGACTCCGTGCAAAGTCAAATTGAGAACTCGATCTTTTTAAACAATATGTTTTTTTTGTAAACTATGTTCGTATTATTTTGGTACGAGATCATATTTTACTGACTTATAATTTTATTTCTATAGCTCCTGTGGAAAAAAACATCGATTTTTCTAGTTGGACGTCCAACGGAGTTTGCCAAGTTTGATTTACTTCCACTCAATTGTTTATTTCGGTAGAAGGGTCTTGTCCAAATTGTTTATGTTGGTAGAAGGGTCGTGTCCAAATTGTTTATGTTGGTACAAGGGTCGTGTCTAAATAAAGATGTTTTTTTTTAAATTTTAAACTGCGGTACAATCCTACAGATCTATTTAAAAAAAGTAGTATGTGTTTCATTTGAAATACGAGTATTTATATTGTAAAATAATCTTAAAATTAAAAAAAAAAGAACCAATAATATGGTATATCAATTCAACAAAACGAAATAAAAAAATACATCAACACAATAAAACAATCAAAATGATACATAAGTACGAGTATATAAGTACACCAGTCAAAATGATCCAAAGTACTCGTAGTAATAATTTAACAATATAAGGGTCTTTCATTGAGCGGTTTTTTAATTCTATTTTTTTAAATTCTTGAATAAAACAGACAATTTGATTTGCTTTCAAAATACTTTTTATCGGTCATCGAATTATACTATATGATAATGTATGACATTTAAACACAAAAAAACAATATTCGCCAAATGTCCAACTCTTGCAGCTCCACAGATTGTCCACTCTTTTGTCAAAATTTTCGACGACATTTTGGCATAATAGCGGTTCTAACTCACCAATAACGCGGGTAATTTCGTCCTTCAGCTCAGGAATTGATTGGGGGCCATTCTTTTAGACCTGGCTTTTCACGTAACCTAAGAGAAAACAGTCCAACGGTGTCAGATCCCATGATCTTGGTGGCCAATAATATCACTGTTTCCGGAGTGCATAAAATAATTCAACAATGCATAAAATAATTCAACAATTTGAACGCGTTGTTGTATTGTATACGACTCCATTTTTACAAATGTCATACATTACAGTTCTCAAATGTCACAAGACCCAGACAAGTTCGCGATGCCATCTGTGTTTTATCGAAGATATAAAAAAAATCGCTCAATTCGAAAAACCCTTTAGTAACTTTAGTTGATCAAACGATACGGGACCGTCTCGAGTTAGTTGTCCGCACCTCACCTTACAAATTTAACATTAATACGATTTTTTTTGCTTTTATTGGACTACAATTAAAGCAACATGACTTTTACCTCCTTTAATATGTTGCATGAAGTACCTGCATCAAGTAACATGCTTAGACAATGCACTATTGCTTTGTTTGCCATTAAAATATATAAAATAAAACAGGGTCATTTATCAAAGGGACCTAAGCATTACTCTCGTCACTAACCGGAATCATTTCGTCTAGACAGCCTCGGAACAGAAGGTAGAAATATGTGTCGCGGGGATAAATGTAATAAGTGGAATAACAAAGTAATTTTTATTGATTAATACATGCATACCATCACACGCGTTTCCTGTTGGGGTGGACACAGATGACAGAACGCCATACTTTCCTATAGCAACACACATCCTCAGCCTTTTCTACATCCATACACCCTTCTCATACAACTTCTACGACTTCTCTGATTTTTCAACGTTTCCTTATTTCAGAATATCGTTCATGTGATCCAACCATACTTTCCTTGATCTTCCTTTCACACGCCTTCCACTTCCATTTGTATTATATATCTGTTTTTTAATTTATCTATTTATTCGTTCCACGTGTCCAAACCATCTCAATGTACTTTCTTCATCTTGTTTAATACATCGGCCTTAAGTTCACATTCACCCCTTATCACTTCATTCCGTATTCTGTCACACAGTGTCATTCCGTGTACTCTTCTTAATGCACGCATTTCTATAGTATTTATTCGGTTCCCACCTCCACGTTTCACTTACATACCATACATCAAATTGGCATCAAAATAATATTGTGGACTGTCAACTTAGCATATTTTAGTATTGTCCGGTTCGACCATATGTTTAAGTTCCCCATTGACTTTGTTTCTTATCATTACCGTTCTTAGTAATATACATTCAACACGTTTGAAATGAATTTAGCAACGAAATTTTTGACCTAACGACATCGATCCGAAAATAGGAAACTTTTCCGGACAACATATATTATTTAATATCCTGTATCTGTGTGGCAAAGTGTATGAAAAAGGTACTATTGAGTGAATGAACATCAAAGTTTACTCTCAAATACACTGTTTTCAGTCTACACAAAAGTTAATATTATATTTGCCTCTTTATTTACCTTTCAACAGCCTGTCCAAAAACTTTTAGCGTCGAGCTATGTATGAAGAATTATCAAGAATAGAAAAAGTGCAAGTAAATGACATTGTTTTGGATATGCAAAACAGATTCAATATATAAAACGCATACTTTTTACTTGTTTTCTAATATTAAACAAGAATACGAGGGTAGCTTGAAAAGTTTGATAAATTTCCATGGATGACGACACAATTCATAAAGTGACATCACTGCTGGCAAGTATCATTCCTCGAGCGATCTCTGTCATTGTGAAATTCTGAACGTACTTTCAAATGGCCAGCTTAGTTCTTCGTTTCTGTCAACGAATAGGGACGACGATCTTCTTGTCTTGATTAGTCGGACATCTGTCACCAAACCCGGGGTTGCGGGTTTGATTGCCGTTGGTTCTCATTTTTTTATTAACAAAGGGTTCTAGTTTAGTTTTCACAAAAGGCTAGTGAAAACCAGACTGGAACCCTCTGACTTTGTACATTCCATTCTTTCAAAATATAGTTCACTCAATCCAACCATACTTTCCTTGGTCTTCCTCTTACACGCCTTGCACTCACATTCGCACTATATACGAACACATTTATTGTGTTAGTTATTTCATCCCTTTCACATGCCCAATCCATCTCAGCATGTTCAGCCTTAAATTGACATTCATCCCTAATCAATTGATTCCGTTCTGTTTTTTTTCAATGCTCGCATTTTTATATAATTCATTCGGCTCCTGTCAGTAATATTTCAATGCTCGCATTTTTATATAATTCATTCGATTCCTATTAGTAATATTTCAATGCTCGCATTTTTATATAATTTATTCAGCTCCTATCAGTAATATTTCAATGCTCGCATTTTTATATAATTCATTTGGCTCCTATCAGTAATATTTCAATGCTCGCATTTTTATATAATTCATTCGGCTCCTATCAGTAATATTTCGATTTTAATTCAATTGAATATCCAGTTCTTTTTTGTATGTATATACACGTCCATAAGAACACATGTTCTTGTGGACATGTGTTTAAATGAGCGAGCACTTAACAACAGTTTTCAAGCTTTGAGTTAATGTAGAATAATATTTAAAAAATCAAACCTATATCAAAACTTATAAAACTTCTTGATCGCCATCCACTGAAATAAAGTCAATCCAAGGTTGTCTTAATGACTTCATAAAAAAGAAAAGCCTTTCTATGTCTCCTGAAAGACAATTTGTGTAGGTAATTTCCGTATAAAGTTTAATGATATTTTATATTATATTTTTTTACCTTACCTCTGGTGTTTGTTCTATTTTGGTTTGGAGACATAGAGACATTTCTCAGATAAAAGACCCATTTTCCTATCGAGATGCTTCTAAAAAAAGACTTGAAAAGTACAATATTTATAAATACTTTGTTATAACTTGGTTGCGTCACGTAACAAGTTATCGTTTTGTAACGAATCGTTTATATTTGTAGTTACCAAACGTTTAGACTATTTTGGGATAATCATTTTCCTATCAATTGTTAATTATAATCGAAGAAAAACACGCTTTATTTGTGTCAAAGCGGATTTTCGTTCTTTTTCACATATTGACTCCCATTTTTTGTCATTTAAAAATAACTTCATAGATTGTTTTTAAAAGTTATATTTCTTAATTTCAACAAAAGAGAAATACAACTAGTTTATAAAAAATACTTATGTTAAGGTCTTAGAGTATTTTCTCAGATTTAACATATTGTCGGGTTTGTTACACAAATTGATTTTACTGTATCTGAGATATTACAATTTGAAAGTTGAAATTTCTTTAAATATTTTAGCGTTTGGGCAGTTACATTTTTTTGCTGTGTGAAAATAGTGTTTTCAACTAAAATATCCATTTCTTTATAACCAGCATGTTAACTAACTATTTTATGATAATCACCAAAACATCAAATGTTTCGAAATTTTGTACCATTCGTGCCAGAAACCCAATGATATTAACTTGCATTTAAAGGTTTCTTTTCTGTTAAGCTTTTATTACAAATATTATTTGAAAGTGCGACTTAGCTATTAAAGTTTTAACTAACTTTTACTTTAAAATGTCATGTTCCAGTTAAAATGAATACTTTTTGTATGATTTTTTGGTAAATAATAAAATTGCGTTCACAGTTTGTACTTAAAATTATCATATATTTTTTTGAGATGCATTTTAATGAGTTTTGGTCGATTTTTCTAATTTGTCAATTTTTTCACGGTTTTCTTACTAATGTTTTTTGTATTATATTACACTTTCATTGTATACAGTACAACCTTATTGTAATCTCTTCCAAATTACCAGAAATATGTTAAAGAGGCCTTACGTGAAAACCCGACTGGAATCCTTTTTAAAACAATTTGGGTTACAGTGGAATTTGAACCCGCAACCTCCGGGCTGGGAGACAGGCAGCTTACCAACTAGGTCGCGGAGGTTATGACAATTTACGTATTTTAAAATAAATAAAAAAACATTTATTGTTCTGCAAATTATTTTAGTATCTTAAATGTGAAGGTGATCAATTTATAAATCGTAAAAATCTGTAATGTTTTTTTATGAGAAGTTAACCTGAAAAAAATCCTTTGAAACTGGTTGTTTACTGAAATCAAACTGTAAAATATTGTATAAAATTGTCTATTTTTTTTTACTTTAAAAAAAAAACACTTGTCCTCTATTGTCCTTAGTCCCGATAGATATTTTCAATATTGGTGATCCTATTTTCACGTAAAGTTTAAAGGATCCAAAAATAGGTCTAAATAAATTGGTGACGTAACGCTCGAATTTAAAAGGTTATTTTTTTGTTGGAAGCTTTTGAAATTCCTATATAAATCTATTATTACCATTCACAATACTCGTACAGTACAGTACAGTAAGGGGAAGGTGCGCGTTTGGGGGTGATCGGAAGAAATTTATTCAAGACAAAGCTACCCCTTTATAGTTACGTCTACATCTAAACATGAAACGAACCTTGAATTATCTAATACATATTATGTTTGCAATTTGTTCATTCTCGTGTCGGATCATTATAATTTGAAACATATTTTAAGTCCCTTTCAAACGCTGATATACTTTGTATATGTAAGATTTTTACTTAACATACCAACATACCATTATGCCATTCCCTGTCGGGTTAGGCAGAGAGGACAGAGCGCCATACCTTCCTAATTCGACACACGTCCTTAGCCTCTTCCACATCCTTCCATACAACTTTATTTGGTCTTCCTCTCACACGCCTTCTCCTCACATCTGCACTATATATCTGTTTAATTATTCTTTTTTCATTCATTTGTTCTACGTGTCTAAACCATCTCAACGTACTCTTCTTCATCTTCCTTAACACATCAGCCTTAAGTTCAAATTCGTCCCTTATCACTTCATTCCGTATTCAGTCATACATTGTCACTTGACGTATTCTTCTCAATGGACGTAGGTACATATGCTTTAAGGATTCAACTCACTTGTTAGTTGGTTTAAAACGAATTACACCGCTTCGTATGAAATGATGACCTGCGTGATCTAATTGGTAAGGCGCTGGACTTCCACCCGGACGTTTCGGGTTCGATTTCCGATGTTAATCGATAAAATATTTAAAAAAATAAGGTTTCATGTCTAGAATTCCAGTTCGCCTGGTATCAGTATTCGAGTGAATTACACGTAAGAATTATTTCTTCTTCACGTGCGGTAGTGTTGCTAACACGTGCGAAATATTATGAATTTTAATAAACAGTTGTTTTATGGATTTCGAGTAGTATATAAACATAATATCCACTCGCTTTTGTTCTGTGTATTTGTTAACTTAGGCTTTATTCATTCATTCGTTCCGCGTGCCCAAACTATCTCACCATGCTCATCTTCATCTTACTTAGCACATCACCCTTAAGTTCACATTCATCCCTTATCCCTTCAGTCCGTATTCTGCCATATATTGTCACTCACTTTATTCTTCGCAATGTACGCATCTCTTCATCATTTATTCGGCTTCTCTCAGTATTTTTCGACGTCCATGTTTCGCTCCATTTGAACACTTTCAGTAAGTGAAAAGTTAAGTACATGAGATACATGGGTGAGCAATGAAAGGTAAAGTACATGAGATATATGGGTGAGCAATGAAAGGTAAAGTACATGAGATATATGGTTGAGCAATGAAAGGTAAAGTACATGATATATATGGTTGAGCAATGAAAGGTAAAGTAGATGAGATATATGGGTGAGCAATGAAAGGTAAAGTACATGAGATATATGGTTGAGCAATGAAAGGTAAAGTACATGATATATATGGTTGAGCAATGAAAGGTAAAGTAGATGAGATATATGGGTGAGCAATGAAAGGTAAAGTACATGAGATATATGGTTGATCAATGAAAGGTAAAGTACATGATATATATGGTTGAGCAATGAAAGGTAAAGTAGATGAGATATATGGGTGAGCAATGAAAGGTAAAGTACATGAGATATATGGTTGAGCAATGAAAGATAAAGTACATGATATATATGGTTGAGCAATGAAAGGTAAAGTAGATGAGATATATGGGTGAGCAATGAAAGGTAAAGTATATGAAATATATAATGTGTTAACAAATAAATATTAACATTTTAGAAATGTTTTTATTTTATAAAGCGTACATACATATGGTAGTTTAAACCCAATTACATGCAAAGTTAAAAGATAAATTACACACAGCAACAAGAAAGAAAAATTACACACAAAGCTTAAAGACACATTGTATATAGAAGCAAGGGAATAAAATTTAGTAAACAAGAAATATTAGTTAAGCCGAAACAACTAACTTCCATTAATAACTAAGAAAGCTCAAAATGCTTTATTTAAAAATATTCTAGGAAATATTGAAGATGCCAATATCCGAGACTTTATTCAAAAGCGATAGCCCGTGATACAGGTTCGTTCTACATATTGATAGTCTAAATTGGTCAATAATTATGTACCTTGAATAGTTGTCAGAAACATATAAATTGATCTTTCCCAACATAGTTCAATTAGGTATAGTTCCCATTAGCAACTTAAAAATAAAAAAAATTGATCCTCACATACCTCCTCAAGCTAAGAAGTAATATCCCAACATATCAAGAAAACATCTAGTAGGATAGCATGCTTTGCCAAGAAAATCAGGTATTACAAAATGCGACAGAGGAAATAATGACCGGATTAGGGATAATTGTTTGTTGGAGTTGTATGTTAGGAGATAAATTGTTGGTTGGAGATGTATGTTAGGAGATAAATTGTTGGTTGGATTTGTATGTTAGGAGATAAATTAATAAAGGAAGTTTGAAATGGTTTTGAATATATCGAGAAAATAAGTCCTCAACGGCTTGTAAACAAATATGGATATTTGAAATGAAAAGCATGTGAGGAAGATGGAAATTGACTGACGAAGAGGTAAGAAATTCGAAAAACAGGAGCGTACGTATGACGAGATGTATGCATGTAGACAAGGTTTAGGCTTTGTGTGTGGATATATACAGCGAGTGTTTTTTTTATAAATCAGGAAATAATATCAATAATGCATATTTTTGTAATACAAATGTGATAAGTACATATTTTTTCATTGTGATTTTCATAAGCACCTAAGGGAAGGGGGTGAGTCAACCCTCTTACTCCAAGGGTGTCAGCTATGGCCCTCTGCAATTCAGTCGCAGTATATGCATGGCCTGTGTTGATTCTGTGTGGAAATTAGCACTATTATAATTAATATAAATATTTATAAAAAAACTGTCTGTTATTTTAATAGACCACAGAATTTTATTTTAAATATATGACCATTAATAAAATATATTTTACATAGATCTGTAAATATAAAACCGGTGCCCATCGCTAGCTACACATTTTTCCCATCTCTCTGGCAATTTGTGGATGCCACGCCAAAAAAACTGTTGCTCTTTTGAGGCAAACCAATCATCGAGCCATTTTCGTAAGAAGTGAAGCGCTGCTCAGCAAGTGCGTGTTCCATAGATGCAAATAAGTAGTTATCGGATGGAGGCAAGTCTGGTGAGTAAGCCGCATGCGAAAGTATTTGCCAACTAAACACCTCAATCGTTTCCTTGACCGGTTTTTATGGTGCATTATCATGAAGCAAAATCCCTTTGTGTTGCCTCTTTTGATATTCAGGTCGTTTTTCACGCAATGCTTGGTTAAAATCCACCATTTGTTGTCGGTAGCGTTCAGTATTAACAGTTTCTCCAGGTTTTAGCAGCTCATAATATATAACGCCCTTCTGATCCCACCAAACACAGAGCATTGTCTTCCGTCCATAGCGATTTGGCCTTGCAGTCGATGTCGCTGGTTTGATTGGAGTTACCCATGATATTTTACGCTTAGGGTTCTCGAAATGTATCCATTTTCCCCAGTCACAATTCGATGAAGAAATGATTTTCTTTTGTACCTGGCGAGCAGCATTTCGCAAGTGGTTTTTCGGTTTTCCTGCTGTCTTTCATTCAGTTCATGTGGAACCCATTTTCCTACCTTCTGGATCTTTCCCATGGCTTTCAAACGTATGGAGACGGCTTCTCGTGTCACAAATATTTGATCCACGAGTTGTTGTTGCGTTTGAGCGTCATACTCATCCAACAATGCTTGCAATTCGGCGTCTTCAAACTTTCTCGGTGGTCCTCCCCATTTTTCGTTTCTCACGTCAAAATCGCCACTTTTCAATTTTTTAAATCACTCAAAGCACTGTGATTTACCAAGAGCATGCTCACCGTAAGCTTCGACAAGCATTCGATGCTATTCTGCAGCAGTTTTCTTCAAATGGTAACAGAAAATCAATGCTGTCCGCGAATCGTAGTTTTCATGCACAAAAACAGACATGTTCAACGCTATGAAAACATATGTAGTTGTATTAAACTTGTATTGTCGTGAGTTAAAAGTCTTTGACAAATGTAAACACAAGAAAAAGGCGCCAATGACGCGGTTTGACAGTCACTACATTGACAACTAGAGCCATCTATGAGCAAATTCCGGTTTCATATTTACAGATCTGGTATTTAATATTTATGTTAATTCAAGAAACAACCATTATTATTTATTGCTAGAAAGAGGTTTTGGTAGCGTAGGTAGTAAAGCATTAGATTTTGGAGCACGTTTTGTAATTTTCAAGCATACAATTTTTGTTATATTTATTAATTTAAAAAAATAACCCAATATCGTGCATGGGGCTTAAAAAGGTTGGCTAACTGCTTTAAAAGATGCAGTGGCGGGAAAAGAAACAACTATACTATTATACATATTTTAGTCATAATATATTATATGTAATGAAATACAATAGTGTTAAAGCGAATTTCTGCTAAATTACACGTCCAGAGGTTTAAAAAAATTCAAATTATGGAATAATACTTTCCGAATCATATTTGGCTTGCCAAAATATTGTAGTGCTTCTGAGATGTTTGTTCAGGGTCGTCTGCCAGTTTTGATGCACTTCTAAGGCTACGTACATGGAGAATCCATAAGTGTTTATATTCGAACTGACAACTCGTTAATTCAAGTTATTGCAAGTCAACAATTTATGTTGCGTCACAGAAGAATGCGCTTATTAAATAGATACTCGTACATTATTTTTCTCACAAGATGTGAACATCTAAACAGAATGATTTTTTTTGTTTAATTTTTAAAATTTATTATTTGATTTGCATTTATTTACATATTCATTTTTAATTATATATGTACTCAACTCTTTTGAAATAAGTTAAGTTAAGAAGTAAGATAAAGTAATGAAACTGCACGAGAAGATTTGTAGATTTGGAGGAGGCGATCGATATATGACGTGATAAAAAAGTTAGGCGTTCTGTCCTCTCTGCTTATCCCTGTACGAAAAATTGCGCTATGGTATGTGTGGAAGATAAAATTAATCGGCGAATAGGACCTTTTTTCGACGGTTTCGCATTTATCGAAGTTCAATTTAAGAGTGATGCAGGTGCAGTGCAGATGAGGAAATGAATCAAGTTCAACTGTTTGGGCCTTTCCTTTTCTAACAATACGTCTTATTAAAGTTACTCACTATGGACACATCGTATTTTTCTGTATAACCTTCATGTATTGGCTGTATTTTCAAAACCCACGATAACAAAATCGATGTCCAAGTTATGTCTGGCACATTCTTTTTATCTCATTTGTTGGAAGACATCGACTTACAAATGTTAACTCTCTAAGATTATAGAAGTCCGAAGAAATCGTATAACCTATTTCTTTATCGAAAGAGAGTTTACTGTCAAGAAAGACACCAATGAATTTGATGCTATCTTTTGGAAAAACACTAACACCCATTACTGATAATGCTTCCCTATCAAAAAGGTGTTGTCTACGCGTTGAAATTCACCTGGAGAAATTCCGTTTTACCTCGATTCAGTTTAAATTTATTTTTATGGATCCAATTTGAGAATGCAATTAGAAGCATCTTGTTTCAGGATATCTTTTTTTCTTGGATCACAGAATTTTAAGAATAGGGTATCACCCGTGTAAACCTGGAATCCAAAAGCACTCCGTGTAAATCAGAATTCATTCCTAAGTCAAGTTTCTGTATTAATAAAATTAATCACATAAAGTACACAAAGCACTTTCACTTGGATGAATTGTATTAATAAAAAAAATCAGCTTTATAACTAGAAAATAAACTATTCAACAAAATTACATATTACAAAAAATGTATAATACACAGATATCTACTTATAATAATATGTATCGCATTTGAAAGTGTTAATACTATATACGACTCGAATTATGAGTGATGTATTTTATACAAATGTTTAGAAGTTGAACAAATACCACAAAATTGTTTCACTTAACTCCACGACATTAGGATTTCTACACAATCGTGCAACGGCGAGTCAAACAAGGCATTTTCGCGAGTTCGGAAATGGTTTTCTTTGTGATATGCGAGTGTGGAAATGGTTTTCTTTGTGATTAAGCAAGTCCGTGGATGATTTTCTTTGTGGCAGCTAAGTGCTAAAAATAATAATATAAATGAAATATTTACACCCAAAACTATAGAAAATGTAATATTCGCAATCAAGCCCCCCCATTATAATATCTTTGTTTAGTTAATTTAAAAAAAACATCCAATTTTATATGAATAAAGCGTAAGTTTTTTTATACTTTGCGATCCCCATAAAACGTTTATGTGAGGAAAATATGAATTGTTTTTACAAAAAAATATTTTTTAAAAGTTCTAGCTGTGATGGATTATTATCTGAACTGAATAGTTCTTTAAATTCGTAAAGAAAATATTTATTTTATCGCTAAGTTTTTATATACTTACTCGAATAATATAAACTTTGCTGATTTAATCGCGGAACAAACGCTTTTTCAGTGTAGTTTATCAGGAAAAAGCCAATATATTTGGGATTTTTGATAAAGCATATTATACTGTTTTTTGAGATTTTTTTATTCCTCTTGAGAAATATTCCGTTATCGTAAATTGTAAATGTTCAAAATCAATATGCATTAGTTTTGCACACCAATATCGCTATTGAGGAACCAAATATGTCCGTTGTAATTTTGGCCGCGTTGTTAATACGTCCCGTTGAAGTTGGGAGTCTCGCTTTGTACTACGTATGCCTCGGCAAAAGGGTGTTAGCTCCGCTCGTCGAAGGGGGGCTCGGCAAGGGGGTTTTCCGCCCGCCACCCATCTATGACGTCAAAGCCGTCGGGCGGGGGCCGTGGGATGGGGTGGACTTGGATATCGTTAACCTATATTTTTCGGTTGTCCTCCCCTCAGGATTGGGCAGAGAGTGCGGGTCCCCTTTTCCCATTAGGAACTCACGTACGCCCGCGCGACGCGCCGCTATACTCGGCTATGCAAGGCGCACGCATTCAGCTCAATTACGCGCGCATTCGACGAATGTGATGGCTTTCTTACTAGCGTAGAGATGGAAACGCGGTGCAGTAAGAATGTTGTCATATCTCTGGATGTTGTAATAATATTTTCAAGATATTTTCTTTGTGGGCAACAGTATATATTCTTTTTATGTAGATTTTTTATGAACAATAAATTGTTTTCTTATTTAACTATTCATTTTGTGTTTGTTATTTATGCAACACTTACTTGCATTTCATCAAAATAATATAAAGTTATAAGATAATAATAAAAAATAAAAAATTTCAAATGTGTATAGGTGGCTTGAATTTGATGCGACATATAAAAGTCGTATTTGAACACTACACGTAGGTATATACTGCATTACACCTAAAGCCGAATGTATTACTATAATATATCGGAAGATCTATAAGGGTTTCTTTGTAATTAATCTTCTCTTGGTTAGCTTTCCTCTGTTTTCTTACCAAATATATTTTTCTGGACATATGCAGATGCGGGAAAGTATCTAATCTAATGGTCGCAGCCACTGCCTTCCAATTCTTATACACAACTTGTTTTTTAAAATCTGTTGTCAATAGTGGGCTCGACATCTCTACCGTTCTATTCCAACATTCATTTTATGTGTTTATTTTAAATGTCAATAAAAGTGGACTACGATCTCGTCTGTTCTCTTAACGGCACTATATAAATTATCATTTTATTGTTACTAAAGAGAGTGAGAGATGTAGATAATCAATTTAAAAAAAATCAATTCTCAGCGTTGCGAAGTAGAAAATACTGTAAATAAGTTGGAACTAAGTTTGACAGTAAAATGCTCTCACCGAAACCTTAATAAATTATATGTTGGCTCAATCACAAAAAACATAAAGCAAATTGCACCAGTCTATTGGAAACATTTCATTATACGCCGGTAATAATGAAATAAATAATAATTTATTTAATAGTTTTAAGTTGCTTACAAATAGATACATAAAGTTACAATTATAGTACGCAAATATTTGGAAACTTAAACGAGTATATCATATAAACCAGGGTGAGTCTTGTCTGCCTGAAAGATTCGTTACCATCTGTCTCATGGGATTTGTAAAAAAGTGTCTTTGGGGCAATTGATGGTTGCGCTATTATATCTCTTTATAATTCATTGGCTCGTAGAAGATTGGAGCGCGGTTCAATCATATGGAACCTGTGAGGAATCCAGAACTCCCTGGTCTTTACCTTTTTCAAAAAAGGCTTCTTCTTGCTTTACTCAAAAAGGTCTTTTTCTTGCTTTACTCAAAAAGGTCTTCTTTTTAATTTACTCAAAATGGCTTTCTTCTTACCTTACTTAAAATGGTCTTCTTCTAACCTTACTGAGAAAGGTCTCCTTCTTACCTTTCTTAAAAAGGTCTTCATCTCACCTTACTGAAAAAGGTCTTCATCTTATCTTACTTAAAAAGGTCTTCTTCTTACCTTACTTAAAAAGATCTTCATCTTACCTTACTTAAAAAGGTCTTCATCTTACCTTGCTTAAAAAGACTTTCTTCTTTACCCAAAAAATCTACGGACCTTACATAAAAAGGCCTTCTTACCGTATTTCTACAGTATTTATTCGGCTTCTAAAGCTGCCACCAAAATACTGTTATTGACTATCGTCTTAGCTGCCACCAAATTACTGTTATTGACTATCGTCTTAGCTGCCACCAAATTATTGTTATTGACTACCGTCTTAGCTGCCATCAAAATACTGTTATTGACTACGATCTTGATTCTATCTGGTTCGAGTGTATGTATATGTTTGGAAAAATATGGAACAAAATATCAAATCTTTTTCATTTCTCGATCTTAAACTAGAGTAGTTTAATACCACTGCTCGTATAAACACTTTCTCAGAATTATTTAAAAATATTTCTATTTAATTACGTATTGACTTGGAAATGAGTTTTGCAGCAATTTAGTTATTTTTAATATGAGTATTTATAATATTCGACGGAACATCATAAAAATATTAAGAAATATAGTTCGAAAATTCTAGGATGAGTCCTGTGACAACTCAAAAATTTGCCTCAATACAACCTTGTAACGATGTTCAGTAATTTTAATTATTTTATCAACTTTATATATAAGCCTCAATTCTAATAAATAACAAGTTATTTAGGTAAATACATTACATAAGGTTGTATTGGGGCAAAATTTGTGAGCTGTCACAGGACTCATCCTAGAATTTCCGAACTATAGTTACTATTTTTTGTACTTTTTTATCAACATAAATTTTTGATCAAATATAAATATAACATATAAGAAAAATTAATATTTTACATTTGCTGCTGAGTAACCCTGAATCAATGCGTGGAATCTTTAAATGTTGCAAATGAACTTGCATCTCGTGCTGCAAGTGAGCCCATGTGTTTGTTCAAATTATAATACTTTTAAATTATCGGTAAATAAATTCATCTTATTCTATGCAAGTATTGTGTCATTAATAAATAACACATCTTTGTACGTTTCAGCATACTTAAGATTCGTGAGCTTTTTCTGCTTCTAAAAAAATATTTAAATTGATAGTAAAAGCTTCGATTAACACATTGAAGGAACAATCAAACATTGCATTTTTTTACTACGAGTATAAAGTCTTAAATGTATGTTCCTCTGTTACGTAAGTCTACTTGGCTAAATTTTGTTAATACAATGAAACCTCTATCTATCGTTTTTGAAGGCGCTTTTTGAGCTAAATATTTGAAAAATATTTTTTCAAAAAAATATTTGAAACTCTTCATAAATGTGTAAATAAAATTATTAAAGTTGCACCAAAAACCAAAAATCTCCTTCGAACCAGCGTAATGAAGGTACTCAGGAGTATTGCTGGCAAAACCCTTCGTGATAAAGTACGAAACACAGAAATCCGAAAGGACGTGCGAAGTTGAAGATATTGTCAGATGGGGACGACAGAGAAGAAGGTTCTGGAACGAACACGTATCCAGAATGGCGGAACCAACAGCCGTAAGAATGGCCAGGGACAGTATCCCCCAAGCAAGCAGTCCTCCAGGACGACCTCCCAAAAGATGGAAAGACAGCTGGCAGTCGACGTCACAAGAGGGAAACGATAATACAGGACCATAACAGGCCAACAGGCCTAAAAGAAGAGGAAGAAGAAGCACCGAAATTTAAAAAAAACCAAATATTTTGTTTTTATTAAAATAGTATTTTATCATAATTTTTTTTTGACGATTTTATTCGCATAACAAAACAGTTTTTTTTTGTGACTCAAATGCCAATTTTTTGGCATTTGAATGAATCATCAGCTATTTGTTTTAAGTGTTTCAAAAGCCGTGCATGCTTCCAAAACGTTTGAACACGATCTTTGATAACCTCTTTGAAGGATCCTGCAAATTCTATTTGAATCCAGAGACTATAGCTGGTTTCAAGATTTATATGTCAAAATCTTCAAGATCTGACACTTCACTCCACATTGATTAGACGATGTTTGAATTCATGCATATTTTCATACCCATGAATTTTCATTGTTAAGGGTATTGTTCATGTTTGAAATCAGGAGTATCGTTTAATTGTTACAAAAATATTAACTAGATGTCAGCAATATGTCATTTTTTAGAAGATGTATCAAACATGGGACACGGACTCAACCCAAATCTAGTTAATCATGTTAAAATACAGGATCGGAAAACAAAATTTTGAGTCGAAAATGCCAACCCCCTTATAAAGGTAAACCTGTTACGGAACATCTGAAGAAAACGCGCGCATCCGGTTTCAATAAACGGAATCTTCAATGGCCGAAAGGCGACCAAGTCGCGGGTGCCGCATGAGGCGCTCGAGTCTAGGGAGAAGTTGGGTGAATGCACGGGAAATGCGGCCTAAAAATAGCCCGCGAGGGTTGGTCGTCGCAGCAAACGGAAATTAGGCCAAATATACACATTGAGTGCGATTCTATTTTTAGATCGTTCATTGTAGAACATGCGAACTGGGTCAGGGGGGCCCGGGATGATGGCCGGAGCCTTATGACGTCAGCTGATGCAAAATGGGGGGAGGGGGTGGCCCCGCCTCAGCTTGGATCTCCCGCGGGGAGGAAATGCATTTTGTCCGAGTTACAGGAGCAGGTTTGGTAACAATGCATGGCCTGGGGTACTGGTTACAAATTTGGCTTGAGGTAGTGAAGCTTGGATGTTTGATGATGGATCTAGTCCAACTGTACATGCATATCATCACGCCGTGTCCTTTGCGGGGTAGGCAGAGATAACAAATCTCCAAACTTTTATATTCAAGCGCTCAACTTTCATTTTTTAGAAATCGTTCCTTCTCCACATTCATACATCCGTCATGGAAAATTTTCGTTGAAGTACTAAAAAAATAATTTGGTAAAACACTACATCTCCCTTCAGTAACAAAGCGTAATTTTATTTACAATTTCCCTTTTTTTTCTCCTGGCCATCGATGATCTTGTCCTTTTCATTGTTTACATTACAATGTAAGGAAAGTATGGTTGGATCAAGTGAATGATATTTTGAAAAAAGGATACGCAGAACGCAAAAAAATCGTAGCAGGTGTATATGCATGTGGGATATGTTTGTCGAGATAGGAAAATCTGGCGCTCTATCCTATCTGCCTATCCCAACAGGGGAATGGTGTGATGGCATGTAAAAATAATCATCGAGAGAGAAAAAACGACAATCTTGCTTATTCCATCCAACGAACTGTTTTATTTGTTGAATATGGATTAATATGGATCTTTTTCATATAAAAAATTATTTCGATCACTGATTTAATATGTCGCGTAAAATTTGTGGTAAAACAATGTATGATTGTATAAGGTATGAAGAAGTTATGAAAGTATGCGCATTGAAAGAAGATACAAAGAAACGAGTATCGAAATCCTTCAGCCACGTAGAAAGAATTAATGATGTACAAAAATAATCTGTATAAGTAGTATATTGTATTTACACAGTAAAAAAATTTACAGTTGCTATGTAGCAATATCTTACAACCAGCCATAAATATGTCAAAGCCTTACCTTGGTAGATTGGAATCCTTTAAAAAAAAACTGGGTTCCAACGGGAATTGAACTTGCAATCCACGGGTCGGGAGACAAGCGTCTTACCAACAAATCACAAGATTTGTATACATCCGAGGAGACCTAGAAAAACGTGATGTGACCAAGTGAATCAAATTCTTTAAAACGAGTCGTCTTTATAGAAGAGTATACTATATATGATGAAGTATATAGACATGGCAGAAGAGAAACATGTGAGCTAAGATAGAATGAAGTAGAGATTTGTTATCTTTCTATACCTCATTATGGACATGACGTGATGGTGTTGATTCAACATGGAAAATAAATTCCTTCCCTATGTAGAAAACACAAGATAACATTTTACTGTTTAAAATATCGCTATTTTATTATATTGCATCTCAATTGAGTCACCATCTACCAGAATCCAATATTTCCATGGTAACCGTTGTAGACTCGCCATTTTGATCCACCATTCAGCTTTGTTCGGGGGAGTCCCGGGCTACGGAGTGGTGAATGGGCCTAGTGCAACGAACCTCCTGTGACCTAGATCTACTCTGCCTACCCCGTTGCCAACCATTGATCAGCCCCACTCTGTGGCCTGGTGCAGGTGAATCAGGGTAGAGGGTAGGAAACGCCTCCTCCACTCTCCCCTACCACCAACCTTCCCCTCATCTACATCCGGGGTCATAACCCCATCGGTAAGAGTACTCCCCAGCGACCTCGCAAGTGCATCGATGCACTTTTAGATTTAAAAAAAAAAGAAAATATTTAATAGTTATATTTTTTTAGAATAGGGAAACAAAATACTGACTTAATACAATCTACTTAGAAAGGTATGGTTATACCAAGTGGATGAAATATGGAAAATAATGAAATGCAAGGAAGGAGTGAGAGAAACTAAAGTAACCGAATGAAATTATTTATAGATGTGGAAGAAGCGAAGGAAGTATGTCATAATAGGAAAGTTTGGCGCTCTGTATTCTCTATCTGCACTGTACCAATAGAGAAATGACGTGATTGTGATATGTACTTATGGAAATAATTGTATTGTAAAACACTTTTGTTATATACTTTTTTTCATATATGTTAAACACATTTTCTTTATTCCGCGACGTCGGACCTTAACTCTGTCGTCGCTACTATTCTTTTCACTCAGATGTGTCGCCTTCACCACCAGAGTCCCTGCTTCGTCACTACGTGATGTCGCATTCTACATTATAAGATCCCCATTAAGCGCGATATACACTAGAAGATTTCGATCTTCTAGTGTAGATTGCGATTGATGGGAATTCATTTTGTCCACCATAACAGCGTGGGCGGTGAATGGATCGAACTGAACTGTTTTTTACTACAATTTATCTCTTCAAGAAAACTGTTAAACAAGCCTCAAGTAAAAATCCGACTTGAACTCATTAAAAAAAAATTGGGTTACCAATTGGAATCGAACCCACAATCCTCTGATTGGAAGACATGTTCTACTACGCCACGGAGGTTGTCTTTCGTAACATGGTATAACACAGCTGTATTGATTACAAAATCCAACACATTTTAGGCATTTCTATTCTATTTCTTCGGGACATATACCGTCAGTACAGTGTTATCAATTTGTCATAGTCTTAAAGCCAAAAATAAGAATGTTAAATGGATTTTATCGTGTTTAAGGATGTGAGGGTTAGAAGGTAGGAGCTACAGTATGTTTTTATGGGTTTTCCCCATACGTAGCGATGTAGACCACGAACAAATCCTAAATGTGAAAACTGCAACGTTTTCGAAACGCAGGGGTCATATGCTAAATCACGCGGTACAACAACGTATCGAATCAGTGTTTCCCGACCTTGTACGACGTATCGAACCTGTGTTTCCCGAACTTTTTCAGACTACCGCCCTCTTTTAGATAATATTTTACATCCGCGTCCTCCCCTCATCAAGTCGGTAAAAAATTACACATTAAAAATTTTATTCAATAAAAAAAAAACTATTTAAAATGGAAGCATTTATTTCATAAACAAAAATATAACAGTCGAGAAGTACTTGATTAATCAATTTAAAAAAATAATGCGCCTGAAGGGTGAGATTAATTTTTCCACCTAAGGTTTAATAAAGGGTCTTTCGAATTGAGGGGGTTTTTTTAATAATTTTTTTTGAATTCTTAAATAAATCACACAAATTGCTTTGATTTCAAAAAACTTTTTTTGGTCATTGAAGAATAATGTCATTTGACACAAAAACACAAAATTGCCTGACATTTAAACACAAAAAAACAATATCCGCCAAATGTCCACCTCTTGCAGCTAGCTCCACAGATGTCCACTCTTTTGTCAAAATTTTCGATGATGTTTTGGCGCAATTGCGGTTCTAACTCACCAATAACGCGAATAATTTCGTCTTTCAGCTCAGGAATTGGTCGGGGGTCATTTTTATGGAACTGGCTTTTCACGTAACCTAAGAGAAAATAGTCCAATGGTGTCAGATCACATGATCTTGTTGGCCAATTAACATCACCGTTTCCAGAGATTACAATACATAAAATAATTCAACAATTTGAACGCGTCGTTGTATTGTATACGACTTAATTTTTATAAATGTCATACATTACACTTCTCAAATGTCACAAGACCCAGGGTTCGAAGTTCGCGACGCCATCTGTGTTTTATCCAAGAATAAAAAAACCGCTCAATTTGAAAGACTCTTTATAAGTAAGCCGCATCCTTAGATCTCCCGGTCGATTATTTGTAGCAGGTTTATTTTTTCGTCAAAAGGTGGGTAACAGCAATAAATCCACGTTTAGCTAAATTAAAATGCTGGAATGTGATTTTTTTAAATTACGATGTTGTAATTTGCTCTCATATTTTTTTATAATATATTAATATTTTTATTCCCAATCATAATTTATTACTATGCTTAGATACCGTTGGCTGATTAACTAGGAATTCCTGTTTCAATTCAACCAGCTCATCATCACGTGTTAATTTAATAGTCACATCTCTGAAAAGAACATTGCAGTAAACAAAATCTAGATATCGGTGAAATTAACAGTTTAATCGTTTAAGGAATAAAAATTGAATTATTTTCGTCTTATAAATTGATTGTTTCAAATCGATCTAATAGGTCAGGGTATTATGATAAAACTTTTGTCGTTGCTGGTTCTGTGGCGAAGAATTGTGTGCCATTTTTGTTAGAGATATAGATGGCGTATGCAGCATTAGGAACCACCTGAAGACAACCTTTTTTGGGGTTTCTTATCAAAATTGTTTCAATATGACAGGGTATTATGATAGAGCTTTTGTCGTTGCTTGTCCTGTGGTGTACAATGGTCTATCTCTTAGTGTTATGGGTGGCGTGTGCAGATTAAGGAAGCACTTAAAGATAACCCTCTTTACTATTATATATCAGAAGTTCTACAAAAGTTTCTTTGTAGGTCGTTTTCCTTTGATAAGTTTTCTTCGATATTCTTACCAAATATGTTTTTCAGAATATATGTAGATGCAGATAAGTACCTTATCCTTTGGCCGCCGCCACTACCTTCCTATCCTTACGCTCAACTTGTGTACATTTATTTTGTGATATTTTTTGATCAGTCAGTAATAGTGGGCTAGAGTTCCAAGTTGGAGGACCCTTGAAGAGAGTTTGCTCTCTGAATACCGCTCTATATAAATTGTCTTTTTTTTATTATTATATTTATTTATTTAAATATTCCATAAACTGATTCTCGATGTTGTAAATTCCATATTGCTTTCTTAATTTCGTTTATAACATATGTATATTTAATTCAAAATTCTTTGTATTACGAGTATTAGTCTAAAACGGGTTAAAGGTCTTTAATCGAGTCGGGTTAAATCAACATTGTGTCATATCTGCATCGGGCCGTTGCATTCACCCCTGCGTTGCAGGTGATTGCGCCCCAGGGATGCCCAGGGAGGCAGGCTGGGAGGGTGCTTCGTAGGCTCTTGAATGATGGGGAGCCGAGGGACAAACACGATGAATGACGTCAGTAGAGACTGCCTCCAGCTCTGATCAATGGAAAGCTAAACTGGGTCGCAAACCCGGGAACTCTCCTCTCCCCCTCTTTTCCTCTCTACAAGTAGGTTCTGGGGGCTGTTCGGCTGTCTTGCACCCTGCACCGGGGTATCAGGGTGAATTTTGCTGACGCAATTACATTTGACAGCACGGGAATGCAGTTGTACATCGAATAAATAACCAAATTAATTCATAATCAAAATGATTTCCTTTGTTAGCGGCTATACATTTATAATAGTTTCATGCGTGTAAACTGGTTTAAAATTTAATCGTCTTTTAATGAATTGCAAATAATTTGGAATTATGTTTCTTAAAATACACATTATTTATTTATTTAAAAAAATAAATGATTACATATTATCAAAGGTTTCGACTTGATTTTTTTTGGAACTTCATATATTTATTTAAAAAAATAAATGATTACATATTATATTATCAAAGGTTTCGACATAAGTTTTTTTGGAACTTCATATATTTATTTAAAAAAATAAATGATTACACATTATCAAAGGTTTCGACTTGAAATTTTTTGGAACTTCATATATTTATTTAAAAAAATAAATGATTACATATTATCAAAGGTTTCGACATAAAATTTTTTGGAACTCCATATTAGATGTATAACAGTAAATTACTTTGTTTTCGGTTGTCCTTTACGTGACAGATTTGATTTACTGAACGGCATGGCGTATCTTGGCTGCATCTAATGAATGTTACATTTTTCTCTCTTCGAAGAATTTTTCCACTTATAGATAGATTGTTAATTTTTTTAAGGTTAATCTTCCTGCGTTTCTTCTGCCTTGAATTTCCCCATGTAATACCAGTTGAAGGATGCTATATTTCTTTCTTCGCATTATATGAGGAGGTATTATTAAAAAAAGAACATGTCCACCAAATCAGGGGAAATCGCAAAAAAACTGTTTGCATTAAAACATATGACATAATAATTCATTGTAATAATATCTGAAATCCTTAAAATCGTTTAAGGTGACTTGATTTGTTGTTTAAAATCGAATCATAATAATTAGCAATTGACAATATCTTCCAACCAACCAGAAATATGTTAAAGAGGCCTTAAGTGAAATCCAGATTGGAATCCTTTTAAAAAAAATCTGGGTTCCAATGGCAATCGAACCTGCAGCCTCCGGGTTAGGAGACAAGTGTCTTACGTCAATTATACCACGGAGGTCGTCTACTACTTTTCTTGGCACCACAAATTTCTGCTCATAATATCTTTGACTATCCGAATTTCATCCTTGTAGTTCACTGGAAAAATGAATACTGATAAAAAATGTCCAAAAGATAAACCAATTTGGAATACCAAAGTAATCAGATCCGGAATTTGGTCAATCATTATTCCACTGGTGCCGATATTTACTAGACACAGTGATTCGTTCTTAGTTTATAGTATACATTTATAATTTAAGATAAAGCATGAGAGTTTGAGTGGGTGCATAAAGAGTAATGCGGTGTGTTAGTGGCGTTAGTTAGCCCTAATCGGCACAGTTATTCCGGGCCGAGGCCCTGAAGAGCAAGGCTCGCCCAATAATAGCCCAATTTATAGGCTTTTTATAGCTCGCGGTTCGGCAGGCGCGGAGTGGGGCCCTCGCCCCAATTCTGGAGAACTTCTTTGGTATCCTTAGTAAATAGTTAAATTCACGACGTACTCATTGTATTAAAAATAATTTAATTAATAGGAAAGTAACTGGACAAATATATTTTTAAATTTTTTTTACATGCAGCGTCAAATACATTAATATTAGTGGTTGGTTTACGAAACAAACATGATGTATATTATCTTTCGTTGTTTCTGAATAATAATACACATGTTTATTGAAAAATTATTTAAAAAAATGTTTAAAACTTATTGGTATGGTGTAATTTGCTTAGTCAAACACTGTTTATGTCACTTTATATAACGGTATAACTCTACCGGTTTCAAGGTTTTCACCTCTTCATTAGAAGAGCACAAACAAGATGATGAATTGAAAACTTGTGCTCCCCTGATGATAAGGTGAAAACCTTGAAACCGGTAGGGTTATACCGTTACATAATGTGGAAGAAATAGTGTTTGACTTAACAAATTACAATATTTGTATCGATTGTTAATTATATATTATAATTATTTAATTTCTTTGTCCGAAATTCTCATTAACTTGATAAGTTGTGAGACTTGACTACGTAGTACCACGTGAGTAAACTCTTTGCGTACCGCATCAATTTAATTAGTCAATGTTGTTAAAATGAAAGGTACACCAGTGAACTTAGGCCGTTGACACACGGATCTATTCATGTAGCTCACCATTTTACATACTTCTATGATATCGTTTATACGCGGTAGCGCCACCCGCTTAAAGACGCACCGAGTATTTCTGACTCCGAAGAACTATCGTCGTTGCTGGGCCTCATAACCTAAGATCCTATCACCATTCCAATATCAATTCAGTTGGAAAGCGAAGCTAAGCCATGGAATTTATTTTAAGTGAGTGAACCGTTGCACACCTGCAAAC